>PVLA01000012.1:0-600000 GCA_004027455.1 Hydrochoerus hydrochaeris
GGAGACTCCAGGGGGGTTGCTGGAGGCCCTCTAGATAACCCCTTTGTGAGGACTGGTTGTGGGGTTTTGCCTTCTGTGAATAATGTGAGAGAAGTGAAAGAGCTCATGGAGGAGGATTTACAAAATTCCTGTGAGACAACTACCCTGAGACACTGGACAGGCAGCCAGAGACGGGCAACTAGGACCCATATGTTACACCGCCAGCCGCCTAAGACAGGCACAGGACCAATTGCTGTCCTGCAGGCCCCATGACGGGTAAGGCCTGGTTGGGTACATGTGAAGAGTCCTTGACCTAAGACAGGCGCTGTCCTCACAGGGACTGCCACTCCCATAAATGATAAGGAAAGCAATGTAGGGAGTGGCCTAATAATCTCACACATCTCTTCCTCCTGTGGGCGTCCGGGGTCCGGGTGCGTAGGCTTGCATTTCCCGGGCTGACTAAATGTCAAGATTAAAATGTTAATTGATACCTATTTCCCTGAACCTGGGGCGCTTCCTGCTTGGAGTTGAGGTCAATTAACACCTATTGTTTGGGATTGTCCCTGCCTGGCCCTGGGCCTGGGGCGTTTCCTGCTTGGGGCTGGGGGTTGCTGCCAGGGTTGGCAAATATATATTCCAGCTTCTAAAAAACAAAAGGGGGATTCAGATTCACTCACAGACTGGTGTGCAGTGTTTTCTGTCTCTCACTCGCCGACTCCCTGTCCACCTTTGGGAAACCCTAGCCCTGCCGCAGCTGGACTCCGGCAGCTTCCAACTCCCAACTTCATTTTAGAACTTCAAATTTCACCAAAATTCAACATCTCAGACTTCCCCGAAAGCAATCTCTGCTTTTGTCAGTCCAGTCTGTCTACTTATGTCCATGTCCACCTTTGCTCACATTTTCCCATCTGCCTCCACTGCGGATGTCTTCTCCTCATCACCAAACTAAACTCTACCCGACATTCAAGACTGGACCATGACAATCCTTGGATCATTTCAGCCCTCAGGGTCATAACAATGATAATTGCTACTTTATAGTATAATAATTTCTTCTTCTCTTTGGTTTATGTGTTTGCCCTTTATGTGCAAGTTTGTAAGATACTTAGGAAAAACATCAAAATATGTTGTACCCAGTTCTGGGCACAGAGGATATTTTTAACCATGCAAACAATTGATCCAATACCTTATATCACATAAAATAGGGGGAAGATTTTGACAAGTATCAAGAATCCAAAGCTATCGTTACTTCTTCTCATAATTCTTATTTTTAAAAAAGTCCAATATGTCCACACAGAAGCAAAGGGTTAGGCTCCTTAGTTTTTTTGCTATAATTATAGAATATTTCTGACTCCACTCCAAGAAAAATCAGATGCATTAATCCATTTCCATTTCAAAATACCCGAATTAAAGTGTTTTATAAAGAAAAGAGGTTTACTTAGCTCACAGTTCTGGAGATTCAAAGATATAGTACTGCACCAGTTCAATCAGTTCTGGTAAGAATCTCATGGATGCTAGGATCACAGTGACATGAATACATGTGAGAGGCAGAGGTTCCAAGTTCAGACAGGAAATGGGACCTTTTGCTTTTTTGATGACCCATCATGAGAATTAACCAGGATCCCATGAGAATTGCATTAATACTTTCTCATGGAAGCCACTCAAATGCTCTTGCAGGAGGTTGTATCTTACAAAGGCCCTACTACCTCTTAGTATCACTCAGTGGGGACTTAGCTTCAAACACATGAAACTTTCAGGGACTAACCACCCTCAAACCATAGCAACAAACTGCTCAACTTTCAGAACTAAAAAATAATTTAGATCATGGAATTTACACAAAGAAGAGGAATCCAGAGAGAGAGAGAGAGAGAGAGAGAGAGAGAGAGAGAGAGAGAAGTGAAGTTTTCTGTTACAATGACTAAAGAATAAATGACTGTGTAAGTTTTGGACCAAAATCTACACCTTTTGCATTGCCAGCCCAAACTCCTAAGTGTATTTTGCAGGTTTTTCCTGTGAATTTCCTTTTGGAGAGTAGCAACTGAAAATCATTTGACAATTACTTTCTGAGTATTTTCTATGCCTCTGGCTGTGTGCTAGGACTTGTGGGTTATGAAGAAAATAAAATAAAAATAAAATGAATCTATCTTGGCATGCAGGATCCCAGAACACCCTGTATTCTTTTCTAAAGTGATGTTCACTTTTTTTTTTTTTGAGTCATAGGACCTACTGAGAATACAATTACAATTATAGACTTAGGAAAATGCATACACACAAAACAACAAAACATTACGGTTCCTTTCAGGGTTTTGCAGAGCTATCAAAGCTCTAGTTTGTAGCCCCTTTCTGAAAACTTGGAAAGCTTTCTTCTATCACCTTTGAAAATAAATCTATGGTTTCATAATTTACAGGGTCCAGATGCTAACCCTTCCCTTTTCTCACTCCCTTTTGAATGACTAGAGGGAAGTCAGCAGTCTTAGCATCTTCTCCTCCCTAAATAAATAAGCGCTTCCCTGAGTGGTTGGACTCCACTGCTGCAGATGTCACACTGGATGAATGGCTCACTCAGGGCTCAGCAAGGCTCAGGTCATACACCACGCTGATAAGCTTTTCTGTGCCCTGCCCTTGCCACGCAGGGATGCCTTCCTACCCCTCTGCCTGTTTGCAAAATCCACATTCACATCAGGAAGCTTGCAAGCAGAGTAACATCTAGTGTGCTTTTGGCAAGTCTAAAGAGGAGAGGAGGGAGCTGCGCCTCCAGCAGTACCTGGTGAGGGGTTCATGGGGTGTTTTCAGTGGTGGTTCTGGGGTAAAAGAGGCAACCTGACCAAATGAGCACTTCTCTCAGGAGGCATCTATTGTGAGACTTCTCCAGACAAGAAAAAGTGGCAAACAGATGGGGACCAGCAGGCAAATGCATTGCAGGGATACAGCTTGAGTGGAAGGGTGTGAGGGGGTAGCAGAAGCCATCAGCAGCAGACACAGGAAAAGACTCAAGGCCTGCAACCTATACATGGAACAACTGGGTGGGAGAGAAAAGGCTGAGCCCAACAGCAAAAGTCAGGTTCTCCCAGCATATGGAACCAAGGACAAAATCAGGCTCCTTCTCTGGCACATGACAGAAGCTCCTAGGTCAGTCCTTAGATTTTTTTTTTCCTGCACCTGAGAAAATGAGTTACTTAAAAGGGGTTAGGGTCAAAGTTCTGGTCTATACCTTGCATGGAGAACATGGGTAGAAACACTGTGTCTTACTAAAGTGAACAAAAGCCCCAGTTTGTTGTCTGGGATTATTTTTTATTTTATTCTGCTATACTTAGAAAGTTTCTCCCCGGTCCTGGGCAAACCAGAGCCATTGGTCACTGCATAACACCCCTAGGGCTTCTGAACCTAGGCTTCATTAGATTCAGAAGCCTAAATCTGCTGAGTTCTCCCAGGTGACTGAAGCTGGGGGCTGGGGAGGTTGTGTCCCTGGGACACTTATACGTACTGTACAACACAAGCTACCATGACGATCCACAAAACGAGAAAAACGAAAAGGAAGAAAGAAGGCGGAGACACCTGGTGTTTCTGAAAACGCCAAACTAGGGAAGCCCAACCCTTTTGAATCAGAATGAAAGCTGATAAAACCACTGCTGCCTGGACTTTTGCCTGGACAATTGTATCAGGCTCTCTGGGTGGTTAGGCCTTGGCAGTGGCAGGTGTGAGAATCCCTGTAGTAGGTGGTTTCTTGATTTCCTGAATTGATGACATCTGGTGCCAGGTAGCAAAAAGCCAGGGAAAACAATTGCCCATCTACATCTAGGCCACATAGACACTGGCAGTGGGAGAAAAGAAGCTCCCTCCTTCTAATATCTGCTTCTCCTCTTTAGTTCTCTGCTCAGCAAAGACACGATTGGTGGGAATTTTTCCAAGTACTGTGTGAGTGATCTGCTCCCATGCACTTAACCTTCTCCTCCAGGAATTATAGAAATGTTAAAAGTATTCCTGCCCTCTAGGACCTCACTCTTGATGGTAAATATTCCTACTGAAACATGTAGACTAATATTAAAGGCAATGATTCACACCTGATGAAGAAAAATATGCTCTATTTAAAAGAGAATATCTGAATGAAGACAGCACTGAAATTGATCACCATCATTAGGTTTAATTTTCTCAAAACTTAGTTAAAATACAATAACTTGTTGAGGTGAGTATTGTGGCCTCTGTTTTACGGATGAGGAAGTTGAGTTAAGCTGCTTTGCCTGAGGCTACAGAGCTTTAATTCTTAGAGGCAGGACTCAGGACCAGAGCCAGTGGATGCTAGCTTTGGGGCGCGGGACCAGTGCCTTCAAAAGCAGTCTTGCCACAACAGAATGCTGTTTATGAATATCATCTAGCTGAACTGAAAAGCAAGATTCTCTAATTAGACTATTCAGACTTGCTCTTGATAGTATCTCATTGCAGCTAGTTGGGAGTATTTAATGTTCATGGTAGGATTTGCTGCATTCCCGTTTGTCAGATCCCTAATTGTTCATCATCAGCACCATCATCATCATCATAATCATCATCAGTGCCAAAAACAGCAGCAACAGCAACAATAACAGCGGACACAGAGGGAGGACAGCTCCTTCGAATACAGTTTTATGTGAAAGCCTCATGCATAACAATGCTTACTTTATACTGATTTCCATCCTTCTGTTTTCTAGAATTAACATTTCCGAAAGATTATGAAAAGAGGCACCAAGATAATACACCAATTCAGTATTTTAGCTGCTACAAAATAAGCACCCACTGAGTAAAGAGATGACTTTCTACTTACTTTGCTAGTTAGAAAATCCCAAACTGATTCACAGACTGAAAAGTCAGGAAATAACAAAATATTTGAGAGAGGTTTTCTCAGTTTTTTGGCCATAAGCTTTATCGGCTTAACAATTTCATCAACATTCTCTGTGATTTTAGCTGTAGATTCTTCTTAGTTTTAGTTTCTGAAGATATGCAATTTTTTCTTTTCTAGGTCTTCATTGATATTTCAGTAGAAATTTGGGAGACGATACATTGGTGGCAACTGGCCAAGTACCGTTTTAAACTGAAATCCAATGGAAATTTAATTTGATTGCACTACAAATGTTAACTTCACATTTTTCCTCCCATCAGGTGTGTCCCTTCTTGCCATTAGGCACATCAGCATGGTACAAATGGGCGACTATTCTAGCAGCCGAAAGAGATTCGCTCCACTCCAATTTTGAATATGACAGTTGTGAAGTCAAGCTCATGACCTGTGTGCCAATTTGCAGTCCAATAAAAATTTAAATGCTTGAATTATTAACAGAGAGTGAGGAAAGTGGATTAAAATGGTAACATTTATAATGAGGTGATGATTCCCAGCATAATAGAGTTACTCATTTTTGGAACATCTTACATGCATATTTTTTTTGCAATTTTCATAGCCTGCAAATTGTTTGTTGCTAGAATTCATTTAAAATCCTTTTTAATACTCCATTCTATCTGCATCAGCAGTCGGGGCAGCTGTGGATAGCAACACAGTTAAAAAAAAGTGACTTGAATGCTAGAGTCAGACAGACACGAATTCAAGTTCTGATGCTGACTTCTGTTTTATGAGTTCTGACAAGACACTGAACCTTGCTGAGCAAGTTATACTGCAATTATGTTGCAGACCTTTTGTGAGGATTACCATAAATAAATGGCCATAGTTCATATAGCAAAAATACTTGAGTGCCTGGTGAGAAGTAGCTGCTCATGGAGAGATATAAGCTCCTTTCAATTTTACCATGTAATTTAGAGTAAAGAATCTTCAAGATCATGCAGTAATTTATTCAATCAAACATTCATTTGTACAACTAACATTCATCCTGAGTCTACTCTAGTACCAGGAACTCTAAGGGTTAAAAATATTTTAAAAAATTAAGACCTTCAAAGATCTTATAGACTAATAGCCGACTCATTAAAATGGTCTATAATACTGTGAAAGGAATATTGTACAAAGATATTCAAGGTACTATAGGGACATTAAGAAAAAAAATAATTCAATATTTTCTTTGTGTTTTTGAGTATGTCAGTTAAATCCTTTGAGCTTCCTTATTTTTAATTTTTAAAAATGAGATTAATAAAAGCACTTGAGATACATTAATATGTTGGAGCAATATCTGCAACCCCTTTGAAAGGTACTACCGTATATGACATTTTATGCAAAGTCATATCTTAATTTATTTAATAGATATTCACAATCCATCTGTACTGTCCAGTGTGTGGAAGCCACTCATTATACAGAACCACTGCTGCCCTTAAAATGTGACTCACTGAAGATAAGATATGCTGTAGGTATGAAATACATATCAGATTTCAAAGATTTAGTTTAAAAGGAAAATTTAAATATTTTTTTGTACCAGGGATTGAATTCACGACCTAGTGCTTACATTTAAATATCTTAATAGTACCAAATATTCACTGCATATTAAAACTATATTTGTGTAGACTACATTAAATAAAACATGTTCAAATTAATTTCAATTGTTTCCTTTACAAATGTGGTTCCTAGAACATCTAAAATGAGTTATGTAGCTCTCATTCATGGCTTACATTATTTTTCTACAGTGCAGCACTAGCTCTGTTTCATGGACTGTGTTGACCACTGGTGACAGGATGAAGAACACTGTCCCTGAGTGTACCATGATGTACATCCTACAAACAAATACAAAGAAAAGTGCAACAAGACTGTTAAAATATACCCGAAAGTATTCAGAAATCCTTTCCTTAGCACTCAGTCATTGGTCAGTGTGTGTTAGCTTTATGGTTTAGATCAAAAGTGTTCCCCAAAAGGATCAGATGTCCAGCGGTGGGGTTTAGAAAAGATGATTAGACCATGTGTAGCTGACCTCATTAGTGGGTTGATGAGTTCATGGATGACTTCTGTTAGAAAGTGGAGGGAATAGGCCTCTGGGGTCATAACTTGTAGTAATACTTTATTGTCTCTGTTTTTTTCTTTCTGGCTCTTCCTTACTCGTTCTACTTCTCGAAGGCCATCAGCTAAAAAACTTACTCCACTGTATTTCTGCCTTGGAACCGTTATCCTGTTACCATGGACTGAAAATTCTGAAAGTATGAGTCATAATAAAATATTTCTTCTGCCAACTCTCTCTCTCTCTCCCTCTCTCTCTCCAGGTATTTGGTCACAGTGACAGAAAGCTGACCAATGCTGATCAGTTGACCAATATTCTGCAAGGCCTTATGGCACCTCTGCCATGCCTCTGCCATGGCACTTACTACACTATGTGACTACCTATATCTTAGTTATATAAGGTCAACGGCTACTGTGAAAACTTGAATTTTAAATCCCTAATACTTAACCAAGCTTAACTAACGTAATAGCTTTTCTAATGTATTTGTTGAACTTATGGAATAATATCTTTACTGATGAGTCTTCTACCAACTTTTGTTCACACTTTTCAAATAACTTACTTAAGCTAAACACCTTGAATTAGAATGAAAGAACCACACATACGCAAAGCCTTAAAAATTAAACCTTTTCAAAAGATATGCAGAACATATACACTTCAGATATCCAACATTTTTCAGTTTTGCTCTTTGTCCTGTTATCTTTTTGGAAATGAGAAAAGTAAAGCAAGGAAGAAGAAAAATGGACTCAAGAGAGGAAGAAGGCATTCATTCTCAATTCTATTCCCCACTCAACATCCAAAGGAAATGTAGATAAACTCAGTCTCGAAATTTATATACACTAGTCCCCAAAATATGCATTGTTATAGATCATCAGAACCTCTAGGCTCCCTTAGTTCCCACAATTGGGGCAGTGTTAATGTTGTTTTGTAAGTATGTTTGGCTGCAATTTATTGTATCATTTTGTTCTGTCCTTAGGGAAATTACAAAACAACTTCCCATGATCTCAGAAGTGGGCAGAAATTCTGTTGCAAAATGACATAGGGCAAAAGTATTAAAAACTACCTCCCAGGCACTTGTGCCTGAGAGCTTTGTTTAGAGAAACAGGTATCACTAGTAATAAAATTGCAATATGTTTGAGAAATGTCTGTTATTTTCTCTTTTTCTTCATGACAGAGAATGAGCTCAGCCCTGGTTGTTCAGGGACAGGAGGTTTCACCTACACCCTGAAGGCAGCAGCAGTACTTGGCTTTTATGTCCTTGACTCTTCCTCTTTATGGGAATGAAAAATTCTATGGCTTTGGCACACATCTCCCTGTCATACTAACTTGAGCCCAAAGAGACACACTCACATGCGGCAGCCTCTTCCAATCCTGAATTATAGAGCACAGAACATTTGATGGGCCTGTATTCTCTTTGTGAATTCAGTTACTCTAGGGAGTCCAAATTCATACTTCCAGCTCTGATCACCCTTCCATCAGAGTTTTATTTTCTTTTTTTCAATTAAGCAAACAACTGTAGAAAGGATTTTAAAGGCTCATAACACCTGGATGGTTGTAATTAGTCATGGCTTCAGAGATGTGGAGGTGATTCTCAACCATAAGATTTACCAAACCTATAAAACAAGCAAATTAGAATATGTTCTTTTTAACACTGTATTCACTGTATTCATAAAATTGCATTGTTAATGGTGGTATAAAAGAAATCCTGAAGTAGATCTCAGTATGCCAGAACCATAAAATAATGGGATTGCAATCCTTAAGGCTGCTTTGAATTCAAACAATATCATATATTATCTATCATATATCTGATACAAGAATCAGGTAAATTTTTGAGAAAATAAACAGAAACAATATGAGCACTGAAGATAGTTGATCACTATAAGATTATTTTATTTGATTTTCATAGAATCTTTCAGGGAGTGAGTATGTCTATTCAGACAAAAAAGGCATTTTCCTTCATTCCCTCAGTAAGATATTGAAGAATTTACCAAAATACTATGGAAATTAAATAGAATAATTAAAAAGTATGTTTGGAACGTGATAAATTAGAACAACACACAGCCTTGATGGTCACCCACTTTAGTTTCTTTATTTTACAGTAGAAAGCACTAGACCTATGTACCCAAAAACTCACTTAATAAAAATAATCCAATTATCACATCAAATCTTACCAGTACCAGGCCAGTGCTCTTTCAACACCTCAATATGCCCATAGTTACAAAACTCAAATTTTATCTCCATTGTGATTCATACTGTAATTTTCATAGGCTTTATTGATGAATTTGCATCTATTTATAGATTTGATTCCATAGATCAAAATTTACCAGCTTTGTGCTTGGACTTCACTTAGGATTGCAATGCCATGGCTGCATTGCAATATTTCACTACTAAATTAAAGCTGTGTCTGTTCACATTGGTGAGGTGTCATGAGCAAGAGAAAAAAGACTGGTTTGGAGATACTTTGGAAAAGTTCATACCTCAACTGAGGAAAAGGCTGACATTTTCAGAGTTTTCTTTCTGTTCAGAGGTTTCAGCAGAATCTGACTGCTTTGTCTATAAACATGTGATCATCTGGGGCTCTTTTCAAAGTTATCTGGTGCGTAATTCATTGCTCAGCAAACATCTGTCTGTGTGAGGGGGTGGTCAGCTGAAGCTATTGGTTGTGAAGACAATTGCTTCCCCCTCTGCTGATGAAATCTATCTAATTATGCACCTACAGTGCAGACATGTTTGTCTTCAAATAGCTAAAATACTATGCCATGGCTAATTTCGTGTATCAATTTAAAAGAGTATTAGAAATACCTAGCTATCTACTGAAACATTATTTCTTGGTGTGTCTGAGAGTGTGTTCTGGAAAGGATTCTTAACATTTCATTCCATAAACTGAATAAAGAAACAAGGTGACACTATTGAATGTGAGTAGGCATCACCCAATCTGTTGAACCCCTGAATCTGAATAGAATTGAAAAGTTGGAAGAAGGGCGAAATCAATCTCTCTCAACCTCTGTCTCTCTCTTCTCTCTGTCTCTGTCTGTCTGTCTCTGTCTAAACTCAGACTTCCATCTTCTCCAGTTTAGACATCAGTGCTCCTGGCACTCATGTCCTTGGGCACACACTGGAGTTTCACCATCAGTTTTCCTGGACCTCCACATAACAGTTCCTATCTTGTCACTGGGACACAATGCACAACATTCACCACTCTAAGCAACTCACACTTTGCAAAAGTTATCCTTAGCTAGCTCCTAGACAGGGCAGGATGGCAGATGGCATGGCAGAGGAGGGAGCTCATCCCATGGCAATGGGAGGCAGAGAGAGAGAGAGAGAGAATAAGGAAATACACTCTTCCAGACCATACTCTGGTGACCCACCCCCCCCAACCAATCTTTATCTCCCAACCTGACATCTAGCTATAATATCATCAGAGGACTAAACCCATGATCCAATCACCTCCCAAAAGTCCCACCTATGCACATTTGAGATTTTAGGGGGACATTCTGATACAAACTATAACAGTAACTCTCATAGAGTAGGTCATGGAACTTCTCATCCCATAATCATGTAAGCCAATCCCTCATAATCTGCTCTCTCTCTCCCCCCGCCCTGGGTCTATTTCTCAGAAGAAACTTAATATAGATTATTAGCAATACAGAAAGATTCAATTTTTAAGCATATCTATTATGAAAATAGAATTAGGCCATTAAATGGTAGTTACCAAAGAGGACCTGCGATCATAATCAGAAAGAATTTTACAGCATTTAAAGTTGTCCAAAAATGAAACAAACTGTCTTGAAACTCAGTAAATTTCTTGTCATTAGTAATGTTTCAGCCAAGTCTTAAGGATCACCTGTCAGTGATGTTGAGATCATAAAAAGAAAAATAATACATTGCTTGAGAGGGTTCATTCAGACACTTAACTTATATAGGCTAATATTACAAGATTTTTTTTTATTTTCAAGTGTTAGATATCAACTGTATAAAGTATTTGTGAAGCACTTTTCTAAAGTTTAACTCTGAGGGCAGACATCAACCAGAAGATAGGGTTTCTACCAGAAATGGTCATTAATGCCTAGGAGACAAGTATAATTTTCCCCAAACCCTTAGATAATAATATAACTAACGTATAACCATATGCCAAATTAAATGACATTTTCTATAAATTCTATAGCTTTTGGAGAAATAATGAACATAATTGAATGTAGAGGTAGAATTTTAGTATGGATAGAATCTGAATGAATACAAAGGGAAATAGAAGATGTGGATATAAAAATAGATGAGGATGCTAGAATGTGACCTATTATGTAGAAACTGCTATACACATATGGTCAGAGGATTCAAAATACCCAAGGCACTAAGAAGACGTTGGAAGAACTGTATTGGAACTATATTCTTACATCACAGCTTTCCATCCCATAGCACAATAGCTAACCAGGTGGATATTAAAGAACTCATTGCTGAGTAGTTTACTCCCTACTTTCTCAATGTCAGGCCCTAAGTGCTACCATGATATCTAGTAAACAGTATAAATGAAGTGGATTTAAGTAGCTATAACAAAATCATACCCAGTTTGGCCTTAGACCCATTTCATATGAATTCTGTGCAATCTACAAACAGTTACTTTTACATCAAATACCACCAGTCCTTTGTTGAAATTGGCTGTGTGGGGGCTGTCCATCTTTCTGGATGAAAGTAAATAGCACTTACAAAAGCCTGTCTTGTGTTTGCATGGCATGTCCATCCACCACAGTAAAGAACAACTGTTATCTTTAAAAAAAGGATAGACACAGAAGAGAGTCAGTGCTATTATCCAGGCTCATTCATAATCATTGCACTGCAAAAAGAGAAAGAGATGTAGGAAATTGGATGGCTCTTACAGGCAGTGCATTATAATGAGTGGGAAACATTTAGAAGCCCAGATAGGCAAAGGGAATGGAGCACTTGGCTTCACCACCACCCTAGGAATTACTGAACTTAGGAAAGAGTAAATGACAAACAAAACAATCAGAGTAAATTGTAGAGCCATCTCCCATGCTGCTTTAATTAAAAAGCCTTTCATCATTTCCAGTTTAAACATCTCTTTCCTCAGTTCTGAAAAGTAACTACTAAATCTTCTAGTGCTTTCACATTGCTAGTAGGAATGTACCAGGAAAAAAAATCTGTATACTTTCCCTGGTAACTTGAATGAATATTTTTCTCTCTCATTTGCTGTACTACAGAGTAACACATATTATTTTAGGTACTCAAAATGTACTAGGATGTCGAACACTTTGAAACAAAGGTTATAAAGCATGTAGGTGGTAGAGTAGCTCTGAAATACACTAAGTAGAATAAATTTAAACAATAGATGCATTAAAAGACACTCAGAATTTCAGACACTCAAGTCAGTTTAAGGGACATTACTTTGATACCTTTAAAAGGCAGAGAAATTTGACAACACTGTCTGCCACTTCTTCACTTGTGCTGGATCCTCTTTGTGTACTTGTGTAAATAACCCATACAGGTATTGCCTATTCTTTATTTTCAATAATTCTACCCAATCTGAGGTTCAATCACCCTGTTTCTATGATCTTCATTTTCTCTTCTTATTTAAACAGACCATACTAGCTCCCATGACTACACCTTACGTGCTAAAAAGAGCATCACATAGTCACATATAACTCACATAAGCATGGTTTTATTATTTATTTTAAAATGGCAATGATAATACTAAAAAAGAGATCTTGTCTTAGGTACACACATTAATAGCTAAATACCCATCACAGAAAGTTAGGGAATTAAGTATAATAAAATATTTATTGGATATATACATAGAAATTATATTACTTATGTGCTTTTAATTATAATTTCTCTTTTTTTTCTTAAACTCATCATCATCTGCCAGGTAGAGAATCTTCAAGAAATAACAGTGTTTTGAAATTTGAACATCTACTGTTTTGCACCTGGTACCCATTCAAGTCCGTAAAACTGGTTCATGCACACTAGAAAGAGAGGGTTGAGATGTGCTCTTTGTTTACCAGCTCACCACTCATGGAGGTTGCTATCTCAGGTAGAAGTAACCTCTTTACACACTTCACATTTTCCCTAAAGCTTATTCATCTAGCAGGGTCCAACTCTACCAGACCACTTGGATTAGAAAAAAAAAAATCAGAAAATATACCTCAGACGTCTCAGTCTGGTATCTTGGTCCCTACAGCTGGCTGTGTTTCAGAATCTCAGGAGAAGTCTGGTGCCTCACCTCAAAGCTTTTATCCTGTGCTTAGGAGCTCTTCCACATGGAAACTCTGTGGGACAGAGGTAATACCTGTAACCGTGGCTTTAGTCAGTGGCAGAGACAGGTTTTCCACATCTTCTGCAACAGCATGGGTGCAGGACACTGGTGTTGTCCACCAACGTATCACCCTAGATTCTGAGCAGGGTTTTGAAAAGGCAAACGAGAGGGATGTATAGAGTAATCCTGTTGTCCAGAGCAAGGTAACTATGGAAGTGGTTCTACTCTTTTTTAAGTGAAAAAACAACAAAACAATGATAGAGAATTTCAAAACAAAATGGTTAATACATTGCATATTGTTATTGTCAATGTAGTTGCTCAGATTACAAAATATAGGCATGAAAAACTGATCAAACAATACAAGTATAAACCGTTTTTTTCAATGAACTAATAGAAACTAGTAGCATAATTACTTTAATTATCATATATATATCTATGTATATTCTTTTCCCTTTTTTTCTTCTTTCTCCCATTGCAGTTGTTCTTTCCTTTTGAGCAATTCCTTTCCACTTCGTTTCAGAATATCTATTTTACATTTTGCATCTTATTCATTCTTTCAGTGTCTTATATTAAGGAGACAATATGATGCTTACACATGCAACTCTGATTTGTTTTACAGTGGTTCTATTTTATTGTTTGGCACTGCCTTCTAAGGTAAATCCTACAAGATATAACATACGTTTAAAAACAGCTTTCTTGGGAAATAATTTATATACCTTGACATTTACTCTTTGACGTGCACACTTCATTAATTTTTGCTGATGTTGTTGCTGTCTATTTTTTTCTTTGTTTTCAGAAAATTTACAAGGGTACCTATTCACCACAGTTCAATTTTAGAACATTCTATCCCTCCCAAAAAAAGATCCATTGTGACTACTATTTACACTGGTTCCATACCTTAGGCAACAGTACTAATTTCCTTTCTGTCTTTATAGATTTCCCTTTCTGGATATTTCATATAAGTGGAATCATACAATATGTGGTCTTTTGCATCAGGTTTTTCTCACTGAGAATAGCATTTGGAAATTTAACCAGATTTCACCTTATAATACTGCTTTGCTTTTTTAAAGTTGTTAAATGGTACTGAATTGTACAGCTTTTCTTTACTCATGTAGCAGTCAAGTCTAAAATGTAAATGGCTTTCACTTTTTGGCTACCAGGGATACTGCTGCTGTCCACAGTCCTTTGAACACATTTCTTTTTAACATCGCTGGTGTAGGTTGTAGTCATCCTTGCAGATTCCTGATAGATGTAAGGATCTTTTCAAAATTATAATTTCCATGCTTCAATCTCTGAGTCAAAATTCTGGGACCCAGCAATCTTTTAATGGGCTATCTGTTGGCAGAAAGCATGACCTGACCGTGAAGCAACACGTGGGAGCCACGGGCTGGGCTACATCACTTGCACGGGTTTTCCTACCTCTGTGCCTTTGATTATACTTCTCCGAAAATAACATTACCTTTTCATAATTTCCTCTTCCAAAGACTTTAGTAACTTAAATGTCCTTTTAAAATTGTAACACAATCTCTTAATTTGGAATAGCTATTATTTCCTCTGTGTACCTATGACATACTTTGTCATAGATCACAGCCTGCCTTATTTATCTTTTCTCACATAGGACTTTTTCCCTATCCCTACATGTTGGAATTTAAGTCTTAACACAGTAATACCTCCAGAACATAGTTTGTCCCTCAACTGTGCTAAAAATTTAATTCTTACTGATATGTTTCCTACCCTTAGCTCATTTAATATTTCTTGTACTTTAAAAGTCTTTTTCCTTTGGTTATAAACCTCTTGATAAATGGATGCACTTTTTTCATAGTAGGCATGATATTTTGTGTCATATAAGTATTGTTATTTACTCAACTTGTCAACTTGCCCACATCCATGATATAAGGCAAAACATCACATTGAGAAACGTTAACCAAAATATAACACTGAAGTTCTAAATTCAGTTCCTGTCCAACTATAGTACATGGTCCCTCACAGTTTAGCTCTGTTTTAGGCTTCCATTTGAACTCACCTATCCCACTTTTATCCTGAGGACCAGACTGTCTTCCCTGTCTAACTTCCCTGGAGACGTCGAGAACTGAAGTCTTCCAGAGGTTCCTAGCCCTACACTGCAGAGTCCTACACCCTCAGTGCAGCTACTTCCTAGACTTTGGACTAGTTCACTTCTTGATTCTAAGCATTCAAAACCTGATGAAATTTTTTTCTCTGTTCTAACCTTGTAATTCAAGTTCCTTGTCAGGGCTATTTCTACTTTTAGATTAGCTCATTAGGAAATCTCTCTTCCATTCTAAACTTGCCTCTGCCCTATCATGAGTCACATTTTACCATATGGAACCAGCACAAAAGAAGAAAGAGGCATGATCCAGCCCAGAGATCAGCACCATAGTAAAGTCAACATTTGGAAAATGGATTTGGCTTAAGCACTTGGCTATTGATAGAGCTGTATTGGCCAAGCACCCAAGTCAAGGGAATGCTGTACTCACCACCTCTATTTTAGGACAAGTTGGCATCAATTTTTCCAGTTAGGAACATTATCCAGCCAGGCATTAAACCAACCCAAATAAAGCAGAACTGCTAAGCCTTGTGCTGGCAAAAGAGGGGGAGCTCCAAATATCCCCATAGCAAATGCATAGAGTAGGCTCAGTGTCATTAAAATGGGTTTTCCAAAAAGGCTTTGCTTCAAAAAAAAAAAAAAAAAGAGAGACAGACAGTTGAAAAACCATAGAGGATCAAAGGATGATGGCAGATCTATGGAAAATGTGAGCTGTGAGAGTGGGGAAGAGAGAATACAAGGACCTAGTGAACTAGGGAGCCCCATGAAAGAAAGATATTATTTTAGGTGGTAAAGTAAAGCCCAGATTCTGAATCCCAAAACAGGCATTAGATCTTACTTTATTGAAGGGAAGTATTAGGCTATTGAAATAATGTTTGTAATGAGAACTTGCCCAGAAACAGAAAATTTAAAACCATAACTGGGGAGCTGTTTTTGCTAGATAATCTATGTTGCTAGGAATCAACCCCAAGATTTTATAACTTAGAACAGCAAGTGATTATTTGTCATTCCCTGTGTATACCTGTCATAGGATGGAGTGGTGGCTGGTGACATTGGTCAGTCAAGACAGAGCAGGACAGAAGGAGGAATTCTGGAAGGTCTTGAATTAGTAATTAATAATTTTGTCTAAAATGTATAAATGATTCTTCTTCTTATAACTCATTTCCATAACTACATACATGGACTCAACCCAACGACAAAGAACCCACTTTCCAAGAAGGTATGAATGTTTAGTAAAAAACACTTGGTAAATATTTAGTAAAAAATATTGCTGACACTTTGGATCCTTCATTTTTTTAAAGTTGCATGTATATGTATTAAAAAAGGAATATAAAACAAGATGTCAAATACAAGGTGTATACTGCATGGGACATTTCTTGTTTCAGTCACATCAATGTAAAACTTGTAACAGTAAATGACACATTGCCAAGAATGAAGGGATAAGTGTATCAGAGGGTAAAGGAAGCATAGTCAGCGGTTTGAGAGTAATTAATGGCAATGTGTCTTTTACTATCATCATTTTTAAAATTTAAACTTTCACCATCTGTTTCAAAGACCATGAAAGGTAGGTGTTTTTGTTTCATTCAGGACACTGAGATATTCATGACAGCATAAAAGACACTCACAAAAGAGAATTTCCAGAACTGTTTTAGAAACTGGCAAGAACTATGGCAGGGAGTATTTTGAGGAGAACCAATGATAATTTTTCTTTTACTTTAACAAATGTTTTAAATTTAAGCATTCATCACAGTTTTTATCAAGCCCATATCTATATACAAACTCATCATGCAGTACTATCAAACCATACATTTGAAATTCTTCCCCCTCTTCACTATTTGGCCTACAGTGTGGATCTGTCTGCAAAGATCCAGTGAGGGAAGGAATGGTTTCTGACAAATATTTCCTTTCATGATTTTAACAACTCAACTTGGGGTTCCAGAGCAGAGCAATTGTCTTTTTCTTCCTTTTTCTTCTTCTTTTTGCTATTCAGTCTAACTTCTCTTCTATCACAACTACTGTCACATAAACAACTAATCAAGTATGCATCTTGCTGGATTTCTTCTCAAGAAATAAGATTTCATCTGTGTTTAATCATAATTTATGTATCTTGGCCAGTCGCACTGGATACAAACCAACCTTAACCTAGCTTTTAGTTCGGGGTTATGCAGTGCACAGATATATTGCATGTACAGAATCAAAAGAATAATCTTATTGGAAATTCTCCAGGTAATTGCTTAGATAGAATTGTATTAATCAATTACATTTTAAGGAAAAGTTTCAGAGAACACAATGATACTAAAGCAGTGCAAACAGAAGTAGACATTTTATTTTCAAAAACACTCTGTGAATCTACATTATTCATCTGAAGTATAAATGTGATTTGCCATGAAACCTTCCACTTGGAAACATAGTTGCATCCCAAGAAATGACTAAAAGCAAATAGAAAAACAAACCAAAAATTTGATTGACCCAGGGGCTGTTTGCAGCTTGAATACCAAGGAGAATAGAACAGTTGCTGAGGCCCTGTAGCCCTAAATTTCCTGAGGCCAGAAATATGCCAAGGAGCTACTGCACTTCACAGATAAAAACCCTGAGCAAAAATCTGCAGCACTAAGCAATATTCAGAAACAAACAAGACAAAAGAGAGGCTTTTGCATATTTTATAAATGAAAAACATACTTATGCTGAGTAAGTGTATGTTTTCTTAAAGGTGAATACTTGTCATCTTCAGTTTAATAGAGAAGAAGCAAAAGCAAATGTATTCAATGGAAGTTTTGTTTGTGCCTGAAGTTATGCATTTGTCATGCACAGAACATGAGAAAGCTGATCTTGGTTCTGCCATCCTAACTTACATAATGTGCGTGAATTTGGCTTGAGATTTTTAAACATCAAAGAAAAAACGTCCTGGATTAAAGTGCTTCTAACATTACATCATAGTTCATCATTTGTTTGGTGTTTTCTTTTGCTTTCTATGAGGCTAATTTAGAGAGAAATATGGTCATAATTAGTGGTATTCTTTCTATTACTACATAATTATATCTTCAACTGATGATGATTACATAAAGTGGTTAATTATTTTCGTGATTACTTTGGAATAAGCATTCTAAGAAACCATGTCAGTTCTAAAGTGCATGAAAGTCTAATTTTATGAAACATCAGATAAAACATTCTTTTTCTCTCAGTTATCAGAAATACACCTGGTCTTTGCCCTGTGAGTGTCTGCATTACCTTGACCATTTCTCATTCTTCACACTACAGTGAAGAGAATGTCTTCTAGAAGCCTAAGTAAGAGTTCTGCACCCAAAAACTAATTAAATTTGATTTATTTCTTTTGGCAACACTTTAAATTTCTCTTTCCATCTTTTATTTAAAACCTAATATCTTCAATAGCAATAAATAAGCAACAAAACAGAGCCTTGCTGATAATCATATTGAATACCATTTATTTCTCAGAAAATGGCTATATAATCTTTGGCACACAGTAGCATAACCAGTCTACCTTTTCTATCACTAGAATGAAATTCAGGCCCCAGACTTAAGTTGTCTCTGCTTCTCAGGTTAGAGAAAGAAGTTAGAGTTTTCTTTCCTTTATTCAAAGTATAATTTTAATCCTATCTCTTGCATTCGGTCTTCCTTACTTATTTTATACTAATGTAACTATTGCATCATTTAATCCTCAGGTTTCTTATAGCACTATCTCACATAGCTTGGTATGACTTCCACTTGGACAATACATCAGCACTGTTCTGTAGAGTCAAAGATCCCTCCAAAACAGCCAACCCCAACTAGTAATTGTAGGGAAGAAAGAATGGCTCCTTTTTTTGGAAATGGGAATGATACTTATCTGGTGTGTCTTCCAAGATGACTCTGGTATCCAAACTTGATAATATGTATAACAATTTTCCCAAGCCACACGTGTTAGTGCAGAAATGTTACCTGACTTGTGCATCAAGAAGTGAAACTGTGATCCTACCCTATCCCCAAGATCTCTAGGAAGAGTGGTATTCAACAACTTGGCTTAATGAATAAATTAAAAAATGACATGATTGAATTAACAATCAGTTTCACATATAGAAGTTCCTAGGGAGGACTCTAAAAAGGAAACAACAGCTAAGAGTGAAAGAAGGCAAAAGAAATCAAAAAGTAAAGACTAGAAGTAAGCAGGGTCCTGACTTCCTAGCATGCACCCTTGTGCATTTTTCTCACTCCTGTCTTTCTGCAAAAGTGGCAGGAACCTGTAGCTAACATTACCATCTTCACTTCTGCAAATGTCCTAACTTCTTTCAGTGGATTGTTCAATTTAATCCTCTAAAACACTGATAATATCATTATCTCGATTACAAAAATGTGGAAACTCTGACATACTAATAACTTGTTGAAGGATATACAGTGATGGAGATAGAATTTAAAGACTCCAACCCTCTAATTCTGGGGTAGAAGAAATAAAGATAGAGGAAAAGGAGACAAGATAACTCAGTTTTTTGTCTCCTTTTCTCCTTAAAACTCAGGGTCACATTCTTGCTCAGCTCTGCATGGAAGCATGCTAATCATTTAACAGGTGTCTGTCTTACAACATTTATTGGCGACAAATTCACCTAGTCTATTTCATCTCCCTTCAAAAGACCCCAAAATAAGAGTAACTGAAGTAACTTTCAGGATTTTCAGGACAATCTAATTGCTACATTTTACAACATTCCAGATGCTGCAGAGGGACACTTAGCAGTCTCTGAATTTGTAATCACCTTAAATCCTCAGAAAAGCAGAGTCTCACAGACCCCCTCATAATGAGATCACTTCTTCTAAAACAGGAACAATTACCCCATTATGGGAACCAAGGCAACACTTCCCTCAAGCAAGATCATTCATCTGGTGAGAACCAAATTGTTCCTCCAGTCATAAGGATTCCTTAAGAGCTGCAAAATCTCATCCAAGGTAATAATCAAACAAGCACTGGTCTGCCTCAGCTAATCCACAAAGGCTCCCCTTGATCTCCTGTGAGTGGTCCATCTGAATGCCTTCATCAGCCTGTGGGCCCTGCAGTTGCTGAAACTGAAGTCTTTTTCCTATTCTCCCCTACTTCCCAACTCTGCCTAATCAATCTGCCTATGTCTCCCAATGACACACCCTAGAATTTATTTTCTGCAACATGAGTCAAGAACCTACTTGGCTAGCTGAGTTGAGATTCTCATCTCCTATTTGGGGAAACCTCCTAGGACCCCATCAGTTCCAGTTTCTATCCAGTGAGAAACATGTTTTTCTAACTTCCCTTAAACAACAAAGCCAATGCTGATTCCATTGCTTAATTTTACAGTGTTCTCTACATTATTTGGGAGCTTTTTCTACATTTTTGATATATCATTACTTAAGGAAGGTGAGTCAACTTTCACAGTCTCTGGCTCAAAATTATTACTTTTTGTTATGCTACATCCTCACAGAAAGGCCCAGCAAGGTTCCAAGTGGGCTGGCAGGTGGGGTTATATCTGTTCTTACTGCAGGCTCTGGAGCCTGAGACTGTGCTTCCAGGACAGTCTTGTGCATTTTTGCTCTCCCTGATTTATATTATATTCTGGCTCCAGCACCC
The DNA here is from genome assembly GCA_004027455.1 of Hydrochoerus hydrochaeris. NCBI lineage: Eukaryota > Metazoa > Chordata > Mammalia > Rodentia > Hydrochaeridae > Hydrochoerus > Hydrochoerus hydrochaeris. Next base: position 20,778 of record PVLA01000012.1, read on the forward strand.
ATATAAGACCTTTTCACCATCCCGTTCCCAAACCAGCCATGCCAGCAGCTAAATACTAGGATTACCGCTACCTCCAGGCTGAGAAAACATTTAGCCAATCACAAAGTTTCAGTATCTTGCTCTATACCATTGAGTACTGAATGGTTCAGCTGAATTTCTGAGAATATCACCAATGGCAAGAGAAAAGACGTGAGTTCAAATTATGATTTTGTCTTGTTTTCCTCCATTAGCTGTTGCCAAACAGTCCTTACCTCTGAAAGTCGATTATCTATTATGTAGAATTGTACTGATTAAAGAATTTGTCTCTAAGGGTTGCTGCATGAATTTAGTAGTTCACATAAAGTACCTGACCCATGGACCAAGTTCAGTGAGTGGTCCTGCAGCCCATTCTGCCTCTCCTCTGCCATCTTCTATAGTCTCTCCTTCCTTGAGAGTCCTCTATAGGACTTAACCCTTTCTTATTCTAAAATTTTATATAACTAAAAGTCAAATCTAAATCATCTCACACAATGGTGCCTCGTTTTATAGGATTACCTTAACGAAATACTTACTGGGTGGCTTAAGCAAAAGAAATACATTCCTCATAGCACGAGGGGCCAGGTCAGAGAAGACTTGACCTGAGACATTTCTCCTTGTCTTGTAGATGGCTGCTTTCTCACTGTGTCCTCCTGTGTCTCTTTTCTAGACACATGCGTCCAAATTGTCTCATCTTTTAAGAACACTATCCAAACAGTATTGTAACCTCATTTAACCTTAATTACCTGTTTCAAGTCTCCATTAAAATCAAATTAAGCCTCCAGAGTATGAATTATGGCTATACACAACTCAATTCATAACATTGCCTTTCCAAAAGGGATTGCTAAGTAAACCTTTGCTCAGAGAATGCAGGAAGATTTTTGACTGATGAGATGGAGTGGCAACAATTCTCAAAGTCCAGTGTGACTGAGATTGGCTAAAGCATCAGTTAACATCACAGCCATCCAGACCTTCACTCCTAGACACTCTAACTCAGCAACTTTAGAATGATACTTCAATCTATGTCATTCAACAAGCATCGTCAGTGCAAAGGATATTTAAAAAGAACCAGAACACATTGAAATAGAGAATAGATAAAACTTGAGAAAAGTGAAAGTGTCTTTCTCTTGATCTCCTGGCTTATTGTTTTTGAAGTTATTGTTTCAGTTTACTTGAGTGATCAAGGAAAAATATAATCTTGCCTTAAGTGCTTTGTCATCTTCAGTCGAAGGCAATCATTTTTTGTTAGATCTTTTTTTATTTTAAAAGTGAAAAAAAATGAAAACTATGTTATAGCATTTCAAAACCAAACAATAGGAGGTTAACACTGGTTAATATATTGAATATTATTATCTTCAAAGTAGTTGTTTAGATTATAAGATATAGGCATAAAAATGATCAAAGTCAAATAATGAAAGGATAAATTGTGTTTTTGATGAACTAGCAGAGATTAGTAGTATAGTTATCATATATATGACATATCATATATATATATATATTTATATATATATATACATATGGAAGAAAAGAAAAAAATATATATATATATATTTTCTGTCCCTTTCACTTTCATTCTCCAGGTGTGAAGAACCAAAATTCTTTTACAATTTCTTTGCCATGAATTCCAGCTCCTTCCATTTTTCTCCCCTTTGGGAGGAATTTTGCTTTCCCAGTTTCCCAGTTTATTTGACCTATCCAGCTCTCCTTGAACACAAATGAAATTCAGATGGGGCCATCAGCTCTGAACCTCTCCAACTTTTCTTTCCATCTTACCCTTAATGATATTCTATGCACAAGGATTTTATTCCCACCATCTCCTGAAACTTGCAATCATTTAATGTAAATTCATTTTCCCAAATAAATGGCATTTAATTAGATGACATTTTCCGGAATTTCCAGATGCCTGAAATTATCAATACAGAATATATTTCACCTCTTTATCAGCAATGTAAATGCATTAGGAAATCTCAGACTTTTTTTCCAAGTGGCTTAATGAAAGTCCTGAGCTTACCTCTAAAGCCTAAAAGTGAGATTTGGGTAAGGGTATGAAAACTTGGAGATGCCTCATTCAAAACCCAAATCCCACTGATAGAAAATTAATCTTCAAGTTTAGGATTAATAGGAAAGCATATTTGTCTTAGGTTTGTCCCCAGCACTACCATAAGGCCCTACACAGGTAAATTAATAACATCAAGCAGTAACATCGATGTCAAAAAACACCATGGCTTTCACATGTTGGTCCTCTTTTGCTGGTAGCAGAAAAGGCTAAGGAAGCCAAGCAGTTTTCTAAAGCAGAAGTCTACAAACTACAGCCAAATTTAGACTAACACCTGTTTTTACAAATAAAATGCAATTCAAATGAAGCCTGAGTCATTTGTTTAGGTCTTGCTTATGGCTTCTCTCATGATGTGCTGGGAAAACTGAGGAGTTGTTGAAGAGACTGAAAACATCACAAAGCCACAATATTTTGTATTTGCCATCTGACCCTCTGCAGAAAGAAGGTTTGCCAGCCACTCATTTAGAGTAGTCCCTCTAACCTTATGAAATATGCATATCAGGAATAGTGGATAAAAGATGTTCACTGAAAAATGGGGTGTTGGTCTTCCAAGTTCTTAATCTCCTATAATAGCAGGAGGTGAGAAGCAGGAGCCAGGGCGTACATAGCTTATGGGGGTTTTTGCTGATAGAATTGAGTACCTTTCTTCCACCCAGAGCCTCCAATCAAGGACTGATAGTTTTGCAGCAGAAGTAGGTTTGAATGACCCCAAAGCCCAGCTCCCTGCAGGATCAGCTTCAGTTCCCTGATTTCTGTCCAGCCCTGCAGGACTGCCTAGACTCCCAGGCGCCACTTTCCCTGCCTAGGGTCATTTGACCCCTCCCGGCTCCAGTTCTAACAAAGGGGAACCACTGACCTGAGTCATTTAGTTCAATTGCCGACAGGAATCCTATTATCTGAGTGCCAATTTCCATGCAGATCTCCAGCTGTGGGCACACAGCTCCACACTCTGTAATAATGTGGGGTTCAGCAGTCACATCCCCTCACCAAGGGGCAGCTGGGTGGAGGAGACAGGCTCTCACATGCATGAAATCAGCACCAGGGGGACAGACTCCAGACACAATTTCTGTTACTGTTTGTTGAGGTTTTCATTTGTTTCCCACCTACCCACCCCTCCTTTCTGTTAATCTCTAGGTACCCTCTGTGCTCACTGACTCTGACAGGAAGGATGGCCCTGGTCAGAGAGCTGCTTCTGAGCATCTAACCACCGCACAGCTGGCTGGTCTGTATGTTACATCAGCAGTGAATTTTCCCAGCCAAAATCAAGAAGAAATGTTCTCAGAATAAATTCATAGAATTAAATCTGTCTTGCAAATTAATGTTGATTGACTGAATAGCAACCGAATGACAGAAACTTAATTGCATATATATCATGGAAGAGAAAGAAAAATGAAGATGAATACCTCAAAAAGTGTCTGAGGGAATCTGAGTTTGTGCTGGGTTAGGGAAACAAACCTGGAGGTAGAATGAATAATAGTAAAATCACAGCTGTCCTCTGACTGAAGACATGACCTAGTACATCAGATCTCTCACCTCATTCAACTGTTTCTAAAGTCCAGGAACACCGAAAAGCAGGCATGTCCTCCCCTTTATCCTAAAACTGACTTACAGAGTTTATCAAATATCTCAGTTAGCTGGTGTGATGATGCATGCCTATAACCCTATCTCTCTTGAGGCTGAGGCAGGAGAATCCCTACAAGTTCAAGGCCACTCTGGGCTACAAAGTAAGTTCAAGGTCAACCTAAACTCACAGCAAAACCTTATTTCAGAAAGACAAAACAAAGCAAAGCAAAAAAAAAATGTCTCAGCACAGAAGGTTGAACAAGACCTTTGTTTACAGGTTCCCAAATTCAATTCATGAAACTCCCAACCTACTATGTCCAGTACGAGTTCATGTTTTCTAAAATCAAAGAATGAATTTTAGGAACAACAGAGGTTAAGAGGAAAATATATTTATTAGAGAGAGAGAAAGCTTCTGTCTGAGAGAGAGACAGAGGGGTCCCGAGTGGGTTGCCAAGGACTCTGTCTTTTCCAGGGACTTTTATAGAGTAAAAGCATGGGGCGAGATGGGTTTAAGGTGGGGAAAACTGTGACTCACAAGGCAGATGGGCATAAAGTGGGACAGAACTATGGTTAGTCAATAAGATTAATAGTACAGGTAAAATTGATTACATTGGGGACAAATGGGGAAAACAAGTCATGAAGAAAGTGGGCATTCTTAGAGAGCAGTGACTCTTCTTTAGGGGGTTGTGATGGTGACTCCTGACTTCCTAAGTGTAATAGAGAACTATTGAGAAAATCAGTTTCTAGGATGTGGATGCATTTGTTTGACCTTTTTCTTGAGGCCTGGCCCACACCAGGAGGTGTCTGTCTCCCTCACAGTTGCATGGTATCTGGGCTTCTGCACTGGCTCCTTTGAGGACCTAGCCCTGTCTCACTACCTCTAGCATTTCTAACTAACTCAGCTGCCTGTAACAAAGACCTTTAGGCTTTGTTTACAGATTCCCAAATTCAAATCCTGTGCAAATAAGTAGTATCACTTATTCAGCAAGGTCAAGCTGACCACTGTGAATGGGCGAGAGTGGCTATTTGCCATGAATAAAGGATATATGTTTCCATGCATAAAAGTTCGACTTGATGCTTCTTACTTTCTCTATTTACATAAATATGACATTCTCTAGAATTACAACTAATGTTTTTTAAGCATTCCTCTATAATAATGGTGCTAAGAACATTACTTGTGCTACCATCCTTTTAGATAGATATTATTAATAACTCTTGGATTGCAAAATGGTGGTTAAAGCCATGAAAATATTATGGATCTATGTAACTTTTGTTAAGTCTTCTTTCCCAAACCCCTCTTTTGTACATATAATGTTGGATTTTCACAGAGATTGCCACGGGTGATGCACAGAACAGAGATTTTCAAGGGTTGCTTTAGCACTCCACAATATTCAAATCTGTACTTCTTGATTTCTCTATCTGTATAACAGATGTATCACAGGAATAAGACTCAAGGTGCATCGAGAAAGGAGACCATTTCCTATTCCAACTGTGTGATTAATGATAATAAAAAGGTATCAAGAGGAAAAATTCCATCAGCCCTGGATGGAAGGGTTGAGGAAAACCATCTGACTTAGAAATATGTTCTCTCTGGAGCTCTGCTAACACAGTGTAAAGAGGATGCTATGTTTTAATATTCAGAATTCATATCAAGTATACATATCAAAGATTGAATATTGGAAACTGGGAGTATGAGGATTCTCAAGTCTCCAATCTTTGGCAGTACTGTACACTAGCAGTAAATTACAGAGATATTGATTAAAAGCATGAATTAGGTAGAATCCGGACTTTCTATTGCTTGCAATCTGGATAGACTTCCTCAGTGAGTAAGCCCTTAATCTTCCTGATTCTCAGGAAGAGGCTGCCCTTTGTAAAACAGATATCATTACACCTATCTAACAGGTTTTCATGTAACAATCTTCACACACAGTCCAGAATAGTGTCAGTATTCCTTTGATCACAGCAATTTAATTAACAAGGGAGTCATTATTTTTTACATCATAGTCTGTCATAACACAGTTTTCTGCTTTCTAAAATGTGATGCATATATACATGACTTCCTGGTTTAAGCTGGTAAGATTTTGTTGAATTTTAGTTTGTTATATTGGCTTTTCAGAGGCATTTTAAACTGTGTAAGGTTATTTCTCTGCCTCACTAGCTTCGGTATAAAATGAATTTTTTTAATCATTCAGTTTCTCATAAGACTATAGGGACATACATTTCAGCTTCATTTCTCATCATTGCACACTAGAGGAGATTGTGGACATGGAATATTAACTATGAATTTTTCCATCTCAGTATTCAATTATAAAATTTTACCTTTGTAATTAAAATGCTAAAATAGATTTGGTCTCATTTGAAATAATACGTCAAGTATTTAAGGTACTTCCTGTATGTTTTAAGGCCCTCCATAGCTATGATTGGTGATACTAACAAAGATCACATACAATTTCTGCCTGATAGAATCCTCACTTTACTTCTTCCTTCACTTAATGAGGGGAGAGAGAGAGAGAGAGAGAGAGAGAGAGAGAGAGAGAGAGAGAGGGATTTATGAACTTTGGAGAAAAGAATATTCTTCTTATCCCTAATCAGCATTTTACTCTCCAGAGAAGCATAAAAACATCCCCGGGGATTATTTTGGTGGGCCAGGGGATATAAATTATTATACAGCACAGATTTTCAAACGTCACTGCACACCAGAATCATCTGGAGGGCTTGTTAAATTTCTGGGCTTCACCCTCCGAATTTCTAGTCCTAGAAATGAGTAAGACTTTGCATTTATAACAAGTTCCCAGATATGCAGTTTCTACTGTCCCAGGGATCACATTTTCAGAATATCAATAATCTCTGTGGAATATCAACATTTTCCCAGGTCTGTGGGGTGCGTCTTTCACACAAGAAAGATCTTTTTAACAACCAACTGAGTTTCTGGGTTTATTAAGAGATGGTTCTTTTCTGCCTAACTCTGAGCATCCCTCAAAATTCATTCTTTCTACCTCTTTGTTTTCCTCCTCTCTGGTAAAACAGTCTGCAGCCATCAGTGCTCAGCTCTGTGAAACTGGGGCTCAAGTATCTAGTTCTAATGTTTTTATTTCTCTTAAGATATAGGTTCAGTATTCCATGTATTCTTATTCAACATGAATTTGTGAGGTAGATGAATACATGGATTAATAAATGGATGGGAGGGTGGGTATTCAATGTTCCTGGAGCTAAAGAATCGGAATGCTTCTCCTTAAAGTTCTCTTCATTCCAATCCCTTGATTCTAATCCAAATTAAGTGTAGGGAGAAACAGTTAACTGTACGATATTTCATAGAAATAAGAAGAAGAGGAAAGAGGCCTATAAAATGAAACAAAACTAAAATTTTCATAATTTTAAGAAATATTTGGAAAACAAACAGGCCTGTGACTGTGAGAACTTGCCACAATGGGACATCGGGTAATCTGTGAAACAATGAAATGTTGTTATGTTTTTTTCTAATAACTGCCTTCATTATCAGCTACAGCTCATATAAATTATACCTTACAATATGCTTTCTCAAATTTCTACTTCCAAATCCTTTCCAAGTTTAGAGAATCTTGGAGCATAATTTATGACTATAATTCATTATATCAGATTACCTGAGTTTTGTATTCAATAGATCTTCATTGGGTCCCAAAAATCTGCATTCACACAAATTTTCAAGTACTTGAATTTGCGCTAGTCTGGGAATGCTAAGAAATGCAGTTCCTGGAGACTGCATTGTAGTTGCTTTTGATCACTATGTAGTAGGAGTGCAAACTATAAGACTTGAGAAGCCACTTAGCCATAACTGGATGGCATTAGAAAATATTTCAAAATGAAGAATAAAATGTGCATTAAATTTCTGAAATATCAAAATAAGGACCTCTAAAAACCTATCCTTATTTAACAATAACAAGAACACTGGCAAAAACAAAAACAAGTCAAAATAAACATTTTCAAAATTAAATGCCTTCCTTTCTTAAATAATGGCTTTCTATAATTGAAGAAGTGTTTACTTCAGAAAAGTAGCTTAATGTCCTAGGAACACTGAGCTCTGCAGTGGCTTAGAAAGTTCAAATTTCTCCTGTTTCCTACCTCTGTGGTGGCCTTGAAGGATGTCACTGCTGCGGCTATGGAAGTCTTGGAGCCACTGGAGGCGACATTGTTAACCTGGAACCCACCAAATGCCTTATTCTCAAAGAACTGCCACTACTTACCTTATGACAGATCAGATCACTGCAACTCCATTCTCCAAGTGCATCTTCTTTGACCTGATCCAAGCCTGAGTGTGTGCAATAGGCAGTTAGAGGAGCACTGAGAAGAAAACGGTGACATGCTCTGAACATCATAGCGTTACCAACAGAGGCATGAGGCTGACCAGAAATCTTTTTAAAAATAAAATTTAAAAAATGGCAGGTCCATAGAGAATCTTACCAAGTTTTGAGATATTTCTCAGATTCAGAAATTAGGTATATATGCTGGAATAAGAGTGTGTTCCCTGCCAGAGAAGATCTGAAGTGCTAAGCTCTCATCTTTGGCTAACTTTGAGGTTCTAGGCAAGCAGAAAGCAAAGCCTAAAACAGAGTTTTAAATATTTTACAATAGAGATAATTCTTCAAAAACATCATAATAAATATAAGCACATATATACCTAAAAACTCATTCAAAATACATATTTAAAAAAAAAACAGAACTGAAAAGAGTGTGAGACAATTGGATAATAGTTGTAGATTCCGCTACCTTAGTCTTAGTAATGGATAAAATAAATAAGTAGAACGTAACAAATAAATGGAAAACTTGAAAAATCTTATTAAGTTACTAAACTTAGTAGACATCTGTACATCTCTACCCAACAATAGACAATTATATATTTTTCTTAATGCATTTGGATATTTCTCTAAGATACATCATTTGCGAACCATAAAACAGGCCTCAACAACTTTAAATGATTGAAATCCTAAAAATATATGTTATTTGACCACAGCAAAATAAAAACCAATTACAGAGGAAACTTGGAAATTTATAAATGTATGGAAATCATACAATACACTTCTAAACAAAAGATCTTTAAAGAAACACAATAAATAATTTGAAATGGACAACACAATTTATGATTTTCAGTTAAAGCAATGCTGGGAGGATAATTTACACTTATAAATACCTACATAAAAAAGAAAAATATATAAAATAAGTTATCCAATATTCTGCTTTAAAGAAAAAAATGAAAAGCAAAATTCAAGCCAAAACAATCAGTAAAATCACATAATAAAAAAACTAAAGCATAAGTTAATGAGATTTTATTGGACATATGGGAGCAATGTCTTCATAAGAGGAGCAAAAATTGAATACCAGAAGCCAAAATTTAATGGACTTTATTGCATTGAAATTTAGATTTTGCATTAAACAAATTATAACTAAAGACATAATTTTTTAAAATATGAGACCAAAAATATAATCTGTGAAACTAACAAGAATATTATCTAGTAGTCCAATAGTAGCTAGTGGCTATTTTAAAATTTGAATTACATTATGTGGAACTAAACTTCAGTTCTTCAATTGTATTAACTGCATTTTACACATTTCTTAACCATTTGAGGCTAATAACTATCATATTCAATAATGTAAATATAGAACAGTTCATTTTCACAGAAATATCTATGGAATAAAATGGATCTAGACTACAACAAAAACCCAGGCAAGTTAGTAAGAACTGAACATTCAAATAGTACACACGGACAGATAAAGAACATAAATGAGCCATTGATAAATGGAAATGGAGACATCTAAATGGCTTTTGGGATTTGAACATAGGCTCAACCTTGGTAAGCATCAAAGAAAAGAAAATTAACACGTAAGGATACAAATTTAGGACAATAGACTGAAAAAAATCTGAAAGTAGTCTAAGAGCAATTTTTGGTGACATTTGGGGAAATAAGAAATCTTGTTCAGTAATAGTGAAGGTGTCTGCTTGTCACTCTCACAGTCTTGTGAAAAGATGTGGTCATATTTAAGATACTTACTTGTACACATGTGCAGACACAGACATACATGCACACACACACACCTGAAATACACCTGGCTGTGTATATCAGAGGAATTCTTATTCAGTACAAACACATCTCATTTTGAGCGTGTCTGGCAAAGCTGAGGTTGCAGTAGAACACTGCTACTGAACTGCTGCACCAGAGCTCTTCCTCTGTAACAAGGCCCTCCTCTTCCACCTTACTTGCCCTCAACATGATAAATATGCAGAACAATGCAAGGGTAAGCCTTTCCCTGGATGACTGGCCGTGCTGTGTATAAACTCTCTGTGCTAGAGCTTAAACTGTGAAACAGTGAGAGGGCAAGAGTTGTATTCCCTCTTTCCCCATCCCTAAGAGTTTCTTCAATGAGCTTCACATATTGTTGCAGGCAGCTGAGTTAGTTAAAAATATTATAGGCAGTGAGACCAGGCTAGGTCCTCAAAGGAGCCAGTGCAGATACCTTACAATTGTGGGGAAGACAGACACCTCCTGCTGTGGGCCAGGACTCAAGACAAAGGATCAAACAAATGCACCCACATCCTAGGGACTGAGATTCTAACTAGTTCCCTATCACCCTGTAGTCACTATCCCACCCCTCTATGGTAAAGGTCACAACGGTAAGAATGCCCGCTTCCTACCTAACTTGCTTTCCCACTTGTCCCTAATGTAATCCATTTTACCTGAACTATTGATCTTATTGGCTAACTATAGCTGTGTCCCACCTTATGCCCATCTGCTTTGTGAGCTCCCAGTCCTGTTCCCATGTCCCCTCCACCCCTGCCGCCTTGAACCCATGGTTTTACTCTATAAAAGTCCCTAGAAAAGATAGTCGTGGGCAACCCCTCGAGAGCCATTCTGTCTCTCTTCAGACAGAAGCTTCCTTTCTCTCAATAAATATATTCTACCCTTAACCTCCATTGTTTCTAAAATTCATTCTTTGATTGTAGAGAACATGAACTCATGGACATAGTAGGTCGGAGTGTCATTCCCCTATATCGATATTACCTAGAGTACGTTGTGCTATGAGTTTGTATATGTGACTCGGTTCCATGGGCTAGGTCTGTGAGGAGCTTGTAGAAAAATAATTGCATTTTAGTGTAGCAGGAACAGTATCAGTGCCTACTGCTAGAGAAAGGTATCAGGAAAATGAGGCAGGTCCACAGCACATCATCTTTGCTACAGTCAGAAGCAAGAAATTACCTATGTTTATGGTGCATCTATAGATCTTAAAAATCGTATTGAGTTAAAAGGTAATGACCAAAACAATTTCCATAACTCATAATTATACACATTAAATTTATGCACACAGTATTGCATATTTTTAGATTAATATAACTATACTAACGGACATATCCAACAATTTAGAATTGGTATCTATAACAATTAATGGGGTGGAAAAGCAGAGTATATTCTAAAGAGGAAAGGAAAAATAAGTTATATGAAAAGGAAAGGTTTTATATCTATGGACATGATAAGTGTGAAAGCTATTAAAGACTCAATTATCTGCTCATGAGGTATGCAAATACATGAGTAGAAGAAATAACCATTTTATAATGCCTTAACAATAAAAGAATCAAGTAAATTACATACATAGGAGTAAGTAAAAGATTCTGAAGTTTTGAAGTCAACTGAGTAAAGAAATCATCACTTACAGAGATAGAGATATGAATAAGTGATGATAATTTGAGCTCAAAAGCAATTATGTTTTATACTTAGGCTGCTAGTAGAAGACTCTAAGGAAAATGGTAGCACAATTTTTATTATGAAGGAAAATTTTACTTTTAAACCTAAGAAAATGGAGATTTTTCAATCTTTGGTTTCTGTGTTAGCAAAGATGGCTACAGAATGGGAATTAGTTAAAGTAGGCTGACTACTAGAAAAGCAGCGAAGGTAGAAAACTAGAAGAGGAGGAAGTTGGGTGAGATACACAAATGTTAATGTACACTAAAACCACATCATGAATACCTATTTTGGTATTCTATATTCACTTGATTATGAGGAAAACAAGTCTTCTGGGTGTTTTGGTATCTACGGAACATTTTCCAGAGCACGTGCTCCAGGTCTTGAGGATGATGGATCCCTTGCCGTGTAACGCAGCAGGTCTAGAGTTACACTCTCCAGGTTTTCCCTTTTGTCCTTACATTTGGAGAAGGACAGAGTGATAGAATTCATGTCTCAGAACAGCCTCTTTCCAGATGCAAGAAACTAAGGCAGTGAGTGTCACAGGTATTATTTTAAACCCAATTTCCAGTGTGTAGTGCAGATTTATCTAGATTGGGTGGGCTGTTTGTCTATCACATGCTTCACTTGCTGACACTGATTTGGAGCCACCACTTCCAATCTCTGTTGCTATCAGAAATGTTGCTCTTTCTTCTTCTTTTTGAAAAATTTCACTTACACATTCTCATTAGACTGTGCTATTAATAAAAAAAGTCCTGCTTTGTTTCTCTTAATACATGTAGAAAAGGATACCAGTTGTAATGTCAAAATCAGAATTTAACTATTTAAGTACAGACACCAAGTTCTTTGGTTGGCATAAACTTTGGCTCTACAATGGAGGAAAGGTAAAAGTATTCTCTGCACTTTTTTTGTCAGTGTATACACTGATTTACAACCCCTTCAAAGTCAAGTGGTGTTACATTTGCCAATCCTACTCAAGTGGCTTTGAATTTTGTTGAAGTTCTTCCACAATGTTTTCTTTATAGTTGGTTATTTTTAGTTCTTGCAATGTATTCTTGTGATTTTTTCTTAGTTTATGGATTTTATACATAAGCACTTAGAAGGAAATTTGAGAGATGTTATAAGAAGAACTTCCAAACAGGACTATTTTAAACCAGAGTTTAATGTTTGGAAATATGGTTACTGAGCTCAACAGAGATGCCAAATTTCAAACAAAGCAGTGAGAATACTTTCAGTATCGTGGTAGACAGAATTCTAAGACAACTCATGATTCCCATTCCCATGTAGCCCTCTCATTTCAGTATCAGCATGGGGGTAACTTGCTTCTGTTTCTTGATCCACATCAAAATTTTGGTTTTATTATTTTTAAACATCATTGTTGAGATATTTGCTTATATTTTGCAATTTATGATTATTATAATGTGTATGATTCAGTGATGTTTTAGTGCATTCATAGATTACAATGAATTTCTGTAATAAAGCATGGTGAAAGTGAAGGAATTTTTCAAGTTTACTTAGGAGTCCACAACAGGTTAACCAGAGGGCAGTTCTCCTATATGGGGCTGACTTAATCAGATTCTTTCATAAAGAGACTAAAAGTGAGTGGATCAAAGCAGCTCTTTGCATCCTGGCTTTGAAGAGCCACAAATCCCACAGTCACAAGAAAACGGATTCCAAGAGAGCTTGGAAGATGGCACCAAGTCAGAGGAAACTATAATACTGGTTCACAATTGGCTGTCGACCTTGTGAGATCCTGAGCAGAAGACCCAATTATGCTGTTTCTAGACTTGACCCAGGAAAACTGTGTGCTAATAAGATGTTGCTTTAGTCTGCTAAGTTTGAGATAATTTGTTATAAGGCAATAAAAAAACTAATACAAGCATTGCAGTTGGACCCTCTGCCTGAGAGAAATGGCAAGAAAACACAGAAAATCATATCTCAAAAGAATTCTTACAGTTTAGGAGACACACTTAACAGAAATAGTATCTCTGTAAAAGAAGATCCAGAATTGTGACACAAAATTTAAATAGGAAATAAACTCAAAAAGAAGGATGGCTACATTCAAAATGTTGCAGGTCTTTCAAGATGACTGCAAAATACAACAGATAAGGTCATTACAGTAAAGGTCACTGATACTGCACAGGGTCCAAAAGCTTTGCCAACTGCCAGTCACAAGGGTCTTGCCATCTGCAGAACTCAGCTTGAACCATAGGAATGGCTTTGAGTTCAGAATTAACAAGTAAATTCATAATACACAAAAAAGCCAACTTTATTTAGTTTTAAGAAACAATACATAGCACAACATGTGAGCAATTTGACTTGATTCAAAAACACAATGTTCACACTCAGGATTCATGGGGTTTGATCACCTCACTCTGGAAAGATATAAATTCAAAGATGTTTCCAGCCTTTCTGTCTTGGTCATGTACCTCCTTAAAGGTACCCTGCTAGTGCATGGATCTAAGGCAGCTGAATATCATCAGAATCGGTTGATGCTACTCATAAACGGCGTTGACAATGAGTTAGAGGTGTTTGTACACTATGTGGTCACTTACATCAGTTCTCATTTATTTTAAGCCTTGTATAGTTCTTTAAATTCTTTGTATTAATATCATAAGAGAAATTAAACCCAGAGATGAATCCTCCAGAAATAATCACATATCATCTCCAATTTTCTTCTGCCATTCTGAACTCAGCAAACACTTTAAGTTATAACACAGTGCGTGGGTGTTTTTTTTGTAGAATTCTAACCCCAGTCACACTCCAGTGTAATTTTTCATTGCTATTATTCTATATCAGCACCATGTTCTGTTTTCTAATTTCCTGTTACCTTTAATTTATGCTAGGCATCTTCTGCTGGACCATCTTCATTTATAAAAATTTCGCTCATATCGCTCTATCTCAGCCCATCTCAAAACCTTCACATAGATGTTTCCCAGTGTCTTCCATTCATGTGGAAACATTTATATATTCCTTCCCAATCTGTGTGGCTAACTCTCCTAGCCTTCATAAACTAGGTAAGATGTAAAATTTATTAAGAACTTTGATGCTCAGCTGTATTGGAGGTGTGGTCTTATGCATGGAAATGATATTATGCTGGATTCAGATTGTCAACTTTGCAGAATAGTTTGATATCACTGAAGATAATTGAATATTTAGTGAAAAATCTATATAGTTATTTCACATCAGTCCTATCTGTAGCCAGGAATCATTAGTGATAATTAATGTGGAAGATTTTCCTGATAGGTGCTAAGTTGAAGCTGCCTTCAAACCATGGACTGGTGGGCAAGTTATGGTTAAACTCAGAAACAAAGATAAAAAAAATCATAGACCTTGCGGGTGGTGGTACATAACTGTAGTCCCAGCTACTCAAGAGGCCTTGAAAAAAGAACATCACAAGTTAGAGACCACCTGGACAATTTAGTGAAAACCTGTTCCAAATAAAAAAAAATACCAAAAAAAATGGCTGGGAGTGTAGCTCAATTTTCCCTGAATTTAATCCCTAGTACCAAAGTAAATTAATCATACATCTTCTTACTTTTCTCTCATTTGCACGACTTCACATACATATATTACATAGTGTAATACATATATTACATAGTGGTCACACACAGCAACATACATGTACATAAGATTTCACTGTCTGTCCTACAAGTAACCTAGAATGATTTTATCTTTTCCAAGTACTTTCCTGATTAACAACAACTATAATAATAATAATAGTAATAATAATAAAACAGATCTTCCTCAACACTTGGCACCATGAAATAGGAGGATCCTGGACCTAAGGCATATCCAGGCAATTAACTTTTTTTCCAGGCTTACCCTAGACTACGCAATAACCTAAGAAAGAATACAGAAAACCACAGTCTTACCACAACCAAACAAAAGGCCAAAGGGTTATGTCTGTCTCAGTTTTGATTCCCTAAAGGAATATTCTCAACCAATCAAGAATATGCTAAACCATATATGTAATGAGTTTTGTGTGCAAACTACATGTTCAGAATGTCCTTCCCCATAAACCTATTTTAATGTGTAAGTACTCCACATTTAATGTGTAATGTGCTCCATCTTTTCATTTCCTTCAGAACTAACTGTTAGTCTCATGTTTTGGACTTTGAGCTTTGGCTTGACCTTCAATGATGCCATGAGAGGAACTGGTTTCTCTTATTTAAAACTAATGCATTTCATTCCATAGTCAAGAGATTATTCCTGTTTCCTAACCTGGCATCTTTTCCTGGCTCTGTAAATCACTTACTTCCTCTTTCAGTAAGGTAACCTCTACAAGTGGCTTGAGATTCTGAAATATTCATTTCTTCCCAAATTTTTGTAATTCATCCCTACAGCCTCGGCATTTGATGTGATGAACTTTGAGAAACTGACTTCTGTACAGTCTGAGAAAAAGAATTAATTACAGAGGGAAAACTGAATTATGAAAGAATGAGAGGGCAAGGATAAAAGTCACCACTTCTAAAGAGTGTCATGAAAAGAAAGAAGAGAATTGGGATCATGTACCCAAGGTCAAATGAGCATTAATGGTAATAGTTAACTATCAATTTATGCATGGTTAGTTAAGGTCAATCATTCTGAGCATATTTTATTTCACACTTATATTAATATTAGAGAATATGTTTTATTTATCACATTTTACAAATGAGAAAAATCAAAGTGAGAGACTATAATAACTAGCAGAGCCAAGATTTTTACCCAAACTTCTCCGCCTCTCAGCCTCTCATAACCACATATTTACTCTCTGTTTCTATAAATTCTATTTCTTTTTAGCTTCAACCTATGAGTGAAAACATGTAGTATTTGCCTCTATGCTTAGATTATTTAATGGAATGTCTTCCTAGTTTATCCACATTGTCACAAATGATAGTGCATCTTTTTTTGTAAGGCTAGAGTACTCTACTGTGTGTATATACAGTATTCTATATACATATTTGTCCTTCAGTGGACATTTAGGCTGATATCATATCTTGGTTATTGTGACTGATGGTTCAGTGATCTTGGGAGTGAAGGTATCTCTTTGACATATGGACTTCATTATCCTCCGGATATATATCCAGCAATGGGATTGCTGAATTATATGATGATTCTACTTTTAATTTCTTGGAGGAAACTCCAGACTGTTTTCTATATGGTTATGCTAATCTGCATTCTCAATAAAAGAGAGCAAGAGTTCTTTTGTCTCCCACATTCTCACCAACATATGTTGTCTTTTTCATTTTTGGGAATAGCCATTCTAACTGGTGTGAGGTGATATTTCATTGAGGCTTTAATTTGCATTATTATTTACAGTGAACGTTTCTTCCTATACTTATTGGCCATTTGTGTGTCTTCTGAGAAATGTCTACGCAGATCACTTGCCCACTATTTATTTTACCATCCAAGTTGAGATCGTTATATATTTTAGACATTAACTCTACCAGACATACTGTTTGAAAATGTGCTTTTCCATTCCATATCACATGTTACACTGTTTACTCACTATTCATTGTTTCTGATGATATGCAGAACATTTTTGTTTATTTGCCTAAATGTGGTTTATTAACCTACTTTTAAAGAGCCAATATCAAAAATTGGGCTTGCATCATCCCAAAATTTATAAAATTGAAAACCAATAAATTAAATTTTCATTAATATAAAATTTAAGCAAACAACCAGTATGGCTGGCTAATAATATTCTGCTTTACATGGAAGCTATTCGGGGACAACCATTCCCTGTATGGTCCCTTCATTTCGCATACAGTGAAACCAAGGCCAACTAACTAGGGTTTTTCCCATCCCTGAGTTATAATGTAAGGCTAGTTTTATGACTTACAAGTGTCATCTTCCAGGAACAGTAGGGGAATTGAGAATGGTCTACAAAAGTTTGTTAGACTTAGGGACTATGGAAAACAAGGTTGAAAATCAGAGGAGGGAGAATGAGACAGAGTTTCTCTTTCTGTTGAAGATACTGGCTTAGTGGGTTACCACATGCACACACATACTCTAAGAAATTCATTGGTAATTCTGTACAATTTTATAGTATAGAATAACTCATTAATTCTATACAGATGCTTATGTCAAGAGTAAGGCCTTGAATTTTAGTAGGTTTTGGAACTTCTTTGGTTTATTAAATGTATTGAGAATAATATTATGGAATATTGAAGTCAGAGCTCATACGGTCTCTGTGTTCTCCTCTTGCCCTATGGTCACCACCTCTGGCAGACTTGGAATAATACCCAGGTACAATCAAGCTGCTAGATGTCTGAACCAAATCAATAGCCATAGATCAGACACGCAGAAGTTACAGAGTCATAGAATTATGAACAAAAACAAAATTTGTTGTCTTATACCAAAAAGTTTTGGGATAGTTTGTTAAACAGATATATAACTTATGCAAATGAATTTCAACTGTCTTTTCTAAACCTGATTTGATCTTGAAATACATATTAAGCATCTAATTAATATCTCTATGATGTACTTTTGGGAATAAGGACACAGGTTTTCATTCTTATGTCCTATGAACTTAATTAGTATCCTAAGGAATACTATTTGGGAATGGAGAAAATATTTGGCCTCTTATTAAATAAATATTTCTCAAGAGAATGTTCCTGTGTAGTATAATGTTTTAACGCTTACTATTTATCTGGAAGAAAATTATACTTAAAAGTTTTCTCTTTCCAGCAGAGTTAAAAGTGGTCCTCACCATAAGAGAAGTTCACCAATCTGTTCTTACCTTTTGTAGATAAAGTGTTCATAAATCTAAGTAAATACAAAGGATCAGGATCACAATTAGTGTAAGTATAGTTATCATTCTTTGGAAGTATATGTTGATTATGATTTAGTTGGGGTTTTTTTGTAAATGTTTTTGAGCCTCATTACCATTTTATTTAACATCAAAGATTATAACAACTACTTCATCATTGGAAGTAGATAAACAGTATAAAAAGCTAGAGATAGACACTTGAAACACAGAATCAGCAACTCTGTTATATTATTTTAGCATTATTTTTAGGATTTCTTTGTGTTTAATTATGATACCTCCTCAATACACCAGTACTGTGCACTTTACTGACCTGCTCATTTTCCTTTGCACCAAGAGCAAGAATGTGTATTTTCTTGTTCATGTTTCTTTCTCTTTTTACTCCACCAAAAAGTAATGTCTCTAAATTAAGAACATTTCTATTTCTAAATAATTTTGTTGCCTGCTTTAAATCTGAAGTATAAGACTATATCAAAGTCTTGCTCTAAAATTTCATTTCGAGCTTTTCCAAACATAAGATTGCTACTTAAAATGAATACAAATTTATCATGTTACCATCTCTGAATCTCAATAGACTGTAGATATTAGGAGTGCATATATTCAACTAAATAATTTAATTTGACAAGGCTTTAGGTCAAACCCCATGTAACAAAATGTCAGTAGAGTCTTGTATAATTTCAATCACTACACACTCATTCATTTGGATTTAAGAATAATATAAAATATAATGACTTCTGGAAGGTGTTAACTCTTGTCAGTATGCACTTGGATTACAGTTAATAATATATCTGATGATTGTGTGAGAACAGACGTTTGCAAGACTAAAACATGAAGAAGAAAAAGTTACCCAAAAAATGCATACATTATTTTAGGTTGCTCAATTTCCCTTTCTCCCACCCTAGTGCTTGTTTTTCACAAGTCACTTAAAACATTGAGGTATTTACTTGTGAATTTTTGTAGCTTCCCTCCACAGTTCTATTATAAATGATTTTGTGATATACTAATAAATATACTACATTCATAGTTTTGATTTGAGAATTTGATGATGTTACAAGACAAAACTCATCTCTCTACAAATTTTCTCATCCTAGGACTGTAAAGCTTATGCTATAAATTCTTTTTAGGATTTCCATATTCAACATCATAAAATATTTTGACTATGTTGGGTAACATTAAAAACTGGAAAAGAATTTAAGGGATATGAACTTGTGGTCTAAAAATATTTTCAACTACAGTTTGATGCTTAAGGAAGATTGGAGAAAAACTTGGTTCTACATTTTTTTCATAAGCTTAAGATTTGGATTTCATAATAGAGACAGAAGTTCTACATCCAGGAGGCTAAGAATAAAATCATTACCAAGATTGGAGACAAACGCTTTCATATGATAAATAGTGGTGGAAAAAAGACAAGTACAATTTCTTCATCTAAACGTTGGAGATTTAGTTTGTTCAGAAAATTGAGACAGTATAAAGAAAGCTTGCCAAATGGTCTTAGAGAACTATTAAATGTTTAGTTGTGAAATGAATAAACGAGTGTCTCAAAGAAATTATTGGGACATTTCTAAGGATTAACTAAATCCCTATTCCTAAAAATTCTTTCTTCGCTTTTCCACCCAATTGCTGTCTGCCCTTCAAATTTCAGTTAAAGTTTTATCTTCAGAATGAAAGCTTCTTTGAGTGTTCCAGTCCTCTCCCTCAAACTTATAAACTGCACTTATTAGATAGCATTTTGGTGATTTCTGTTATTATTAATTCCTTTGTAGAGCTCATCTCTGAGGGTGAAAGTTTCTTTGGATCAGGAATTGGGTTCTTAGATGTGTATGTGCCTGTCATATTTTACATATGTTTCTTGGTGTCATCAAATGTTCACAACCCATTCATCAGATGGCCTGAGTCCAAAGCTAACTGCTGCCACATAGCACCTGTTTAACCTGGAAGCAGTCACTAGATTCTCAGCTCAGTTAATGGGAACAGAAGAAATGCCACCTACTCCCATCAGCCTGTTGCGAAGATTAAATGAGACATAATATGTGACAATGCATAAATAAATGCTTTCATGACATGAGGTTTAGCTAACATATTTGGTACCTAGAAGTCACTGACTGAAAAATAATAATGTCACCCCAATAGACTCATTCAGTGTGTGTAAAGTATCCATTCATATTAAACAGGTTATCTCCATATGCCTCGAGTAGGCTTATCTTCTCAAGCAAGAGAATTGGTGACTGCTGTTTGAATCAGCTCCAACTTTCACTCCTTTCAAAAGCAGGAAAATATAGTAAATAAATTCATGTTTGATGGGAACATAGCTCACTGATACAGTGTCTGCCTGGTAAGTGCAAAGTCCTGAGTTGGATTTCTGGTATCCACTAAATAAATAAATAAATAAATACATACATACATAAATAGTTGATGCTTGAAGCCATGAAGCTGTTATGCAGACATGCCTTTATCCAACCCAGCTCTAGAGCTACTCAGTACACTCCTCTCTGTCCTTGATTCTTGCCTGCTTGTGTTATTTGAGTAATTTATTTAGCAAAGATTTATTTTTCTGTTTCTAAGAATAATGTTTAAGAGCATGTTCTCAAACAAAAATTTATCTAAGCAATAAATAAGTATTTCAGAAATATGAAAATTCTATTTCAAAGACTTTGTAAAGACTGGTTATATAAAGTCATTAAATTAAAACAGATAATCAGTAATGTGTCAATAGGCACTTGTCAATTATAAAACATAGTAATGCAAGGAATTAATAATTAAAGAAATGGAGGGGATAGGGTCTGTGAAATGAAAGAATGAGAAATTATATGGGCATTATCTGTATTTCCCACTCATATTTTCTGTAATAATAAAACCTTGAAAAATATTTTTTCTAACCACCAAAAATAATAAAGTTTAATAAGATTTCAAGGTACAGTGCAAAACTTGCTAATGTTTTGCATGGCAATAAGTTCATATACTTAAGGATTATCTTTTATAGCAGAAATCATTTGCATCTCTTGAAGACCAAAACTAGTAAGTTAACATATGACTTCATAACTTCAGAACTTCAGTAACATAGCAAATAACAAAATCAAGCAAAAGTTTCTCTCAGAAACTATCTTGTATAAACTTTTAATACCCCAGCATGACATGGGAAGAACACTGGCCTTATTTTTGAATTTTTCCTAAGATTTTTAATATTTTGAGATTATCACTATTCTGACCTTGCCTCTCAGCTTTCATAAATTCAACACGTTGTAGCTTCAACCTTGATCTGTAAATTGGCTTTTCAGCATTCTTCACAATCCCGGATGCTCCCTGGCTTTTGCTGTTACTTTTGCTTGTTTTAATTCTCTTGGTGTGAACAACGCAGGAACCCTCTTTAGCTTCTGATTCCTTGCTTGCTTAACTAGCAGCCTTAGATAGGATTTTAGGTCCTGGAAGACTGCTGAGTCTATGAGAGATAAGACATAGCAAGAGTTACTCAAAGAAATATAAAGAATGCTACACTACTACATTTCTTTCATGGCCAACTTGTATAATCACCAAAAAATCTCCTTGCTCAAAGCCAGAGTATCAATGGACAAACCAAATTTTGCAGGACCTAAAACCAACCTATTAAAAGATAACTGTGCAAAATCCTGTCTCTAGTAGAGAGGACTCTAGTAGAGAGGTAAAAAAGAACTACATGTTTAATAAGAGACAAAATAGTCACAATACAAATATACTAATGACAGGCTGCACTGCCTAAACAAAAACAAAATAACTGAGTGCTAGACATTCTGACCCAATTTACAAATCAGTACAAGCTAAAAGTGACATTTCAGTTCAAAGTGAAGTTTATGTTCTGATTTTACCAATTATTATAAATTGATAATGAGAAAGCTGTTTATCAAAATCTCAGTTTTGTCATAATTGAAATGGGTACAATAATCCTTACCTCTAGAGCTGTTTAAAGGATTAAATGTACAAATATAGTAAAGCTCTTGATACTTAGTATCACTCAAAATCATCAACAGTTCTATAGAGTTTACTCTTTGTGGAGCATTTGCCCTCTCTGAAGCTCAAACCTCTCATCTCTCATCACTGATAATCACGTCTTGACTGACCCAATTGATGTAAGGGTCAAATGAGTACATGTGTCTTATAAGATATCTATTTCAAGTGAGGATTTAATTATGAGAGTTGTATCATTAACTAATTAAACCAAGAAGTAATTGAAATTAATATTTCATTTTACATGAATATATTTGGTAAAAGATGAACAAAACTTTTTCATTAATGAAATTTAATTAATGAAAAATTAACTGATTTTTCATTAATGAAATTTAATTAATGAAAAATTAACTGATTTTTCATTAATTAAAAGGTATTTCATGGGCAGTGCCTATTTCACTATACCAATCTTCCTCTATTCCCTCAACTTTCTGAAAGAAGATAGATTTGCTCTCTTTTACTTTTGAGAATATATGCTAAGTCTTCTCTACAGACTTGACTGGCATAGATACAACAAAGCAAACCAGGTAACACACACATTGGAGTTATATGACGTAGGAGAAGGAAAAGGCGGTCTTAGGATTTTGAAGGTAGAAGCAAATATGCATAGAATATACAGGAGAGAAAAATATTTCCACAGAAATATAACACTAAAGGTCATAAATACAGTGAATATTGAACACATGACAAGAGTAATCATAATTTTTTTCCTTGAATATATTGTGATACAAAAATATCATCATAAAGCAAACAGTTATGAAACAAACTACTTCATGAGAAAAAACTACAGGATTCAACAATGCAAGAGGGGGGCACAAGGCCAGCCAGACCATTATTAACTTTTTGAGGAGGGAACTGAGAATGCATACTATAGTTTGTTTTATATATTCATGGTTACATTCATAAATTTTCACAGATAGTACTATGGAAGATTAACTATGATCATAAATTGTTTGATTCTCCTTTTAAAAGGTAGAATCCATTTTACCACCATTTGAATATCAGAGGTCTTTGAAAGTCTCTTATCTATAGAATAAAGTTTCTTGATTCAGAGCTGAAGAGATTGATTGTTGTAGTTTCTGTTTCTTCTAATATTTTTTTCTGGGAGGTCAGAGCTACCCTGAACAAATCCTTCTGTACCCTGTGAATACCATAGTGGAAAGTCACATATTGGCACTCTGATCAATAGTGGCAATTGCAGGCCAGGGATATAGTTCAATGGCATAGTGCCTTCTGGCAAGTGTGAGGTCATGGGTTCAATCACTGGTACTGAAATAAATAACTAAATAATAAAAATAGTACCAGCCTGGCACCTATCACTACCAAGGTGACATATGTCTGAATTAAGCTATCTTTGGCATTCAAGATCAAACAATTCCATGAAATAACCTTTGTAGACACCACATGAAAAGAAAGGGCCAAGTGAGTTGGGACTAAATTTAAAATCTACAAAATAGTGAGATATAATAAATCATGTGTTTTTAAAGTAATTAAATTTTAGAATACCTTTGAAACTTCATCTTCATTTGTCTGCTCTTCTTCATGTGTAAAAAGGCAAAGTTCCAAGTTACAGTCACTCAGAGTTGTGAACATCTAGATCTATGACCAGTTAATAACCAAACTTATTTAAGACAGCTAAAGAAAAATTTTGCTCCTTCAGATTGATAATTATGGGGGAGGAGCTAAAGATGGCCAATCAGTGAGCAACAGAATACAAAGTCTCCTGGGAGAAGCAACTTATATGCCAGAATAAAACATCCTGAAGAGATCCAGACAAAGGGAGATGGATCCTCTTGACACAGGAATAAATTAAAACATAAAAAAGCTCATCAAACACAGAGTCTTGGGGCTACAATTGGAACAGCTAAAATTACGAGACATGGCATTTTCACTGCAACCTGCCACATTTGCACCTTTTGAATTCCCAAATTCACGCCAGCTGGCAGAGCCACCCAAACTCATTCCTGCTGCCACCCACAGGAGCCACAGCAGTGCTGAAGGTGGGAGTTGGTGAGCCCAACAAAAGTCCATTCATTAATCCACAGTCAGTGCTGGGAATGAGGCCCTCCCACTGGAAGGGCTTGACCAAATGGGTGACATGTTGGAATTGGGCAGAAGAAGCCTATACTTGGAGGGACAGTGACTTCAGTTGGTTGCTTCCTCCCCAGAGCAGATTCGTGGGATTTGCTTGGACTAGGCTGTGCCCCTGGCTGGGACACAATAAGCCATCCCAAATCAATTCCCTGTACCTAGCACACACTAACTTGGTGAAGGCCCCTGAAGTTTGGCTGGCCCGGTGGGGAGGGGCCAGCATATGCAGCCACTGCTTTCACCTCATTGACAAGAACAGGCAAGAGAGGGCAGAGTTCCCTCGCCAGCATGTTTTGGAGGAACCATGGCCAACAGGGAAGAGGGCAGGGACCTCCAATGTATACCTGTGTGGAGGAAACTGGGACCATGGCAGGAGAGAGAGGCAAGAAGAGGCCCCCACCCAGAACCCTGAGAGCACTGATCCAGGAGAGGGAAAAACAAGGGAGACTGAGGGCAGCAAACATGCAACATCAGACATGGCTTCAATAGACATTAAAAGATATCTTCAGGACCTTGTGGATGAGTTCAAAACTGAAATATTAAATCAGGTAAAGCAAGATATGAGTAAAGTAATAAAAGAAATGCTAAGCATCTCTCAGGAAGACAGATGGAAGGAGGGAGGAACACAAAAAAAGGAGAGAAACATTCAATAAGGAATATAAAGAAAATATAGACTACATGAAGCAGATTCAAACAGATTACCAGGAAATTATAAACTCCATTGAAAGCTGACAAAACTGCTTAAAAGAAACTAAGGATAGACTATCAAAACTTGAAGACAAGTTTGCAATGTGTGATAATGAAAGGAAAGATCTCTTAAAAATAACAAGGAAACAGGCAGTAACAATACAAAGGCTAGAAGATGACAAGAGAATCTATTTTTTAAGAATAAGAAATGTGAATGAAGAAGCAGGAATACAAACAGGCAAATTACAAAGGCCATTCACGGAAATAATTAAGGAAAACTTCCCAAGCATGGGAAAAGAAAATGACATTCAGTTTTGTGAGGCATACCAAACTCCAGCCACCTACAACCAAAACAAAGCTACACCCAGACATATAATAATCAAGATACCAGAAATTCAATATAAAAACAGAATATTAAAAGCTGTCAGAGAAAAGAAACAGATTACCTATAAAGGTAAGCCCATCAAGATCACAGCAGACTTCTTGACACAGATCATCAGATCAAGAAGAGATTGGAGCTAAGTATTCCAAGCCCTGAAAGAAAATAACCTGCAGCCCAGATTGTTGTACCCTGCAAAGCTGTCACTAGAAATTAATGGAGAAACAAGATGCTTCCATGACAAAGAGGAACTGGGGAAATTTGTGACCACCAGTCCAACCCTACAGAGAATACTGAAGTACATTCTAGAGAGAGAGAAAAAATATTGGGATTTTAGGAACAATGGCAGAAAGGCTTCAATGAGTGGAGCATGCAGTAGAATGAAGGAGAAAAGTAGACAAACAAAGGCAGAAAAATAGCATAGCAGAAATGAGGCAGAGAAGGATGGCTAGAATCTCTAACATAGATGGTCTTGATACACTATATTGTTAATAGTGCTGTACCAAGATTTAAAACCCACATTACTCACACCACTCTGCTTAGATGTATTATATTCTGTTCCAGTCATTCTACCTGTACTAGATTTGAGGGAACAGACAGTTATCCCAAAAATAACAGGATATAGTTCAGTAATCATCCTTAATTTCCTAGTAGCTTAATCTAAAGCTCTGTAAAACCTACACTGTTTTACCATGACTGATGATAATCAAATCTGGTTTGTTAGATCTCTGTTTTGTATTGATAGATTTTATTCAAAGCTGTTATGATTGGTAGTATCAAGTCTGAGAGTATAAGTAACTGCACTTAAGATGACAAGATTCACTAGAATATCCACTATGGTTTGATTATTACCTACCTTTGAAGTTTTATACTGTCTACAATGTTTTTTTACGATATTGTTATGTACTGTTAACTCAATTATACTGCTATATTTAATTATACCTCATGATATAGATAATTCTATTGAAGATAATAAGAAACAACACAGTTATCATTGGAAATCACCTTGTACTGTGGTTTTTTGTATGACTTTTTGGTTTCATGTTTTTATAGGAATTTGTTTTGTTTTATCTTGCTAGGTTTTGTTTTTCCCTCTAATACAGAAAGGATAGAAATACATATAATAGACTCATGCATGTGTAGCTGTTTACAGTCTCACTGTTTGAATATCTGCTTTGTATTCTTTAATTTTGTAACTTGAATACTATTTCTAAGAGGACAATATGTAATTTATCAATTAGTTATTTCTTAATTTGTGTCTTTTTGATGAAATTCTGTATTATCTCTAACCTTTACATGTGTTTTTCCTTTTTAAATAAAAAAATTTAAAAAGATTGATAATTGTGATGTCAACTTTTCTTGGAGAAGAAAGGCCTCCAGATTAATAAATTCTTGGTGTGTCTGGGAACAATTGACATGTAATCCAGCAAACTGAAAGGGAAGACCTACCCCTGAGGTGAATGGCAGCAACCAACAAGCTGTAGCTTTGACAAGATAAAAAAGGAAAGGACGTGTTTCCTTTTTTGTTTGTTTGTTTTTTTCAAAGAGCTGCAATCTTCTCCAGGCCTTTGATCTTTGACTCCTAGGGGATTCTTTGGCTCTTCAGCATGTAGGCAGCCATTTTGACTTCTTCCATCTCTGATCCTGGACACACCTACTGGGACTCTCCCACTTCTGATTTTGTAAACCAGCTTATTAAATCCAATCTTGTATGGGCTTCCTGACCTACCTGGATTTCTACCTCGCCTTAATTTTTTTTTTAATTTTTATTTTATTGTATTTTTATTTTAAGAGAAAGAAAATTAACAAGACAAAATAGAAAAAACAAGAAGAAAAAGTAGAATACAGAGTTTGAAAAGAAAAAAAATAAGATCATGATACCACTAGTTCATACATTACATCTTGTTAACAATAGTTGTTAAAGTTACAAAGTCAAAGCATAAAAAGTAGCTAGACACTCAAACATAGACACTACAAACTCTTCTGTTCAATCATCGAAAAAAAACTCAGTAATATGGTCATCTATTTTACACACTATACATACCATTATATCCTTTAGAGTACTTTCCTTCCCTTTCATTTTTCCTATTATATTTATTATACTTTTATATCTATTATACTTTTTGGATACCATTATTCTATCTGTTCTTATTATTTTTTACACTAGAGAGACAATGTGATATTTACTAATGTGAGTCTTGTTTATTTCACTAATCAGGATATTCTCAAGTTGCCTCCATTTACCAATAAAGATCATCCTTTTTTATAGCTGAGTAGTATTCCATTGTATAAAAATACCACACTTCTTTCATCCACTCTGTGGTTGATGGGCATTTTGATTGTTTCCAAGATTTAGCTATCACAAATTGTGCTGCTATGAACATGGGGGCACATATATTATTGTGATAAGACATTTTCAGATTTTCTGGGAAAAGACCCAGGAGGGGAATAGCTGGATTGAATGGAACTTCCAATCCTAGTTTTTTGAGGAATGTCCATACTGACCTCCACAGTGGTTACACCAGTCTGCACTCCCACCAACAGTGGAGAAGTGTTCCTTTTTTGCTGCACCCTCACCAACATCTGTTATCAGTTGTATTCTTGATGTCAGCCATTCTTTCCAAGGTGAAATGTAATCTCAATGCTGTTTCAATTTGCATTTCTCAAATGACCAATGATGGTGAGCATTTCTTCATATATTTATTTGGCATTTGTATATCTTCATCAGAGAACTGTATGTTCATCTCTGATGCCCATTATTGGAGAAGGTCTTTGAATTTGGGGGGTTTGTATTTTTCAGTTCTTTATATGTTCTGGATATAAATCTTTTGTCTGAGGGATTGTTTGCAAAATTTTTTCCCATTCTGTGGGTTTTCTTTTCATTTTGTTGGTGATTTGTTTTGAAATACAAAAATATTTCAGTAATATGAGATCCCAGTTGTTGATTCTTTCAAGTATTTCCCTTGCAGTTTGTATTTTATTCATGAATTCTCTCCCTACCCCTATGTCTCCAAGATTTTTATCTACTTTGTCTTCCAGTAGATTTAGTGTTTCTGTTTTAATATTTAGATACTTGTTTGTTTTTAGTTTAGTGTATAGTGATAGGCATGGGTCTATTCTCAATCTTTGGCATGTGGAAAGCCAATTTTTCCAACAGCATTTATTAAATAGGCTATCTTTTTTTCCAGTGAACATGTTTAGTGCCTTTGTCAAATATAAGGTGGCTGAGTGCCTTTGCAGTAGTGCTTGCATCTTCTAATCTGTTCCATTGATCCTCAGGTCTATTTCTTTGCCAGTACCATGCCGATTTTATCACTGTGGATTTATAGTATAGTTTCAAGTCAGGAATTGAAATGCCTCCTGTCTTGTCATTGTTGCCCAGAGTCACCATTGCTATTCTAGGTTTCTTCTTTTGCCAAATGAATTTTAGGAGTGTTTCATCTAGATCTGTGATGTATGTCAATGGTATTTTTATTGGGATTGCATTAAATCTGTATAAGAGTTTTGGGATTATGGCCATTTTCACCATGTTTGTTCTTCCTAACCAAGAGCAAGGAATATCTTTCCATTTTTAAATACATTCTTCAATCTCCTTTTTTAGGGTAGTATAATTTTCAGCATCCAGGTCTTTTACATTCTTGGTTAGGTTGATTCCTAGATATTTCATTTTTTTAGATGCTATTGTAGAAGGCAATAATTCCATAATTTCTCTCTCGGTGAGATTTTATCTGTGTACAGGAATGCTACTGATTTTTGAGTGCTGACTTTGAATCCAACTATGCTGCTGAATTTGTTTATTACCCCTAGTAGACTTTTAATGGAGTTTTTGGGATCTTCTATGTAGAGTATCATGTCATCTGCAAATACTGATAATTTAACTTCTTTTCCTATTTTTATTCCTTTTATTTCTCCCTCTTGTCTGATTGCTCTGGCTAATGTTTCCAGAACTATATTGAATAGCAGTGGTGATAGTGGACATCCTTGTGTTGTTCCAGGTTTTAGAGTGAAGGCTTTCAGTTTTTGTCCATTTAGTATAATACTGGCTGTTGGTTTGTCATAGATGGCCTTTATGAGATTGAGGTACATACCTTTTATTCCGAGTTTCTGTAGAGTTTTTATCATGAAAAGGTGTTGGACTTTATCGATAGCTTTTTCTGCAACTATTGAGATGACCATGTGGTTTTTGTTTTTGGCTCTGTTGATGTGATGTATTACATTTATTGATTTGCGTATGTTAAACCATCCCTAATTCCTGGAATGAACCCCACTTGGTCATGATGTATACTCTTCTTGATGATTTGCTGCATTCTATTTGCCAGTATTTTATCAAGAATCTTTGCATCAATGTTCATTAGTGAGATTGGCCTATAGTTCTCTTTTTTGGTTGGATCATTCTCTGGTTTTGGTATCAGAGTAATACTTGTCTCCAGGAAAAATTTAGGGAGGATTGCTTTTTTCTCAATTTTCAATTTCAATAGTTGATATTGGGTTGTTCAAGATTGCTATATCTTCTTGGTTGAGCTTTGGTAGTTCATATGTTCCTATAAATCTGTCCAATTCCTCTGTGTTTTTCACCCTATATGAGTAGAGATGTTAAACTAGGTGTTCATGATCTTTTGAATTTCCATGAGGTCTGTAGTAATTTCCTTCTTTTTCTATTTAAAGAGAAAAAAAAAACAGGAAAAAGTTAAAATATTACAGAATTTCAAGAAAAGAAGACAAACAGTAAGAAATCATTACTTGATACAATACATATTGTTCTTTTAGAAATAGTTATTCAAGTTACAGAATTAAAGTACACAAAGTGGACACTAAAGCAGTGAGAGTACAAACATATCTGTTTAGCAATCCAACAAGAACCTATAAATATGGTCATCAATCCCACACATTTAAACATACATGCAGCTATATCTTTTATAGTGCTTCCTATTTCCTCTTTTTTACAATAGCAATTATACATTTTTAAAATTTTATTTAAAGAGAGAGAAAAAAAACAAAACAGAAAAAAGGGTAGCAACAATACAGAATTCTAAGAAAGAAAGAAAAAGGAGAATGAGAAAAAGCCCCACTAAGAAGTCAGTAATTCATAAATTACACATTGTCATCCTGGATGTAGCTGTTCAAGTTTTAAACTTAAAGGGTACATAGTAAATATTCAGTCAGACTACAAACAGTTCTGCTCAAGGATCCAACAAAGATTCAGCAATATGGTTAGCTATTTTACACACTCAAACATACATGCAGTTATATCCCTTAGAGCACTTTCTTTTCCTTTCTTTTTTACAATAGCAATTACACATTTTGGTTTTATTACTCTTGTAGTTCTTATGTACTTTTTACACTAGAGACACAATATGATAATTATAAATATGATTCTTATTTATTTCAGTAATGAGGATAGTCTCAAGTTGTCTCTATTTGCCTATGAATGCCTCAAGATCATCCTTTTTTATAGATGAGTAATATTCCATTGTATAAAAATGCCACATCTTTTTCATCCACTCTGCAGTTGATGGGCATGTTGGTTGGTTCCAGGATTGAGCTATCACAAATTGTGCAGCTATGAACATGGGTGCACATATATCACTGTGATATGAACTTTTCAGTTCTTTGGGGAAAATACCCAGGAGAGGGATAGCTGGATTGAATGGGGCTTCCAATCTTAGTCTTCTGAGAATTCTCCATATGGATTTCTATAATGGTTTCACCAGTCTACATTCCCACCAACAGTGGAGCAGTGTTCCTTTTTCCCTGCAGCCTCGCCAACATTTCTTGATGGCAGCTATTCTTTCTGGAGTAAGGTGGAATCTCAATGCTGCTTTAATTTGCATTTCTCAAATGACTAGTGATGGTGAACATTTCTTCATGTATTTATTTGCCATTTGTATATCTTTCTCTGAGAACTCTGTGTTCATCTCAGATGCCCATTTTTGGAGAAGGTCTTTGAATTATGGGGGCTTGATGATTTTCAATTCTTTATGTATTCTGGACACAAGTCCTTTGTCTGAGGGGTTGCTGGTTAAAATTTTTTCCCACTCTGTTGGTTTTCTTTTCACTCTGTTGGTGATTTCCTTTGAAGTGCAGAAACTTTTTATAATGTGAGATCCCATTTGTTGATTCTTTGAAGTGTTTCCCGTGCAGTTTGCATTTGGTTCATGAATTCTCTGCCTATCCCTATATCTCTAAGACTTCTACATACATTGTCTTCCAGTAGATTTAGTGTTTCTGTTTTAATATTGAGGTCTTTGATCCATTTAGACGTTAGTTTTGTGCATGGTGATATGCATGGATCTAGTTTCAGTTTTCAGCATGTAGAGTCAACTTTTCCAACACCATTTATTAAAGAGACTATCCTTCTTCCAGTGGATATATTTAGCACTTTTGTCAAAGATCAGGTGGCTGAGTGTCTTTGTAGTTGTGCTTGCATCTTCTAATCTGTTCCATTGATGCTCAGGTCTATTTCTTTGCCAGTACCAAGCTGATTTTATCACTGCAGCTTTATAGTACTGTTTCGAGTCAGGAATTGAGATGCCTCCTGCCTTGCTGTTGCTGCCTAGAATTGCCTTTGCTATTCTAGGTTTCTTCTGTTTCCAAATGAGATTTAGTAGTATGTTCTCTAGATCTGTGAGGTATGTCAATGGTATTTTGATGGGGGTTACGTTAAATCTGTATAACAGTTTTGGAAGTATAGTCATTTTCACAATGTTGGTTCTTCCTAACCAAGAGCAAGGAATGTCCTTCCACTTTCTAATATCCTCTTCAATCTCCTTTTTCAGCATAGTATAATTTCCAGCATATAGGTCTTTTACATTTTTAGTTAGGTTGATTCCTAAATATTTCATTTTTTTACATATTATTGTAAAGGGTGATATTTCCATAATTTCTCTCTCAGTGAGTTTTTTGTTTGTATTCCTAAGTATTTCATTTTTTTATATATTATTGCAAAAGGCGATATTTCCATAATTTCTCTCTCAGTGAGTTTTTTGTTTGTCTACAGGAATACTATTGATTTTTGAGCATTGACTTTGTATCCAGCTACACTGCTGAACTTGTTTAATACCTCTAGCAGTCTTTTAATGGAGTTTTTTGGGTCTTCTATATAGAGTATCATGTCATCTGCAAATAGTGATAATTTAACTTCTTCCTTTCCTATCTTTATTCCTTTTATTTGTGTCTCTTGTCCGATTGCCCTAGCTAGTGTTTCCAGAACTATGTTGAAAAGGAGTGTGATAATGGACATCCTTGTCTTGTTCCTGATTTTAAAGTGAAAGCTTTCAGTTTTTGTCCATTTAGTATAATGTTGGCTGTTGGTTTGTCATAGATGGCCTTTATAAGGTTGAGGTAGACACCGTGTATTCCGAGTTTCTGAAGGGTTTTTACCATGAACATGTTTTGGAATTTGTCGAAAGCTTTTTCTGCATCTATTGAAATGACCACATGGTTTTTGTTTTTTTTTTTACTCTGTTGATGTGGTGTATTACATTTATTGATTTGAATATGTTAAACCATCCCTGCATTCCTGGAATGAACCCCACTTGGTCATGATGTATAATCTTCTTGATGATTTGCTGCATTCTCTTTGCCAGTATTTTGTTGAGAATCTTTGCATCAATGTTCATTAGTGAGACTGGCCTATAGTTCTTTTTTTTGGTTGGATCTTTCTCTGGTTTTGGTATCAGGTAATACTTGCCTCCAGGAATGATTTAGGGAGGATTGCTTTTTTGTCAATTTCATTGAAGAGTTTAAGGTGTACTGGCATCAAATCTTCTCTAAATTTCTTGTAGAATTCAGCTGTGAATCCATCAGGACCTGGGCTTTTCTTTGTTGTTAAGTTTTTAATTACATTTTCAATTTCAGTAGCTGATACTGGATTATTCAAAATTACCATATCTTCTTGGTTGAGCTTTGGTAGTTCATGTGTTTCTAGAAGGCTGTCCATTTCCTCTGTTTTCCACTCTATTTGAGAAGAGATTTTTCAAAGTAGGTATTCATAATCTTTTGAATTTCCATGGGATCTGTAATATTTTCTCCCTTTTCAGTTCTTATTGCTTGAATTTGGGTTTTTTCTTTCTTTCTCTTGATCAGGTTAGCTAGGGGTTTGTCAATTTTGTTTATTCTCTCAAAAAACCAGCTTTTTGATTCATTTATTCTTTGTATTTTTTTTTTTTAGTTTCAATTGCATTGATTTGTGCTCTAATCTTTACAATTTCCTCTCTTCTGTGAGCTTTGGGTTTAGCTGCTCTTCTTTTTCTAGACACTTGAGATGGAGCACTAGGCTGTTTATTTGTCCTCATTCTGTTTTCTTGATACGGTGGTTTATTGCTATATATTTCCCTCTTAAGACTACTTTCATTGCGTCCCACAGATTACAGTGTGTTGTTTCTATATTTTCATTGAATTGTAGGCATTGTTTTATTTCTTCTTTAATTTCATCTGTAGCCCACTGGTTGTTCAAAAGGCTGTTATTTAATTTCCATGTATTTATGCAGGTTTTACAATTTCTTTTACCATTTATTTCCAATTTCAGTGCACTATGGTCAGATATTATGCATGGTATGATTTCAGTTCTTTTGCATTTACTTAAGAATGGTTTATGGGATAATATATGGTCTATTTTGGAGAATGTCCCATGTGCAGCTGAGAAGAATGTGTATTCTGATGTGGTTGGGTGGAACACTCTGTAAACATCTACTAAGTCCAATTGCTCACAGGTATGATTCAGTTCTGTGATTTCTTTGCTGACTTTTTGTCTAGTTGGTCTATCTCTGTGTGACAATGGGCTGTTAAGATCTCCTGTTATAATTGTGTTCTTGTGTATTTGGTTTTTCATGTCCATTAGTACCTGTCTTATATAGTTGGGTGCTCCTGTATTTGGTGTATTTATATTTATAATTGTTAGTTCTTCCTCTTGAATTTTACCACTAACAAGTATGTAGTGACCTTCTCTATCTCTTTTAATCATTTTAGGTTT
Organism: Hydrochoerus hydrochaeris; assembly: GCA_004027455.1. Classification (NCBI taxonomy): domain Eukaryota; kingdom Metazoa; phylum Chordata; class Mammalia; order Rodentia; family Hydrochaeridae; genus Hydrochoerus; species Hydrochoerus hydrochaeris. The sequence goes on from PVLA01000012.1 coordinate 54,975, forward strand.
GAAGTTCACATTGTCTGCAAACAGAATAGCTACCCCTGCTTTTTTCTGGGTTCGTGTTGCATGGAATACTATTTTCCATCCTTTGACTTTTAATCTATGAGTTTCCTTTTGGGTCAGATGTGGTTCTTGTATACAGCATATGGTGGGGTCCTGTTTCTTGATCCGTTCTGTCAATCTATTTCTTTTTATAGGTGAATTGAGGCCATTTATATTTATGGATTTCACTGATATGTACTGGCTCGACTTTGCCATGTTATGTTCCAATTGTTTCTTTCTGCTTTTCCTCTTATTTAATTGCTTACCCTACCTGGTGATTTCTTTCTGTTGTTGTTTTGGGGATTGTGGTCATATTTATCTCAGTCTAGTATGTCTTTCAGTATTCTTTCTAGGGTTGGTTTGGTGGACATGAATTTCTTCAGTTGTTCTTTGTCATGAAAGTATCTTGTTTCTCCATTACATTTGAATGAAAGTTTTTCTGTGTACTTCAGTCTGGGTTGAAGGATGTTTTCTTTCAGGGCTTGAAATACCTCACTCCAAGCTCTTCTTGACTTGAGGGTTTGTGCTGAAAAGTCTGCTGTGATTCTAATGGGCTTTCCTTGATAGGTGAGTTGTATCTTTTCTCTGACAGCTTTTAGTATTCTGTTTTTATGCTGTATGTCTGAGATCTTAATTATTATGTGTCTGGCTGTGGATTTATGTTGATTGTGACTGTTTGGTGTTCTATATGCTTCACTTATCTGCATATCAGATTTTTTCCCCATGTTTGGGAAATTTTCTGCTATTATTTCTATAAATACTTTAAGTATGTCATTTGCCTGGACTCCTGTATCTTTGCTAATGCCCATTATTCTTATATTGTTGCTCTTGGCATCATCATGGAGCTTCTGGATTGTCACTTCATGCTGCTTTGTTATTTTTACAAGTTCTATCCTTTCCTGATCACTAACTGTGATCCTGTCCTCAAGGTCCGAAATCCTATCCTCAGCTTCCTTTCAGAAGTTTTGCATGCTTTCAATAGAATTTTTTGTTTTTTGGATGTCTCCTTGAGTTTGTTTCATGAATTCTGCTTGTTTTCTATATTGTTCATTCAAAGTTTCAATCAGTTTCCCATGTTCATGTACTTTTTTCTCTAGTTCTTCTTTAGTTGCATTCAACCACTCCTTTACTAAAGTTGTTGTTTCTATCTTTACATCAGAGACTACTTTTAATTTCTTCTATAGCCTGATGTAGTTTTTTTTTTCCCACTGGCTATCTTTTCAGAGATTCCCAGTGTGTTAATTTTGGGGTCCTCTATTTCAATGTCTCCAATATTTGCTTCTGTTGAACTATATGTATGAGACTGCATTTTGCTTTTTTGTTTTGTCATTTTCACTCTGCCTGGTGTTTTCTATGTATAGGAGGGATCACACACACTCTTTTCAGACACACCAAAATCTTACAGTTAGTTGGAGGGGGTTTTACTACTGGCCCTGTTTATCCCCTGTACACCTCTGTTTTAGGGGTATACTCACCACATTGACACAGTCAGTCTGGTTTAGTCCAAAGTTCGCCACCTGGGAGCACAGTTTCAAATTTTCTCATACTAACTGGATCCTGCTGAGATCTTCTGACGTTCCAGGTGGGAGGGCCGCCCTATCTGTAGCAGTTTTCAGTCTTGGGTGGGCCTCCTCAATGTTCCTGGTTGCAGGGCGGGCCCATATGGGAGGTTCCAAGTAGCCTACCACTGAGGCGGGTTTGTGCTGAGTTCCTGGTGGCAGGGCGGGCCCTTGATGGAGGTTCAAGGGAGCTTACCCCTGAGGCGGGCTTAATTTCCTTCTTTTCAGTCCTTATTGCATGGTTTTGAGTTTTTTCTTTCTTTTTCTTAATAAGGTTGGCTAGTGGTTTTTCAATTTTGTTTATTCTCTCAAAAACCCAGCTTTTTGATTCGTTAATTCTTTGTTTTGTTTTGTTTTTAGTTTCAATTGCATTAATTTCTGCTCTAATCTTTACATTTTCCTCTCTTGTATGAGCTTTGGAATTGACTAGCTTTTCCTTTTCTAGAAGCTTGAGATGTAGCATTAGATTATTTATTTGTGTTCATTCCATTTTCTTGATATGACTATTTATTGCTATATATTTCCAGCTTAGTACTGCTTTCATTGACTCCCATAGGTTAAGGTATGTTGTATCTCCATTTTCATTGTATTGTAGGCATTGTTTTATTTCCCTCTTTAATTTTATCTGTAAGCCACTGGTTATTTATTCAAAAGGTTATTGTTCAATTTCCATGTATTTATGCCGGTTTTGCAAGTTTTTTGGCCATTGATTTCCAATTATAGTGTGCTATGATAAGATGTTAAGCATGGGACAATTTTCCTCCCTTTACATTTAGTTAAGTGTGCTTTATGGGTTAATATATGGTCTATTTTGGAGAATGACCCATGTGCAGCTGAGAAGAATGTATATTCTGATGTAGTTGCTTGGAACACTCTGTAAATATCCACTAAGTCTATTCGCTCACAGGTATGATTCAGCTCTATTATTTCTTTGCTGACTTTTTGTCCAGGTGACCTATCTCTTTGTGACAGTGGGGTGTTAAGATCTCCTACTACAATTGTGTTCCTGTGTATTTGGTTTTTCAAGTCCATTAGTATTTGTCTTATATAGTTGGGTACTCCTGCATTTGGTGCATATATATTTATAATTGTTACTTCTTCCTCTTGTAGTTTTCCACTAATAAGTATGCAGTGGTCTTCTTTATCTCTTTTAATCCTTTTAGGTTTGAAATTCACTTTGTCTGCAAACAGAATAGCTACCCCTGCTTTTTTCTGGGTTCATGTTGCATGGAATACTGTTTTCCATCCTTTGACTTTTAATCTATGAGTTTCTGTTTGGGTCAGATATGTTTCTTGTATACAGCATATTGTGGGGTCCTGTTTCTTGATCCATTCTGTCAACTTGTTTCTTTTGATAGGTGAGTTGAACCCATTTATATTTATGGTTATCACTGATATGTACTGGCATCTCTTTGCCATGTTGTGTTCCTATTTTTGGTTTCCTACTTTTCTCCCTTGTTTAATTGCTTGTCCAGTCTGGTGGTTTCTTTTGTTGTTGTTCTGGAGATTTTTATCTCTATCCAGGATGTCTTTCAGTACTCTTTCTAGGGTTGGTTTGGTGGACATGAATTTCTTCAGTTGTTCTTTGTCATTGAAGTATCTTGTTTTTCCATTAAATTTGAAAGGCAGTTTTGCTGGGTACATCAGTCTGGGTTGAAAGTTGTTTTCTTTTAGGGCTTGAAATACTTCACTCCAAGATCATCTTAACCTGAAGGTTTGTACTGAGAAGTCTACCATGATTCTAATATGTTTTCCTTCATAGGTTAGTTGTGTCTTTTGTCTAACAGCTTTTAGTATTCTATTTTTATGCTGTATGTCTGAGATCTTAATTATTATATGTCTGGGTGTAGATTTATGTTGGTTGTGATTGTTTGGCATTATATATGTCTCACTAATTTGTATATCAGATTTTTTTCCCATGTTTGGGAAATTTTCTGCTATTACTTCTGTGAACAGCTTAGTTATGTCCTTTGCATTGTCTCCTGCCTCCTTACTGTCACCTATTAATCTTACATTGTTTCTCCTAGCATCATCTTGAAGCTGCTGCATTGTCATTTTGTGTGACTTTGTTGTTTTTATAAGTTCTACCCTTTCATGATAGCTATCTGCGATCCTGTCCTCAAGGTCTGAAATTCTATCCTCAGCTTCATTTAAACGGTTTTGCCAGCTTTCAGTACAATTTTTTGGTTCTTGGATATCTCTTTGAATTTGTTTCATGTATTCTGCTTGTTTTCTGTATTGTTCATTCAAAGTTTCAATCAATATTCCCATGCTACTATATTTTTTAAATCTATTTCTTCTCTAGCTATGTTGAGCAACTGATTTGCTAAGGTTGTTATTTCTGTCTTTATGTAAGATATTATTTAATTTGAGTTCCTCTATAGCCTCATGGATTTGTTTCTTTATTTCATTTGCCATCTTGTCAGAGATTTCTGGTGCATGACTTTTAAGGTCCTCTACTTCATTGTTGCCTGTACTTGCTCCTGATGGACTAGATATTTGAGGTTGCATTTTGCCTTTTCAGTTAGTCATTTTCACCTTTTGGGTAAATATCTGGTCTTTCTATCCCAACAGTCCTTAGTGTAAGTTTTAGGGTCCTACTGTGAGCTTGATGTTTGTCAAATTGCTGGGTACCACAATGAAGAGGATATCCAGTCACCTGAATTCCTCTTACAGGACCTGTTGGGTGAGTCCTATATTCTTTCTGGGCTAACTAGCCTAAATGTATTGATGTAGGACAACTCTTAGTTCCTGCTGTTGCTATAGCTTCAGGTTGTTGCAGGTCACCAGATCTCTCTGGCTATAGTGTTTGTGTCAGTAGAGGCCCTACTGGGTCTCCTAAGCTCTTTTAATTTTCTCTATGTTGGGGGGCCTTATTGGTGCACTTCTCAACCTGTCTGATGTTCTCTGTGGAGTGGGGGGATTACCCACTCTCTTGCCAGATTGCCAAGGTTTTAGAGTTGGAGGAAGGTTCACTTCCACTCCTATTTACCCACTGCATACCTCTATTTTAGGGACAAACTCACCACACTGACTGGAGACTGCTGAGGTCTTCTGTTTGGGTGAGGGGTTCCTGAGTCTCTCATCCGGCCAGCACGACAATCCACTGTAGTCCAATGTTCCTATGTTCCTGGTGGCAGGGCAGGCCCTGCAGGGGAGGTACCAGGCAGCTTACACCTGACACAGGCTTCCACGATGTTCCCGGTGGCAGGGTGGGCCCAAAGGGCTTTTTTTTTTTTCAAGGACAGGATTCCTATGAGCCAGATATCCTCTGCAGGTAGGCTGGCCAAAACTGGTTAGATAAAGATGGCTATAAGAGAGACTATCAGACAACACTCACTTCATTCTATTCCCATCTGCAAGTCAAATGACATCTCCGTGACAGTTGCTAGTTGCCATGATGATGACCAGAAAAACCAAGAAAAGGAACAAAAGGAGATGGCACCTGAATTCCAGAAAATCTCTGTCCATTCCCTGGCAAGGTATGACAATTCTTTTCCTTTATTAACCTCTCTTTCTCCATCATTTTTGCCAAGGAAACCCTTCCAACCTTCAGGGGGTTGAGCAACTGATTTGTCAGTTTATCTCCCACTTCTCCCATTCTTGGCAAAGAAAAAATTCTCATTGGTTCCTTTTAAAAATTGGAGTAAATATTCTGTGTCATTATATAAACAGAGAAACCTTTTGTTATATTCATATAATAATATTTTAAGAACTCTTCTCTAAGTATTGATATAGAAATAGACTTGGATAAATAGATGGTGATGATGATGATGGATAGATAGATAGACGATTGATAGATAGATAGACAAATGTTATATATGAAAAAAGAATGGACTCATACTAAGTGTGAGAGATTTTTGTGCTGGAAAAGAGAACAGCAGGTAAACATTACATTTTATAGATTGTTTATTTCAGTTGAGGTTATCTTTAGAATACAGAATTACAGCACAGCTTGTGACAAAGAGAATGCTTTCAACCTAGAGATAAGACCAAAAAATAAATAAAAGTACTTTCCCACCATGTATGACTACACTGCATCTTGAGTTACAATTCTTCATCTCTTATACAGACTACTCATAAAGTCATCATTACAAAATATGCATTTTTATTTTCTTTGTAATTCTATTCCTTCTACCCATAAACTTTGCCAGTCCCTCATTTTTATATCTTTTATGTTTAGGAAAAAAGACAAAAGAAAGAAAGAAATTGTTAATCTCTGATGCTAATCACATACATTTTTCAATATGTGAAAGATAGGCCAGGTCTTTTAGGTAATTGGCACACTGTCAACAAACAAAAATGAAAGCTATCTTGTTCTTCTACACTCTGTTATTTTGTCCCTCACAAGATATCCAGTAATCTGAAAGGATACCTGTGTAACTAAGGACTTGGTTGTGAGGAACATTTCTGGAAGTCAGCTGCACTGTAGAGAAGTGTAGTAAGACCAAACTCGAACCCCAGACACTCAGTTCTGGTGACAAAATTTTACAAATACAAACAGAATGATATATATTTCACCAACCAGTCATGACTTTCAAGTGAGCCAAAAGATATACAAAGAACAATTTGAAAGATAAATAGAATTAAAATTTATGGCTACCCTAAGTAGGTATGTCCACAGATACATAATTGTTTTGGTTTAATTAACACAGGTGCTATTATGCAGAAGCACAAATAAAATTTATTATTCAGTAGAATAGTGTATTTATAAACTAAAGCAAAATTAGTATCCATACAGAATGACAATTGCTTGTTTTAGTGGAGGGGGCATCTGGTAGTCAAATAAAATCTGTTTTTCCTGCCAAGTTTGGGTTTGTTAAGCAGAGAAGGAAAAGAAAAAGACATTTATTTACATGCATGCATGTGTTTAAAGACAATAAAAATCCTGTAGCTATTTTAATTCTATGGTAGAAGATGAAAAAAGATTAAAGTTATAAGCTAATCTGGATAAGAACAGATGATTAGAAATAGATGACTAAAAGGTCCTGTAGTTTCTTTGCCAGTAGGGGATGAGAGAAAGTGAGTGTTTACATGAAATTGTATGTGTATAGACATTAACTATTGCTTTTGACTACTGCTAAAAATACTCATGCTATCATTGTTGTCTTTGTTTCATTTGCTATAATAAAATACCTCAGAATAAATTGTGAGGTTACTGTTGTGGTGGTTTGGTTTCGTTTGGTTTTCAGTGCTGGGGACAGAACCTGAAGCCCTGCACATGGTAGGCAAGTGCTCTGTTATTGAGCTACATGTCCAAACCATGTCTAATAGAAACTATTTTCTTACAAGTATGGAAACTGGAAGTTGAATATTAAAACGCTCATCAGTTTGGATGTCTGGTGTAAAAGACTCATTCTGAGAGGAAGAACATTGCTTTCTCAGCAGCTATACATCACCTGACACCTCTTTGGTAAGGAGTTTAATCCCATTCTTATGGGAAGACCCCCTCATGACCTACTCATTTCTTAAAAAGCCTAATCTGTTAATACTGTCACACTGATAGCAGCTGAATTTTGGAAGTGACACAGTCAAAACCATATCAATCATGAATACATACACTCCATGTTAAAGGATTTGCTTGTGTAATTGCCTTCTTTATGCAATCATACTTATCTGCAGAGCATTACACACATGCTTCTCCATTTGTAACTGAGTTATGTCTTGGTAAACTCACTCTAAATTGAAAATATGAGTCAAAATTGCATTCAATACATGCAACTCAACTTAAACCATAGTTTAGCACCACAGAATGCTATATTTTATGTCTGTATACTATAATAGGAGTAAGGTAATAAAGGATAAAGATGTTTTCTTGTCTCAGAAATATTCATTACATGGTTATAGCTTCTAATGAAAACTGAAAGTAAACACATCAGTGCACTGACAAGAAACATTTAGCACAGAAGACAGCTTTGCATAGACTGTGCTCATAGAGACACATAATTTTTGTGTGTGAAAATAGTGAGATTGATGATTTGACAGATATATTAAAATGATACCCCTTAAATGGATATTAATTTTTTTCAGAACAACTGAGTGCATCCAATGAAACCAGTATCTCCTGAAACAGTTTATGAACTATATTCATTAAATACTGTAGACTTTCCTAAATGACCTCACAATACAGCAGTTCTCCAGGTATCATCAAATGTCTGGCATTCATTTAGTAAATATGAGTTATCAACTACAATTATGATGCTTAATGTCTAAAATATAGGGTAGATACCTTGAAGAGGAGTAACAGTTCAGCTAATCTTAAAGGAAGTTCATATTGAACAAGGGTAACACCATTTTGATGAGCTGTACTTTGATAGACTAACAAATTTTTTTATAAATTAAGTTCATTGCTACAATTTAGATACACATAATGATCACATTTATCATAGGGAATTTGTATGTGTATGTGGTATATCTTGGGTTTTTTTCTCATTCCCCTACCCTACCTTCAACTCCTTTTCCATTTCTTATTTATAAAAGCTTTGTTTCCGTTATTTCCTCCTTGTCTCATTTTTTTACTTTTCCCTTCCTTCCTTTCATTCTCCCACCTGCCTACTTCCCCTTCCCATTTCAACATTGTGTTCCTATTTCCAAAAATCTACTACATAGTTTTGTTTTCATTTTCACTTTTGGATCCTCACATCAAAGGAACCATGCATTTTTTAAACTTCCATTTCTGATTTGTTTCATTTAAGAGTATGATCTCAAGGTGCATCCATTTACCAAGAAATATCTCAAATGTATACTTCTTTATGGCCAGTAGTATTCCACTACAAAAAAACAATCACATTATCTCCATCCATTCATTGGTTGATGGCCATTTGGACTGTTTTCAAGATTTAGTTATTATGAACTGTGCAACTGTGAACATGGGTGTATATATATCTCTGTGACATGATGCTTAAAGCATCTTTTGGGAAGATACCACAATACTCTTTCAGGAAGACACCAAGAAGTAAAATAGATGGGTCAAATGTAACCTCTAGTTTTAGTTTTTGAGAAATCTCCACACTGACCTTCATAGTATTTGACACTCCTACCAACAGTGGAGAAGGGTTCTTTTTTTCCATACAGCCCTGCCAGCATTCACTGTTGGATGGAATCTCAGCATTGTTCTAATTTGTATCTCTTGAATGACCAGTGATGTTTTATTATTTTTCATGTATTCATTTGATGTTTCTACTTATTTGTCTGAGAATTGTCTATTCATTTCAGATGCTTGTTTTTGGATTTTTGGATTGAGTCTTTAAATTCGGGGTATATGATCTTCTTAGTTCTTTAGATAGCCTAGTTAGTGGTCCTTCATCTGAAAAACAGATGACAAAATTTTCCCAACTCTGTAGGTTGTCTCTTCTCTCTGTTGGTGGTTTCTTTTGCTATGTCAATCATTTCAATAAGATGAGAGCCCAGTTGTTGATTCTTTGCGATAGTTCCTGTGTGATCAGGGTTTTGTTAATATAATCTTCACTTAGATCTTCAAGAATTTTCCCTATTTTCCATTCCAGCAGATTTAGTGTTTCTGTTTTAATATATAGATCTTTAATTCATTTTGATTTCAGTTTAGTGCATGGTGAAAGATATGGGTCTAGTTTTGGTCTTCAGCATGTGGGAATCCAATTTCTCCAGTTCCATTTATTAAAGTGGCTTCTTCCAGTGAATGTGTTTGCCTCCCTTGGCCACGTATGTCTAGAGTTGTCTCTGCATCTTTTAATCTGTTCTATTGACATTTGAGTCTGCTTTCTGGTGAGTACCATGCTGTTTTTATCACAGTAGCATTGTGGTATATTTTCAGGTCAGAGATTGTGTTGCTCCCTGCTTTGTCTCTGTTGCCAAGTATTGGTTTTGGTCATGTAGGTCTCTTCTGTCTCCAAATGAATTTTAGAATTATCTTTCTTATTTCATTGAAACATGCTGTTGAAATTTTGATCAGGGTTACATTAAATCCATATAACAATCTAGGAAGAATGGCCATTTTCACTACATTGGTTTTTCCTATGCAAATACAAATGATATATTTCTATTTCCTGATACCCTCATTAACCTGCTTTTTCACTATACTGTACTTTTCAAAATTCAGAGATCTGCTACTTCCTTCATTATATTGATTCCTAAGTATTTCTTTTTGGGGTGAGGGATGCTATTGCAAAAGGTGATGTTTTCCTAATTTCTCTCTCAGTGAGTTTGTTAATTCTTGTAAAGGAATGCAACTGATTTTTGAGTGTTGGCTTTGTATCCAGTTATGTTACTAAATTTCGTTATTAAATCTACAAGTCTTTTGGTATAATTTTTGGAGTCTTCTATGTACGGTATCATGTTATCTGCAAATAATATTGATTTAACTTCCTCTCTTCCTATTCTTGTTCATTTTCTGTAGGGATTTTACCATGAATAGGTGTTGGACTTTGTCAAATGCTTTTTCAGTGACTATTGAGATGATCTTATGTTTTTTTTTCCCTTGGCTCTGCTAATATGATGTATTACATTTATTGATTTGTATATATTGATACATGCCTGCATCCCTGAGATGAATCCTGCTTGGTCATGGCATCTAACCTTAATGGTTTGCTGCAATTTGTTTGCCAGTATTTTATTGAGACCTTGGCATCTATGTTCACTAGGGAGATTGACCTGTGGCTTTCTTTTGTTGAGAGAGATCCTTCTCCATTTGGAGAAGAAACATATTCTGGTTGGGTCCCTCTCTGGTTTTGGTGTCCAGGTGATGCTAGTTTCCAGGGATAAATACAGTATTATTGCTTCCCTTTCAATTTCATTAAAAAAATTGAGAAGTGGCAGCAATACATCTTCTCTAAGATTTCTTGTAGAATTTAGCAGTGAATCTTTAAGGCTCAGGCTTTTCTTTGTTGGAGGATTTTAATTACATCTTCAGTTTCATTGCCTTACATTGCTTTATTTAGAAGTTTTGTATCTTCTTGATTCAGATTTAGTAATTCACATGTGTCTAGGATTCCATCCATTTCTTCTGTGCTTTTCATCTTAATAGAATACAAGTTCTCTAAGTATTGATAATCTGGATTTTGGCAGGATCTGTTGTGATTTACCATTTTCATTCTAATTGCATGTACTGGTGTCCTTACATTCCTTTTTTGATAAGGTTGGTTTAGGGTCCATCAATTTTAGTTAATTTTTCAAAAAATCAACTCTTCAAATTATTGATTCTTTTCATTTTTTTCTTAGTCTCCATTGCATTAATTTCTGCTCTGAGTTGATCTCTTGTAATTTCCTCCCCTGTATGAACTTTGGGCTTTATTGATTTTCTTTTTTTAAAGCTTGGGGTTTAACACTAGGTTATTTGGTCTTATTGTTTTCTGTGGTAAATTTTCCTCACAGGACTACTAGCATTGGATCCCATAGTTCTGGTATGATGTATCAGCATTACTTCATTGTAGAAACCATCTAATTTCTGCTTTAATTTTATCTGTGACCCATTGGTTGTTCAGGAGGATGTGATTTAATTTTCATGTGTTTGTGAAGTTCTTGTGATTTCTTCTCTCATTGATTTCCAATTTCATTTCTCTGTGGATTTATATACATGTATAGGATAACTTCAATTCATTCGAATTTACTTATATATGTTTTATGAGCTAGTGTGCGGTATATTTTTGAGAATATTTCATGTGCAGCTGAGAATAATGTGGATTCTGATGCTGTGGGGTGAAACACTGTAGATATCTACTAAGTCCACTTGTTCAGAAATTTGGTTCAGTACTAATATTATATTGTTGAGTTTTTGTCTAGTTGATCTGTCTATTTGTGACAGTGGGGTATTGACCTCCTCCATTATAACTGTCCTAGTGCTAATTTGATTTTTCATGTCTGTTAATATTTGTTTCATATAGTTGGGTGCACTGGTATTTGATGCATATATACTTATGATTATAATCTCTTCCTATTAGATTGTTCCCTTTGGAAGGATGTAGTGACTTTTTTTTGTCTTTCTTAATCAATCTTGGCTTGAAATCCAATTTGTCTACAAACAGAATATCTGCCTCTGCTTTTTATATGTCTATGTCTTTAGAATTTTGAAAATGCTGGTTATTTTTTGGGAGCATCTCAATATACTTCATAGCCTTGATATCCAAAATCCAAACCATATATTCCTTTTTTTAAATTGTGATACTAGGTAGCATATATAACAGTATTTCAGCACATTAGCCATGCAATAGAGAACATGCTTTCTAAACTTGATAAATAAGTCATTTCACTGCTAGTACTGGTATCAGGGTATAGATCTCTGTATCATTCTTATGTTTGCTACAATTACTTTCATCTTCTGTTTCCTGCCCCGGTACATTGTCCCTCAAGTAACAAATGGCTTAAGGTCTGCATCTTCTGTATATTTCTAACTTCATTCAGATTATTAAAATTTTATAAAGAAAATGCTATCTGCAAGGCACTGTTCTGCTCTCAAGAAGTACAGCACTGAATTCAATAATCAAGGGGGTTTTTTTCCCCTCAAGGAGGATAAATATTAGTGGAGGAACAAGATAATTAACAGACAAATTAGACAACTTCATATTGTGAACAATTCAGTAACAAAAAGTAAAAATAAAATATTCCTGAAAGAATAAGGTGGATGTTAACTTCTACACATTTTCTAGGAGTGTCATCCTATCAGAAATTTGTTCTCAGCAGTGTAATTGGTAGGAGGTTGTAGAGCTTTCTGGTGTGTGTTTCTTTTTAAAAAAGCTTATGAGTATTATTAAAACCTCATCAATATCTTTCAACACAGTTTAGTAGTTTTTATTAATTTCTGATGGTTATTGTTCAAGTGAATCTACTTTACTCATGCATTTATCTAAACTGTATCTGAATCCATTTTCTTTCTATTCTCTATCAGATTCTGTGACTTATGGAATGGCCTGACCCTAATTCCTCCCACTTTCTGGAAGCACCCTTTGATTTAATGTTTGAAGAAGTTAACTGGACCTCATCTTTCATTTAATTTCAAAGAACTGAGTATCCTTATGCATTTTTTTCATAACTCGCAGGGACTCTTACCTGCCCTAGTTGGTGTCTGTCCTCTTATATTCTGAGCTCCAGCTTCTAATGTGTTTTTATCACTTCTTGTTATAATTTTACCATGTCTCTAAAGTTGGTCCAAATCTCATTGTTGTTTCCCTAAAAATGAAGTCCTTTGCATTTTTTATTTGTGAAAGAAATGCTAACCCAAAGCTGATCCAACTAATGATTATAAACCTTTGCTGGATACTTGAGAGGAAAATGAAGAAAAGAGGAAGAGGACTGTTACATGTGTGGCATCATTACTCTCAAATTCTATAAGTTTACTACTGTCACTTTTCTTTAAGCTCTGCCTTTGTGAGACTATGTTCCTCAAAACGTCTTAACGTTTTTGCTTTATTTTAGATATAAGTTCCCTTTAAGGTTGATCTTTCTGGTCTATCTTCAATATACCAAGGATTATTTCATCCTGGGTCAACCTCTATTTTTTTTTTTTATTCAGAGAAGTTTAACTTCCTTTCTGTTTCTTGACCAAAAGGTTTACTAAATATTTCCTGCAATCAAAAAGTAATGTTCTCCCTGATGTGAATTCTGTAGCTTCCATAGAATATAAAGATGGCAGCCACTAATTTGTTTCATTGTTTTTGATAGTAATTTTCTTTCTGCTATGTGACCAGGGATATTTCTTTGCTCTCCTTACCTATAGGTCTTTTCTTCTTGTGCTTCATGCTGGGAATTAAGATGAGGCATTAGAGAATGATCAGAAAATGTGCTGTAATGTCTGTCAGTCATTGGGGATAGAAAGTTCTTGCCAGAGTAAAGAGACAAATCATGCATCAAGTGGAGATCAAGTAAATTCTGCCCTGGGGCCACAAATTGGAAAGTAGAGACAGAGTTAGATGACACACTCAAAAAAAAAAATTCAGCATGAGACAGCAATGTGTAGAAAAATGGCCAAGCCTGGAGTAAGTGGTGTATATAGGAACCATAAATACACACCTCAGCATGTAGCAGGTACCATAACACACACACATGTATACACAAGCATATGCATACATACACAAACATACACACAAAAGACACAGTCATAAAGGATGGTAAAGGGGGGTGGAGATCTGTTTTTAAGCATGCAGTTTTATAACTGCTCCTCCCTAGTGACTGTCAGCAGCTATTAACAATACCCAATAAATATACTAGCTGGAATATACTAGTTGGAAATCAAGACTACCTGCAGTCCTGCTAATTGTTGAAATATAAGCTAATGAGAGGGATAGCCTCTCAGGGATCCCAGTGAGAAAAGAACTTATTGCCTTTGGCATGATGATGTCATTAGCCATCTGGAGAGGGCCAGCATTAAGGCATGGGCTGGCATAAGTGAGCAAAATCCTTGTAATTTTCTATCCTACAGCACTTATTGTAATCAGCTCTCTTCATTCAGGTTGCTTCAGGTTTTCTTGCTAAATTTCCCTACCTAAAATAGACTAGCAAGGTAGAATTACTAGACTTTTCCTTAAATTGACCATTTTAAGACATCAAAGAATGTTTCTTTCCCTATACAGAGAGAAGCAGAAAAATTTGGATTTTGAGCTGCTTTAAGAAAGCTGTAAGCTTGTGGACAATTTTAAAACTAAAAATTTACTGAAAAAACTGATTTCCCCTAATTTTTAGGTCTGTGATACTAATCAACTTTCTAAATTTGAGTTTCCTTGTTTGTCAAGTGGAAATAGCACAGTATCTAATTCAGAAAGTTAGTTGACAATAAATAGGTATAAACTTGTGGCCAGCGCAGTACTGCTTTGAAATTTGAGTCAATACATTATTTCTGATTATGTCATCATCCTCATCATATCGCATACCCTTTTAAAATGTTCATTTAATTAAATGTCCTTAATCTTTCTCAGTGAACTCCAAGAAATCATCATTCATCTGGCAATGATGCTAAAGATTTTGAGCTAAACAAAATAACAACTCTTGTGAGTGAGGCTATCCTTGTAAAACTCAAGGATATTATGAAACTATGGAAATAGATTTTATCCAATAGGAAACATGCAGATTTAAATTGAACTTTGAGTTTCCCAGTAAAATTCCAAGGATGAATGTGGTTTTATTCCACAGAACCACCTGAAAAATTAGTAAATGATAATCCAATAATAAAACTGGATTAGGAAAAAGAAAAGAGAGTACGTGAAGTTCAACAAATTGATAGTAAAAGTAATATCTTACTACCATTTAGTGGTTTAAGATTAAACCTAACATCTATTTAGAATACCAACTCATCTTTATTGCTGTAAAATTTTAGCATCTTTAAGAACATTATTGTCAAGTGGAAATAGCACAGTATCTAATTCAGAAAGTTAGTTGCTAAAAGTTTTATATCATTGTAAACCATTTTTCTTATGTAACACATTTGAGGGGAGGGAAATCTGATTCTGCACCAAAAGAAATAAGAAGTAGGAGAAGACAAGTGACATATGCAGGATTGTAGAGATAAAGAGAAGCCAAACTCTCCAGCTCCAAGCCCCAGGCATTATTAGCCCATGGTTTCTGCCTCTCTGAGTGATGATGATTTAAACTACACTGAAGGAGCTATAACTCAGGGGACTTCTTTAAATGCTCTGACTTCAAAGGCTCAAGGGACCAAGAGAAAATAACATTTCTGAAACTGAAATATATCACAGATCAAGCCTTGCAATCATTGTCCAATCATTCAAACACCCTACTTTCTGGAGCTGATAGTTTTAAATAGAGAAAGATTGCCAGAAAAGAATGTGTTTTTATACCTTGGGGGAGTGGCCTTAACAGCAAACAAATTAATGTTTTGAGTTCAAGACAGCACATTAAATCTAAGCTAAAAAATTACATAACAACCAAAGCAATAGCATCGTGCACTGGAAATTCATTTATGTGGTTTATAAATATTTCTGAATATACTGAATGCCACCATGTATTGGCCATTTTATGGCTATTATTTAACCCTTATATTTCCCTTTAGAAAGTATTTTTGGATTCATTTTATTGATGCAGAAGGCAAGGAATGACAAGGTTACCTGGGTTATGGGTACTGTAAAAATCCCTAAAATTGAATTGTCTGTCAAAGGTGTTTCTTCTCAGATAATTTCTTAATTTTTCTCATATTTCTTTGCCAGGCTCAAAGAATTACTAGCAAGTTCCAGACAAGAAATTCTGTAAGAAAATTAACATGTATAGGTTTCATTATACTGTTTGTGACATTTTATGTAGGTATTTGTATATTAAAATGGTAAATCAAAATTTTGATTCATTATGTTTTTAATCACATGTAACATTCCCATGTGTGTGCACTATAACAAGGAAGCCAAGCACTGCTGGATGAATGAGATTGCTTATAACCAACAGCACAACTTTTGCCTCCAGTCAGGAAAACAGAATTGTGAGGAGGCTGGTTTAGAAAAGGTAGAGGGGTGAACTGAGCCCCCTGAGTTTAGATGCCAGGTGTATTGTCTCTGCAGTCAGCTGAGTTACTTTCACCATGTAATATAGATATAATTCATTAAACCCAAACTGGCAGGCACTGTTAAAGAGACTAGTAATGTTGTTACATTATCTGGTATTTCTAATACTCTCAACTGCTCTATCAATCTATGTAACACTGAATTGGAAAAATACTTAAATGTTAGTGACATAAACCAAAAATGGTGTATTTTTTGCTTGTGCGGTAGCACTACAGCTGATCAAATGTGGCTTCCCTACCCTTTGTCTTTGTTATGAAATCTCAACCAGAAGAAAATCTTCCTCCTGAAAAAATGCAGTGGAAAAAGAGACATGGAAAACTCTGCATGACTTAGAAAACTTCCACTCAGACAGCAATGCACAGATCACTCCTGCCTACACATCACTGGCCAAATAAGTTTAATAGTTCTCAATCCAAAAGGCTGGCAAAGTATACTTATCCTTCAGGAAAAGACAAAGAAGAAATATAAATTACATGACCAACAGAAATATAATCTACAGTGCATTATTTAGTAATTAATGTTTGTCTATTTCTCTTCCCAGAGACAGTGCATCTCCTTCGGTAAGGAAACAACCCAGAATTCCCATTCAGTTCCTGCTATTAGTTTAAAGCACAGGTATCTTGGAGATGTAAGACATTTTTCATCAAAGGCCTGGATATTGCTCCTTTTATGAGCAATAACAAAAATGTGATTTTTTTCCCCTCATGCCAAATATGTAATAACAGAATAAAAATACAAGAACTGCAATAAAATCTGCCATTTGGAAAGGTGAAGAATGTATGGCATGTAAAATTCACTGGCCCACCGCAATCTTAAAATATACTATGGAGACCTCTTACATGGAGATGAAGGATGCCCTTGGTTAGACCCTAATGCCATAGTTAGCACTTTTGTTTTTGTAAACAACAATGCCCAGCTTCTCACACAAATTAATCAACACCACCTTCACCTGATAAGCTGATGTTTTTTTGTCCCACTGATAATAAATATCTTCAAATTTCAAAAAATGCCTATAACACTAGATTCGAAACAGAAGGCCAAATACATTTGGAAAATATGATTGTAAGCAACCACAATAAAAATAGCACCTAAAGTTGTCATGGTATTTTAATGGTTGAGAATACAGTACCTCAAATAAGTTAATTACCTCATTCAGTGTTAGATAGGCAGAATTGGGATTGCATCCAAAATCTGTTTTACTCAAAATCCCATGTATGCTCTCTTCTATAATGTTTCCTCTCCACAGAGAAATATCAGTAGTTGGAAGGGAAAAGTTTCCATGGGCTCATTAGATTCAACTACAAATTGGCTATGAGTACTTCACAATGCTAGTTGGAATACTCTCAACCACTGCTACTATCCTTTATTTACTTTTCCTGTAGGTTTTGGTGATGTGCTGGTTGAACATTTGGCCTTCATAGCTGTGGTTCCATGTATAGTACAAGCCATTTTTAGACCAGAGCAATAAAGAAATTATTGCATCCTTCACAAGAGGAGAAAGTTAGGATATGAATTCAGTTTGCAATCATGAAGAAAAAGCTAGGGAAGCTTCAGAATCAAGGACCAACTAGATTCCCATTTTAGTACCAACTTGGGAAATTTGTAGATTTTCATGTCAGAAGCCTGTGCAATTGCCAGAAATCTAAGAGAAACTTATACTGCTATAGTTTTATCAAGAGCAAGATGTAATATCCACTCAAAGCTTTTTTTTATCCACTTTCATTTACTCCCCACTAACAGAGGCTGTCTCTCAACCAATTTAATCTTCAATAGAATATTATATCAGCATTCAAATGGGACCCTAGCCAAACCTAATTGCTCTGTGGCAACCAAATGGCAAGGCTGCATAAAGACAACTTGGGCTCTCCCTG
The DNA here is from genome assembly GCA_004027455.1 of Hydrochoerus hydrochaeris. NCBI lineage: Eukaryota > Metazoa > Chordata > Mammalia > Rodentia > Hydrochaeridae > Hydrochoerus > Hydrochoerus hydrochaeris. Next base: position 72,912 of record PVLA01000012.1, read on the forward strand.
TCTGTCAGTGAGGTTGTTTTCAAGTAGCAATTGGAGTAAAGTCTTCAGCTGCAGCTTACACAGAAGCTGATGCCAGTATGTGGTGTGAGGAGCATGGAGCCAGCTCTCCTGAGATCGTTCCAATGGCTGGATTCCATTCCTCAGCTCTGGCTGGCTCTCCTCAGCACCAGCCTGATGCTTTCATAGAACTTTACATTTATGTCTCACTCGGATTGTATTTGCAAATATAGAAACGTTTTCAAATCATTGTCTTGGCTTCAAAAAGGAACATGTACTTGTAGACCCAAAACTGCATATTAATACTCGAGGGAAGAAGGGCAAAGCAAAAGCAAAGGACAAATGAGCCTTGCATGGACAATTCATGTATGAAACTGGGACCAAGACGTTAGCTGCAGCCATCCAGGTCTCAGATGCCTCCCAGGACTCTCTCCAAGAGGAATCCTACTGGCTGTGATTGTGGCTAATAGAGAAAAGTACTGAGATGCTGTTGCTCCTTGATGCTTTGCCTGTTTTTGCAACCATTTATAGACCACTGTAACTAAGATAAAAACAATTTTCTATGAGGAGGCTTGGATCCAGCGAAATGAAGTTCGTAAAATTGTAGCTTATTTCAGTCTCTTCTGAATTGCCAAAGATGAGTTCACTATATGACTCTGAAAAAAGCAGCCTCTTAGCCCAAGTGGAATATAAATTGATGTAGGGAAGCTTATAACCAACAAACTTGTAATATGATTGTGAAATGTGTGAAACTAAAGTCCTGGTAGATTCAGTCTTCATATATACAAATCTATTACACTTTCACCCATCAGGATTCAGCACAATTCCAGGCACATGACAGGTCATCTTGACAACTGGGTGACTGCTAAAGAACCCAGGCAATGGAATAGAGTGCACATTTTTCATTTAACCCAATTAAAGAAAAAAGGAGTGGACCTTAAAAGAATCAGAGAGGTTTAAAAGATGGCAACATGAAAAAGAGAAAATGTTCTAGTCAGAAAATTAGAATGTGTGAACGTTCAGAGGATTAAAAGGTTCAGAGGAAACACAAAAGATGAGCTAGCTGGAGTTCAAAGGATAAAGCCAAAGCTCCCTCTCTTGATCAATATTTTCCCTAATGCTAATGGGCACCAGCTGTGCCTGATCTTCCAGGAGAGAAATAAACCCTTGTGAGGATTCTGTGGAGCCAAAATGGGAGGGAAAAAAGACACATCCTGTCCAAACCCCTGGGTGATATTAAAATTTAACGGGGTGTAAGGAGCCCAAAGCACAGCAGAAGAACTAACCTGATAAGCCTGACTGTAATCAAGTCGTCAAATGAAGGAGGGCTCCCTCTGGAGAGCACCAAGTGCTGAAAGCATTAGCTCCCAGGTACTGGACTGCATTCTTTTCATCATTATTAAATAGTGGTGATAGTAAAGAAGTAAAGTAACATGGCATCCTTGGTGCTCAGAATGTACGTTACCCTCTAGTATTGTACACACTGGGGTGCATCTTTAGTGTCTAGTTTGATGTACCATAGCTTCTCCAATCTTTGTTAGCTGTAGGGAAAAAAATGTTGGGCAGTTCAGCATATGGCTCCCGGGCAGACTACAAAAAATGTGACCAAAATATTACCCTACCACACTCAAGTTGCTGTGTGAGGAAGCGAGCCTGAGAAAGCTGTTTTGATCTATCCCTTGGAGATCCATGATTTTAAGTCAGTTCTGTCAATGTGAAACTCAGTTGTAAAAGAAGTGCTGCATAAGCTCTCCTTACCCTACTAAACATGAGAAAAAGAATATGTCTTGTTCCACCATGAACCTGACTATGATAACAAGAAATACAGCAAGAAGTTGGAGCTCGACACCACACCCAACAAACGTGCCTAAGAGGCTGAGCATCAGGGAAGAAGGAGGAATGTTGGCTCAGACCTTGGCTCCTCCTAGGTGCAATTGGTAACTCGTTTAACTTCTTACAGGTGAGCTGAGAGCAGGCTCACTAATATGCATTTATAGACCTGCATACTTGAGTAGAACACGTCCTAGTTTGTTAATTACCTGTTAGTTGTTGGGACAATGTACCTGCTATACACAATTTAAAGAGAGAAAGGTTTATTTTAGTTCAGAGTTCCAAGAGATTTCCATGGTCATCTGAGCCCAAAGCAGAAAGAGCATAACAGAAGTAAATGGTAGAGGACAGCAGTCAGGAGATAGAGTCACAGCCTTCACAATGCCACCTCCAGCGGTCCACTCTCTCCATCTAAGCCCTACCTTCCAATAACCCTCTCAGGTATGAACAGCTCAGTGGGTTAATCCATTGATCTGGTCAGCATACTCACAATCCAATTGCCTGTCTAAGTGTTTCTTAGTTCAATCAAATTGACAATCATGTGTAATTGTCACACCTAGGTAGTATGTTTAATGCAAATCCAATTAAGCTTTACAAGTTTTGAAAATCATCTGTGTTATTTGGAAAACAGCACAGATTTAGGACCACACCTGAAATCGTGCCTGCATCAGTCTGGTGTAACATCAGCAAAATGCATTTTTAGCAAGACCACAGGTGACTGATGCAGCTGCCCTAACCTCTATACTGATCAACACTGAGCATGAATTAAAGGTGCCATTACTTTTCACCTGCAAAGAAATCAAAAGAACATAAATTGGACATTATGTTACAATGCCAGAGAAGGTCATAGACCAAAGAGAGGAAAAATTATATGACTAAAAGTTTGAAGCCCATGATTTGAAATTTCAAGCCAAGCACAATCCAATAAGGCAGAACAGCTGAAGAGATAGCTAAGGCCAGGGCTGGTGTTACTAGCGCCTGGCTCCTGCTCACTTTGGCTGACTTTGTCAGGCTAAACACACTGGGGATCCTGGTTTGTTCAAAGCAGGATTTCACAACCTGGCCACACACTGAAATTACATGGAAACTTTAAAACAACTGGACTTCTCACCTGCAGAGGTTCTGATTTTATTGCTCTAGGGTTTATCCTAGGCGGGGAGATTTTCAAAAATCTCGTTAGACAATTCCTAGAAGCAGTCAAACTCTCCTTTAGGATCAAGAACACCACAGGTTTTTCAAATAAATCATCTTAACTAGCACTCCTCCAACTTCACTCTGCTCAGTGTTCGGCTGAGCATGTTGTAAAATTTCAGATTCATTTCCATAGGTCTGGGGAGGGACCTGAAGTTCTGTTTTCCCCGTAGCTCCTAGGTGCAGCTCACACTGTTGACCCATGTACCATGTGAGTACCCAGGAAGCCCCCAGTCTCCTGTTTCTTTTTAGTACTATTGAGGACTTATTAAAAGCACAAATCTCAGGTTTTACCCTGAACCTACTGAGTCATAAACTCTAGTGGTGGCTGTGTGTTTACACGAGCCTTGGAGGTGGTTCTGATGCACACTCGTGTTTGAGAATCTCTGCTCTGCTCCTTCGCATCGCCATCCATCACTGTTTAATCTGACTAAGCTGGGTCATGGACACTTCCTTCTTTGCATGTGGCCAAACTTTTCCCAGTGGGGAATCTAGGATTTCAAAAGGGAAATTTTTGGTTCTCTTTTTCCATCCTGACAATTAAAAGGGCATTATTCTCACATGACCCTGAAATGGTAATGAATCTAACACACTGCTCTTTGTTCAGTCACTGAACCACAGAGGCTGCATAAAATGAAGGGGCTGAACATGCTTTCTCGGGTCCCTTCTCCTCCCACAGTCTGTAATTCCTCCACTCTCTAATGAGAGAGGCTGCAATGCCTTCGTGCCTTTTTTACTGGACTCTACACAACCCACTCAATGCTGTAATGTTCCTATTTTTTTTTAAAGCCAAAGGAAAGGGCAAAGGCTCCTGCAAGCCTCAAGTGCTGGGCTTCAGTCAGTAGCCACTAGGAGTTGGTCCCTGCTCACAATCAATGAGGTGCAGATGCAGGGGACTGCAAAGTCTGGTTTTCCTGAGGGCTCTGGCTGGCAGGAAGCACCCTGAGGCTCATAGCTTATGAGCACTGAGTGTCTGAGAATCTTTCTTTCTTGATCCATACATTTATTTTTTATGAGGATTGTCTTAACCATGACTGTTAAAATATGGGCACATATGCATACAACTCTGTCAGACAGAGAAATCAGCAATCCTGATTCTTCAGAGATTGCCCAAATTTCCACAATGAAAGTCTGATACCTGAGAAACACCTCAGTCCCTGGCAAACATTTATTGCCTTCCCTAGTTCAGGGTTTCTTAACTTGAACATTAATGTTCTGGATAATCTTTGTTATATGATGCTTAGTTTCTGTGTCACTCTTACCCTCTACATAATAGATCCCAGAAGTGCTACACTAGTGGCAAACAAAACGTTTCTTGCTACAGCCTAATATCCCACTGTTGGTAGAATCTTGCTGTCCTAGATATCAGTGACTTTAACCTGACCTCATCTGGGACAGAATTTCTTAAATATCAATGTATAGAAATCACTTCAGGTTTGTACAAATATTTCTCCAAAGATTACAGATGACTGGAAAACACGTGAAAAATGCTCAATAACATCAATGATTAAGGAAATGCAAATTAAATCCAAAGGAGATATCCCTTTACCTGTACCAGGAAGGCTATTAAAAGCCAATGAATAGTAACTATTGGCAAGGGTATAGGGAGATTTAAACCCTTTTTCTTTGTTAGTAGGATTGTTAAGAAGACCGTCAACTTTGGGAAACAGTTTAGCAGATTATTAAAAGGTTAAATGTGGAATTACCATATGATCTAGTCATCACTGCCCTCGTCATTTACCTAAGAGAACTGAAAATACATAACTACACAAAAACCTATACAAAAAGGTTTAGAGCAGCATTATTCACAATAACCAAAAGATGGAAATAACACTAATCACCATCAGTGGATGAAAGGATAAATCGGTGTGGTGTATCATACAAAATAGTCACTCGTAAAAAGCAATGTGGTACCGATAGATGTTGTAAAATGGATGTACTACAACATGATAAGTGAAATAAGAGGTGGAAAATTCCAGATTTTATGATTTCATTTCTTTGAAATATCTAGAATGGCAAAATCCATAAAACAAGTGGATCTGTCATTTCCAGAAGCTAGGAAGATGGCAGAAGCAAATGGTTTCAAATGAATAAAACTTTTCTTCTGGAAAAAATGAAAGTATTGAACATTTCTGTAAATAGATATATTTGAATAAGTGGATTGCATGACATGTTAATGATATAATAAATCTATTATTTGGGAGACAAGGGAAGGTGATATGAGGGTACAAGGTGACTGGAGGACCAGGAAGGAAAGAAAAGTGATTAAAATGTTATGTGTATGTATTCCCCAAGATGAGTGTAGTTCTTAAGTATTGCAAACATTCACTAATAACAAGAAACTTTAAAAAGAAGCAAAAAGCAGGTATTATTAATTGTAAAACTCACGGGAATATTACTGTGACACAATTTTAATTCAGTAAGTCTGATGTGGGGCCTGATTTTCTGGGGAACACATTTTTAAAAATTTTTTTAAATTTTATTTAAAGAGAAAAAAAGCAAAACAGAAAAAAGGGAAGAAACAATACAGAATTTCAAAGAAAAAGAAAAAAATAAACAGTAAGAAATGACTAATTGATAAATTACATATTGTCTTCTAGATATAGTTGTTCAAGTTACAAAATTAAAGCATACAAGGTGGACATTTAAAGAGTGAGGCTGCAGACAATTCTGTTCAATGACCCAACAAAAACTTAGCAACATGGTTATCAATCCTACACACTTAAACATACATGCAGTTATATCCTTTGGAGTGCTTTCTTTTCCTCCTTTTGATTTTCAAGTCCATTATCTGTTTAGTTATATTGTGTTTCAGCTTGCTCAGTCCCTTACTGATCTGTTTTGCTGTTATTTACTTTTTATTTTTCATTTATTTATTTATTTTAATTTTTTATTATTTTGAAGATGGCAAAATACAACAGAACAAGATGGAACAAAGCCAACTGAGACAGTGTAGTGAAATTGATACAGAAACCAATTACTGGCATAACAGTAATAGGTACCATAGTATATCCCATTATCTTCACAACAGTTGTTCTTTCAATCAGGTATAGCCAAATCAAAGGAAGTACAGGACATTCTAGAATTATCAAAATGGAACATTGAATAGAATAGAGCAATACCATTAATCAAAACAAAGCAAAATAGTGATAACAATATTTGCCTTCAAAGACATGGTAGAAGGAAATCCCCGCTATTTACTACATTGCATATGGTCAACCTCTCAAGAGACATCCAGATCTCTAGCTCTCACTTGCTAACGGGGGAGGGGAGTGGGGGGAGAGTTTGATTGTCAGCCCATGCACCGGTAGGCTCCTGGGAGCCGCTGAGTGGTTCTTCTCCTGCCTCATGCCAGGGGTGCTTACTGAGAGGGCGGGCAAATTGCCTTTCTGTGCTGCGCCTTGAGTCCCTCCATGGCTGGAGCTCTGGGGCTGCTTGTTCTCCTTCCAGCTCACGTCAGGGGCCCCTACTTAGAGGGTAGGCAAATTGCCTTTGTGTGCTGCACACGTTCTTCACGGAGTCCTTCCGTGGTGGGAGCTTGGGAGCTGCTGGTTCTCCTCCCAGCTCAGGCCTGGGCCGCTTACCTAGACGGCAGGCAAACTGCCTCTCTGTGCTGTGCCTTGAGTCCCTCCATGGTTCTGGGGAACACATTTTTAAAAGCGCTAGGCAGCATTCTCCAAGGGTTCTCCATCAAACTACTTCATAGTCACCTATGAACTTTTTAGAAATGCAAATTCTCAGGCTCTCTCCCAGAATCACTCACCTAGAGACTCTGGAGATGGTGTCTGGCCATCTATTCAGGCAAGGTCTCCAGTCACTTGGCTCTGGATTCATGTTCAAGAAGTACTGTTTAGAGGACTATGCTCACACATACTGGTGTTCTTCTTCATACATGTACACACATTTTGGGTTACAAAATTAAGAAAAATATTTAAATAATAATTTATTATGTCATATTAATTTAAAGGACAGAGCTTCATAATTGGAGAATTTTCCATATATATGTTTTATCTCTGCATTTTGAAAGCCCTACTTAGGTCCCCAAACATCTTATTGTATACTATAAGATCTTTTAAGAGTTGAATTACTTTATTTTAGAAGTGTCAAGTAAGAAAGCACACGAATGGCTCTCTTCGTGTAATGGTACCTGTGTTCCAACAACACATGTGTGGTATCGCTTGCAACTTGTTTTGAATGAAGAGCAAAACAAAATATACAGAGAAGGAATGCTGAATGGAAGGAAAAGGGGAAATTTTGGCTAGAAGTGAAGAGACTGGAATATGTTCCCAGTCTTGTCTCTTGGCCATATCATCTTCTCTATGTGGTAGCTCAGAACTCCTGTGAAAGAAAGAAAGAATCTCTATCTTTAACACTAAATATACTGTTACTTTCATCATGAAAAGAAAGAAATACAGTGCATGTTTTCTTGTTTTCTGGTTTCTCAAGGAACACTGGGACTGTAATACCAAGACCTAGTCGTTGGGAGGTTTTTCTTACAGAGATTAATACACCTGCAAGCTCAATAGCAGCCATCCACAAGCCCAAGGGCCCTCTCCATTTAAGTGATGTACACACTTCATTAAGCCATGTGCAATACTTGATTTGCTAAAGAACTTTCTCCTGGTCTGACGAGCGAATGTGCTTCACTGAATCTCTAATTTATTGCCAGAAAAGGGTTTATTTTTGGGAAGACCTGGGTCTGTCTCTCTGACTGATGGACAGCTCTGGGAATCAGAGGGAATTCCATAAAGCATAGCCAATCGTTCTTGTCATCAAGCTTCATGCTTTGTCTGCTCTTCCATGGAGCTTTTTCTAGAGCACAAAGGGATTCATAGTTTCCACTTCATCAAAGTCACAAATTCCATCATTAATTCAGTCAAATGATTTGTACAAGTCAGGACAAGGAGTGGTTTAGTGACAAGCAGTGGTTTCCTTGGAATCATCTCAGAGAGAAAATCCCACACGGAGCTGACTGTGGTGAACACTCACACCTTCCAGAACACACCTGTTCAAATGTTTTCTTGACCAGCAAGTGGACCTCGTTTAAATATAAAAGCAGGTCTTAGTCCAAGAGGAATTCGCTTTTCTTGACACAGACTATGGCTTAAGTATCAGCTGCTTTCTTCAGAAGTTACATACGATATGTTAGAATCCCTATTTCCTTCTTCTCTAGCCTTAGTCCATACATGTCACTATCTCAGGGAACAATATCATCACAAAGCCAGGTATCAAACCTTGACACCTAGGAATATATTTTTTTAACTTCTCTGTCATTCAAGTCATTAGCATGCTTTATTAGTTCTACTTCCAATGATATTTTTTTCTGTCTTTTTTCATGTTTCCATGATCACCATCATCTCTTGCCTGCATACATTTAATGGTTTCCTACATGATCCTTCTGGGGTTTTTTTTTTCTCCCACTTAACCCACTTTGTAAAAACAAGTGGAATGAGATTTTCAAAACATATGTAATATACCCCTTCCCATTTTAAAAACCAAACCAAAACAAACAAACAAAAAAACCTTTAATGAGTTTCCATCATATTTGAAATAAAACTCAAAGTCTTACCATGACTGTGAGACACGTAAAAACTGCCTCCAAGCACTATCCTTTCCTATAAGTATAGGTCTTAAAATCACACTGGTCTTTCTGTTCCCACAACAAGTCAAGTATATCTATCAAAAGTGTTTATTTTTGCTATCCTAACTCCGTATACAATTTCAATAGTTTTCCTAAAACTTCTTAGCTTTGAGAGCTCAGACTAAATCTGTCTCCTCAGAAAGATTTCATGACCAATTACCAATCCATCCTTTTTCTCTATTTATTTTCTTCATTGTATTTTATCATGGTCTAGAATTATTTTAGGTACTTATTTATTTTTAAATTATCTATTTTTCTGACATGAGTATTTTCTCAGGGTGGAAAAGAAATATGCCTGTGTGTTTGATTATATTAGTCAATGATTAGCACAAACAGCATAGGATAAGCTCTAAAAATATGAATTTAACTGATGATAATGTGTCAAATTGTTTTGCTCTGCCAGATACTCTTAAATAATAAGAGCTAGTCTAATTTTGATAAGGTATATATAGTACCATCCATCAATTTAACACATGCTAATTAATAAATTGACATAAAGATCTCAGGTTAAAGATGTTTAGGGAATAATATAGGCTTACTATTTCTCTACTTTTCCATTTTGTTTTGTTTGGTTTGATTTGGCTTGGTTTTGCTTTGCTTTGCTTAGTTTTGTTTTGTGGCTTGCTATGTAGTTCAGGCTGTCCTGGACTCACTATGTACACACACCTGGCCTTGAACTCAAGGCAGTCCTCGTGCCTCACTTTCCCATGTGCTGGGATTACAGAGCCACCATGCCTAGCTACAGTTTTTGTTTATTTTTTCCTCAGAAAACCAAAGTCAGGGAGCTTGGAAGCTCATTTTTCTCCAGTTGAACACTCATTTGAGACCATAAATACACCTGAAATCTTAGCTGCAACCTGGTAAAGCATCCTGAAATAAAGGCCAACCTAAGTGGTGCTCCTATTCCTGACTTTCAACCTGAAGAAACCATAAATCTGTTCTATTTTAAGCTAATAATTTTGGAGGTAAATCATCCCAAAGAAATAGGTAACTATTGTGTATAAATATATGATATTTGATAATTTTGCAAGGGAGAAAAAGATAATGACATGCAATAGGAAAGTTTCAAGCATGGTTACATAGCCACAAAGAGAAATTGAACAAACATTTTCTATAAATATGTGTGATTCAAGACATAGTGTAGAATTGGGGTGAAAAGACAGACTGGAGCATAGTTAGCGAATATGAGAAGAGAAGTAGTAAAATCTCACTCAGCACTGATGCTCCACAGCTGCTATTTGTTTCAGTGTTTTGCCTTCTCTTCCTGCCCTGTCTTCCTACCACATTCTCTACTTTATAAATCCCTCAGGGGATTTTGAGCAGTGTTTTTTGCAGTATTAAGCAACCCTAGTGATTTTTGGTTACCAGAAAATTGACATGTGAATGTGAATCAAAGGATTGTACATATATATTCTGCAATTTGGAATTAGAGAGAGGAGCACAAATGATTCTTCATGAAGAATTTAAGTTGTGATTTACATAGTAATGATTAGGTCCTGTTAGTCACTTTTACTTATTCCTCTATTTCAGTGGCTATGATTAAAAAAGAAAATCACTGTTCGAAATGAGTTAATTTGTTGAATCCTCTCTGGAAAAAGGGAGAAAATTTAATCTAGGTTTTTCTCAGAATCAACTAGCTATAAACAAGAATAATATTAGAATTATCTAAGGTTTTTCCTTTAACAGATACAGGGATAAATTTGTTTTCAGAATGCTAGACAGACATGGTGAAGAGAAATCAGATGCATGGAGCTTTGTGACACTCTAATTTGTGTTATAGTTCTTTGATTTTTTTCTCCACATCTTTGGGAGAATATGGAGTTTCCACAATGTCTGACATAAAAGTCAAAAGGTTTTCACTTACAAAGGACACAGGAAGTATCCCAAGGAACCTGATTTTTCAAAGACTAGGTCAATTTCCAAGATGCACTGTAGTCAAAACAGAGCTGTCAAATGGACCCGAGTTTGCGGAGTTCTGATCTGCACTGTGATATTGATTCACTACATGGCCTGGAGGCAGATGTTGAACCACCCAGGGTTTCTTCTCTTTCTAGCTGTGAAATGAAGATGAAAATTCTGAGGCTCAAAGTGATTTGGTGGGAATTAAATAATAGCATCAAACCCTTTGAAAGTGTGAAGTTGTAAGTGATTCCTTTTAGCTTCTATCAGATGTTATACAATTTTCCATTTAAGTGAAAATTAACTTCAAATATGTCACAGCACCATTTTGACCTACTCACCTGTTGACTGGAGGTTCTGAAATATCAGTTGTAAGTTGTCTGAAACAGTAAATATGACTGGCCGCATAGAAAGCTCACAACTAGACTAGTCCAGAGAAAAATTGCCTCCACCAAACAATCTTTCACACATTTCCTGTGCTCCAAAGCAGATCATATGTGGAATTTTACTGAAATTTAAAACACTGTCTTTAGTTTAGTGCTTGGTGATAGGCATGGGTCTAGTTTAAGTCTTTGGCATGTAAAAAGCCAGTTTTCCAATATCACTTATTAAAGTAGCTATCTTTCCTCTAGTGAATATGTTTGGTTCCTTTGCAAAGATAAGGTGGCTGAGTGTGTTTATAGTTGTGTCTGCATTTTCTATTCCGTCCCATTAATCCTCAGGTCTGTTTTTGTTGTTGATGTTGTGGTTTGGTTTGGTTTGGTTTGGTTTGGTTTTTTTTTGGTTTGGTTTGCCAGTACAATACTGATTTTATTATAGCAACTTTGTAATATAATTTCAGGCCTAGGATTGTGATGTCTCCTGCCTTGCCTTTATTCCCTAGGACTGCCCTTGTTATTCTAGGTCTCTCTGGTTCCATATGAATTTTAGAAATATTTTCTCTAGTTCTGTGAAGTATACTAATGGTATTTTGATCAAGATTGCCTTAAATCTGTAAAACAGTTTTGAGAGTATGGCCATTTTCATGATGTTGGTTCTTCCTATCCATGAGCAAAGCATATCTTTTCATTTTCTGAATTCTTCTTCAATTTCTTTTTTCAGAGTACTGTAGTTTTCAATGTATAAACCTTTTACTTCCTTTGTTAGATTGATTCCTAAGTATTTCACTTTTTGATGTTATTGTGAAGGGTATGGTTACTCTAATTTTTATCTCAGTGAGTTTGTGTTTGTGTATAAGAATGCTATTGACTTTTGAGTGCTGATTTTGTATCCAGCTACGCTGCTGAATTTGTTTAAGTCTAGAATTTTTTTTGGAGTTTTAGGGGTCTCCTATGTAGAGTATAATGTCATCTGTAAATAATAATAATTTAACTTCTTCCTTTCCTATTTTTATTCTTTTTCTCTCTCTTGACTAATTGCTTTGGCTAGTGTTTTCAGAACTATATTGAATAGGAGTGGTGATAGTGGACATCTTTGTCTTGCTCCTGATTTTTGAGTGGAAGCTTTCAGGTTTTGTCCCAACTAAAGTCAAAATGGATGAAAGATCTAAACAGTAAGACAGAAACACTCAATCTACTGGAAGACAATATAGGTAGAAATCTCAAGGACATAGGAGTAGGCAAAGAATTCATGAACAAAAACCAAAATGTGCAGGAAATACTTCAAAGAATCAATAATTGGGATCTCATCTTACTAAAAGGTTTTTGCACATCAAAAGAAATCACCAACAGAGTGAAAAGAAAACCCACAGACTGGGAAAAGATTTGTGCCAACTGCCCCTCAGACAAAAGTCTTCTATCTAGAATGTATAAAGAATTGAAAAAACAGCAGCCTGCCCTCAAATTCGAAGACCCAATCCAAAAATGGACATCTGTGATAAGTACACAATTCTCAGATGAAGAAATACAAATGACAACTAAATATATAAAAAATGCCCAACATCACTGGTCATTCAAGAAGTGCTTATTAACAGAACACTGAGATAACATCTCACTCCAGAAAGAATGGCTAATATCAAGAAATCAATCAATATCAAATTCTGGCAGGTCTGTGGGAAAAAAGTAACCTTTTTCCACTGTTGGTGGAAGTGTAGACTGGTACAACCACTATGCGAATCAGTGTGGCAAATCCTCAAAATCTAAGATTAGAGGTTTCATTTGACCCAGCTATTCTCCTTCTGGATATTTTCCTAGAAGATTTGAAAATATCATATCACAATGATATATTTGCACCCATGTTTATAGCTGCACAATTTGCAATAACCAGATCTTGGAAACAACCCAAATGTCCATCAACTGAGGAATGGACAAAAAGGATGTGGTATTTTTATACAATAGATTTCCTCTCAGCCATAAAGAATAATAAACTCGAGGCTCTTGTAGGTAAATGAATTCAACTAGAAACCATATTCAAAAGTGAAATAAATCAAGTCTTGCTTGTGTAAACACAATATTGCCTCACTAGTATAAGAAACAGAAAGAGTAAATAAAATCCAAATTAGATATAGTAAAAGGGAAAGAAATTACTCAAAGGGAAATCACATTTTTGATCAATTTTGCATGCTTGTATCTGATAGCCTGAACAACGGTTTTGAAGCCAACAATATGCAATATAACAACCATTGTTAAATTCCTATAATTTTTGTTTGAAATCCTGTATCACTATTGATTTTGTTGTTGTTAATATTGTTGGTATTGTTTTACTCTTGCTGTTGTGTTTTTGTTTGTGCTCTTCTTGATTTTCCTGTAATCTTTCTCTTTAATAAAATAAAATATTTTCTTGCTTGCAACTTGTTTCTATGCAAATATAGAATATTTACTCTGAATTCCCAAGAATAACAAAGTTAAAAAGCTCCTATATCTCCCATTAATATTTTCTCTTCAAGTAATCATTTTATTTACAGTGTAGGATAATTCTTGGCCACCAGACCAAGCCGATTTCTCAGGGACAAGAAAGCAACTCACAGGCAAATTCACAAAGAGTGTAGAAAGACATAGAAAAGTAAAGTTATAACATGTCATTTAAAAGCAGTATGGGATAGTAGTTAAACCTTTAGGCTCTGAAGTCAGATTCAGTTTGAGCTTAAAACAGTCAGCTACTGACCACACATAATTGGACAAAAGAAACTTATATGTGTAGTTTTATTTAGTTAGTTATGTTGTCTGTAGAGACAGTTTCCTGAGGTCATAGAATGTTTTTTTGGCTTTCCTACCTGAAGCACCTAACACATAGATTGGTTTTGAGAACGCTCTTTAGAAACAATCAGACTAATATAGACTGCCTCACAGTGCTGTTCTGTTTTGTTCTATTTTGCTTTGTTTTGTTTTTTAAATGGACAATTTTGCATGTCAATAAGGGTTCCCCAGAGTAACTCACTTTGAAGTTAGGAAAATAAAAACATAGTTGCCCCTTCAACTGCTTTCCCCAAATACCAAGGCCAATTTTCTAAGGTTTTGTTTCCCCAAAATTTAGAAGTTTCCAAAGCAAAACCATAGAAACAAATACAGAATTGCTGCTGAAGAAATCCTCTGCCCTATTAAAGAATACCACAGTGGTTCCTGTCAAGCCAATTTGCTTAGAGAAGTAAAAATCTCTTTTCTGTGCAGGAATGGAATTACTCATTACACTCAGCTTTGCATAAAACTTAACTATTGCCAAGGTTGCCAAAAGCCTTCCCAGAGTCTAGCACTTTTTATAGTGTAGGATGGATTGTGTGCCTAAAATATCAACATAAAATGCAATCAACTTTCAATTCTCAAAGAAACTAAAGTTTACAGTCTAAGACCCAAGCATGAACTAGATTGGAAAGCAGTGTCAGCTGGCCAACAAACCCGAAGTTATTATGCTGTTGCTCCATATAAACAATTTTAGAATTATAACCAATTAATGTTGAGGCTTATTCCAAAATCTCTCTTCCTAAACTTGTCCTATACAGGAATTGTCAGTACTCTTTGCTTTCCTCTCATTTACTTGCTGAACTATTTCCCATTTGTCCTCCACATGTGAACATAGCAAATGCCCTGTCTAGTAATTTGCTATCATATCTATATTTTGTCTCTAGAATGACTTTGAAAAATAATTGCCTCAAGAGATACTTGTTTAGCTTTAAGTAGGAGAACCAACATATACCTAGAATATGCTTACACAGAAATCAGTATAGGATAATAAAAGAAAATGTTTTCCACAAGGGGTCTCTGAATCTTTATGTTGTCACTATCTAACTAGAGAATTTTAAGGCGTTTGGTACCTTTTTTGAGCTTTGGTTTTCTCATGGGAAAAAGAAAAAGGCTGTGCTACCTAATTCCTAAACTAACTAGATTGTCACTAGTGTTTCCTGCCTCCAAACCATACATACAAACTTTCACCTCTTGAAGAGGCACTTGTTTTATGCTAGAAAGATTTTCCACAAAGACATCTACACTTTATCTTCATGCTTCTTTCTGAAGTAACATAACTTTGGAAATATTATTCCCAAAGTTGTCTGTCCAGGAAATGAGGTAGTAAAACAGTGAATATGCAAAGAAAGTGCCCTGAAAAAAATGTGTGTTATTGCTGATCAGCAAAGAAGTTGCCTCATGTACTGAAGCTACAAAGAGATCTTGTAAAGTTAAGAGCAGGATCTTGCTTAATTCCCCACACACTTCGTTGCTTGTTTTCCAAGTTCTCTCTAACTAGAACCTATGTGGAATGTAAAGGATGCTGCATTTCAAATCCCAGATCCCTCATTACCAGCTGTGCAACCTTATCTCAAAAAGGAGCAGGAGATCTGCCTAGCTGGATTTCCATCAGGGTTGGAAAGCAGATTTGATGGATGCACTAGAAACACACAGCTCATAGTGAATGATAGGGACCCCTGCATCCAAACTCAATGGACTCTCTCCACTACCATATGTAAACCACAACCTGTGCTTTCTGGTAGCATTTATCAAATTAGAGAAAGAACAAAAAGGTAAACATCTGTCCCACCATTCCTTTGTAAACTATGACAACTAATGTTGGGTCCCATGGTATCTTAGAAAGTTTTGTGGTGGCTTTGGAATGGGAGGGAACAGTAATTCTGACACCCTAAGGCCATGAATTTAAACTTTCTGAAATGGTAGATTATTTGTGTTTCACTAGATTTTCTTATATTCTTCATACAGAAAATAAGTCTAGGATTTATGGAAATAGAAACAATTTTGAAAATTCTTAAATCACAAATAAGCCATTCTTGAGTCCCTCACATACCTCTGTGAACTAGAAGCACTAAACAAAACTTCTATATTTTCAGATTTTTATTTCTTTTAAAGACATTTATAATTATTATAAAAGGCTGCATAAACTGTTATGTAAACTGTTTGGCTTATATAGTCTGGTAGACTTTTCCTAGTTTACCTTCACACAACTTAAAAATAAGCCACAATTTATATATAAATGATGTTTTGATAAATTCATACACTTATTTTTCAATTTAAAAAATGTTGGCAACGATTACTGTGATTATCTAAAATATTCCGGTTTCTTAATTTGTTGCAAATGATTCTTAGATTTCTTCCAATAATTCAGGTGAGAACAAACAGCATGCCTACTGCGCTAGAAACTTACACAGACCAGAAAGTCCTAGATTTCCAGGATGACTGTCAAAACGTCACAGCACAAGTGAGACCATGGAGAATAGTTAGTTATAGGCAGCAGTTTGTATCTGTGAGTTCTAAAATGAAATGCACAGAATATTTGACATAGAATCTGGGAATCCCTAAACAATGTTTGAAAATAGAGATAGGCAGTGGATAATTAATATCACTGGTTGTTGTTACAGTTATTCTGGCTGCTGAAAGAGCACATATGGCTGACTTGTGTCATGCAGAGCTGATATCCAAATGGACTGATGGAAATCCAGCCTTGTTCTGAACCTCTGTAGTCTCTGCCTTTAGATTTGTCTTAGTAGGTTATATAAAATTGCTAAAGTGAGACCACCACACGTTTATGCATGTGGACAATCAATGACAAAGACGTTATCCTAAGGTAAGAGAGTCAGAAAATACACATTTTACGTCATTTCAGCAACTTCTTTTTGTACCAAGAATGGAACTCAGGACTTGCACTTTACAGGCATACACTTGTACCGCTGAGCTATATCCCTGGCTAATTGGTTCCTTTTGAAACAGATATCTTATTTTGAAAATGCATGAAGCACTTTGGTCAATTTGGTCCTAAAAGCAGAGCCAGTATTTTGAGAAAAGGATTTCACCACAAAGAAACAAAATCAAAAGCCAAGATCATCAAAATCAGTGTAGGAAATGAAGAATAGAAGTAGGATTTTGTGAGCCTGTTAGTCACTTGAAAAAGGCAATGACCTTTTTTCTGCTTTGGTAAGAGAGAATGTAGGTGAAAAGAAGTTGAAACATTCATCATTCTTTGAAGCAGAAAAGAGATGGATGACTTTGTTAAGCAGATGCAAACACTCCTTAGGGAACTTGAAAGAAATGAGACACATATCAACATCAGAAAGAAAATGGTGTATTGGAAACACCACCTGGTGGGCTGGGAAAGGATTATGCTGTAGCAAAGGACAGTCTTCCTTACTCAATCAAACCTTTTTTCTTTGTATGGAATAACACCCATTGATACAAGCACAAGACTAGGAGAAATACATTAACAGATGTGTGCTAAAGAGAAAGGAAAATTTGAAGACACGGCAAAGGTGGACAAGGCTCATTATGAAAGAGAGAAAAGAAAACTTCCATTCCTCGTAAGGCAGAAACAAAAAAGAAACTCAAGGATCCCAGTGCACCTAAGAGAACTCCTTCAGCCTTCTTCTTGTTCTGTTCTGAGTATTGTCTAAAAAGGCTCCTCATTTGTAAATATCCTCATCCTGTGCAAGAGGGAGGCACAGAGATGGTGTGAGTGCTACACCAGCCCTAGGTGAGGTGGGTATGGGAGGGGGGAGCCTGCTTACAATATAACCCAGGAGAAGAGGCTTGCCCTCCGCCTTTTTCGCTTTTGCTGCTTTTTCAGTCTTCTGCTTCCCTCAAGTGTTGTCCCTCAGCCATTCCACCTTACTTTGGAGCCAGCTGATTATGCACTGAAACCTCCGCATACTGTGAGCTAAATAACCGTTCCCTCCTTAATTTTCAGTATTGAGTATTTTATCCCAGCAATGAGAGAAAAGTAACTAAGACAAGCCAGGACAGGAGTTCAATTCTCTGGGCAAGAATATCAATTCCAGACTCTTCATCAAAGTATAAATTACTTATTTTTTTGCCTTTAAATGTCATTTTTTGACTTGCATTTTATATATATATATATATATATATATATATATATATATATCACAATATCACAAATATATATCAAATACATGTATCCTAAATGCACATATATCCTAAGAATATATATTCTGGTACATGAATATTTTAGAATATATTTTATATATAATTCCACTATCTAAACATCATTTCTCAGTGAAGAATGTCTATATACTCTGGTAGCAACATGGATTCATGAATAGAACATTATACTCTAGAATAATTATTTCCCCTAAGATATACAGGAATTTTTAAAACCCTCTGAGCTTGCTCCAAAGAAGCTTCCTAAAACTTTCACCCAGTTTCAATTTATTTCTTCATTCATTTTTCTGGTTAATGACCACATTAGAAGAGTTCACAAGATGTATAAGAAATCAATAATGAAAAAAAAAATACTCTCATCTTTCCCCCCAAGAGGTGAATGGGTAGCAGAGAAGGCCCAAATCATTTCCATTAACTCTGAATTTTAATGTCACTCTCTAAGAAGAGGATTAATAGCTACAATTTTGGTAAACGTGCTTTGGGACTTCCTCTACCTCAGCTGCTAGACAGACTCAAATAAAACTTCACACTTATGATATGTACTGCCTGTGATTGAAAAAAAATGCACCTCACCTGAAAGTATATTTACTCCTACTATTTACTATCAAGCATATACAACCTGATAAAAATACAATTATAATCCCAAATTTATTTTTGTCATAAATAAATGGCCCAAATATGATAGAAATGACTTTTCCCATCCCAACATCTTGCCCCAAAAGTTTTAGCTCCATTTTGCTGTTTGAAATAAATCTTGCAATGGTGCTTGTCATTGCAATAATTTACTTCAGCTATTTGGGAGGTTGCATTAATTTCTGAGGCTTCTTTTAAAAATAAGCAACATTTAATGGCGATGCTAAATAATTGTTCCAACATGTGAAGGGCAGCACAGTGAAGTTCCAATAGATTGAACTGGGCATTCGCACACAGTTTATAAGGATTCCTAATGTGTTCTCCATTAAGATTCAAGTCACTCATTGAGTTCCATTATAACTTATATTGATTCTATTTTCAGAAGAAGTATGGGATGAGACAAAGAAGTAATTAAGTAGTTTTTCAAAGGAGAACCACTGTCACCTAAAATCATTACAGGAGAATAAAATACCTACCATTTGCTCCCATATCTAAACTAATTTGAAATTAATTAGTCAGCTTTATAAAATAAAATTTGGAAACATATAACTAATTTCAACAATCTATTTAAGAGATATCCACATATAATCATGATTTGGTACAAATTTTGTTTTGTATATCAGCTATACTCTAGGGATAACCACAACTATATGCCATATGCATGAAAATGTATTTTTAAAGTGAAAGTCTTATACAAATACTGTCTATACCTTGGGAATATTCTGAGGTTAAGGCATTGCTTAGTGGAAAACTAATGTAAGTTTTAAACCATTAAAATGAGGTCAACTGGGGGCACTGAAAAAGATTAGTTCTGCTGTAGAAAAATACAAGGTGAGTAATGTGCTTTTAAATAAAAAATTAAATATGATTAAATATGACCCTTTTCTGTATCATTTTTATTTAGATGATTGACATACAAAGGATGTGTCAATGCAAAGGATAAACAGGAGTGGTAAAACTTTGCAAGTTGTTAAAAATGTGAAGAGACACGTAAGTTAAAAGTCCCTCATGCTCTGTAATACTATAGGAGACCTACCTAACACAGAAGCAACCCTTATTAGGGCTAGTTATATGTGGGCCTTTAAGTAATTAAGTATGGTTGACTTTCTGTAAGTGGTCATGTCAGATCTTTTCCTTTCTTGGTTTGGGCAGTAATTTACAGGACAGGAAATATAGTCTTTTTTTTCTTGATAGGAGAGTGGGACTTCTTAACCCAAGAACAACTGAAGATGACCTCCATGTTCAGCTAAGCCTCTGCTGCTTTAATCCTGAGAATGTTGTAATTGAGAGACTATGTTAGACCATTGGCTTGGTGACTGCCCTTGTATTATTTTGGTGTGGCAGGTGTCATTGTAAAAAAGATAGGGACCTAGAAACAATTAAAATAAATAAGTTTCCCTACCACTTTCCAAACTAAAGCACTTTTCCTACATGTGGTCATCTGTACCAGATAATAAGGAACCCTTGAGCTAAAAATAATTTTAAAATCCATTTTTATTATCTCACCAATTAAATCTTTCTTTCTGGTGGAAATAAGCTGCACAAAATACATTAAGTTATTAGAAACAGGATCATGAACAGACCCGTATCTTTGAACATAAAGATGACTAGAAAGGCTCCTGACATTATATTGCTAGTTTTGCAGGACTGTTCTTCTAACTCCCAGAACATAGTAATTTCCTGCCATATTCTCCAGTTGCTCACAAATTACATTGTATTGTTATTGCATTTTATTTTGTGAATAAATAAATTTTCCATAATATTGCCATAAAACAGATTAAACTCTGATTTGTAATTCATGCTACATGTAATTAATTTCATAAATTTTGGCAATTTTATCACATTTCAATAATTACAACTACAAAAATCTCAAACTTACTCTTAGTTTCTCTCACACACAGATGCACGTCTATACAATTCTATTCTTGCATAATTCACCGGTTTATCCAAAAAGTGCAACAATCTATAGAAGAAATTAATGCACTGTATGTTGGAATATACACAAAATTTCTGCACATTTCTTCCTAGGATACCGTTAAGAATCGCTTAAATTTTCCTAAAGAAAAATAGGCTTGTTGTAACACCCTAAACTAGTCTGGAAATTTGAAAATGGAGTTGTATTATCTTTGAATCTTTCTTTTCAGTATGACTTCAGATTAACCAAGCTAGAAGTAATACAATATAGCCGGCCTGTTATTTCGTATGTAGGAGAAACTGGAGCATAACCAGGTTGCCATTTTATTACTTCCAATAACAAGAAACAAAATTGCTTTCAAGGTACACTCAATCTTATTTGTTTTCCATGAGACACAAGACTGAAATTAGACACTGCAAATAAAGACCCAGACTCTTTTAATATTGGGGAATTTCATCTCTATGTTGACATTGACAGTCAGACAGTGCAGTGGTAGAATATGCTCTGTACATGGCATTGAATAAATTAATGACAGAGAAGTAAGTTTGAAAGCAAAAACAGCCAAAAATACAGTGTGTATCAGCTTGAGAATGGGAAATCAAGGCATTTTAAAATTTTGCTTATGAATTATAAGACAGAAGTTAATATGCTTATGCATTACAACACATCATTTCAGTGATATATTCTGAAATATAAGGACTTTTTTTTGCAATCATATTTATTCCATATCCTTAGTTAAACTTCATGTCACTATTAGACTGGCATTTCTGCTAGTTAACTTCATTACACTCTTCCACATTTATTCTCCCCTTCTGGACCACCAGGGCTTCTGGTTAGGTGGGTTCAGTCTATGGAGAACACAAGTAGGAGAGTGGTGGAGGAAGGGAGAAGAGTGAGGTCATTGTGTTTATTCCTGAGCTCCTTGTCTGGGAGATTACCACGGTCTGGTCATGTCTTATGATCAAAGGTCTTGGTTCCTCTGCACACACTTCTGTTACAGGTTCTCAAAAACACACTAATGTCTCCATCTCATGACAATAACATCTTTTCTTCACAACTTCAAGTTACTCTGCTGTCCATTGTTGTTCTTCGTGATCTTCAGATATATTTGCAAGTAACCTCTTTTAAAATGCTCTTCAAAGAAGCCAGTCTGTATGGAGCATAATAAGCTTTCTTCTAGAATTCTAATCCATTAGGAATTCAAAGTAATAATCTTGTAAACAGTCTTTCATGCAAGATAATGACCATCACTATCCTAGCCATTTCCTTAGCACATTCCAAAAGATATCCAGGGTTTTGTGGATCACTTTACCATATATGATGTATATGGTAACTTGTTTTCTTGTTATTGAACTTTGTAGTTTGGATAAGTGAGAAAAATAAATATATCTTATCTATCAAATAGTGATAATATCCAGATCATTAATTTAGTATATAGTAACCTGAGCCTGGATATAGCTGGCAAATGTTGAGAAAGTCTAAGTTATAACAATTAAAAAGCAGCTTGTTTACTCAAAGTGAGTGAACACCAGTCACTACATCAGTCAGCTCACAGCATCCACTAAAGCTGAACTTGTCTTTTGCTCATTACAAAACTCCAACAATGGCTAAGAAAAAATTGAGATTATAAATCTTGCACAAATCTTTCATTTGATTATATTTTTACTAACCATAATTTTTTGTATATTCAAGCCATTATGTAGATATATATGCTCTAGTTAAATGCATAAACATTACTTATAATCCCAAATTAATCCAGTTCATTTCATATGTTTATGCTTTAAATTTTTTAAATTATGCTTCATTGGTACTACATTAAAATGAAGCAAAACTGAGCACTTTCCTTTTTGAGAAATTATTGATTTTATCAAATCTCTCCAAGACAAATAGATATTAACTTGCAGATTCTGTTGTATTTTCTGTGAGTTTTACAGTACAGAATTACTATAATCATAGATTCTGCAATCTGCCTTAGCAAAGATATTTTTTTACATGATTGATACCTTGGGAGTGAAACAATGCTTAAAATACTGAAATGTTAATCCTGAATTCTTGGCATCAGATTTCTGTGTACAATATAGTAATCTCATATTTTATTTGTTTTATTTTATCTCCTAGTGAAAAAGAAAAATTGGAATATAAGTAGTGTAATATAAATAAAGCTAAAGAAAATGGGAATTTTCCAAAGATTAAATATTTAGAATAAAATCATACAGAGAATAATTTCTTTGAAATAATAGTTCCATTACTTTCAATGAAGAAAAGAGATACCATGAAATTGAGTCCTTCTATAACCTGCAATAACTATGCACACAAAAGATACTTATTTTGAATGTCCACTTTGTATGCTTTAATTTTGTAACATGAACAACTATTTCTAGGATGACAGTATGCAATTTATCAACTAGTGATTTCTTAGTTATTTTTGAAATTCTGTGTTATTTCTACCCTTTTTTGTTTAGCTTTTTTTCTCTTTAAATAAAATTTTTTTAAAAGTACTTATTTTAATTGTTATATTTATGTGCCTTGTTGTGTAGAATGGTGTTTCTAGTAGAATAAAAGTGATATACTGATTTTTAAACATGAAGAAAAATGGCTCTAAATATAAATAAGTCACATAAGGGTAAAAGACACAAATTTTAATGTCTTTTATACTCTTATGTGAAGTTTTATCAGATTTTGAATCACATGCCCACTGAAATCAAAACAAGTACAGTTAAGGGACTTACATGAAAAATGTATGATATGCACTGATGATTAGCCTTTTAAGAAACATCACAGTTTTTTCCTACATGGCTTATTGTGTGAATTCTTCTCAGAGCTTACTTAAGGTGTGGGGTTGGGATTGCAGAAGGACAACCAGGTTTAAGAACATTATACATTATGTTGTAGGAATGAAGGGGCCACTGGTTGTGTAGAAGGAAAAGATTGTAAGCCCGCTTCCTCACTCTCTCTCCCTACACCAACTTCTGCATCTACTCTCAATAATGTCTGATCCCAGGATCTGTTAACATGATGGGAAAAGGGCTGAAATGCAGTTCCCTCTAGAAATGATTACAAAAATGCTTTTTATGTCACCACCACTCAAACAACCTGATTCAGTTGTAGAGTTTGTGCCAGCAGGACCTATATCAAACCTTAAACTCAAGTAACATACTCTTGACCTATGCAGTGAAGCGCTCCATGGAGTTCAAGTATCTTAGCATCTTAGGATACTTAGGATCTTAGGAACAAGTATCTTGATGTTCAAGGCCAAAGCCACAGTAAAATAACAGGGCTTCTTCGCCCTGTTATAAAAAGCTCGTTATAGAATTTTAGAGCTTTTTGTTGTGACTCTTTCACATGTCATTGATTTGAATATTCCTGTGTCACTGTGCAAAATCACTAAAACAATATCATTCTATTTCTTACAAGAATCATGAAGTCTTGCCTTGCATGAAATGAATCAGTTTTGGAGAAAAGAAAACTAATGCCATAATGCTGCTCTAAAAGCTTAGTGACAAGTATGGTCAGAGTAGGAACAGATGGCCTGTGTGCTCCCCTGGGCAATAGTTTTGCTAGATATTTGTGCACATATTAGTAAGATTCATTAATGAGAAGGACTTTGAAGTCATATAACAAAATCTTCCACTCACTTTTTTTTTATCACAACAAGATTATTAATAAAGATGTGGGCTTCTGTCGTACTAACTGGCACAAGCCCATAAAAAGGCTATTTTTTTTTCTCTGTAGATGACAAGGTAAAGAGCTCATGACCTCTCAAGTTCAAAAGGAAAAAAATAAACTTTTATATATTTGCCATGCTTTACAGAAAATAAAAACTTTCTGGAGAGGATGAATTTTGGCTGTAACTTTACTCATTTTATTTTCCATTTCACAGTATGAAACAAATACAAAAAATGCTTAGGATCTTCTCCTGCTGAACTAATTTCTTTATCTCTTGCACTTTTGCTCAGAAAAAGATTAATAATCATGTTTTCAAAGTGATGCCGCCTACTGTGAAACTTGTTCACCTGCCATTTTTTAAAAAATGTGCACCACAGAAAAGCTTCTGCCTGGATTACAGTTAATTCAGAAAATAACTATTCTGAAACCACACTTTTTTCCCATGGAAAAAGAAGTGAGTGAAAATGATTATTTTATTTTATGTGCACTTAAATGCATTAAAGATACAAGTAAAGTCTGACAAAATTTAACATACAATTCATATGATGTGCGTTCAATATGAAAACTCCTCAGACTGACTCTATACTAAGCAAAATGGAAAAGCAACTGAATAATGTACTTGACCCTCAAAATGACATCTATTTGAAGAACCTTCAAGTTGTCACATTCAATATCTAAGACAAGCAACAACATCGTAAATAAAAATAAATTGGTACCGTAGACATCTATTTATTATTCTAAAAACAACTACAAATGCACAAATAATATTTTTCAGAGAAAATGTATATAAACAAAGGATCATGCAAGCATTGTAACTAAAAATGATTTCCTTTATTCCAAGAAAGCAATGTCAGAATGTATTTGTTTCTGTGACATGGTTTGAAGGAACAAAGTTTTCCTTGGTTGAGAATTGAAATATTCACAGTTAAATTGAACAAAGAATGGATAATTTTTAATTCCCTTAGAATTACTCAGTTTTACACATGGGAATGAGAAATCAGAAATATGGTGAGATTTATACTAAAATCAGCAATCAGAAGGGCATGGCCACATCCTATGTATGCACTCTGGCACCTCTGATTGCAAAGGCAGCCAGAGACACTTGAGCAAAATCAAGAAGAAAATGTCCTGATTGTTCCACCCCCTTAGCACTGGTCCTTTTGATCACTACTTTGGTCATATGGACTATTGTACAATTTTGATTTTCCTTCTACTACTCAGATCTACTTCCTCTTAGTTCCTTAAAATTATTTTTTTCTGTTTTCTCATATTTTAAATTTTATCAACATTAAGAAGTCTATGCTCAGCTTTTAAAAATAGCAGTCTGAAATTATTTTATTTGGCTACTGGATTATTACTTTTCTTCTGTTACTACAATATAACCTTTGCAAGAGTAGAGACTGGGTCTCTCTTTTCACTGTTGTATCCCAAGTACCTAAGACAGAGCCTTGTATCTTCCATTGGCTTCTTTCCAGATATTAATATGCAAAATCTTTGATTCCATTTTAATCTCCTTTCTAATATCCAGACCCATATATCTAACATCCTATTGAGTATCTCTATCTGAGAATCACATATTTATTACATTTAATTGAAATGTTTGACAATTACTAACAATTTGCTATGAAATTTGGTAATTTGACATTGTTAAACCATCACCTCAGCTAATTCAGAAAATAACTATTCTGAAACCACAGTTTTCCCCATGTTTCACATTGTTAAATAATCACCTCAAATTATATTTGCTCTAAATTCACTATGTCCAAAGTAAATTTATTATATCTCACATTCAACTCTTCTTTCGACTGTTTGCCTCTAAACGTTGTCTTTTACTGTATATCCTTTGTGACCAATGTGAATTCAGTCACTTATTCCAGAAACTGGTGAATTATCCTAAACTTATTTCATAAGTTTCTCCTACTACCAGTGCATTCATATGTTATTTTCATCGTGTTACCTAAAATACCTCTCAAAAGCCTCACATAGTCCCTAGCTATAACTTCACCACAATAGGTCAATCCATCACCTCGGTTCTTGTTTCCTAAATAAGCTGTCTTCATTTTTCCTTCATTTTCTGCATTACCTACAATGTTGACAGAGTAGTTTTTACGGTAATTTCCCTCGCTGCAGTATACCAGGTTTTAGATGGGAAGGTATCCTGTTTTTGGTCTCCCCTACCCATCTACTCCTCCCATGAGACTCCTCTTCATTTCATTCACCAGGAATAAGAAAATATACTGTTTGTGTTTCTCCTTTCATGACTTTAGTAATTTTTAACTCCAATAGCAGAGGGAACAAAAACTGGCTCTTAAAAAGCTTCTAAATTATCTTCAAGGTTATAGTGCCAAACTTGTCTGTATCATTTAAGCAACATAGAAGAAATCTGCTTAATCTAAACTCTGATTTGACCAATACATACATAAATAAATAGTCCTCTTTACTGATAAGCTTGAAATTTTAAATCCTCTCCATTCAGATACTTCAAAGGAAAAAGGTTTGCTTGTTGTAGTGTTTATTCTATGGATGCTGCAGAATCTCAACTTGGACCTGGTGTAAAACACTTCAGTTGTTGACATAAGGACTTTGGCTGGAAGTCCTTGATGAAGCAGTCTATGATTAACTGGCTAAAAGGCATGAGCATCACAGTGAAGGGTGTGGCAGAACAAAGATGCTCAGTTTATGGTGACTGGAAAGCAGCACCAGAGAGACAGAGGCCAGGAACTATCCATAGGAACCAAGGTCACACCTGCTTGAGCCACCCAGACATACCCAGAATGGTACTTTACTAATTTCCTAGATGGCTCCCAAGCCAAATAAGTTGGCATAATTAAGCTTATTTGTAACTTGCTTATTTTGAGTGGAAGCTGGGGTGGATTCCCTTACTACTCTACCAGGCTCTCGGGTGACAAAATTGGCTGGATTATCTTATTGGGATTCTTTGAATGGGAAACCATCTGTTATGTCTTAAAGTAGGTACATAAAGTTAGATTGGGATAGGAGAAAGACTGTACTGAGATACAGTAGTACCTCAGTTCACTAACTTAATTCATTCCATAATTCTGGAAAAGATGGCTGCATTCTTGCTCATGCAGAGTTCACCAAAAAAAGTAAAATTTTGCCAAACACTTCTGTTCAGGAACCAAATTTTTGCCAAACAGAAGTGTCTGTGAACTGAGACACTATTGCAATAGTATAAAAAACATTGTTCTTGATATGACTTAAATGTTATGCTTAGGCATTTGACAATTTAAAAATTCAATGTGTTTTGTGATGGTGTCTATTTAAAATTCACACATTCTGTTTAGCTTCTGTCAGGGAGCAGACATCTAGAACACTGCTCCTTCAGATCCAATATTATGCGAGTAGGGATTATTCACCTTTTTTTTGTAGGTCAACATGTAGTGAAATAGGAATTGAAAGCTATCTGATACATCAGAGGTAGAAATCACTGTAATAATTTAAGAAAATAATACAAGAAAAATGGAACTTTATGTTGTCATTGGCCATGAGGTCTTGAGAGTAGAAGAGGTATCATTACAAGAATGCTCAATATCAGTGTAGCTTGTGTTTCCAGAGATACAAGTTTTCAGTCTTTGAGTTGAACACATCAGGGCATCTCATTATGAGATAATTCTCTTTCCTTCTAAATAAACTCACTATACAATAATAGAAACTGGAGTACTACTTAATGGTATTATGTAAAGGAAGAACTTTAAAAATAATGTTATAATAACATGAAATGTGTTCAGGCATCCTATCAGTATTAGAAAAAGTGTGTGACCATCACATGACCTGGGGAGATGATATCAAGCAGCATCAAATGCTTTTCCACATAGAGCTGTGTAAACCCAAAGTCCAAAAGCATTGCCATGCTAGGAACAACAGGAAGGTAAGAGACATCAGGGAAGGCAAGGGATTCAGTAATAGAGCAGCCTGAATTGATGTTGCACAGTGCTTTCCTTCAGCAGAGAGAGTTCTGCATTTAACGTGAAAGACTTTACCTAAGGAAGTGTCCATTTTATCACACACTGCTGATTCCCAACTAGTCATAGGTTTCAGAATAGCACAGGTTTTTTTTTTTTCCCCAAAATTAGCCCACTGGATGTTTTGTCTGCTAATGAATATATCAGCCCATCAGGGTTGAATGACTCCATTGATTAATTCTATTTTTTTAAAAGATTTTATTTAAAGAGAAACAAAAGCATGTAAGGGGTAGAGATAATACAGAATTCCAAAAAAAATAAAAGATAAACAATAAGAAATCACTAGTTAATAAATTACATATTGTCCTCTTAAAAATAGTTGTTCAAGTTACAAAATTAAAGCATACAAAGTAGATAGTCAAACAGTGAGAGTGTGAACAGCCACACATGCATGAATCTCTCTCTATGTGTATTTCTATCCTTTCTGTATTAGAGGGAAAAACAAAAATTAGCAAGACAAAACAAAACAAATTCCTATAAAAACATGAAACAAAAAAGTCATATAAAACCACAGTACAAGGTGATCTACAATGAATACTGTGTTGTTTCTTATTATCTTCAATAGAATGTCTATATCATCAGGCATAATTGAATATAACAATATAATTAAGTATAGCAGTAAATAACAATATTAGTAAAATAAAACATTGTAGACAGTATAAAACTTCAAAGGCAGGTAATAATCAAATCAGAGTGGATATTCTAGTGGATCTTGTCATCTTAAGTGCAGTTGCCTATACTCTCAGACTTGATACTATCAATCATAACAGCTTTCAATAAAATCTATCAATACAAAACAGAGATCTAACAAACCAGATTCGATTATGATTAGTCATGGTAAAACTGTGTAGGTTTTACAGAGATTTAGATTAAGTTAGTAGGAAATTAAGGATGATTACCATACTATATCCTGTTATTTTCAGGATTACTGTCTGTGCCCTCAAATCTAGTACAGGTAGAATGACTGGAACAGAATATAATACATCTAAGCAGAGTAGTGTGAGTAATGTGGGTTTTAACTCCTGGTGCACTATTAACAATATAGGGTATCAAGACCATCTATGTTAGAGTTTCTAGTTATCCTTCTCTGCCTCATTTCTGCTATGCTATTTTTCTGCCTTTGTTTAGTTTTCTCCTTCATTCTACCTCCTTCCCCTAGTCATTGAGGCCTTTCTGACACTGTTCCTAAAATCCTGGTATTTTTTTTTCTCTCTTTCTAGAATGTCCTTCAGCATTCTCTGCAGGGTTGGATTGGTGTCACAAACTCACCCAGTTCATCTCTGTCATGGAAGCATCTTGTTTCTCCATTAATTTCTAGTGACAATTTTGCAGAATACATCAATCAGGGCTGGAGGCCACCTTCCGTCAGGACTTGGAAGACTTCACTCCAAGCTCTTCTTGATCTGTTGGTCTGTGTCGAGAAGTCAGCCGTGATTCTGATGGCCTTACCTGTTTCTTTTCTCTGAAGGCTTTTAATATTCTGTTTTTATATTGAATTTCTGGTATCTTGATTATTATATGACTGGGTGTAGCTCTGTTTTGGTTGTAGGTGGCTGGTGTTCGATATGCCTCACACAACCAAATGTCATTTTCTTTTCCCATGCTTGGGAAGTTTTCCTTAATTATTTCCATGAATAGCCTTTGTAATTCACCTGTATGTATTCCTGCTTCTTCGTTCATGTTTCTTATTCTTAAATTGTAGATTCTCTTGTCATCTTCTAGCTTTTGTATTGTTACTGCCTGTTTCCTTGTTATTAAGAGATCTTTCCTTTCATGATCACACAATGCAAACTTATCTTCAAGTTTTGATAGTCTATCCTTAGTTTCTTTTAAGGCATTTTGCTAACTTTCAATTGAATTTTTAATTTCCTGGGAGTCTCTTTGAATCTGCTTCATGTATTCTATATTTTCTTTATATTCTTTATCGAATGTTTCTCTCCTTTTTTTGTGCTCCTCCCTTCTTTCGTCTGTATCATCCTGAGAGATGCTTCCTGAGAGCATTTCTTTATTAGTCTACTCATAGCCTGCTTTACCTGATTTAATATTTCAGATTTGAGCTTGTCTACAAGGTCCCGAAGATATCTCTTAATGTCCATTGAAGCTATGTCTGATGTTGTGTGTTTGCCACCCTCAGGCTCCCTTGTTTTTCCTTCTCCTGGATCAGTGTTCTCAGGGTTCTGGGCTGGGGTCCTCCTCCTGCCTCTCTCTCCTGTCATGGCCCTGGATTCCTCCACAAAGTTTACTGTGCGGGTCCCAGCCCCTTCCCTGTAGGCCATGTTTCCTCCGAAGCACGCTGGCGAGGGAACTCCACCCTCTCCTGCCTGCTCTTGTCACTGAGGTGTATGCAACCTGCGTATGCCTGCCCCTCCCCACTGGGCCAGCCAAACTTCAGGGGCGATCACCCAGTCAGTATGTGCTAGGCACAGGGAATCAATTTGGGACGTCTCGTTGGGGCCCGGCCAGGGGCACGGCCCAGTCCAAGCAAATTGCACAAATCTGCTCTGGGGAGGGAGCAACCAACTGAAGTCATTGTCATTCCCAGTTCAGGCTCCTCCTGCTTGATTCCAACATGTTGCCCACCTGGTCACACCCTTCCTGTGGGGGGGGTCTCACTCCCAGCACTGACTGTGGATCAATGAAGGTTCCTCCACCGGCTCTGCTCTCCGCTCTCCATTGAGCTCACCAACCCCTGACTTCAGCACTGCCATTCTTCCTGTGAGTGGCGGTGGGAACAAGTTTGGGTGGCTCTGCCTGAAGCTGGTGCAATCTTGGTGGGTCATCACGAAAACGCTGTGTCCCTTTAGTTTTTAGCTGTTTCAATTGTAGTCCTGAAGTATTTGTCGAGCTTTTTTAAGTTTTAATTTCTTCCTGTGTCAAGAGGATCCATCTCCCTCTGTCTGGGTCTCTCCAGGGTGTTTTATTCTGGCATGTGAATTGTTTCTCCCGGGAGGCTTTGTATTCTGTTGCTCACTGATCGGCCATCTTGTCCGGGAAATCTCCATTGATTAATTCTAATTGTCCATACCTCTGATCTAGGATCAATGATAGTAATGGAGTTAGCTGTTAGAGATTTTAGAATAGTGTTTCTAAAACTACATTGGTGCAGAGATGTGGTTATTTAACCATATATTTAGGGCTTCAACATTATTGAAAAATCTTACATGTTTATATTTTTCCTAACATAAAAGATTACAGTAAATTCATTCTTGATGCCACTTCATAAAATGCAATTACATATTTTCATTGGTTTAGGTTTATATCTGTATTTAGGGTTCATACTAAGGAAAGGAAAAATACTGTCACAAGACATTGGCACAGAATTTAGTATAGTATCTATTCAAATAATGAAGATTGCTGGCCTAATTACGTTTTCACTGAAAATGTGAATGTTGAGACTTACTACATTTTGTTTTGTTTTAGCAGAATATCACAGACTAATAAATTATGAACAAAATACTTTCAACTCATATTTATAGAGGCTGGTAAATTCAAGATTGAGTAGTCATATCTGGTGAGGTCCTTTCTTGCAAAATATAACATGATTGACATCAGAGCAAAAGAAAGGAGGTTGAACACTCTCATTTAGAGTTACTCCCTCAAGAAACCATTCCTTCCATAACTAACCCATTCATTCCCATGATAATGGATGTTATCTATTTATGAGAGCAGTGTCCTTATGATCTAATTTCTTCTTAAAAGCCCAACCTCTTAATGCCATTATAGTAACAGATTTGAATATGAGTTATGGAGGGACCATTAAATCATGCAAATCTGAGTGTAAGCTATGCTGATCTCTGGAAAACCCACTCCAGCTTCACATATGTAAACCTCATTCATAATTGTCTAGACCACTCAAATGTCAAGGCAGATGAGACTTCCATGTGATTATTAGATCTTTTATTTAAGGTGATACCATGAAACGTCTCAGTGAGTTTGAGATGCTATAACAAAATACCATAGATTAAGTGGCTT
This sequence comes from Hydrochoerus hydrochaeris, assembly GCA_004027455.1. Lineage (NCBI taxonomy): Eukaryota > Metazoa > Chordata > Mammalia > Rodentia > Hydrochaeridae > Hydrochoerus > Hydrochoerus hydrochaeris. The sequence continues at coordinate 104,967 of PVLA01000012.1, forward strand.
ATAAATTATAGACTTGTATTATTCTTGGTGCTGGTGATACCCACAGATCAGGTTCCAGTGAAAACTTTCTGATTTTTACATGTTGCAAACTTACCCTTGTACTTTACATGGCAGAAAGCAAACAAGAAGCCTTCTAAGGTCCCTTTCAGAAGAGCACTAATCATACTCATGATAATGCCTTGTGACATCAGTGTAAACAGCCCCATATCCTAATATCATCACCTTGGTGGTTGGATCTCAATATATCAATTTTGTAAGAATACCTTCAATCCATTCCTTTCTGCTCCTGAACCTCCAAAATTTATGTCCCCTTTATATGCAAGATTTGTATCAAGCCAACATCCAGTAGTCTTAACTCTTTCCAGCATCTAAAGTGCAATGTCTTATCTCAATATTGCGTAAATGAAATACAGATGAGTATACAAGTATAACTCATTCTTAGGCAATATTTTTCTGTAGCTACGACTATGAAAGCAAACAAGTTCAAGTTCTGTGCTTCCAAAATACAATGCTGAGCCAAGCATGCAATAAGCATTCCACTCCTATGTGAAACATAAAATAAAGAAGGAAGGAGTGGCAGATCCCAAGAAAGTTCAAAATCTAGTGAGGTGAGCCCCAGGAGATACTAGCCTGAGAATAATTCTTTGTGGTTGTATGCTATCCCCTCAGTGCCTGCAAGGGTCATCAGGGAGTCATAGCCCTGTCATCTGGGTCTACTGGAAAATTGGTCTTAGAGCTGTAAATTTGCCAGGCAGAGATCATGCATGCACACAGCTCTGTCCAATGTCCTGCTGACAGCTTGGGATGAGGGCATCTGGCTTATTTAAAGTGTCCAATTTGTTGAAAGCAGGAAAATAGTTCTCACTTTGGAACCAAGGAATCAGATTTTTTTTCTCTGAATTATCTTGACGGTCATGCTTCCTTTGACTTGAGTAGCATTCGTTTGCTGATCAAGAGTTCTGTGGTCTCATCCTGCAGAATTAGTAAAGTCCAATAACTTTTCTTCATTCCTTCTTATTTCTTTCTCTTTAAGGTGAAGGTACAGTTTCCTTCCAGAGGTAACTGAATAAGTCCATGGTTTATACCCACACTAATATCTTTATCAAACAATAAATAGTCAATGCCCTTAGTGTTCACATACAAACATCTTTAATCTATTTTTTGCAGTATAGCTATTATGAGAAAGTTTTGGTTCCTTTTAGCTTAGTATTTTCATCCTTAAGCCATTCTTTTTTTTCTTGTATTTTACTGTAAGTAATCAGGAAGAAGCAAACAACTCTTTCAATGATTTGCTTAGAAATTTCACCAGTTCACATTAATTTCTCTGCTTGAATGGTCTAACTCCCATAGAACATTAGAATATGAACATAAGTGAACCAAATTCTTAGTCATTTTATAAAAGGGATGGCCTTTCTTCTAGTTTCCAATAATATATCCTAATTTCTGTTTCAAACTGCTTGACAATGACGTTTAATATTCATGTTTCTACCAACATTCTGTTCAAAATTACTTATGCTTTATTCAAGAAGATGGAAGCTCTCCAGATGTCTTTTCTTCCTCATCCTTACCACAATCACTTTGCAATAATTTCAGCTTCCTGTCACATGTAGCTCAAAACTCTTCTAGAGTCTACCCATTCTTCATCTCCAAAACTCCTTCCACACTTTTAGCCATTTTAGGCCATACTTTCAGCCATGTTTTAGCCATTGTTGTAGCAATTAAATCTTAGCCAAGAATTTTGAAAATTAAAACAAAACAAAGAACACACAAAAACATAGATCCAAGAAAGTCAGAGGGTGTCAAATGAGCTCTCTCTCTCTCTCTCTCTCACACACACACACACACACACAAACACACACCATATTCACTCATAAAATATTATTAAAAATCATGAAGGCAGACAGTAGGCAAAAGGACACATTATATACAGAATAGTTATAGTATTATACCATTGTATATGCCAGAAAATAATAGGGTCATATCTTTAAAGCGATTTTTTTTTAATTGTCAACCAATCATTCCTAATCCAGCAAAAATTGTCTTTCCAAAATGAAGAAGCAAATATTCTAAGATTAAAAAGAATCAAGAAAATTTACTGTGTAAAGGACAAAAACTGTGTTACAGAAAAATTTTCTGGCAGAAACACAATTTTAATTTTAGGCAAAAATCTGTATCTGCTAAAGACGAAGAATATTAGAAATGATGTTGAGAAAGCTAAAATAAGATTCCAGTTTTCTTTTTCTAATTACCAAGGCTTTAAAACAACCCTGCCCAATAAAATTTCCAAAATGAGTAAATTTCACTTCTGCACCATTTACACACATGTGGCTGATGAATATGAAAAGTTAAATTTTAATTTTTAATTCACATGAAGTAGTCACATATATCTTGTGCCCAATTTGTTGGTCTCTAATGAAATACAATAAATTTGAAAATAAAAGACATTAAAACAAAGGGTAACAAACGTTTATACAACATATTACAGTAGCATATGACAACAGCCACACAAGTGAAAGGAAGTAGAAATGGAAATCATAATGCTATTTATAGGTCTGTATGAAAATGTGCATGCCAGATTCCTCTATAACTGAAAAAAACACAGCTGAACAATGAAGCAACCTAAAATTCCCTCAAGGGGGAAATGAGTAATCAACGTATTGTTCATTTGTATAACAGAATAGTACTCATCAATAAAAAGGAACTGAAGGACTGAAAAATAAGAGTAGAATAAACCTCAAAGGCAACATAGTAAGTGAAATAATTCAAAGGTCTCATTCTGTAATTTATATAACGTTTTGGAAAAGGTAAACTTTTTGTACATAAAAACATCTGGTTTTCAGGGGTTGGGAAATGGGAGGGCTTGAAATAACGAGGCACAGAAATAGAGATTAAAAGGTAAATCTTCCTTTACATTAATTGTATGTTCTTAAATAAAATGAAAATTAAAATTCTATGGTATCTAAAATAAAATTGAGTAAACATTGTATTTCCATCTCAATGCACATTAATGAAATTCCTTTTAATGACTGTAAGATAATGTCTGAAATAATGGTTAATTTCTAAAGGAAGTTATTTTGACTCCAGAATCAGGAGTCATTTTAAAATATTATTTTACATTTCCAATTTTAAATAACCTAGTGACCTATGAAGATGAGATTGGTACCACTGAGGATCATATGGCCATAGACCCATCAATCTATTAAAGTAGGTATCTAAACATTCCTTTTCTCAGTGGCCTTTCAACGAATTTTCCTTCCCTCTATATGGTGTCTTTATTTTTTCAAGCGCCTTTTATCCACCACTCTCATCCTCCTCCAGGGTACAGGGAGTGAAATTTTTCCACTTCTCATAAGGAACAAGACACAAAAGAAAATCCCACCTGCATCAATTTTAAAGAGTATTGCTTATTTACTAACAAGGATGAAAATATATGAAACACACACACACACACACACACACACACACACACACATGCTGATCTGTAAATCTAATAAAGATTCTGAAGAAATCTTCTGTAAAGATAACTTTCTTCTTTGGTCTATCCCAGGGTTTCCATAAATTTTTTTCTTCTTGCAGTCTATTTTTTTGTTTCAGTCAACTTCATTTTGCAGGACTCTGTGACATACACTATAGAAAATGCCTGTCTAGGATATGCTTTTTTCTCAGGTTATGAATATAAAGATAAAAACCCCCAACTGGGAGAAAAACAGGGCTAGAAGCTTGTCTTCTAGATAGAAATAGCATTTTTCCCTTTGTATTGTACAAGTTCAGGAAAAAAGGGAAGGAAAGTGGAGCCAGAGCTCACAGAAATCATTCTTGCTTTTCCCCTTAAGGAGCACTCATTCAGTAGTTAATGAATTCTCACTATGTGCTAACATTGAATAAAGCAGATACAACGTTCTTTTATGGAGGCCACATTCTAATAGGAAGCATTCAAGGAGAGGAAAAAATCAAAATTCCAAGCAAATATGAGGATTACCACACTACAGAAATATTCTCTTAGTATATTGCCAGTATCTCTCAAATACTGCTCTGATTTTCAACATACAGTGCATTATTTTCATATTTGAATATATTATTATTTTATGTAGGCTTCTGTAATTAGCTTCAGCAAAATGTCCTGCTTATTCAAATTATTCATCATTATGTACATAACTCTAAAGGCACCTTGAATCAAGAAACATCAATCACTCCCAATCTGCTCTACTTGTCCATTACTGTGTTATGTAGTACTCAATATCTAAGAGGATTTTGAAGTATAGAAAGGAAATTCTGAGTTAAGATACAGTGCCATCTAGATAACCATCATTAATTAGTTCAGGGAGATGTGATGGGCACCAAAAACATGACGAGGGACAAATAACAAGACACTGACAAATTCTAGTTTGTGAATTGAATACCAAACAAACAATGGTTACCTGCCTAAAATTTTCTCATTGAAATGCATTGAGTACCAAATTCATTGAGTTTCAAAATAGTCAAGTGCCAAGGTAGCCTATAGATGAAGGTCACTTGACCCAATCTGAACGCAAATTCTGAGCTCACTACAGTAGCAAACTCATTTTTGTACAGAAAAATTTTATTGTTGAATTCAACAGCAACCCAAATTCCTGAAATGATGCCATTTATATTTATGGAATAAAAGCCTATTATTTTACAGTAATTTCAAAATATGTAGAGGGGATCAAAAGTAGAAACTAAATCCAGTGTAATGCAGTTACCAATGAGAAGAAATCAAATGTAAATGTAAATTGGAAAGATCACGACCACACCTGTGCGGTGAAGACAGCGAGTGTCACCCCAGAAACAACTCTTCAGGAATGTGAAACAACAGTGTGGCAGAGACAGAGCATGGGCGTCCTCTCAGGCTCAGACTTGCAGATTGGACAGAGAAATCCTAAATATTCAAGAGATTTGGGGGGAGGAAGCCCCAGTTGCTACCTGGCTGTTTGACACAAGTACTTCTCAGAGCCATACACCTACATTTTTATTAAGCCCTGTGTTAACCATTCATTGATGGTTATCTAAGATTTCTAAATGACATTTAAATCTCAATCTCTAAGTGACATTTAAATCTAAATATCATCGAGGACCACAAAGCCGGGAAAAAATATGGCTGGTTGATAGCAGTCTCATCTAGATGAAGAACACCCACTATGTACACTTTTCCTGCTAGTCGTGATGTGACTAATGCCTTGCCTCTCTAGGTCTTGTCTTCTGTGGTCTTGGTCCATAACTTCTCTGACTCCAACTTGTCACACTCCTCTCTGTTCTTACCCCATGTTAAATTTTGTTAGCCAGTAACAGTCTCTTGTGGCAACTTTTCTGTCCCACTCAAGTTATAGTTACACCCAGTAAACCTTAATTTTTAGAAAAAAAGTTGGAACACCTCAAACCTCTGTCCTACCCAGAAACACAGAGAAGATGTCTTTATAACCTTTTAAGATTTTGCTCAAAAATTTTTCTACTAGATTACCTCCCCATGAGAATTCAGAGCAAAGGGTTTCTTTGTTAACCTAGGTCTTGAAATATCAGGGCAAAATCTATCATGACACCCCTTTGATAGATTTAAAATGGTGAGGGGAGGGTTTCCTTGCTTTGCTTCAAATGCTTGTCTTCACTGCCCAGATCTCTGGCAAGTGTGCAAAGATAGAAAGAATAAGACAGTCTTAAAAACATTCCATCTATTTGCATTTCCTAGGCAGCTTTTGCTGCATCACAGCTGGATGGTGCTTTTTCTGGCCCAGAAGTCAACGTTCTTACCTTTGATCACTGACCTGAGATATTACAATTTCCTTTGTGGTAAACAGAAGCACAGGTCTCTGAATATGAATGGAAGTAGGAACAAGGAAAAGGAGCAAAATATGTAAAAGATAATTTTTCAAGTAAATGAATGAAAAATTATGGAACCACTATGAAAACAAGCCTAAATGATAGGTTGCAATTACAAGACAATTTAATTTTATTCCCATGCTCTAACTTTGTTTGATAGGAATAGTTTTGACCAATCAGTGAAAAGGCAAACCCATATCTATCTTTTATAGTTACTTTTAGGGGTTATAAAGCTATAAATTTCAAGACAAATCATAATGTCAAGTTGCTACTTAAAATGCCTAACACTATACAACTCTCTATTAGTAAAAATTCTAAATTCAATTAAATTAGCTTTTCTCTCCCTGCTCCTCCTTTTGTAGCTTGGCATAACTGATGCCATTTTGAGCCCTGCATTTAACTAGTGCCCTGTGTTTGACCCAGGAAAATGGAAAATTACCTAGAGTACAAATGTCATGAGAAAATCAGAATGAGCTGCACCCACAAGAGAAAAATTAACCTGCTCAACAAAGAAGCAGGATACAGGTGTCAACCAAAAATTAATGTAAGATTCTAGCTAAATTGTTTCCAATAGGATGTCTTTTGTGGTTCTCTGTTTTAAAAGCTTTCCAACTTCAGGGCCACTTGGTAGGACTCTGAAACAGGAGTCCATGTGAGTGATCATTGAGCTCAGCTAATTAAATTCCAAATTTATCCCTTACACCCTCTCTCAACTCATGACTACATAATTTAAAAATAATGAATTCCAGATAATTCCTCCTCTATTCTCAATTCTTCCCCCAGATTTCAACCTCTAGTAGCTTGGTGGTTGGTGACTGGAAGAAACCAGTCAACAGTTTATCAAACATCTGTATTCCCTTCTTCTAGCCATGGTCATATGACTAGTTTTGGCTCAGAGGTAGTGATAAATTACTTGCAGCTTTTGGTAACTCAATAAGGCATATCTTGGGTGTGACTTTGCTGTACTTCTGGATAGTTGCAGAAACCCCAATGAAGCATTTCAAAGCAGAATCAATAAAAAAGGGAAGCTTATTCTGTCAACGATCTGATGGGAAAAGTTTGACCACTAATATTTAACTAAACTATGAGGGTAATGAGAAATAACATCCTTGTGTTTTACCACCTAGATTAATGGTCAAGTTATGCTTATGCTACCTAATTAATACGGTGAATAAGAAAGATAAGAAAGTAATGAATATTAACATTGGCTGGTATAAGTATGATGGTTCTTAGGCGATATCCCTGAGGAGTTGCCTCACATATTTTGCTAATGGTTCTCTTGACCAAGGTTAAATATTCCCCTCTTATTATTTTTGCTCTAGCCTTTAAGAATCTGTAATTATATTGAGCTTCTTCCCTCCAATGAGTATCTGAATATGTAAGATACTATTCATCTCACTTTGTTTCATTCTTACCCCTCAGCTAGTGCACTGGAATAGTTATTGATCCTTTGCTCCAGCAAACTCTTGGAGAGAACAAACTAACACCAACATCTCACCTCCACTCACCCCCTTTTCCCCATTAGAGCAACAACTTAGCTTGCTCTTCCTTTTTTTTAGGTCTTCAAAATATGAGTCCAACACTAGCCTGATGAATCCATTTTACAGAAGGAAACAGATATTCTCTCTCTCTCTCTCTCTCTCTCTGTTTCTCTCTCTCTCTGTTTCTCTCTCTCTCTCTGTTTCTCTCTCTCTCTCTGTTTCTCTCTCTCTCTCTCTGTTTCTCTCTGTTTCTCTCTCTCTCTCTGTTTCTCTCTCTCTCTCTCTGTTTCTCTCTCTCTCTCTCTCTCTCTCTCTGTGTGTATCTGTGTGTGTGTGTGGTGTGTATGTGTGTCTGTGTGTTTGCTTTGTCAGTTTTTGTTTGGTGGTAATAAATCATGATGTTTTGATCTGACATATATCTTTGAGATGTTATATCTATTGCATTTTCTTCCCTCGTGAATTTTTAAATACAAGGAATTACATTTACTCAGATGTAGAATTCTAGAACTCCCAGTGGTTTCCTACTAGAAAGATCTAGATATTTCAGAGTGATTTTTTTTATCATTTCATGTTGTAAATACAAAATTAAGTCCTTATGTGATATTGTCTCTCTCGCGCACTCTCCCGTGTCTCTACCATCTCTCCCTCACTTTTTTTGGGTCACCGTGCCTATTTCAAGTATTTAATCTATACATGTATTTAATCAGAGTATTTTTGGAGACTCAGGTTTTTCTTCACTGCAAGAAAATTATCTTCCATTATTCTTTAAATTATTGGTTTAGATTCATATAATGCTCTCTTTCTGGAAATTCTAGTATATAGATACTATGATTCTCAGTGAAGTCTATAGTGTTTATCTTTTATCATGTCTTTTGTTATTCTTTTGAAGTCTTAGATAATTCTTCAAATTAATTTACTAATCTCTCAGTTAGAAATATCCATTCTATTCACTGGTTAAATTCTATAAAAATGCTTCATACTAAACTTTCTGATAATTTAATTCCTCCTTTTCAATGACCACATAATCTCTTCAAATATAATAGCCCCTTGAATTACAGTAAGGCTGTGAATTACAATTTTCTTGATGTTTTCCATGGTTTGGTGCATTAATCTTGTTTCTTTGAAGGATGTTTGACCTCAGCATTCTTACTGTTCCTCTTTTCAGCTGACAATTCTAAAGTCTGATGATAAATATTTTATTGTCTGATTATACACCTATTTCCAAATTAATGTTTTTAATATAGGTTTAAAAAGTGATCCAATGCAAAATTGCTATTATCTTTTATTTGAAATAATTAATTCCCAGTAAATTTTTCATATGAATAAAAATTCTTAAAAACCTAATTATGAATAAAATGAATATTAAAAAGCACTTTGAGCAGCTCTGATTAAGATTTAGTTACAATTATTTAATTGGAAAAAATTACATAGGCCATACAAAACCATTCTGGATTCAGTGCCTTGAATTTGCCTTCTTCAAAAATGTACCCTAAACCTATATTCTTTCTGATTGTATGTTTTTGTTTGTTTGTTTGTTTTGTTTTATTTTATTTATTTATTTATTTTGTCTTTTTGAGATAGGGTCTTACTATGTAGTTCAGGCTGGCCTTGAGCTCACTTTGTAGCCCAGGCTGGTTTTGAATTTGCAAGGATCCTCCTCCCTTAGCCTCCTGAGTGTTGGGATTACAGACATACACTACCATGCCCAGCTTTCTTTCTGATTGTATGTTAATGAGAGGGCAGCAAAGATGCTTTCACTGCTATGCTTTCTCATTTTCATAATTCATACTTCTCTACTGGCTTTCTCTCTTTCAAACTGGCAATGATCTGCAGCAGGCAAATTTGCTAAGTCACAAACAGGATTGCCCAAGTGTGCAGGGGCAGTGAGAGGTGTTACTGGGAAGGGTCACGCAAAGGAAGAGAAACAGGAGAAGAGGAGGAGTGGGAGGAAAAGGAACAGAGGGATGAGGAAGAAGAGGAGAATGGACAAGAAGATATCACCGGATAGAAGTCCCTCTGATCTACTGTCATCTGAACACACTCTAAGACTGAGCCTGCTTTTGATTTGATAGAAAGTTAAGAGTAGAAGAAGCAACTGAAAAGAAGCCTGGGATTTTGACTTTGGAAGAGATTAAATATGTTACCTTACAAAGAGGGTTCTTCAACCCTTGCTTGATAAAAGCTGAAGTGAAAATAACACTTCTAAGTGGCTGAGCTGAGGAAAGTTAGTTATGGCAATAGATTTAAATAAGATTTTTTACCTTCTGCTGTAGTCAGGGTTGAAAGGAGACAAATTACATACAGAACACAGAATTTATAATATTATTTTATGATGATCACCCAGAGATAAATAAAAGAAAGTGCAAGAAATCTGTTCACAACACTCAACACCTATAAAATCCAGCGGAGGGCCTTGATCCCATAGTAATCTACTGCGTGAGTCCAGCTGAAGACCTAGAATCCATGACAATGCCTCCCACGAGTCCAATCGGAGGTCTAGAACCCATGCATTGACTCATGCATGCCTATTTCATGGATCTGCACTGGAAAGGCCCAAACGTCAGTGGTAGAAGCTAGAGAGTCTATGGCAATGGGGTGAATGTTCTACAGTGGAACCAAGAAGCAACACTCAAAATAAGGACCAGAGCTCCTCCAAAGTGAATTGCAGCCATTCTTAGCAACAAGTTCCCAAGCTTCTCCGATGATAATGACCAAATTCATATCAGAGAAGTTAGCCATAATGAGATCCTACAGGAGAAACAAACAGCTCCAAACAACAACACTTAGGAAAACCCACAATGCCACAATCTTCCTCTCCACAACTCCTTCTATGTGGGCAACTTTCCCCTGGTGGGCCATCAATACTCAGCACCATGCTGATTTAATTCAGCTGGTGTTAAGTGGACCACCAGTTTTTAATCCATAGCACCTTCATAGTTAAAAATCATTATCTGTTATGAACACAAAAACTATTATAACAAATCCTGTAATGTCTCTATGTAATCACTAATTAAAGTTGAAATTTCATAATATAGAGAGTGCTTTCAAAATGAAAGTTCATCAAGGATTTTTAAAGGAAGAGAGCAGACCTAGGGCCCACCCTGGTACAGGGAACTCAGCACAAGCCCGCCTCAGGGCAAGGCTGCACTTAACCTTCACCGAGGACCCGCCCTACCACCAGAAACTCAGCACAAGCCCACCTCAGGGGTGGGCTACCCTTAACCTCCACCGTGGGCCTTCCCTGCCACCTGGAACTCAGCGCAAGCCTGCCTCAGGGGTAGACTGCCCAGAACATCCCCAATGGGCCCACCCTGCCACCAGGAACATCCAGGAGACCCGCCCAAGACTGAAAACTGCCCTGGACTGCTACACATGGGGCCACCTTCCCAGCTGGAACATCAGAAGATCTCAGCAGGATCCAGTTAGTGTGAGAAAATTTGGAACTTTGCTCCCAGGTTGCGAACTTTGGACTACAGTGGATTGACTGTATCAATGTGGTGAGTATACCCCTAAAATAGAGGTGTACAGGGGATAAATAGGGCCAGTAGTAAAACCCCCTCCAACTAACTGTAAGAATTTGGTGTGTCTGAAAAGAGTGTGTGTGATCCCCTCCTACACATAGAAAACACCAGGCAGAGTGAAAATGACAAAATGAAAAAGCAAAATGCAGTCTCAAGCATATAGTTTACCAGAAGCAACTATAGGAGTCACTGAAATAGAGGACCTCAAAAGTAACACACTGGACATCTCTGAAAAGATAGCGAGTGAAATAAAAAAAACAACTGCATTGGGCTACGGAGGAAATCAAATTAGAAGTAGTCTCCCATGTAAAGATAGAAACAACAACTTTAGTAAAGGAGTTGTTGAATGCAACTAAAGAAGAACTAGAGAAAAAAGTACATGAGCATGGGAAACTGATTGAAACTTTGAATGAACAATATAGAAAACAAGCAGAATTCATGAAACAAACTCAAAGAGACATCCAAGAAACAAAAAATTCTATTGAAAGTATGCATAACCACCTAAAGGAAGATGAGGATAGGATTTTGGACCTTGAGGACAGGATCACAGTTAGTGATCAGGAAAGGATAGAACTTTTAAAAATAACAAAGCAGCATGAAACAACAATCCAGAAGCTCCATGATCATGCCAAGAGCAACAATATAAGAATAATGGGCATAAGCGAAGATACAGGAGTCCATGCAAATGACATACATAAAGTATTTACAGAAATAATAGCAGAAAATTTCCCAAACATGGGGAAAAAATCTGATATGCAGATAAGTGAAGCATATAGAACACCAAACAGTCACAACCAACATAAATCCACACCAAGACAAATAATAAGATCTCAGACATACAGCATAAAAACAGAATACTAAAAGCTGTCAGAGAAAAGATACAACTCACCTATCAAGGAAAGCCCATTAGAATCACAGCAGACTTTTCAGCACAAACCCTCAAGTCAAGAAGAGCTTGGAGTGAAGTATTTCAAGCCCTGAAAGAAAACAACCTTCAACCCAGACTGATGTATCCAGCAAAATTTCATTCAAATTTAATGGAGAAACAAGATACTTCCATGACAAAAAAAAACTGAAAAAATTCATGTCCACCAAACCAACCCTAGAAAGAGTACTGAAAGACATACTAGACTGAGATAAATATGACCACAATCCCCAAAACAACAACAGAAAGAAACCACCAGGTAGGATAAGCAATTAAATAAGAGGAAAAGCAGAAAGAAACAACTGGAAAATAGCATGGCAAAGTTGAGACAGTACATATCAGTGAAATCCATAAATACAAATGGCCTCAATTCACCTATAAAAAGAAATAGAATGAATCAAGAAACAGGACCCCACAATATGCTGTATACAAGAAACACATCTGACCCAAAAGGAAACTCATAGATTAAAAGTCAAAGGATGGAAAACAGTATTCCATGCAACACGAACCCAGAAAAAAGCAGGGGTAGCTATTCTATTTGCAGACAATGTGAACTTCAAACCTAAAATGATTAAAAGAGATAGAGAAGGTCACTACATACTTGTTAGTGGTAAAATTCAAGAGGAAGAACTAACAATTATAAATATATATGCACCAAATACAGGAGCACCCAACTATATAAGACAGGTACTAATGGACATGAAAAACCAAATACACAAGAACACAATTATAACAGGAGATCTTAACAGCCCATTGTCACACAGAGATAGACCAACTAGACAAAAAGTCAGCAAAGAAATCACAGAACTGAATCATACCTGTGAGCAATTGGACTTAGTAGAAGTTTACAGAGTGTTCCACCCAACCACATCAGAATAAACATTCTTCTCAGCTGCACATGAGACATTCTCCAAAATAGACCATATATTATCCCATAAACCATTCTTTAGTAAATGCAAAGGTATTGAAATCATACCATGCATAATATCTGACCATAGAGCACTGAAATTGGAAATGAATGGCAAAAGAAATTGTAAAACCTGCATAAATACATGGAAATTAAATAACAGCCTTTTGAACAACCAGTGGGCTACAGATGAAATTAAAGAAGAAATAAAACAATACCTACAATTCAATGAAAATATAGAAACAACATACTGTAATCTGTGGGATGCAATGAAAGCAGTCTTAAGAGGGAAATATATAGCAACAAACTGCCATATCAAGAAAACAGAATAAGCACAAATAAACAACCTAATGCTCCATCTCAAGCTTCTAGAAAAAGAAGAGCAAGCTTAACCCAAAGCTCATAGAAGAGAGGAAATTGTAAAGATTAGAGCAGAAATCAATGCAATTGAAACTAAAAAAAAATACAAAGAATTAATGAATCAAAAAGCTGCTTTTTTGAGAGAATAAACAAAATTGACAAACCCCTAGCTACCTTTATCAAGAGAAAGAAAGAAAAAACCCAAATTACTGCAATAAGAACCGAAAAGGGAGAAATTATTACAGATCCCATGGAAATTCAAAAGATCACGAATACCTACTTTGAAAATCTCTACTCACATAGAGTGGAAAACACAGAGGAAATGGACAGATTTCTAGAAATATATGAACTACCAAAGCTCAACCAAGAAGATATGGCAATTTTGAACAACCCAATATCAGCTATTGAAATTGAAAACTGTGAAAAAAGCAATCCTCCCTAAATCATTCCTGGAGGCAAGTATTACTCTGATACCAAAACCAGAGAAAGATCCAACCAAAAAAGAGAACTATAGGCCAATCTCACTAATGAACATTGATGCAAAGATTCTCAACAAAATACTGGCAAATAGAATGCAGCAAATCATCAAGAAGATTTATACATCATGACCAAGTGGGGTTCATTCCAGGAATGCAGGGATGGTTTAACATATTCAAATCAATAAATGTAATACACCACATCAACAGACCCAAAAACAAAAACCACATGGTCATCTCAATAGATGCAAAAAAAGCTTTCGACAAAGTCCAACACATGTTCATGATAAAAACCCTTCAGAAACTCGGAATACATGGCGTCTACCTCAACCTTATAAAGACCACATATGACAAACCAACAGGCAACATTATACTAAATGGACAAAAACCGAACAGGAACAAGACAAGGATGTCCACTCTCACCACTCCTTTTCAACATAGTTCTGGAAACACTAGCCAGGGCAATTGGACAAGAGAGAGAAATAAAAGGAGTAAAGATAGGAAAGGAAGAAGTTAAATTATCACTATTTGCAGATGACATGATACTCTACATAGAAGACCCAAAAAACTCCATTAAAAGACTGCTAGAGTTAATAAACAAGTTCAGCAGTGTATCTGGATACAAAGTCAATGCTCAAAAATCAATAGTATTCCTGTACACAAACAAAAAACTCACTGAGAGAGAAATTATGGAAATATTGCCCTTTACAATTATATGTAAAAAAAATGAAATACTTAGGAATACAAACAAAAAACTCACTGAGAGAGAAATTATGGAAATATCACCCTTTACAATGATATGTAAAAAAATGAAATACTTAGGAATCAACCTAACTAAAAATGTAAAAGACCTATACACTGGAAATTATACTATGCTGAAAAAGGAGATTGAAGAGGATATTAGAAAACGGAAGGACATTTCTTGCTCTTGGTTAGGAAGAACCAACATTGTGAAAATGACTATACTCCCAAAACTGTTATACAGATTTAATGCAACCCCAATCAAAATACCATTGACATACCTCACAGATCTAGAGAACACACTACTACAATTCATTTGGAAACAGAAGAAACCTAGAATAGCAAAGGCAATTCTAGTCAACAACAGCAAGGCAGGAGGCATCTCAATTCCTAACTTGAAACAGTACTATAAAGCCACAGTGATAAAATCAGCTTGGTACTGGCAAAGAAATAGACCTGAGCATCAATGGAACAGATTGGAAGATGCAAGCACAACTACAAAGACACTCACCCACCTGATCTTTGACAAAAGGTCTAAATATATCCACTGGAAGAAGGATAGTCTCTTTAATAAATGGTGATGGAAAAGTTGGCTCTCTACATGCTGAAAACTGAAACTAGATCCATGCATATCACCATACACAAAACTAAAGTCTAAATGGATCAAAAACCTCAATATTAAAACAGACACACTAAATCTACTGGTAGAAGTCTTGGAGACATAGGGGTAGGCAGAGAATTCATGAACCAAATGCAAACTGCAAGGGAAACACTTCAAAGAATCAACAAATGGGATCTCACATTATTGAAAAGTTTCTGCACTTCAAAGGAAATCACCAACAGAGTGAAAAGAAAACCAACAGAGTGGGAAAAAATTTTAACCAGCAACCCCTCAGACAAAGAACTTGTGTCCAGAATATATAAAGAATTGAAAATCATCAAGCCCCCAAAATTCAAAGACCCTCTCCAGAAATGGGCATCTGAGATGAATACACAGTTCTCAGAGAAAGATATACAAATGGCAAATAAATACATGAAGAAATGTTCACTATCACTGGTCATTCAAGAAATGCAAATTAAAGCAGCATTGAGATTCCACCTTACTCCAGAAAGAATAGCTGCCATCAAGAAATCAACTGATAACAAATGTTGGCAAGGCTGCAGGGAAAAAGGAACACTGCTCCACTGTTGGTGGGAATGTAGACTGGTGAAACCATTATGGAAATCCATATGGAGAATTCTCAGAAGACTAGGATTGGAAGCCCCATTTAATCCAGCTATCCCCCTCCTGGGTATTTTCCCCAAAGAACTGAAAAGTTCATATCACAGTGATATATGTGCACCCATGTTCATATCTGTACAATTTGTGATAGCTAAATCCTGGAAACAACCAAGATGCCCATCAACTGCAGAGTGAATGGAAAAGATGTGGCATTTTTATACAATGGAATATTACTCAACTATAGAAAAGGATGATCTTGAGGCCTTCATAGGCAAATGCTCTAGTGTAAAAATTAAATAAGAACTACAAGAGTAATAAAACCAAAATGTGTATTTGCTATTGTAAAAAAGAGAGGAAAAGAAAGTACTCTAAGGGATATAACTGCATGTATTCTTGAGTGTGTAAAATAGATGACCATATTGCTGAATCTGTGTTGGATCTTTGAGCCGAACTGTTTGTAGTCTGACTGTTTGAATGTTTACTATGTACCCTTTAACTTTGTAACTTGAACAACTAAATCCAGGATGATAATATGTAATTTATAAATTACTGATTTCTTAGTGGGGCTTTTTATCATTCTCCTTTTTCTTTCTTTCTTTTAGAATTCTGTATTGTTGCTACCCTTTTTTCTGTTTTGTTTTTGTTTTTGTTTTTCTTCTCTTTAGATAAAATTTTTAAAATGTATAATTGCTATTGTAAAAAAAAAGAAGAAATAGGAAGCTCTATAAACGGTATAGCTGCATGTATTTTTAGGTGTGTGGGATTGATAACTATATTTCTAGGTTCTTGTTGGTTTGTTGAACAGATCTGTTTGCACTCTCACTGCTTGAGTGTCCACTTTGTGTGCTTCAATTCTGTAACTTGAATAACTATTTCTAAAAGAATAATATGTAATATATCAACTAGTGATTTCTTACTGTTTGTCTTCTTTTCTTAAAATTCTGTAGTATTTCTACTTTTTTTCCTGTTTTTTCTCTTTAAATAAAAAAAAAGGAAGAGAGCAAAAGTTAATTTCTTTAAATTCTAACCTCTAGCTGACATAAAAAGTCTAAAAGGATGAAGAGTTTGAAGTTGAAGGAAACATACATTTTCCTGGAGAGATTCTCCTCATGTGACACACACACAGAGGAAGAGGACATGTTTTGCTCTGATGCCAAATCTAGTGCGAAAGCTTTCAGTGATATCAGTCACAGCATTTTTACTGTGTCCTACGGATTTGAAAACAGTGGGCTCTTTCCTGATGTCAGCTTAAAAAATATAAAGGGTTAGCAAATTCTATTGATGGCACATTAGGCAAAGAGTTTTCTGTGAACTACGTGTGGACCATGTGCCCTAAATTTTATAGCATCAGATTGTTCTAGTACCTGTCTCAGAACTCTAGTCAGAGATGGAAAAAAAAAATCACCAGAATGAGAAGAACATAGGTTCATTGAGTGGCTAAAGAAGGCCCCAGCCACCAACCATAATAAATGAATTTTTTATTGCCAAAAGAATTTCAGACACTAGGGATGAGAGGTAAATGACCTTTTCAATGAGGACATCCAAGGACAATTTCAGCCCCCAGGGAATCTCTGGTATTCTCCAGAGATAGTTTTTGCTATTACAACTTGAACAGCACACTGGCAATACCTTGGCATCAAGTAGCTAGAGACTAAGGGATACTGTTAAAAGTCAGACAATGCACGGGACTCATCTTTACCACAGAGAATTATCCAGAAAAATGGCAGTAGTGATAAGGTTAGGGAACCTCAGCCTAGAAGATGCCAATCAAATTTTTTAAAATTCCCAAATATTATAACCCAGAGGGCTATTTCTCATTTGTGCTATGTGGCTTCCATAGATGGCTGGGAATTTGGTCCCTATATTTTCCTGGCTCTACCATGTTTCCACCTGGAAAAACACCAGTCAACAAGGTAAAGCAAAATAAAATAAGTTGAAGGCTACTTTTAAAAGCTTATGATGGAAACGATGTCACCTCCATGTGCTATTTTTCACTGGGCAATGCAAGTCCTCTCATCTATTGGTTATCTACTACTGACAACAAATGACTGCAAATTTATTGACTTAAAACAGTAAGGGATTTATTGTCCATTTGTTTCTGTAGGTCCTGAATTGGGCAGGTGATAGTGGCCTGCGTTCTTCAGGATCTATCAAGAATTGTAGTCAAGGTGACAACCACAGCTACAGTCCTCTCAAGGTCAAACTGGGAAAGGATCTGTTTTCACACTCACTTGCTCATTGTTGGGAGGCTTCATTTTCCCAAGGGCTATTTGACAGAGGGCCTCAACTTCTTGCTGACTGTTGGCAGGAGGCAGGTCCAGTCACTTGCCAGGTGTCTCTCTCCATTGGACCAAACACACATTAAGAGCCAAAGACAAAATATCATTTCAAGCATGTCAGTGGATTCAGCCTGCTGTCAAGAGGAGAAAATTGCACACAATAATAAATTCCTTGAACAAAAATTACCAAAATCCATGTCAGGAGCTGCCCGTGGCACCTTGACATCCCAGAGTTGTACAGGGCAGGACAAACCGTTCTTTTACAGAATGGGGAACACATGGAGCTAACATAAAATAGTGAAGATGAATGCAATCTACCTTTCCAAGATGTTTTCTCCTTCCTATTTAATCAGACTTCAATGAAGTAAGGGCTGAAGTTCTATTTTTAAATCATGGTTTTAAGTCTTTGATTTATTACAATAACAAACATATAAATTTCTGAAGTGAGACATTAAATCAATGCTTTATTACCCAATGTGACCAGAGGATTTTCTCTCACTGAAAAGCAATTAGTAGAAGGATTGTAGGGACTCCAAAAGTTTTCGCACAGGGGAAAGATAGCAACTAGCTCTTCAGAATGAATTTAAAGATACAATGAAAGGTATACATAAAGTAGGCCTAATAACCCATGTGTTCACCTATTCATTTATCCAATAAATAATTGTGCATTGCATATGCAGTATGTCCTTGATTTACCCTCAGGATGGGAATATATAAATGAATAAAACAGACAAAAATGTCCTGTCTTCATAAAGCTAATTATCACATGGAACCAGGTAAGTGATAGAGCCTTAAAGAAATGACTTATATAGTTAGTACTTCAAGGGTGAAAAGTCCTGGCAAGATAAATAGGAGAAGAGAAAATCAGGAGATGTCAAAATAAAGCAATATATAGATCCAATAAGCAGAGGACTGCTTTAAAAACGCATGTGTGCTTTGTTTGGAAACACTGGTTGAAAGAGTTTTCGTGGATATATGTAATCACCAATTCACTTCTATAGATCTACTGTCTCAATCACTTTCCTTGCTGGGACAAAATACTCAACCCCACAATTAAAAGCTGAGGTATATTTGACTCACAGTTACTTTCCACGGTCAACTGGCTCTAAGGCAGAAACTTGTATGGTGCAGGGGCATAGTGGAGGGAAAATTGCTCTTGTCATGACAATCAGAAAGCAAAGAAAAAAGAAAGGAGCAGGGAGTGATATATACCTTTCCAGCACATGGCCCAGGTGACCCACCTTTTCTGGCTAACCCCCACTTGCTAGCAGTACAATCAGCTGCTGAACTCACCATTGGATTATTACATCAATGGGTACAGTATCTGCACGATCCAGTAACCTTCCCCTAACCCAGAATGTGAGTACATTAGAATTTTGGAAAATATTTTCCATCCAAATCATAATACCTGCCTTAAACTTAGCCTGACTTGAGATTAGTGGTCTCTTACTCTTGACACACAGAAATAGAGGAAAACAAAATGTAGTTTTTCTCTCTACCTGCAGCTAGAAGAAATCTGTATATAAATATTTATTCTCTAGTTTCAATATAGCTAGTCGCAGGGTATCTATAAGCTGAGAGTAATTAATCCAGTTGGGCTTTTCTATGGCTTGTGTCGAGGTGCCTCCACCCACAAAGCTTCATGCAGTAGTAGGACTGGATTTTTCAGAGGTGACTGGATCTAGAATGAGTGACACTGGGATTGATTCATGGTGCAATGCTAGGCTCGAGGGCACTAGGATTAAGGGAGTGAGTGCTAAGTAAGTGAGTGCTACCTATCCTAAGTAGCCTGTGTAAAACATAAGGGAAAGAGAGTTAGTCATCCCTTTGTTGTTTTGTTACCTTCTGACCACACATGAACTGTTCCTCCTCCACGATGCCTGTCTACCATGCCACCTTGCCTTACAGCCAGCTGATTATGGACTGAAACCTGTACAAACTGTGAGCTAAATAAACCTATTCCCTTTAACTTTGGGTGTCAGGCATTTTATGTCAGCAATGAGAGAGAAGTATCTAAGACAATCATCTTTGGAGTCAGTTGCCTAAGACCTTTAAAGAGGAGAAGGCTTCTTATCATGTGTGCTGGACAAGAATAGTTTTTTAGGTGAGCACTCTATGAGCTGGTGGATGTGGGTTCCCTTCTTCGGGAGGTTGGCAGGCAATCCGTGACATATTGCCTTCTCCTTTCTCACTCCTCTTACTTCACCCTTGCTTGAAAACTCTTTAAGACTTTCATTAGTCGAATGACATCCTCTATGTTTTCTGTTAACAAAGATAGAAATTTCCTGTCTGTGTTACTTGTGCTCTCTCGACAAGAATTTAGGAGAGGGATAATTCTAATGCCTATATAAGCCACACTCCATCTTTTAGAACATATAATATTGTTATATGGAAATATCACGAAAGAGTAGATGTTCCATATATCTCCTTTACTTTCTCCATCTTCACCTCTGTGTAAAAATTATAGAAGATATTATTATAGTTAAGACATTGTGTCAACTTAAGAAGTTTAGAAATTTAACTGAGAGACTCAACATAGAGCCAGGATCCTTACTTTGCAAATATCCTCATTCTGTGCAAGAGGAAGGCAGAGATTTTATGTGCCTTGGGATGGGCAGGGGAGGGGTGACCTGCATATACTATAAGGGAGAGAAAGAGGCTTATTGTCTTCACCCTCCTCCCTGGCTGCTTTTGCTGGCAGTTGCCTTGAAAGCATTGCCCCAGAGTCATGTCATCTTGCCTTGGAGGCAGCTGATGATGAACTGAAACATCCACAAACATCTAAATAAACCTTTCCTTCCTTCATCTTAGCTGTCAGGTATTTTGTCCCAGTAATGAGAGAAAAATAACCAAGACAGATATTCATAGAAATATGTCAAGTAGTTATCAATTGCTATTTCATGTAGTGGGACCATATAATCATTTTTGCTACCATGTGTACATTTAAATTTTATTCCTGTGATAAAGAAATGCTCTTACAATGAGGAAAAAAATAATTTTTTAATTTAAAAAAATAAGTTTTTTTAAATAAAAAAAAAATAACAGAACCATAGCATGACCGTGCACCTAACAGAAGAGCTCTTTTAAAGCAAGTGGATACCAAGAAATCAGGAGCTTCTTCATGCTTAACAAAAATATGTTTATCAGGTAAAATTAATGTGCTATGCATTATGCACAATATAAATTGGAGGGTTGATGGAGTAAAAGTATGTTTTTATACTTCTTTTAAGTTTGCAAATTACTTTGACATCTCATTTTGTTTGATACTTGTAATAATCATAATAAAACAAAATCAGGTTGTATTAACACCGTTTGGATGAAGAATAGGCACAGCACATTCCATGAGCCACACCAACAGCAGAGCCACAACTCTAACAGCCACGCAATTGCTTTTTCTCTTGACAACCTTAATTTTTGTGCCTGGCTAGGCTGGAAGTTGTGATTGCAGGAGGAAACATTCTCTCAGTGACTTGAGTGGGTCTCATGAATTAGGGTTAGTACCAGGGATCTCTTTTCAGGTTTTGAAATGTGATTTTCATGGGAGAAGTTCCATTCACAGTCTTTTTTTCCAAAATAGCAAGTTAAACTCTTTTCATCTTGGATATTTTTTAAACTGGAAGAAAACATATTGAACTCAGAGAATGTGATGAACTTTTTTATGATCACATTACAAGTGAAGAGTGGAATCATTTTTGGCCATGATTAGGACTCAACTTAGTCATTACTAGTCAAATAAAAGTAAAAGTTTACCTAAAATGATTTGATTGTTTGATCTGATTGAGAGACTTAAAATTCAGTCAAGAATAATATAAAGTAATGGTATTATCAATATAAATAGAATTTTAAGACATATTAACAATATTGAAGAAATGTTGCTAATTACATAGGTAACATCATACATAGAAACAATAAGTATATATTTAAATCAAGGAGCCTCTGCTTAATAATCTAAATTAATGAGAAAAATGTGATGAATAAATAAATCTACTAATAAATTTTACATTTTAACCAATATCCAAGTTTAGCAGATGTACCATGTATCTGAAGATTTAATGTTTAAATTTTTTGTGATTTTTCATTATTAGATTTGATGACAAACACAAAATCAGCAAGACTGAGTCCAGAAGACTGTGAATGAACATTGTACACATCGCAAAATAACTATGTGAGTTCTCTTAGTTATAAGTGGATGTAATAGCTGGTTTCTAAAATGGATTCTTTCAATTCCTTCCTTCCCACATGCGGCTTCTCATGTAAGTAGAGTGTAATTTCCCTGCCCTTGAATCAGGGATAGACTAACTGTTCTGCTCTATGAGCAGGACTTAGCGATCATTCTGGACTAATGAGCCTAACTCATAAGAAGCCTTGCAGCTTTCTTTGAGGCATCTTGGAGTCCTCATTTGGAATTCTCCATGATACTCTGGCCATCCAGAGAGGCAATGACCAAATGTGCAAGTTGTAGAGCCAGCTGCATTCTCAAGCTTCAGCCACATACCATATGTGTTAATTGCTTGTGACATTCGACCCCTTTGTGGCTTCTGATGACTCTGGCTCCTGCTACCATCTCACTGAAATTGCATGGATAAACTCGAAATAAGAGCTACCATGCAAGAGAGCTCAGTCATTCTGGAAAAAAACAAAAGCAAATAACAAACGTTTTCTTTAAACCACCGTGTTTTAGGAGGTAGTTTTCTAAGTAGCAATACATGACTGAAAGAGTAGGGTATGAGTATTAAGTAAATAATAATTTAAAACTAGAGCAAGATTTTCCATAGTAAAGATAACGAATGCATTCATACGGAGGTTCTGATGGTATTGAATGACTTGAGGATCAGTAACTTTCCATTGTGGTACCATTTGTTCATCTTTAAAATGAAAGGTCTTAGATCTTAAAAGGAAAGATAGAGCCATATGTGACTTCCTGCTAGGTGAAATTCTACTTATTTTTTCTGCAAGGGCCCAAAAGCTTATTACTAACTCAAGACAGAAAAAAATGAACAAGCAGCTAGATTTTGAAATGACTACCTTGAGCCAACATGGGTTGGCCATAAGAATGTTCTGTCAGAATGAACCTATTTAACTGAGTACCCAACAAGATTGTTAGGCTGGTAAGCTGGAGCACATGGTAAATGTTGTTCTTCTGTAATATTTAGCTCCTTCAGAACCTTGCTGACTTCAGTATAGATTTGCATCATTACTTACGCTCTTTCCACTAAGCTTTTTTTGAATGAACTGTTCCTTAGCAGCATTTTTAATCTTTTCAGGATCATCCTTTTCTCTCACAATGTTGCTTCATCATTTTCTTGGGTCTCTTCTAAAAATCTCACCCTTCTCTCCTTTCATCAGAGTTTAGCTTGTATTTCCTGTGTCAATTCAAGTTCTAGCAATTGTTTAAACTTTTTTTACTCTACTGAAATTGCATGTCCAAATCTACCCATGATCTTTTAATAGCTAAATTTAATTAACCTTTCCTCTCATTTCACCTTCTATGTGATAGCAGGTAGCTGGGTTTTCCTGTCTGTTCACTCACTTTTATTAACTTCCATGGCACTCTGTGTTGCTTTCACTCTTTCTTCTGTACTATCTTCCATCTCTTCATAATGTAATTATCTCTTCATGTCCCCTTCCTTCTCTTTCTTTTTTTCCAAATAGACCTCTCCTGTTAGTCACTCTTATGGGTTCATTCATAAGAATGATATGCTAATATTAACACCTGTCCTCTTGCCTGACCCTCAGGCAGAAAATATGTCCTGAAATTACATTTTAAATCCAAGTATCCGGAGTTCATTTTATGCTTTACAAATGGGATTATGGTCAAGGGGTTCAGGATACCTAAGTTATTTTATTCCAGCTGTCATTCTTCTCCATGATTTCATACAGAAGAGATGTATTTACATAGGGATAACAGCAAGTGAGAAATGGCTTCACTTAGGTGTTCTGATCTAGGCTTACAACAGCAGAAAAGGCAGGGCTTTCTGCTAAGCAGGACTTGGAGCTTAGGCCTAAAAAATGTTAAGTCTTAACAAAAAGTCCCATGTTAGAAATTGGTTTTTTGTTTGTTTGATTTTTTTTTTTTTGTAGAATAAAAGGAATATGATACCTGCATCTACTTAAAGAAGACCAAATCTGACTTGGTTTATTTCTTCTACTGCATGAATGGAACAAAATGCCAGAGAATTAGAGAAAGAGAAACAGTGTGAGGTGTGACAAGATGTATGAATTTCTGATGCACTATGACCTAATTCATAAATAAATGTGGTAAAAATCATTATTACAAAATCTGAACCCCTCACAGCAGTATTCTTTCATTCTATGAGAGGGTGTGTGGACAGTGTGCACGACAAGGAGTCAAGATCTCTGTCCCCAGATCTGACTTCAGGGACTGTCCACGCTTGTCCATCCCATCATCACTGTAATTTTCAGTTTATGTGTTGATCTCTGCTCTGTATGCTGCTGTTTGCTTACTTAATATTCTAGGACTGAAGCCCAGTTCACTCATCTGGTGGCCTCATTCTTGCCAATTTAATCAATAAAATACACTGAGTCTTGTATCCAGCATTTCTAACCACTTTGTGCAAATGTATCCAGTAATCCTGGATTTCAATAATGCTTTGGCTGTCTATATACATATACTACATATAATACCTATAAATTTTTTATTTCATACATTATTATGGAATTGGAATTTAGGTTTGCATAAATATGTAAGAAATTGGTTTATTCTTTGAAATTCTGCTTTGAAAAACTTAAATATTCCCCTTATTTTTCAGCTTGTGTCTATACTGGGTTTTAAACTTTCCTTGGGGAGTCAGTTTGCTACACCTCTGCAGCCATATGTGATGAGCTAATCCTGACTTTACAGGGTATAAGGGCTTCCAGAAAAAAAAAAAGTTTTTGTTTCAAACTGCATCTATGGACTATACATTTAGTACTGTGAGATTTGAAATGATGTTTCCTTTCCACCTCCATTAATTGATACTTTGATCCTGAACAAGTTCTATTTAGACAGCTAAGTGACAAAAGGTCTGTTGTGTCAAAATAGTTGTATTTTAACAGAATATATGAAGAAAACAGAATATAATCATGGGTTATTGAAGTGGTTGAAATGTGAAAATTTGAGCTTTTGATGTTTTTTACTCTTAGACATTAGGGATTAAAATTCACCAGAAAGAACACATTTTGAGGAAGATATATTTATCAAAGGACTTTAGTCTTCTGGCAGTGTTCAGGAATTTTCTGATCCCTGAGTGGGAAAAAAAGATGATAGAAGAACAAGGCAGGCAAGACGTTTTATAAGACCAAGAATATGAGACAAACTTCCCACCACCCCAGACAGCTGTGTTCCCTTCACCCCAGCGTTATGTCAGGATAGTAGAAGTAACATTGTAGTACGTATTACTATGGCACATAATATTCCTTTAAAACTTTAGATTATTATTATGCCAAAGAAAGCTAGAAAGCTTTCCATCTAGCACAGAAATGTTAAAAACCCAGCTGGGCATGGTGTCACAGTCCTGTAATCCTAGTACTCCAAAGGCTGGGTACTTGAACTTTCAAGGGCAACCTAAATTGATCAGTAAAACTCTGCCTCAAAAAGACAAAAAAAAAAAAAGTATCCCTCTCAAAGATTGTAGAAAAATCTGAAGAAATCTTAGAATAATTTTGAGTTCATTGGTTTCTTTTTTCCAACATTTTTTTATCTGCCTAGTTTTCACAGGTATGAACTTGACTTCTCATAAATTCATTGTTTTATGATTTTATTCTAATTAGTTGTACATGTTCCTTACCATTCAATTTGCATACTATTTCTAAGTTCATGCCAAAATGATAATTTAAAAGAGCTCAGGGTGTAGGAGTGGGCAGCAGAAAATCACTCCATGTCTCCTGCTCCAAGTCTCAGTTGCAGCGGAAATATTCAATCTTAGGTAATTTGAATATATATCCCATCTTTGTTGAGACAACATCTCTAAACTCCAAGAAGATTTAGATGTAAATAGCTATCACTAATAGAGCTCAAGGTGAAGCAATATAAATGATTCTAGCTACATCGACCATAGATGGATTTATTACTGAGAATTGCATCCTTACACAATCCTTGGGAGAAATGGGGTGCTTGGCTACAGATTAGATCTTGATGAAAGCTTCTTAGAATATAAACAGTGTTGAACATCAAGTGAAGTACCACTTCTTCTTCTACTAGAAAGACACAGAATCTGGACCTACCGCTAGAACTGTTGAATTCGGGATGATACACTATAGATGGGAACAGTGTATTGGGAAGCTGCTGATACCATGACACAAATGCATCTGGCAACCCACAGAAATAGAATTTATATAGAAGGGTGAAAGGCCGATCACCCCCCCACCACACTTGTAAGTAGCAATAGGAAAATCAGTAAGAAGAGGACTTTGTTGTTATGATGTTTTAAAAATCTGACTGACATATATCTGTATGATAAATCAATACTTGCACCCAGAATCCTGGTTGCAAATATATCATGGAAATGTAAATTTCAGCTGTGTAGCCACTGCGGGATAAGAGAAGAACTGAAAAGAGAAAAAACACTCATATCTAACTTCCACATATGATATGTTTATTAAATTAGTAAATATGCATCTTATAGCCATTGTAATTATTGAAACAATAAAAATCATAGTATTAATATTTTTGTAGTAAACACTATTTAATAATTGATATTTTCAATATCTATGTTTAATATCATGAATTTATGTTATTTACATGTTTAGATATTCTATATTTATAATGTGCCCTATTAACTGTTTTGCTTTAATTTAAAAATACATTATGGAGTTATGAATCTAGACATAAAACTTTATTTAAATATTAAATACTGAATTTACTTAGAATATTGTACCACCTAAGACAATTTTGCATTCACTATGTTTATATATTGATTTATTAGGTTTATAGTTAGGAGGTTTATACTAGAAAGATCATGAAACTTCTTATGAAAAGAGTCAAATATAGAAAATGATTATGTTTAGAAATGATGAAAAAAAGAAATGGTGAAAGATTGTAACTGTTTTAAACAGTACAAAACATTATTCTAAGGATGTGCAGATTCTAGCCTTACCTATATAATATGCTAAGTTTGATAGTAAAAAATTAAAAGAAAAAATAGGAATTTAAAATTTTATGATTTGAATGTGAAATGTTTAAAAATTAAATAAAAGCCCTTGACAAAATATACAAAGAATTTGTTGTAATTTTTCTCAAACTCTTCCAAAAATTAGAAGAGAATATTTACCAGATGAATTGATAAGACTAATTTGCACTGATACCAAAACCCAGAAATAAAAGCTATACACTCAGGACCCCTGAAAATAGGTGTAAAAATTCTCAGCAAAATACTTAGAAAGTGAATCCAGCAAGATATAAAAGAAATCCTACATCATTATCCATGGGATTATTCCTGGGATTGTAATATTGGCTTTATAGCTGAATCAACCAGATAATGTGCAATATCCAAGGGGGAAAAAGTGAAAGTCACAAGACCATTAAAATAAAAACAGGACCATAGAGCACTCCTGTACTATAAAAATAAAATACATCTAGATTGGTTAATCAGTGGTAAAATTTTTTCCATTTGCTAATGATGTGACCTGTTTGATAAGAAATCCTAAGAAATCACTAGCAAATTATTGACATAATAAATGATTTAACAATGTGAAATATATAAAATTAGAATACAGATATCAACTTGTACATTTAACAAAAAACAATCTATCAATGAAGTGAATACAAATATAATTTAAAATATAACCAAAAAGAAAGAATTTAGGGATCAGTTCAATAATATAAATACAATATTTTATCTTAACACAGTGTAGTACTAAAGTAAATTTCAAGACTTAAATGAGTGTGCAGCATTCCATATTCACAGAAGACTTTCCAAATTGATCTTCAAATACAATGCAATTCCTCTGAATAATGTCAGCTATATTTTGCCATGTAAAAATTGACAAAACTCATCCTACAACTTATTTAAAAATGCAAGGGATCTGAAATAGTCAATACAGTCTAAAAATGAAGAACAGATGAAAGACTCACCTGTCGAATTTTAAAATTTACTGCTAAGCTGTAATAATCAAGACAGTGTAGAGCTGGTATAAAATAGACATATAAGAAATGAGAAATGAGAATTAAAAAATGGAACTTCACATTATTGATCAACTGAGTTTCCATAAAAACATCAAGACAGGCAGGATGAAAGGGAACAAAAAGATTGAGATCTAATATGTAATTACTCTGTAATTTGTACATATACCTACATATTAGATATGGAAGTTAGATATGAGGTTTTTTTTTCTCTTTTCTTTTCTTCTTCTCTTATCCAACAGTGGCTACACAGCTGTAAATTACTGTAAAATATGAAGATAATTATAGGTCTTAAAATACTTAAATTGTTCTAGGATCATTTCATATCCACTGGCAAAATATTTAATGTCTTTGGTTTACAGTGTTCAAAAATTAAGTAAAAATGAGTACAGTTATATATGTAATAAATAAAACTATGAAATTGTAAGAGCACAAACTTCCTATAAATGTTTATGATGTTAGATTTGCAAAGTGGTATCTTAAATATACAAAAAAGTACAAATGAAAAGAAAAAAATTAATTTTATAAAAATGTTTTTTGCTACAAATGAGACCATATAAAAAAGGGAAAACAGATGGACCCCCACATGAGACCAAATAGTTACAAATATTTCATATGATAGTAAATTTTTATCTAGACTATATGAAAGCCATTTTCAACTCATGGGTAAAATATAAATCTTACAATTTTTAATGGACCAAAGATTAAAATAAACATATCTCAAAACATATGTACAAAAAGGTGATAATCACATGTAGAGATGCTTAATATCATCATTTATTAGGTAAGTGAAAGCCAAAACCACAATAAGTTAATTCATACTAACTAAGATGGCAATGATAACAGAGAAAAATAACATATTGACAAGGCTCTGAAGATACTGAAATCCTCATATGTTGATCATGGGAAAAAGAAATGATGCAGTCACTTTGGAAAATGGTTTTCTGGTTCCTTAAAATAGTAATCATAGACTTTCTCCATGACCTAACAATTTCACTCCTATCTTTATTCCTAACAGTAATAAAAGAACATCGACAAAAATCCTGTAAGTAAATGTTTAGAGCAGCATTATTCATAATTGTCAAATGAATAGACCCAAAATGTCTTTCAGTAGACACACAGATAAACAAAATGGTGTATCCATTAAAGTGATGTTATTCAGTAATATGGACATTCCATATAATACAAAATCAACACACAAAAATCAATAGTGTTCCTCTATACCAATAATGAACCCAATGAGAAAGAAGTTCTAGAAATAATACCATTCAAAGAGCAAAAAAAAAAAAATACTTAGGAATTAATCTAATGAAGTAAGCAAAAAGACTGCCTACAACAAAAACTATAGTATTCTGAATAATACAGTATTCTGAAAAAAATTAAAGGATATTAAAAAATGGAAAGACATCCTTTGCTCCTAGATAGGCAGAACCAACATAGGCAAAATGGCCATTCTACCAAAATAGATTTAATGTAATCCCAATCACAATACCAACAATGTTCCTCCAAAAACTAGAGAAAACAATCCTAAAATTCATATGAAACAAGAAGAGACATCCAAATAGCAAAAGCAATCCTGGGTAACAACAGCAAGTCAGGAATCATCGCAATATTGGATTTGAAGTTACATTATAAAGCTACAGTGATAAAAACAGCATGGTACTGGCAAAAATGCAAACATGTAAACTAATGGAGTAGACTGAAGAATGTAGAAGCAACCTTAGGCACATTCAATCACCTGATCTTTGACAAATGGGTCAAAAAATGGATTTTAGGAAAGATAATGTCTTTAGCAGATGGTACTGGCAAAATTGACTATCCACATACAGAACATTGAAGCTAGACCTATATCTCTCAGTATTTACTAAACTAAAATCAAAATTGTTCAAAGGTCTAAATTTGTAACAAAACATTTAATTTGGTAGAAGATACTGTTGGTAAAATTCTTGAAGTCATTGCTGTAGGCAAATACTTTCTGAGCAGAGCCCCATGAATAAGAGATTGGATCAATGACCAACAAATGATATTTCAAATTTTAAAAATTCTTCACAGCAAATGAAGCAATCATTAAAATTAAGAGGCAATCTGCAGAATAGGAAAAAGCCATTACTAGTTTCACATCAAACATAAGATTAGTATCTAGAATATATAAATAACTAAAAAAATTATATTCTCCCAGGGGAGAAAAAAACAAATAAAAAAAATGGACAACTGTAATGGATAGACATGTCTCAGAATTACTAATGACCAATAATTACTTGAAAAAAATGTCCAAAATTGAATCTCAGTGTAGTCATTATCAAATTACAAACTAATAAAACATTTTCTTATTCCAGAAAGAATAGCAGTTTTTAAGAAATCAAACAATAATGAATGCTGATTCTACATTGTTGGTGTACAAACACTAGGGATCTCAACATTTATTTTATGAAATGAAGACCATTAAAGCTAGATAGTGGTGTCAGTACCACGACTCTGGGAATAAACTGAAAACTACTGACCTGTATACTTTTAAGGAGAAAAAATTGAAACAATTTTCTGGAATTTATTTTCTGTTATGGAAAGTGAGAGTCCACAGTGTGAGAAAATGTTTTCCATGGTTATAAGCTTTAATATTTTTATTTTTATATTCAAATTCCTCTTGTTTTCTTAACATGATTATTTACAATTATTTTCTAATATATTATTAGACAAAAAATCCCTAAAATTCCTCCACATGATTTTAAAAGGTAAGGTGTATTTAAACAATGAGTCTTCAGGAAATAAATGCTTTAGAGTTATAATTATTTTGTTTGAAATTAAAATAATGAAAACCAGAAAGTTAAAATTTAATACATGAAATGTGTTTTGCATTGTTTGACTAATTTTTCATTCATTGGTATATTTCTGCTTCTGTATTTAGTTGAAATAAATATTTTTCCATGACCAGCTTTCATTTTTGAAATAATTATTTATAAATTTTTATCTGTGTTTCTTTTGGTAAGTCTCATTCTGAATTCTAGAATACTTTATTCTTTTATCTGCTTACACAAATACTTTAAATTCTATATGAGTTTAAAGAAAACTATTAAATCTATCTCCTAGAACTTAACAGCAATGGAAAAAAATAAATAAAATTGTAAGCAACACTGAATTTCAAAAAAAAGGAGGCTATTTATGAGGAGAAATATTAGTTCCTAAAAAATTCCCCTAACACAGATGTGGAAAAGTGATTGTCTTGTGATTCCACACACCATACAGATTTTTCAAAAATCTTTTTGATTTATCTAGTCTAGGACTACACAGGGTTTCAAATTGAAATTCGATGTCAAAATTTTAAAATAAGGAGACATTTCATGAAGACTTCGACCGTGTACGGTAAATTCCATGCTCTGGTAACATCAGTCCCTGCTTCATAGTGAACAGACCTTCCAGAGCAAAGAGCAGCCTTTCTCTGAAAGGGTCCTATGCTCTTCCTTTTAGCACAGCCTCTGATTCTTGTCTCTTTCTCCAACCCCACGGTTGTATATTTGTTACTTGTTGCTGTTCATCAACACACACATCTCTGCCTTTATTGATTCAGGTAATGTTTGACTTGTGATGTTGTGTACTTGGTTTTTAGCCTATTATTTGCTCTATTAGTTGGCCGTGATATTGACACACCCATTCTTAGCATTTATTTTTACTCCTGTCATCTAAAACCTCCAAGTGCTTATTAGTTCGCTATTGCAGTTTTCTGCTCTGTACAGGACACTGTTACATCAGAGGCTGCCAACCACTTGTCAGTGTCTCATAAACTCATTCTGTTCAATATTCTAGAATTCATCTAGGCACCCTGGTGGCTACTAATTTTTTTTGACTGATATGGAGTTAACTCTCTTCCAGTATGAGGACCTGAGCTAAGTAGGGATACTAGACAGCATTCTAAATAGTCTTTATACTGCATAACATCTCTATCCTTTGTCCTTACAAACTGCAAATTTTCTTTAGTTTCATCTCAGGCAATTTGTCTTCTGGGAATTACGTTAAGTATTTATTTGTATGACATCTGCTTCTTAACTTTACACATCATTTTCCAGGTGAATTTGAGTATAAGTAACAAAACACTCACTCCTAACTTGCTTTCAAAATAAAATGAGTTATGCAAAAGTTCAGGGTAGCACACATTCATGAAATACTATTTTTTCTTTGTTTTGTCTTTGGAGCAGTACCATTTTATAAATTTACTTTAGAACAGCCACTCCGTTAAGAATAAAAGGAAGTCTGATAAATATTAAGCTATCTTTAATAGTTGTCACAATAAAGTGCTTTCACCGCCTATTGTTTACATCTAGCATTTTCCTATATGTAGATATCACCTTCTCTTGGATAGAAACACCAAAAGAGGCATTTATTTATGAAGCATTATAAGTCTATAATCTACTTATTGACCAGCAATGTGGATATAATAGAGAGCTGGTAATGCAGAAAAAGTTGGAAGGCCACCTGCTGGAGAATTCCATTCTCCATTCTATTCAGGGCTGAATATAAAGATTCTATTGAACTGATTGAAGGCGGCCCACCTACATTATGGCGTGCAATGTACTGAAAGTTGATTGATTAGATGGTAATCTCACCTAAAAAATAATACTTCCCATTTGTACCTTTTGAGATACGTGTTCATTAGTTACCTTCTCAGACAACAAATTCTATTGCCTTTGATGAAATATTTTCCCATTTTACATTTCTTCATAGCTTTTGACAATATCTAAAATTATCTTTGGTATTTATTTGTTTTATACTTTTTATCTTTCTCTATTTCTACAATAGCAGTGCTATTCTTGTTTATCACCATTTCTACAGGATGTAAACCATAGTTTTAAAATACTAGATGTTTATCAAACTTAGGTCAAATTTTTATACTCACCTGACAGACAAATGCAGTCTTTCTAATCCAAAAGAAGAATATTCACATGCAGAGGAAAGTTCCCAGTTTTTCTGCATCTTGTTGGCTGCCTACATGTTTGCTGATTATCTTTCATCCCACTTTTCTGCTTATGAATGTTAGGAATAGGAATCTACAAATTGCATTTCCTAGCCTTTCTTGCCTGATGATTTCTCTCTAGATTCTGCCAAGAGAAGACTTTAGCTGAGGAATCAGATAGTTGGAGGAGAGACACTATGCTTTCTTTTTTTGTTTTTTCTGGCATCATGTTTGAGGGTCAGCCTCCTTTCTATCCATCAACAACTCACTCTTAGTTTCATAGCCCCGCTTCCCTGCTCTCAGAGCAAGCTGTAGGCTTATTGTTTCACGGTTCCAGGGCTGTCCAGACATCAGCCTTAGCAGAAAAACTTGGAATGTTCTGGGCTTCCTTTATAACATCTCTTTACTTTGCTGCAATTACTAACTTCTATTGTATTTCAAATTTATTCCCTTATATTTCTCTCAGGCTTTCTGACACCATATAATAATGTTACTGAGTTAGTTACCTCAATTATAGTTTATCATTTTAAAACATTAGAATGTTTGCTCCTATTTTTTTTTTATCTAAGAAAGATTTCCAGGAAACAAATTTCAAGGAGACAATCTTTGGGTTAAGATACCATAGAGAGGTTGATACAATAATGATCTCATTAGATCATGGGTAGATAATGGGCTACTGTTATTTCATGACTTGTAGTGGCATTACATCTGCCAGGCTATTTATTGTTGTTTTAGGTGAAAGCCTACTACTGGAGGTAAAGCTATGTCAAGTCAAGTGGCTTTTGAATTTAATTGCTATATAGTGATGACTGCTAAAAGACATGCAAAGATTTTTTGTTGAGACTGCATTGGATTATTACAGAAAAGAGCTGATAATCCTAGGGCTTTAAAATGTTGTTTCAAGGAAAGTCAAAGGCCCAGAGAATTTAACTGTGGTCTTAAAATAATCTTACACCTGAAGGGAAAAATCCCAAGTTCCATTTCAAATCTAAAAGTGAAAATTCCAGAATTTTACAATGTTAACTTGAGTTCACTGCTTCACTAAGCATCTTATGAAATTTAGAGCACATTATCATGTGTGAAATTTAGAATATATATTGTAAAAGAAACGTTGAGGCTTAGTATAGGGACATTTTGGTAGACAGATGAATCTGAGGATCTTGAATACAAAATCTCATTGAACTGCCATGGTTAGAAGAAATAATCTGCGCATTGAAGGATATTTGACATTTTCTATCTGAAAAAATGTGATAATAATATCTTCTAAGGAAGTTGATTTTCAAGTGGAAGCTGTCCATGAAACCTATCCCAACCATTCCTCATGGCTCCAAACTTACTCTGAAACTTCAGCATATCCATGTGAAACAAGTGTAAAATCGTACCCAAGGAAACATGAGTCATAATAACATAATTGTAATATTTATATTATTTAATTATGTTAGTTTAAATTTGGGGAATATATGTGGGAGTAATTCTTTTGAAAGAAATCAAATTTATAGAAATTTTATATTTAATGGGATTTCTTGAGCATCTAGGAGTGGCTCAGCTATGAACTCAGAGTTAGATTTTAATATGGCACATATTCAGCAATGTTGGATGAGTACAGCTTCTTTGGCATAATATTGAAAAAATTTTACAAGATATAAGAATGAAGAAATAACCGAGTATATTTAGTAATTGCAACCTGATCATTCCCTACCATTATTACTTCTCCCATATGGGCCCAGACAGCACTTACTTCTTTCAGATATTGAGGCATGTATCAATAAGGAATATACTATCATTCTCAAAACTCTGTGATTGGGAGGTACATATGAGAATAAATGGAACAAAACTGTTTATGAACTGAGTGTTGTTAAACTGAACGACAAATAATGATGGAAATACTGTGCTGTTTCATACATATTGTGCACTTTTTCTTTTTTCTTCTTTGTTACACAAAAGGCCATATTTTATTAACTCAGAAGAAAGCTTTAAAATAAAATAATTATTTTATTATTACATTAAAGATAAGAGTATCTTTGGTAAAACAAACTGATCACACATCCCTCTGTAAGTTATCATAAAGAGTGCCTGTATGTCTACACAAGGTTCAGTTTCCCGATATTGTAAGGCATTTTTGACTCAAGTTCCATATATGTTCTTTAGTCACCTATTAAAAAGGAATGGGAAAAATTGTGGTGAGAATATGTCATCTTCTGTTTTTCACAGTTATCTCCTATTTGCTGCATAGTTTAATTTCTGCTGCTGTTTTAAAGATCTGACTGGTTGCATTATAGACAAATACAATTTTCCACAGTTGTCAGTATTTGCTAAATTTATTTCTTATTTTTCAATTATACAAAATAAAACAAAACAAAGAGGATGAGTTTTATGCTACACGTCTTTTGTTGGCTAAGGATGACCTTGTAAAAAGCCAACTTTTAAATTGGTTACCTGATTTCAATGGAAGTGATGGAAATCCTGAAAGCAAAGCTAAGCAGGACAGCCTATCAGAAAATGCATAGGTGTGGAACTGCTCTGTGAATGACATCCAGAAAGTTATTTCTCAGACATTCACCAGTGTTTGACCAATGGAATCACGTGTAAAGTAGTTTTAGAGGCAGGTGTAGAAATTTTGCAAGGGTTGAATAACATAAACCTTTGCTTACCAAAACTCTTTGACTATACAGTCATTGACGAGAGGACAGAATTCAGTAGCTGAGATAAAATAATATATGTGGATACTGTTTGGAGGACACTAACCAACCACTTTTTATCAGATTACTTACTTCAGGTTTCTTCCAGTATGAAAGGGGAAATGAATTTTGTCACAGGAATTGCATCTTAATTTGATATTGCATCTTCTTTTCCTGCTCTCAATACCTCTCTTGGCATCAGCATCTGGAGACTTTTGAGTGACTTACTCACCGTCAAGAGATTTTGTACAATATTGCTTCTGACTAAACTTAAAATTAGTGCAGCAATAATGTCATGCAATTCACTAATCTTACTAAATGTACAGCTTGAAGCAGCTTAGAAGAAACTGCCTTGACAGAGGCATAGAATGTGTCCCCAAGAATGACACACTGTTAGTAGAGAGACAAACATACAAATTTAGAGTATTTTCATGCGGCAAGTATATATTAGTCAGTGCTTACTAGAGAAACAGCTATAACATGAGATACACAAATAAATTGACAAAATTGGCTTATGACAGCTGCACACAAAGTGTGAAAAACTGCAAATGGTCTTTTCTGCACACTGTGAATCCAAAGGATCCAGTCAAATATTTCCATTCCAGGACAATTGTGTCTTCTCAAATTTTATAATTTCAGTAGATCTGCATTCTTCTTTGTGCCATATAACATGTATTCATAGGCTTGAGAGATGGGAGAATGGAAATATTTGGATATCTATTATTAAGCCTATGAAATTGGTTTTTTTTACGCTGAGGATTGAACTCAAGACCTCATGCTTGCCAGGCAGGTGCTTATGCCACTGAGCTAAATCCCTGACCTGAAATATTTCAACATACATAAGGAAGTTTTATGCACATAATTCCTGATATATCAATTGTATTTATTTGCAAACATAAGACTGGTATATAACCATGTAAACTGTTCTAGTACACACACGCCTGAACCTAGAAATAAAAATAAAATTTATATCTGAAAAAGGGAAATTGGAATTGATAGATCTCTATTTAAAACCAATAATTCTAAAGCCCTTTGTTTTAATTAATATGAAAGAAAGCACAAGGAAAAAGAGTGATAATTAAATCACTTTTTTTACATAAGAGAAGAAATTTACTGTTAGATTTGAAAGAATCTGATCATGTTAGTAGAAATCTTAACACATAATTGATATATAATAAACATACTGGCAGATGTCTTACATATATGGAATGTACTTAAAGATGAAATTGCTATGCAGATTTCTTCATAATTTCCCAAGCTTGGAAGCTACCAAGGAGTCCTTCAGAATGTGAACAGATAAAGTTTATCACACTCAAATGACAGAATACTATTCAGTGATAACAAGGAGGTAGCTACTGAAAATGTGTGAAGGGGTCTTCCATGCACGGTCCTAAGTGAAAAAAGCCAATCTGAAAAAGGCAATTATATGGCATTTTGAAAAAAGCAAAAGTATAGATAGAATAAAAAGACAAATGATTTCCAGGGTTAGTGGAGGAAAGGAAGAATGGAGACAACACAGAGGATTTGTGTTGTAAATCTATTTTGCATGATTCTATAATGGGAGATACATGTCCTTATTGATGGAATGTACAAAACCAGGAAGTTAATCTTTCAACTAGACTGTATTAGTACTCCTAAGGATGTGATTTGATTGTGACACTAACCCGGTCATTGATTGTTCCCATCAGTGATTTAATAGCTGAATGGCTAATAGGCGGTAGGCCTAGTTGAAGCAAGGAGGTAATGGGCGTGTGACCTTGGGAACCATAACTGGTCCCTTGCCCTTTCCACAAGTGCTCTTTTCAGCCCTTTCTCTTTCTCAGCTACCAAGAGAGCTCCACCACATACTTCTGCCAAGATGTCTCCACTAAATATCTGAAAACATGAACCACTACAAACTTTCCTTCCCTTAATGTGTGAATGTTAGGCATTTTGTCCCAGTAATGGGAAAGCTAAG
Source organism: Hydrochoerus hydrochaeris (assembly GCA_004027455.1). Taxonomy (NCBI): domain Eukaryota; kingdom Metazoa; phylum Chordata; class Mammalia; order Rodentia; family Hydrochaeridae; genus Hydrochoerus; species Hydrochoerus hydrochaeris. Next base: position 142,408 of record PVLA01000012.1, read on the forward strand.
CAACACAAAACTCTACTCTAAACTGTGGATTTTCATGATAATGATGTGCCAATGTAGGTTCAGCAGATGAAACAAATGTACTCTGGTAGTAGGGGAGACTGACAGTGGAAGAGGTGTGGAGGCAGGAGATATATGGGCAATCTGTACTTTCCAATCAATTTTGCTGTGAGCCAAAAAACTACTCTAAAAGAGTCCATTAAAAAATAAAATGTCTTAAAAGGACTTTGTAGAAAAACTTCTGAGATTGACAGTATAGAGGTCAATGTATATAGAAATCTGGTACTAAAATGTATAAACTCTAGGGACAATTTTACATTAGATTTCAGTATTGATTTGAAGTATTTTCTAAAAATCCAGATGGTCACACTATTGGACTGTATTTAAATTACACACAGAATTCTCTCCATTTGGACTTAATACTATGCATTTGACATTACACTTTTGCTTGTTGTCTGAGTTGTTATAAATCTTTAAGATGAATGGGGAAAGGAAAACTACTTTCTGTAGGGCTGTATATGTTCATGTCATCAAAATGAAAGATAACATTCAAATTAGGATAATTAAAGATAGTCAGATTCACAAGAAGTCTCAAAAAAAAGATAAATTATCCTCTTGATTTATTATGGGAATAAACAAAATTACAGGTTTTTAGAATCCAGTGATAGACATTTATACACAATGTTTTGATTATTATTAGACAAAAATAAATATGACTAAAGCAATACTCTACAAGAATAGGCAAGGGCAGCTGCTGCCCTTCATTGAAAACATAAATGAGTTAGTAAATTTCTTGGAGGTAGGGAATAAAAAACATCATCTGTAATTTTCTTGCTGTCGACTCAAGTGCATTGCCTGAGCAAATTCTTATGGCCTCTGACAGACAACAGTTCGGTGCATGTTAGAGGGAGAAGGGAAGGGTATAAGAAATTGGGAATGGCTCTTATGCTTCAAAAAATAAATTTAAAGCAGTTGTATGGAAAACAAGCTTCTGAATTTATTATAAATGACTTTTAAATGTCTTTCTATAATATCTTATAAGATCAAACATCACTACAACATAATGAAAAACAGTAAGGGAATCTTATTTTGGCAAGACAGTACGTGGTCTTCATTATTATTGTTGTTATTATTATTTTGTTGCTTGTAAGTCACCAATTAAAAGATAGAACTCTAAATATAAGCCCCATTAATACAAAGTAAGAACTGTAAGTGAATCTCTGAACTTTAAAGATATGTACTGTATGATTTTTCTTTGGCTTGTATTTTTCAGTTTATCCCTTTTAGCTTGACCAGAGAGTGAAAAATTACAGTAATAATACTAATGTTAATAAAATGTCAGTTTTAGAGTGTTCTACAGTCATTTAACCGGGAGTACTTTGCTCTTTCCACACTCTTGGAATATTTAAAATTAGAGGTGTTGTCTGTCTCCAGGAAGATGTCATGTAGTTATAGGATTTTTTTTTTTTTTTTTTTTTTTAGCACTCTGCCGGCTAACCTATTCCTATCTAGCCACTTCAGGGGCTTGCAATGCCTCTAAATCTTACCGATTCTTTTCAAAATCCAGCTGAAGGCCTACTTCTTTCCTACCGATTACAGTCCACAGTAGACTTTTTCTTTGCCCATTCACTTCGTACATTTTGGCACAAATCTCCCCACCCTCATAGTTTGTTTCCACAAGCACAGCGTCTACCTTCTTTAGTCCGCTTCTCCTATTTCCATAGGCTGAGCCTAAGGAGAACGTTTAGTGGGAGGGGCGTGCTGTGCTACTGTCCGTGGTCCTGAAACATAATTGCTGGTTAAGGACATTTTTTTCAGACACATCTGGTGACTCTGGACTATTTTCTCCCAGAAATTTTAAAACCTGTAACTTGGCAGTGAAAAAGTAAGAAAGAAAAAAATCCAAGAAGACAATGGAAAAGAAAGATACAGGGACGTACAAGGAAGTATTCTTTAAATAATAAACTTGATAGAATAAAAGATACTTGAGCTTGACAAAATTTCCCAACTCCAAGTGTCAGCGTGGGAACAAGGTGATGAACAAACAGCTGGACAGAGCCAGTGATGAAGGGGCGTTAACAGTGCCACGTGGTAGGGAGCCTTCTCAGCGGCCCACGAACAAAGGCAGGGGTGTTAGCAGGCAGGGGTACCAGACAGGTGGCTTACTGAGGATGCAGCGTAAGCTGTGCTTTATCAACTGCCATAGGCTTTGTCTTGAGTTTCTCTTGATTTACAAACCAAACAAAAAATGTTGTTTAGCCGTAGTAGTGCTGGTGGGTGAATACACTCCCCGCCGTCGAGGACAAAGTCGAGGACAAACGGTGGATCTTAATCATGTTGGATATCTCTATTGCAAGTAGAGTGCCTGGTAAAATAAGAGTCACCATGCGCTGCCGCAGGGACAACATTCGACAAAGGCTGTGGAGTGGTCACAATTTCCATTCCTTTTAACAGGGCCATCCCCCTTCAGAGTGCAACCCCTCTCTCTTAAGGGCTCAGGTTCTAGAAAACCTCTCCTCCCTGTCGGCCTCCAGCGGTGCGGCACTCCCTGCACCCCTTCTTCAGGTCCCCGGGCGAGCTGACCCCGCGTCTCACTCCAGATCCCACCCACCCCGGCCACCAGTTCTGACCGCTCAAGAACGCGTTCCCTCCCCAACTGGCAGATTGCGCTCCTGGTCCCCGCCCCCAGGGCAACGCGGTTGTCATGGATACGGCACCTGCGCCCTGGCTGGGCCCCTTGGCCACGGCCCTCCCCCGCCGCGCCTCCCGGCCCCGCCCCGCCCCGCCCCGCCCCGCCCCCTCGGGCGCTCCCAGGCCGCGCGCGCCCCCGCGCACCCCCCCAGCCTGGCGGAGCCGGAGGACCGCGGGCACGAGCGAGACTGAGAGCGGCCGCGCCTGCGCACTGGCCGCCTCCCCTAGCGGCGATCCGGGCCGCTGCCGCTCGCTCGCGCTTGGGCAGGACGCGGGGCGGGCGGGGGAGGGGGAGCGGCTTCCTCGCAGCCCCGAGTGAGGCGGAGACCCGGGCGGGCGGAGCGGGCGGCGCCGCACCTCGGCCAGCGGCGGCTGCAGCAGCTGCCCTCGTCCCCGCCGCCGCTCCAGTCCCTTCTGTGATTACCACTCCAGCTGCTGGGGACGCGCGAGAAAGGAGGCGAGAAACTCCCACCGACCCACAGAGGTGAGTCCCGGGCAGAGCATCCTCCATCCCTGCCCGCCTCCCTCCCATCCTCTCCATCCTCCCCTCCCTCCGCGCGCCGCCCTCCTCCCCTCATCCTTCCCAACATCCCTCTCTCCTCTCCCCTCCTTTCACCCTTCCAGCCTTCCTTTCATCCCTTTCTTCCTCTCTCCCGGCTCCACTTCCTTCCCACCGGCTCTTTCTTCCCTGCCTTGCTTTCAGCCGCTTGTCCTCAAGCTGGGCTCTGCAGCCCTTTTCTCTTGTCTTCATCTCTTTCTTCTCTTCCTTCACCCCTTCCCCTACCAGTGGGAGGGTGGGCGCATCCCTGCTACAACTGTCCGATTCAGGGGCTTCCAGAAAACCGGGCACATACACCGAGAGACGCACTCTTGCATGGTGCATGCCCTGCAGGTCTCTAAATTACTAGGATTAGGGGTCAAGTTGGATTGAGTCCTGGGAACTGGGAGGAGAAGGGGATCTGGGAGGAATCTACGGGTTTGTGCTGTATTAGGGTGGGGGTGGGGAGGGTTGTCACTTAGACATGTTATCAACAGCCCACCCCCCAACAGTTTCTTTTTTTTTTTTCCCCCTCTCTCGAGAATTACATATTCCTAGTGTGTGTCTCACTAATTTAAAACCCAGCTTTCTCTGCTTTGATTGTCTCCATGAGAAACCACAAGGAAAGAGCCGAGAGGAAGGGAACAAGAGAGAAGGGAGGGGAAAGGAAGGGTGGTGGCAGAGGAAGCCTCTATGCTTTTCCCTCAGGCCTCCGTGGACTGACATTTTCAAACCACCCGCCTACTATTTGGCTTGGAATTGAACCTGTGTGTCCTTGGTCCTGTCACTGCCTACTCCAGAGGCAGAAACTCTCTAAACTTTAATGCTTGGGCACCACAGCCTTATTTATGGAATGCTTTGCTCAGCATAGGTACCACACATCAGAGTAGATTGCTTTGATAAAATAGGAAGCACAGGGTGAGACCGATGCACTTTTGTTCATCATGGGTTAACTTCTAAAGGATGGTAATGGTTAGTGTCAGAGAAATGAGGCTGTATTCCACAGGCTGATAGAAATACCGTTTAGCCGCACTGTAGCCCTTAACAGATATCTGTACTCCTTCTCATTCACACCGTAGGGATCTTGCAGATGTTTGAAGAAAAATATTCTGTGCGATTTTGTTTGTGGTTTACACTCACGGAAAAGTTGAATTAGCTCAGGGGACCATAGTTAACAATTTAAAATTTCAATTGGTTTTGTTACTTCTTGCCACAAAATTGATGTATTTGACTTTGATTTCTTTAGCTTACCTCATCTATATGTATTAGTGGCATATAGTGTGACATATAATGTGACAGGTATCTTTTTTTTTTTTTTTGCAAGTGTTGCTGCCGAAAAGTTTATATATGGCAGGACAGCCTTGCCGGTTTAGTGTATTTGTCATCACAGAAGGATCCAATTTAAAAAAAAAAAATGAATGTTTAGAGATTTGTATGTTTTGTTCTATTTATATGCTTCTAAAAAAAAAAATCAAACCCCAAAACTTGGTATTTACTGAATAGCTTAGTTTTGTGTTTAAGGAGTATGTGTAGAGGAATGAAAATTGGATTCACTGAAGTTGCCAGTAATACATAAATAAATAAATAAATAAATATTATTGATTTTTCCTTTCATTTAAATTATCATATGCCAGTAGTGCAATATGTGCTTATGCATTTTTATGGGCAAAAAAGTAGGAGTTTAGATGAGGAGAATTGCCTTCCTAAGTGATAGAGTGCAGATTTGATGAAGAGCCGATGCAGTTAATCATGTGAATCAGGGTTGGGGAAGTGTGTAATATTAGGAATGATGGAAACTCCTCCTGCGACTCCCCATGCTAAGAATGATGCGGTTCCATTAATGGCTTGGCTGACTTTTCAGCTATGTGGCAGAAGCTAACATCCTCCTGCAGAACCATGGTGAACCTTGTGGGTATTTGAATGCTTACATTACTTAATAGTGAACTTGCACAGTGGGGTGGGATGCTTTTGGTTGTTGGTGTTTCCCTGAAATACGAAGCTAGTGAAAGACTTTCATAGTAACTGTATAGGAGCATACTGTGTTAGTTTTCTCCTTTTTAAATGCCTTTCCATGCTCATCTTGTTACTTTTTCCTTGTGGGGCTTTGCTGTGGGGAAAAGGCAGCCCCTCAGTCAGCCCTGATTTTTCTTTGTTCCAGTTTTCCTGTGCAGAGTGATGTGGGTGCCCCAGTTTTTCATACTGTGCTCTCCAAGGAAAGAAAGGTCCCATTTATCTGTCTCCTTTATTTGTAAATATTTGACCACTTAGTGAATACAAACTGTTCACTAAAAAATAAAAGATTATTTGGCTTTCAACATAATTTAAAGAGAAATGAGTAAAATTAATAAAACATAAATTAAGAGGAATTGGTGTCTCACATAAGCAGCTTGCCATTCTGATCATTAAATCAGTACAGGTAAAGACTGAATTTCTCTGTTAATTTTCTCTCTAAAGGTTTCTGTCTTTAGTTGACTGGACCTTTAAGAATGCACAAAACAAACACCCAAAAGAACATCTTGTGGACTCTTCTTAGGAAGTTCTCTAGATATATTTTTCCTGCCTCCCTCAGAGTTCTGGACACTTTGGAAGCCTGTGCAACAGAGTATGAGGTATCGGAAAGAAGTAGAAAGGAGTGAAAGATACTCCCTTTGACCTCAGCTTGCAGTCTAGTTGAAGATAAGAAGTATTTGCATGAGATCATATTTCACAGTGGCAGAGAACAAGATCTTTGTACAGAGCTTTAGATGTGAGCGCAGAGCCTACAGTTTATGAGCTTTGTGCCCTTGTAGACTATTTAAGTCTCCCTGCTCATCTATAGAACAAGAATTACTGTAGACTGTTATTCATGGGTTTACTTTACAGGTCAAATATGTTTAGAACACTACTTGGTACAAAGTATGTATTCCGTAAGCATTATTATAATTAGGAGAAAAGATTTAAAAATACTGCAAGATTATATATAATCATGGATTGGAAAGATGCATGAACAAGTAAGTGTTAGAGGAAATCTGAAGAGGGCAGATGTCTGTGTGGCTAGAAAAATATATCCCATAGTAGTGCTAGATCCTGTAGTGAGACTGCAGGAAGGATTTTATGCAGTCTGGGTACCACACCTGGAACAAAAGCAGATACAGGAGGAAGCATCATGTGTTCGAGGATATAGGAGGAAGCGTGAGGTGTTACAGGAAAGCTGCTTATTTAACTGAAATATTTGACATGATAATGTATGCATTAAGAGATATGAAACATGGAGTCAAAATGAATATAGAGTCACTAAGGATAGGACAAACCTTTGCAGTAATAGGATACATTTTAGGACAGAAGATTTAGCAATTCATGGGACTTGTTTTAATTTTTTTGTGACACCTTATGTTCGATCCCAGGACACAGAATCCAAAGTATGAGACACTGCAAGGACCCAGAGTATTCTTTGCATTTCTTTTTCTTTAAGTGGAGACAGCAGGAAATTTTGACATTTGATGAACAACCAACATTTAATATTATGGTTATTCCAACTCTCCCTTGTTTTGCATTGCCACGTGACTATTCCAGGACTCTATCATGGTGATTAGTTTCTTTTGACATATATGAAATAGAAGTTGTTAGGGTAATTATATTTACAAATGGTCTACTTTTTTACTTCAGTCTTAACTTTATCTAATTACCAAAGTTTCTTTTTTTATCGGTATTCAGAATTACTAATGATTCCAAATATATTATGCTTTTTGAAGTGTTTTACTGAGAGACTTACATGTGATTATAACAGAGGACCTGTTAAGGAATTTGCACTGAACAAATTAAGTATCCACTGAAGATTAGGTGACAGAGTACACATTTGTACACCTTTGTAAAAAGGCTAGGTTCATGAACTAGTTTGAAATAGTCCTCCAACAGGAGATGTGATACAAATTGGATACTTTTACCAAAAATAGATTTCCAGAAAAACTTACCTTCAAGTTCAAAATAGCAGTATTATAGTGTTTATTATGCTTGATCTGTATTTTGAATAGGTCAACACACTTTCACTGCTTTCCTCCAATAGGGAAAAGCTTCTGACATCTATTTTTGTAGCACTAATAATACACAGAATTGCTTGTGTGGATATTATCTGAAGTTGTTTTAGTTGCCAATGTGAATATATTTTCGAAAGCTAAAAATATAAACTTTTGTTGTTTTTATTTTCTATTTTGAGATCTTTATTGATATTCTGATGTTGTAAAGATTCTGGAGATCTAAATAAAAATTTTCAGATTTATCACTTCTAGTCAGTTTTACATTTAAGTATCTGTGGTATTTGAAAAAAATTTAACTGTTTGCATTTTTATTTTCTTGATTCGGGATTTTTTTTTATCTTGGAGCTAATTCAACCAAATATATGTATTCTATACCTCTGTGAAATTAGTTGTAATGAAGTATAAAAAGTCAAAAGTTTAGTCTCATTTTACAGAGCTTAATTTTATAGGGCTTCATTACTAAAAGGAAGAGTATTACTCATATTTACTTGAAGGCATGATATGTGTAGGCAACCACTGGACCATTATTTTTCAGATGTGAGGATAGCATGCATTAGCAAGCGTGAAAAAACAATTAAATTCTCCATAAGTTAAAGTTCTGACCAAATGAGAACTTGGAATAAAGTTGAGACACAATGAATTAATTTTCTTTCATCTGTTGGGCTGAAATTCTGTTAACTGCCTGTTTAATTATCAGTTTCCTGCTTTGCTGTCATGTTAATGTTGTCAGTGTTTTAGTTATTTGAAAACACGTTGTGTTCAGTTTCCAAAGTAAAGTATGAATAAAAATGTAAACTCGTATGTTGATTTTTTTAGTATGTATCTTACTATTTTTCAGCATTTGGCAGTTGTGTGAACTTGGCTATTTTGAGAGAGCAAAATAATATCTCCTTGGTGGGAGCTACCTGACTGTGATAGAGATAAAAATTAAACCATATCCTAACTCATTGCAATCGTCCTCAGTTATAAGAATGGACATATTGTAGTGCTTGAGATAACATAGACAATGGAATATTATATTATCCCAAGGATGATAGATCTACAATAGGAGTTTAATAGGAAGCTTCTGAGGTGTTCATGTTGTGTAAAATGGAATTATGTTGGTCATTTTGTATCTATAATAAAGCCAAGATTTTTTTTTTAGTGACCTGTCAGTATTTCAGAACTAAAGCCATGAACTCCTGATAGAGATGCGTCATTTTGTTCTTCTGTAGTCCACTCAGAAACTACAATGAATGAGTCCAGAAATGACTAATGCTCTGGTGCCCCTCTCTTTTAATCCTGATGAAAGCTTGGTAAAAATTCATTCTACCAACTTCGTCTTGAATTCATAGGACCTGAGGCAGCTGCTAAAGGTCATCAGTTCATTTCTGTGAAAGAAGGTAGAAATGCTTCTTAAACACTTCAGCACAGTTAATTTTCCCCATGTCTTCCTGGGAAAGGATTTTCTGTAATGCTCAAGAATTTACCACACCATTCTATTTCTTTAGGAATGATACCAACCACACAGTCAGTTGACAAAGTACGTTTACTTCCTATCAAGCAGAATTGGCTTGAAGAAGTATGCATTTTACTCAGGTTATCTGGAAAAACTTCATCTGTCACTTCACTTTTGATTACCCTGTGTTTTTATCATATTGTCTGGCATGAATTCATTCAACAGGTATTTTTTAACATATCTGTTCTGTGGAGAGCATTGGTTTGAGATGATAATTTTCTCAACACATCAAACCTAACACCTGGATTCTTACTCCAACTTTTCAATTCATTTTCCGATGAATTATATGACTACAAATATCTTAACCCATCCAAACCTTATTTATAAATATGTATTTTAAGTGACTTGAATTAATGGAATATAGGTATTTAGATATATAATTCTATAATTCTACAGGTAACTTTTTGTTTTTAAGGTATAATGATTCAGTTTTCATTATGTCCTTTTATTTTCTTGAGACATATAAATAGCTATTACGCACACATGCAAAAACTACACCTTCAGTGGCTTGTCTTTCCCTTTCTTGATAAAATTTGAAGTTTATGTTAACAGAACCTTGGACCAAGGGACAAGGAAATTCTTCTTGCCTCTCCATCCTTTTCTCCTTGCTTTTGTTTTTTAAAATTCTTCTGCATTGGAGGCATAAGTTTATTGCCAGCTCCATTCAGGGGATGATCTCAGTGTGTCATTAGCTTGTTAGAAGCGTGCTAAAACCTTTGAAAGACATACAGATTAATACATTTAGAAAAGGTTGTTATTTAAGCAGTTACAAATGTGTTAAGGTTAGTATTTCTATCTCAGGCAAAGCAAGGCCTTGTTTACTCAGTAAATCGTGTCCCATAAAATGGTGCTTATTATTCTTCTTACCAGTCCAGGTCTATGTTCCCATTTAATATTTGTGTTTTGTTTTGTGCTTTGTTCTGTTAGTTTTTGCGACAGAATCTTACTGTGCTGTTAAGACTGTTTTGAACCCACTATGTGACCTAGCCTGACCTAGAACTTGCAGCAGTCCTCCTGCCTTAACTTCCTGAGTGCTGGGATTACAGGTGTGAGCTACTGTGCCTGGCTTTAATATTGTTTTAAATCAAGTTTTTGTGATGCATTTTGCATACAATAAAACACACTTATTTTATGTTGTTTATTGACTTTATTGTGCATTCACAAATGCTCTTGTGTAAACATCTCTGCAATAAAGATTTAGTGCATTTTTGTTTCCTTAAAACCTTCCCTGGGGTCTGATCTGCTGTCTATCTCTATAGATTGTTTCTTTTTCTAGAAATTAATATAGATAGAATCACGGAAGATGTACTGACCTTTGTTTTTCTTCCTTCACTGAGCATAATGTTTTTGAGATTTGTTTGTGATTTTGAGTAAACATCTGAAAAAAGATATAGGAGAAAAAAATCTTTGTGATTTTGATTTATGCAAAGATTTAACAGAACTCAAAAAACATTAATAATAATTTGAAAGAAAAGACAGGTAAAACTTTGTGACAATTTTTTGAAAATGCTTTATCTACAGATGACACAAGATTTGCTGGTTCTTTGTATCTCTATCCTAAATAAGTCTTTATTTAGATTCTGTATAGGATTCTTGCAACTCAGTATGTAGGCAATAGAAGTGAAAGTTGAACAAAATGTCCCGATGTACTTTGCAGAAGAATGTACATGAATGTGCACTGTCCATATATAAAGGTGTTTAACTCGTTTCTCCTCAGAAGTGAATCAATGAGATTCCACTATATGATCACTACAATAGTTAAAGTATAAAGACCGATGACACCGAATCTTGGAGAGGTTTTGAAGCAACTGTAATATTCATACATTACAGATGGGAGTGTAATACTTTGGAAAACAGTTTGGCATTTCTCTTAATTTGGAAAGTGCTGTTACCATATGACCCAGAAATTTTGCTCTCAGGTGAAATAAAAACATGTATAAAAACTTTTACATGAAAATTAGCAACAGTTTTATTCATAATATTTTAAAATGGGAAACAACCCAAATATCTATGAAAAGCTACTTTTTTGAAATAGAAAACACAGCTGATGATTTTGTATGTGGACGCGTGCGCGCGCGCGCGCGTGAGTGTGTGTGTGTGTGTGTGTGTGTCTTTATTTAAGAAGTTTGCTATTTAAAACTAGTATATGTAACCTGGTCACTCAGGGAAATAAACACGGTCGAAAAGATTTGTAAAAGTGTCAACACATACAAAAGATGGTGGCTCCAGGCACTGGGGCATTGGATCCGGGCTTAGCTCCCGTTGTGCCTTTGTCTTAGCTCTGCCCTCTCTGTGTGCTCCTCTCTGCGTGTTCTCCTTATCCTCAGCCAGTAGCAGGATGGCTGCTTTAGATCCAAGCATACCATCATGTAGTAGCAGTGTTCCTTCTTGCAAAGTGGAGGAAGGTTTGCCAAAAGTCTCCCTGTCCCACAGGCTTCTCTTTTATCTTTTTGGCCAGCGCTGGATCACTTGTTCGTGGCCAGTTAAACCAACAGCAGAAGGAATGGAATTGCTACAAAAGAAGACCCTCTGCTACATTAAAATCTCTCACCTATGGATGGGCTCTGCTTTCCTGGAAGCCCAAAGGCTGAGTGGAGCAGGCATAGGGAGAGATGAAAAGATTGGTAGTTTTGTGAAGAATAAGGAAAGGGGAAATGAATGCTGCACAAGTTTGTTGCAGTTCTCTTTAGAGGCCTGCCATGCTGCCTTGGTCTTGCAGGTAGAAGCAGAAATCTGCGATTGCAGTCACAGATCATGGTGGGGATGTGTGCAAAAGCAGGTGACAGAGGGTAGTGTGGGACAGCAACAACAAAAAAATTTTAGATCTAGCCTGCAGTATGAGCTGTGGGAAAAGGGGTGTAGATCCAAGAGAACAATTGGAATTGGGCGAGTATAGAAATAGTGACAAAGCAGAGCCAAGCACTTTTAGGCTCACAGAGTTGGGACAGGAGTTGGCAGTAATCTGGGATCCAGGCAGGAAAACTTGATTGCAGTTTGCCCATCTGTGAAATCAGGACCTCAGGCAAGAAGATTTTCATGTTTTGCTTGTTAAGGCAGAAGCTAAAGCAGTAATTATTGTTCATTTTTTTTAAAAAAAGGTGTTTTCAGCCATTTTAGAAACTGTGTCAAGAACAAGAGCTAATCCCTGTTTCCTCCCAGTCCCTTTAAAGGATCCTCAACTACAGCAATTCCTTCATAAATGCTTGCTGGTTGGATTAAGTCCCTGGGATTGTTCTATCTTTGAACAAATCACAGATTTCTGGTTAGACAAATTTAACAGCTAATTCATCAGGTATTTTTTACATGTTTTGAAAACCACTATTTGTGTGTGCGTGTGTGTTTGTGTGTGTGCCAGGAGGCTAGCACACAATCCTGAATGCACACACTAGTAAAGTATAGTTTCTGGTCTCATAAGTGACCTGTCCAGGAGGGGCTTGTAACTGAATAAATACCAGGGCAGCTTAAGGCTGAACAGACTGAGATAGTACACAGAACAGTATACTGACTCTGCAGTGGCGTAGTTCAGAAATCCTGGCAAAGGCAGAATGAGAAATTTCACTGTAGGAGAGAGTGGAAGCAAGAGGTTAGAGGAGAGGATGACCTTGTATTAATACCTTTTAATTCACTCTGGCATTGGTCTAGAAACTGGGCCAGGGCTGACCCAGTAGGTCAGATGGGAATCAATGAGCACAGCAGTAGGTGAGGTGGAGAAATCATGTCCAGGAGAAATAAAGTTTGGATGCTGATAACTGCTCAGTAAGCAGCTGAAAAAAATGAGGCTGGAGTGAAGGGGAGAGGCTGGGAATAGAGAAATATTTTAGCACTTTTTACATGGGCAGTATCTCAAAAATTCAGTAACAGAGGATATGTTGTTTTAAAAGGAACAAGTCTGTTCTGTGAACACAGTAATACTAGAAAATAGCAAGAAAAACAATGTAGAAAAAAAACCTTATAGTATTACTATCTAACAAATATTTTGTCAGTTTTTAGGTTCTTTTTCTTGGTGAATATATCTGAGTCTATCATGCAGTGAGTGGGATCTTTTAAAAGTACAGCAGAGATCATATCATTTTGCATTTTACTTTTTCTAACCATACAAATATTTAAGTAATATAAACATGCAAATATACTTGTATTTAACTATTTCCTGCAGTATAACCATTCTTCATTATTTTTTTGTGTAACATTAGATCTATTGAAATTTATGTTTTCAGTTTTTGAATAACTAGAGAAGCAAGATGTCTGGGTTGATATGTCTCCCAATATGAGTTGGACCACGAGCTGAAGATTGACTCTCAGGGCTCCAGGTGACTGTCTCAAAGAAATAGGTCTGTGTAGCATTTATACACACAAACACATATATTTCAATAAATGGTTACATGGTGTTCTACACTCATTTTCACTTGACATAGCTTATGAAAGCCACCATATAGGTACATGAAGACACATACTGGTATTTGTTAATGGCTGCCTATTACTTTATAGTTTGATTGTACCCTGATTTCATTAATCCTTATGTTTTCATAATTATTCAGTTTGCTCCTGCTGCTTTGCTGTTCAAACAAGACTGCAATGAATATCCTTGTTACAGGTCTCTAGTCCACATGTACTAATAGAATTTTAGGGGTGATAATTGTCATTCTTGAATCATGAAGTATATGAGTTTTAGATTTAAACAGTTAATACCAAATCGCTCTTCATATGGTAGCACCACTTATATTCTGTCAGTAGGAATAGAAGCACATTTCCATATCCTTTGCCAATAGAAGATTTTAAACTTGTAAAAGTTTATCAATGAATATATAAAAGAACCCCTCCCCCCATTTTATCAACTGTTTCCCTGATTTTGAGAGGAGTTGATTGTTTTTTGGTCCTAAGGCTTACTGTTTGCTAGTAAGAGTCTGTTCATTCCCTTGACCATGCTTTCACCAGTGAGCTACTGACCCTTATTTTAATTTATAGGAATTACATATATTTTCTGGGTATAAAAACTTTTGCTGCTGTTCTTAAACCACTTGTGTACTGTTGTAACTACCATAACATATAGTATGTTGTGCTATTCAATCAATGATTGTTTTTATTTTTTCTGAAAGTTCATGTCTATTTTTCTTTTTCTTTTTTTTTTTCTTCTAGAAGAAAACAACCTGGTTACTAAATTTCTACAACAAAGCTTTTGGTATTACAACTTGTATTGTATTGGGTAATGTTGAAAGAGAAGTAATAACTTTCTAATTTATGATCTTTTATTGATGTCTCATATTAACATCTTCCTTTTTTTACAGCCTATAGAATCATTAATAGTTTTCTTCATAGAAGGTGGTCTTTCTCATGTTATGTCCTTTATTACTGCCTTATGAGTAGTTTTTGTTACTGTTGGGAAAGGGATATTTTGTCTTACAATTTGCATTAGGTATTTTTTATATAAAATGTATCTTTTTCTGTTTGTACATCTTTTTGTCTAGTCACCTTATTGAAATGCTTTATTGGTTAAACATATTTGACATTTTCCTGTGTATTTTTTTTACAAATTTGTGTGACATTTTAAAAAATTAAGATAATATGTATTTCTTAACATATGTTAAGATAAAATATGTTTTAAATGCACATGGAAATATTTGTAAGACTTATATGAAAATAACAAAATGTAATAATTTTTCATAGTTCCTTCTAATTTTAACTGAAGAAATATTTTTCCTAACTTATATTTAATGTGAATGGAATATTGTTCATATCTGAAATACTGGGATCCAAGCGCACCTTTATTTATTTATTTATTTTTGGTACTGGGGATAGAACTCACGACCTTGCGCTTGCAATGCAGGCACTTATGCCACTGAGCTAAATTCCTGGCCCTACCTTTTGGTTTTTAGACGTATTCTCAGTGTGTTGCCTCCTCTGGAAGAACCACAGTATATCAGTATAGTGAATACCCATATCTGTACAGTTGTGAATTCCTCTTTGGAGTAAGCCCATTGTATATATGAATTTCATGTGCTTAATTCTGAATATTTGCTTGACACTTTCCAAGCCTTTTTGAATACTTTATGTGACTTTCAAAGGAGTGGGCTATTTTTTGTACTAAGAATCAAACTCATGACTTTGGGCTTGCCCGGAAGACTCTGTGCCACAAAACCATATTCCTGGCCCTGGGTTATGTCTTTTCTAAATGTTCAACTCTGTTGAGTAAATGGAGATCTGATGATGCTGTAATGTTTATGATATTAAATTATGTTCATGTTACTAGTGGTTTTTTTTTTTTTTTTTTGTATCGGGGATTGAACTCATGACCTCGCGGTTGTCAGGCAGGCGCATAAACCACTGAGCTAAATCCCCAGCCCCATGTTCATGTTACTAAACTTTTAAAATTTATATAAATGACTTTATTCTTCAGCATGTGATACTTTAAATATTATTTTGCTATCATTTGCATATGGAGGCTCTTATGCTATACAACACCACCATCTTGCATGCAGCATGTTTTATTTATTTATTTAATTTTAATTTAGAAAAATCTAAGCATTGATAGACGAGCCAGTTCAGCACCACTAAGAAGATTTTGTAGTCTTCAATTCTTGCCCAGAATTTCATTTATTGGCTCTAGGACCTTCTTTGCCAAACTTGAGTAGAAACTTAGCTTCAGGATTATTTTCATACTCTTCTTTTATCATGGAATATGGTTAGTTTGAATGAAATCTTTTCACTGGTGAGGCAGATTGATAAAATGGGCCAATTACTTTGAATGTAACCATTCATCTGGCTTAAGCCTTATGTAAATATGAGTATTGATTAATCCTAAATGAGCCTATCATTTTAAAATTCTGTGATCTGTATTACAATGGTACAGGTTGATGATACAAGGTTTACTATGTTAAAAACCATTTTTTTGGGGGGTGGAATATTGAATGGAGATGTGAAATTAGTAGCAAGTGGCAAGTCACAGTTCTTGGAATTGTAAATACTTTTACTGATGTCGAGTTACTGAATTTAGTTTTAAAAATATGGTTATTTATGGTAGTTTTGTCTTTCCCTGAAGAGTTGCACCAATAAGGATGATTTATAATAATATGAACATCATAAGTATTAACAAAACCATCATTTAGTAACATATACATATTTTCCACTCAAGATGGTCTGAATACTTTGAGATAGCTATTTATCTGATAAAATTTGTTTTAATGCCTGGCCAACTTTGGAAAGACAGTTTTATTTGCTCTTGCTATTACAAATAGCTGGCCTCTTAAATTCAGATGTATTTTATTAATGTGTGTATGAATAGAGAATTGCAGCTAATTCAAAAAGTTAATATGTAAAATAATACTCCTTTTAATGTAAATTCAAAGTTTTCATATCAAAAATTTAATAAGTGACATTTTAAAGTTTTACATCAGAAAGAAAGTTAACTGGATAAATTTTGTTTTTTGTACTAAACTACAAGTGTTTAGTAACACAAAACGTATCAAAGTCTTGGTGTACTTTGAAAAATATAGCACGTTATAGAAAGAAGTTAACGCAGATCGATAGATAGCAAGATAGAGAGCCTCTCTGAGAAAAACAACTCACATCCTAGAATTTAACAGCATGGAGAAGACCAGATGAAAGGAGAGGGATTCTCATGACCCAGGAAGAAACTGCAGAAAAAGAAAAAGAAAAAAAGAAAAAAGGGGGAAAAAAAGCATGGAAGGAGGGCTGGAGCTGGTCCTGCTCTGTGCTGGGTGGAGAGCTGGAGATGGACACGCACCAGCAACCCAGTCCCATGCTGTGCTGGGTGCGTCTTGGAGTCAGGTGACTCATGATGGAGCTGAGGTCACAGTGCTGCCGAGATCAGGGGTTAGTGAGCCTGAGACCCTTAGCAGGAGGAGGCGCCACAACAGGGAGCAGAACAAGTGAGGCGAGCTGCACTGACCTGTGATGAGTGCTGGGAACTGGGTCCCACAGATGGGTGATTGGCTTGACGACATACTGGAGTAGGGCAGGACAGGCAACCACAGTGGCATCAGTCGGCTGCTCCTGGCCCAAAGCGTACTGGTGGGTTCTTCTTGGGCTGGGCCATGACCCTGGTTGGGACCCAATAGCCAGGGAAGAAACTGTTCTGAACCCGTGACATCTGCAGGGCACAGACTAATGTGCTGAAGGCACTCACTGGTTGACTGGCTCAGAGGACAAGGGCCAGCCCACATCGCCCCTGCATGCACCTCATAGATCAACAGCAAACTGAAGAGGACAGCAATCCCCTAACCAGTACACTTCAGAAAAACTGTAAGCAGTATGGAAAGGAGACTTCCACCATACACCTGTCTGAAGGAAACCAGAAACATGACAAGACAAAGAAACAAGAAAAAGCCTCCAGCAGCTGACCCATGGAAAATAAGTCCAGGAGAGGTAAATGCAGAAGAGATCAAGGGCACCAAACATGCAGTATTGGACACAGACTCAACAGAAATAAAGAAATACTTCTGTGACCTCATTGACGAACTTAAATCTGAAATTCTAACTCAAGTGAAGCAAGCTGTAAGAAGATTAATAAAAGAAATGCTAAGCACTTCTCAAGAAGACACAGATGGAAGAATGGAGGAACCCAGAAAAAGTAGAGAAAACTTTGATGAAGAATATAAACTAAATCTAGAATACATGAAACAGATCCAAAGAGAATACCAGGAAATTAAAAACTCCATTGAAAGCTGGCAAAATTTCTTGACAGAAACTAAAGACAGACTTTTGAAACTTGAAGATAGATTTGCAATGTATGATCGTGAAAGGAAAAATCTCTTAAAAATAACAAGGAACCAGGAAGTAACAATACAAAGGCTAGAAGACGACAGGAGAATCTATAACTTAAGAACAATAAACATGAGTGAAGAAGCAGGAGCAAATACAAATGAAATAAAAAGGCTATTCACAGAAATAATCAAGGAAAACTTCCCAAGCACAGGAAAAGGAAATGATACTTGGATACATGAGGCATACAGAACTCCAGCCAGCTACAACCAAAACAGATCTAAACCCAGACATACAATAATCAAGATCCCAGAAATTCATCACAAGAACAGAATATTAAAAGCTGTCAGAGAAAAGCAGATCACCTATAAAGGAAGACCCATCAGAATCATGACAGACTTCTCGACACAAACTGTTAAATCAAGAAGAACTTGGAGGGCTGGGGATTTAGCTCACTGGCATAAGTGCTTGCCTTGCAAGCATGAGGTCGTGAGTTCAATCCCCCGGTACAAAAAAAAAAAAAAAAAAAAAGAAGAGCTTGGAGTGAAGTATTCCAAATCCTGAAAGAAAATAACCTCAGATTGATGTACCCTGCAAAACTGTCACTAGAAATTAATGGAGAAACAAGATGTTTCCATGACAAAGAGAAACTGGGGGAGTTCGTGACCACCAATCTAACCCTACAAGAAATACTGAAGGACATTCTAGAGAGAGAAGAAAATCACCAGGATTCCAGGAACAATGGCAGAGAGGCCTCAATGAAAGGGGCAGACAGTGGAATGAAGGAGAAAAGGAAACAATAACGATAGAAAAATAGCATAGCAGAGATGAGGCAGAGAAGATTGGGTATAGTTTGATTTTATTCTGTTCCAGTCTGTGTACTAGTACTAGATTTGAAAGCACAGACAGCTACTCCAAAAATAGCAGGATATGTTATGGTAAGTGTCCTTAATTTCCTATTAACTTAAACTGAAGCCCTGTATTACTTACACTGTCTTACTATGACTGATCTTATTTGAATCTGGTTTGTTAGACTGTCATTTTGTCTTGACTGATTTTATTTGAATCTGCTATGCTTGATAGCATCAAGTCTGAGAGTAGAGGCAACTATTCTGAAGATGACAAGATTCAACAGGATACCATGCTGGTTGGATTATTAACTACTTTTGAACTCATATAACATCTTGAATGTTTTGTTTTTATCAATAGTGCTATGTACTGCTATGTCTAATTATACTATGCCCAATGATATAGACAATTCTATTGAAAATAACAAGAGACATCATAGTAACTACTGTAGATCACCTAGTATTGTAGTTCTATAAGATTTTTCATTTTGTGTTTTTCTAGGAATTTGCTTTGTTGTCTTGTTTTGATTTGTTCTTCCCTCTAATACAGAAAGGATAGGTATACATGTAGAGATTCATACATGCGTAGAACTTCTAAACAGTTTACGGGAATTGAATACAGTTATTGTAAAAAAAAGAGAGGAAAAGAAAGTATTCTAAAGGATATAACTGCATGTATGTTTAACTGTGTAAGATTGATAACCAAATTACTAAGTTTCTGTTGGACAGGTGAATGGAACTGGTTACAGTCTCACTGTTTAAATGTCCACTTTGTATGCTTTACTTATGTAACTTGAACAACTACTTCTAAGAGGAAAATATGTAATTGTCAACTAGTGATTTCTATTTTTTTGAAATTTATTTTTTCTGAAATGTATTATTTCTACCCTCTTTCTGTTTTTTTTTTAAAGAAGTTAAAGAAAATTTAAATAAATGGAAAGAAATGAGGATAATTTTGTTAAGGAGGCAAATTGATGTACACATTAAAATTTCTTGCTTCAAAATTCCAGCTACCTTTTTTTTTTTTAAGAAATTGTCTGGCATATCCTAGAATTCATATGTAAAGAACGAATAGCCAAAACAGTCCATTGAAAAAGAACAAAATTTAAAGTCCATGTATCTTAATTTCAAAATTTACTGAAATTTTACAGTAATAAGGATGGTGTGGTATAGGTGTAAGTATAGACACATCAATCCACAGAATAGAATAGAACATTGAGAAATAAACACATATTTGTGCTCATTTGAATTTTCAAGAAGGCTGACAGGACAATGGGAAAAGGAATTTTGGTTACTTCAAAATGAATTTGGAATACTGCCTCAATATGAAAATTAACTCAAAATACATGACAGACCTAAGTAAAAGAGTTAACTGTAAAAGTCTTACAAAAAATGCAGATGTAAATCTTAGTGACTTTGGATTAGGTAGTGGTTTCTTAAATGTGACTCCCAAAGCACAAGCCTTAAAAGGAAAAAAAAATATATATATATATATATATATATATATATATATATATTTGAACTTTGAGGATGAAGAGACACCATCAACACAGGGAGAAAATAGCTTACAAAATTAGAAAAAAATATTTACAAAGCTTGTTAATGAGAGTATTGCCCAAATATACAAGGGATTATTAGAACTTAATAATAAAAGTAACCAACAATGGGCAAATGACTTGAATGAACATTTATACAAAAAATTATACAAATAAAACATAACCCCCCTAAACATCTTAGTCATTATGTGAATAGAAATAAACACAATGAAATATCAGTTCACATTCACCAGACCTCTTCCAAGAGAAACAAACAAGCATGTCTATAACAAATATTGGTGAGCATACAGAGAAACTAGAAGCCTCATATGTTGCTAGTAGGAGTATGAAATGGCTCAGCCACTTTGGAAACAAGTTCATTTCTCAAAAAGCTAAATAGAGGGTTACCTTATGATCCAACTTTTCTACTCTAAAGTTTCTCTGTAAAAGAAATGAAAATATAGTCTATAAAAATCCTGTACACATATCCAAAGCAGTGTTGCTCACTGAAAAAAGAACCATGGAAAAAAATGATGTCTATCGGTAAAAAAATGGATGCACAAAATATGCTGTATCCACACAAAGGAAAATACTGAGCCATCAATAGGAATGAGTCTACAAAAGCATGGATAACCTTGAAAGCATAATGTTGGGTGAAAGAAAGTAGTTACAAAATGTCTCATATTATGATTCTCTTTGTATAAAATACCGTGAGTAGGCAAATCTACATAGACAGAAAGTAAACTAAGAGTTGCCAGGGATGGCGGGAGGGAAGATTAGGGAATGAACACCACTGGACATAAGTTTGCTTTTATGATAAAGTCCTAGAATTAGATAGTGGTGACTTTATAAAATGGATGTACATATACTAACCCCTCCTGAATCATATACTTTAAATCTGTGAATATTATATAACAAAATTACATCTCAAAAAATCAAGGCAAATTAAGTAACTTTGTGATTTTTTTCATTTGTAAAGTACAAATTATATATTGTTATAATTTTTGGCAATATATTTTTCCACAAGAGATGAATTTAAAGCAAAGAAATTATTGAGTAGAATTACAATGTATTCATATAATTATGAAAATGAATATTTCACTTTGAAAATAGTATTTAATTATGCTCAGATCTTGACATAATACAGCTGAAAAGATATTTCTTTATTGCGTTTCTTGGGTAAGGTGAGAAAGACTGGTCCATAAACAAATAGGTAAAGAACATGGCATGGGATAGGTGTCTATTCAGTGATAGGTAGCAATGGCAGAGTGTTTAAAATTAAGTGTTACTAGAAACAAAGTACAAAATTCACAGTTGAATGAGATCTTGAAGAACAAGAGTAAGTTTGCTATATGGACAGATTAGAAAATCACACACCAGGTGGAAGAATAAGCATAAAGAGAAGATTTTCACTGCAAATGTAGAGATCAACAAATAATGTAATTGCCAGAGTGCTTAAAGACAGATGGTGGTAAGGAGGTGTGTGTGTGTGTGTGTGTGTGTGTGTGTGTATAAAACAGGAAGACAGAGTAAGGATGTGAATGTGAGTGATTCAGATCAAAGGCAAAGACAGGAGTCATTCTGAATCACTTCACTTGTCCTGTTGGTTTGAAGCAGGATTGGGAGCAAGTAAATGCTTGATTGTGATGAGAGTGAGTTTGTAGAGTTTGCAGGATTTCCACCTGGAAGTCTTCAGTATACATCTGAAGTCTGACTTTCAACTTGTGGGTATTCAAAGTAGAAATTGTGGATCAAAGATGAAGGTGATATTTAAAGTCATGGAAGCAGATAAAGTGCTCTAAAAGGTGGCAGAAAACATTACTAGAGGAATGGTGCTTATATCCCCAGGAATCCCAATGACTGAGGATAGGAGGAGGAAAAATGGGGTGGGAAGGAAAGAGAGGAATCATATGAGTATTTTTACCATGGAAGTCAGGGAAAAGGAAAAGGAAAAGGAAAGGAAAGGAAAGGAAAGGAAAGGAAAGGAAAGGAAAGGAAAGGAAAGGAAAGGAAAGGAAAGAAAAAGGAAAAGATAAAATAAAACCAAAAAAATTTAGAAGACAAAGAAATATAACTCTAAGCTCTCAGTTCAGATTTTTATCCTGAACCCACAGAAGCAGTGAAAGGCAGATTGCAAAAGCAACTGTGGCACCTAGTCTTTGTTTCTACGCATGAGGTCTCTGAGTTTTGACAGCAGATAGGCCAAAGGAAAGGTTGGAAATGCCACAGATGACGCAGGGTGAAGCCAGAGGCTCTTCTGCGGCCATAGCTCCAGGTTGCAGCGGTCGCGCTGCCTGATCTTAGGTGCCACCAGCGCTCAGCTGGGGCTGAGTAGTGGGAGGCGGGCAGATCTGCAGCAGAGCAGCAGCCTCGTGACCCGTTCACTGTCTGCTGGGAGGGCCTTCTGTGGAAAGAGGTGAAGTTTGTTTTTGCTTCACCCTGATCTCTGACATTAAAGCCAGCATAATTTTCTTTCTGTCTATATATTTCATGTTACTACACTAATCTATTATTGGCATGGGCAACATTTTTAAAATGAAGTTTGCTAAACCAAACTGTAGCTCTTGTGGGTTTAGTGGTCTGTGCAAATGTAATTTCATGAAAAGAAAAGGAAAAAGAAAAAGAAAAAGGCTGATTGCTTGTTAACATTAGATCCTGCATCTATAGACAAAAAAAGATGTTTTACTAATATTCTCCATGCTACTAGCAGAACTAGTTTATCAATAAAGGGGATATATGTTTGGGGGCAAAATGTGATTGTTTAAATCTAAAATGTCCATAGAAGTCTTAGGAGTTTGGAGGTGGCCCTACTTGGGAGGGGTGGGTCACTAGGGGTGTGACCTGGGTGGATTCTTGTCCCTGCCCTGTTTCTTCTCTCTTTGCTTCCTGGCAGCCATGGGGTGAATAGCTTTCCTCTGCCAGGGTATTCCATAGCAATGTTTCTGCCTTGGAAACAGCTGTCTGTGAGCTTTAACTGTGAGCCAACAAGAAGTTCTCGTTCCTTCACTGGTGGATGTCAGGTATTTTGTCCCAGTGATAGAAAAGTGATTATTGCACCTTTGTTTTTGTTTTCCTCTAATTTCTGATATTTAAGATAGCAGAAATTTCCCTTTAGTTCTGTATTTTGTCTTACTGCTGTCGTTGATTATTGACATGGGTAACATTTTAAAAATGAAACTTGTGAAACGAAACTGTAACTCTTGTGGGGTTCTTGGTCTGTGCAATATATGCTTTCAGAAAAACAGAAAAAAAGGAGCTTATTTCTTGTTAATACTATGCCCTAAATGTCCAGCAAAAACAAAGATGTGTTATAGCACCATCCTTACTACTAAGAGAAACATTCACAGTAAAGAGAAAAGACATCTTTATTGGATTATTTCTGGTTTTCATGCTGTTGATTTGCACATAATCTGAGTTTTGAGAAATGGGCAAAGGGAGAGGTGGGTGCCCTATTGGTCACTGATGTTCTTCAGTATCGCTTATTGTGAGAAGAAAGAATTTCCCAAATAAGATCCCTAGTTTCCAGGGGCAAAAGGATGCTGCTGTGCAGAGATCAGAGAAGGTGAAGACTAAGGAGAGGCCTTTGCATTTGTTAAGTAAGAAATGAATCCTCTGTTGATTTTGCCAAAGTCACTGCAGTTAAGTGGCCTTCTCACAAATCTGACAGTGT
Organism: Hydrochoerus hydrochaeris; assembly: GCA_004027455.1. Lineage (NCBI taxonomy): Eukaryota > Metazoa > Chordata > Mammalia > Rodentia > Hydrochaeridae > Hydrochoerus > Hydrochoerus hydrochaeris. The sequence goes on from PVLA01000012.1 coordinate 165,913, forward strand.
TGAACTGGGATGTGACTATCAAAAGAAATGTTAGAAGGTATGTGTTTCTAAAGTTGCCTGGCACACTGGGATGCTAAAATGCAAGAAATGAGATGCTAAAGTGGCAAGACTGATCTAGCTTAGTTTGCTTTGTCTTAAATGGTTCAGTTTGGCCTAGTAAAACATTCAGGAGTTATTTGGTGAATTAATTTTCCAGAGTTTCTTGAATGGAGTAGGTTTTAGAATTTTTTTTCACTTTGTAAAACTGCCTTATCTGCATAATTTATACAGGTTTCGGTCACTGTGACAAAATACCTGAGATAATCCATTCAAAAGGAGGAAAGATATATTTTGGCTCTTGGTTTCAGCTCATGTCCTTTGACCTTGCAGCTCTGGGCTTGTGCTGGCATAGTGCATCATGGTGGCAACCCATGGAGTGGGTCTGTGCATCTCATGGTGACTAGGAAACAAGCATAGAAGTGAAAAGGAAATGTTAAGGGGCCTGTGTCCCAAAGGTCCCTTCAAGGATCCGGCCAGTGATTTTGTCTCACTCTGCTGCACCTTTTAAAGTGCCTCCCACTTCTCAGGAGAGCCACAGGTTGGTGACCAAGCTTTTACCAAATGGGATCTAGGAGAGATTCAAGACCCAAACTATAGCACCAGAGTAGACAAAATCTGATAGAGGGGAGGAATGTCACTTCTGCCTCACTGTAGGTAACAGTTGGGGTGCTGATGTCCAGTTTTATAATCAAGATCACCTTTTAGAAATTACAACCCTGCGGGAAGTTACGGTTTAATGAAACTCTTTTGGAAAGTAAATACTGCTACAATTTTTATTTATTAATAAATAGGTATTTTTATGTGTCTGGCTTGAGGAGAACATAAATGACTTACATATGTTCCTTTTTCATTCTTTCATTTCTCTCATGTACAGCAAATCAATTTCTAAGCATTAAAATGCGAGGCAGGTTAAGTTCTTAATTCTTACTTTGAATAAAAGTGCTGAAAGCACGGGGAGTTTGTCCTCACGCACAAACAGCAAACTTGGTTTCCGAGCTTCAGAAATAATCAAATGCTATGGTTTTGCATTTATATACCTACTAATTAGGAAATTAAATGATATCTCCATGGCAACAGAAACAATCTCCTTGAATGCTTATTTTGTGCCTGCAATAATGCACAGCAGGATATATAGGAACAGTAAGTAGCCTAAGGCCCAGAATAGCAAAGCGTGTAAGTGCACACGCACACAAGCATGCCCACACGTGTTACTGGAATTGTGAAGACGACACAGTGGGTAAAATTGTATTAGTAGGTAGTTAAAAAATTGACCCTCTAAATGAATAATGATATGGACAAGGTGAAAGCAGTTTACCTGAAATCTATTCTATTCATTGGTTTGAATAAATTACTTCTCCAGCTTGAAAAATTCTGTTACCATATCATGATATGCTTGAACATGCTGAAGTGAACAATTTCCCTCTTACTTCTTTGAAACCAGCAGGGTTAGTGGATCAGCTAATGTTACACTATGAACCTGCTTGGTCTCAGAAAGTAAAATTACAGATTCCATCTCAATCCCTGGAGAGTTTTTCTGCTTTGGATATTAAAGATGTGCCTTCATTAGATGCTTGAGTAAGTTTTCTGGAGACTTTGTGACCCCAATGATTTAAAGAGAGTTGAAAAGAGTATTCACTTGTCTTATTTTCTTCTGACAAAGTTCCAAATGTAGGTTATACAACATTTTTACTGTGATGAAATTAAAATTTAAAACTGATTGTAGAAGGATTCATTGAATATACTTTAATACTTTTAAAATTTCCTTTCTGACCTTCTGTTTAACTAATTGAATTTTCTTTCACTATCATTGACTATTCTTGACACATGAACTTTTGAGACTCCCTTGACTTGCTGGATTTTGATGACATTTTTTGGAACTTCCACAAACTTCCAGGCTGCTTCTTAATTTTGTGCTATTTTCCTACTACAGAATTTGATCTGCTCTGTCGGCCTCTGCCTCTGTTCCTGAATGTCATTCTCCAATATTATATCCCTTAATATTGATGCACTTGTATCAGATTAATTTTTCATATTTGCCTCTTTTTTTTTGCTAAAAAAATTTAATGTGCTTCTGTGGATACCAAATAAAATCAAATGTCCTAGCCTTTCACTCTGGACTTTCATGTCCAAACGCAAGGTCATATTCCAACAAAACATAGTCTCATGATCTCCTAGAAAAACCCTCTTCAAAGGTATTCTCATGATCTTCTAAGAGTAGTGAATCACTACTTTCAAAACATGCCCCTTTTTTCCTTCATGAATATTGTGGACTCGTTTTCTGCTAGGGAAGTTTCTACATGTTCCTTCAGTCTATCAGTGTGCAGCCACCATCTTGATATATCTGTATCTAGCTTGTATGTCATTCTGCTCTCAACTTCTTTGTACCTGGTTGAGATTATTCCCTGTCTTAGAGTTATTGCTATGTTTACTGTTCTGACTTCATTCTCCACTACTCATTATATACTCTTGTCTGTGAATGTCTTTAAACAGGAATGAGTTTTATTCCTTTAGCTATCCTTTACAATATATAGCACCGAATTTAAACATAAGAGTAATGCAGTAAACTTACTCAATTTAAGTACCTTAATGCTTTTAAGGACTTAAAGTGAATCAGAGTTTATATACATTTCAGTGTGTATGGAAGCAATTTTATGATATCTCAAGTATATTAAAGCAATTATTCTTTGAGACTAAAAAAGGACTTTACTGAATTTTCCTAAGTTATTGTATTGCATAGCCTTGTAAAAATTTTATAATATTCTAAAGTTACATATTCTCAAGCAGAATACATATATTAAACTAGTTGGAATTTGACTGTCAGTTCTGAGAGTCACAAGTGAACCTTACACTAATTAAGATGGCAGCAATGCATTTGCTTCTAATGGGCTCTGAGGCCTGGAAGAGCACATACAAGGTTTCTTCTGTGGTGTTAGTTCTACGTAATGCTTCATCAAGACAAGTCCTGTCACAGGCAAATTTGAGATACGACTTTAAAAAAAAAATAGCCTCTGAGCATTCTTACTATTTAACAGGCAAACTAAGAGTACCCAAAGCAAAACTCAATTAAGCCATATTCAAACATATGGTATCCTAAACTGATTTGGCTACTAGACTCCTACCTGTCTGTCCTTTCCTAATCATCCTTGCTGGAATAACTGGAATCCCACAGAATATAGAAGAAGTTCTGATCTAAAACCTTTCTAAAGCTCTCTTCTGATTATTATTGGTTGCGTACGAAATGTTATAACCATAAAATTTTTTCTGAACAGAATGAATTTTATCCCTGTTGTTGTGACATTTCTATTTCCTTTCAGGAGGATCAGTATTCACTTTCAACATGGTTCTAACCATGGATGCATTTATTTCTGTTATCTTTATTCACTTATTTATTTTACAATTAAACAAAACAAAAAGACTAAAAACAATGGTACAGCATTTCAAATCAACATAATGGGAGGTTAACAATGGTTAATATACTGTGCATTATTATCTTCCAAATAGTTGCTTCGATTACAAGGTAAAAACATGAATAAATGATTGAACAATGAAAGCAGGAACCATTCTTTTGATGAATGAACAGAGATTAGTAGTATGATTATCTATCATATATATATATATATATATATATATATATATATATATATCATATTTTCCTCTTCTTTCTTTTTTCCTTTCCTCCATCCCAGTTATTCTTTTCTTTTGAACAGTTTATTCCCCTTCACAAAATCTATTGCATATTTTGGGTTTTATTTACTCTTTCAGTTTTCTACACTAGGGAGACAATATGATATTTACACATGTGAAGTCTCATTTATTTCACTTAGCAGTATGACCTCAAGTTGCAACTATTTACCTATAAAATCCTCGAAGTTTATCCATCTTTATAGCTCAGTAGTACTCCATTGTTTAAAAATACCATGTCCTTTTGATCCAGTCAGCTGTTGATGAGCATTCGGGTTTATAAAATTTAGCTATTACAAATTTTTCTGCTGTAAACATGTGTGCACATATATTGTTGTGGTATGATGTTTTCAATTCTTCTGGAAAAATACCCAGAAGGGGAATAGCTGGGTCAAATGGGACTTCCAAACCTAGTTATTTGTGGAATCTTCACACTGATTGTATCAATCTACACTTCCATCAACAATGGAGAAGGAGTTCTTTTCCCCCATAGCCCTGCCAGCATTTTTTATGTTATTGGTTGATTTCATGATCAATCTATTGTTTCTGAAGTAGGATAAAGTTGTTTTACTTTGTGTTGCTCCATTGACCAATGATTTTGGACATTTTTTCATTTTTTTTTTTTTACCATTTGTATTTCTTCATCTACAAATTGTGTATTTATCCCAGATGCCTATTTTTGGATTGAGTCTTTGAATTTGGGAGTCTGATTTTGTTTAATTCTCTATATCTTCTTTTGTCTAAGGGACAGTTAGCTAAATTTTTTTCTCATTCTGTGGGCTGTCTTTTCACTCTTGGTGATTTCTTTGGATGTGCAAAAACTTTTAATCAGATGAGATCCTAGCTGTTTATTCTTTGAAGTACTTCCTGTGCAGTTTGGGTTTTGTTCATGAACTCTTTGCCTACCCCAATATCTTTAAGGTTTCTACCTACCTTTTCTTCTTATAGGTTTAGTGTTTGTGTTTTAATATTTAGATCTTTGATCCATTCTTACTTTTTTTTGGTGCATCCTGAAAGACGTGTGTTTCTGTTATTTTTTAAAATATTTTCATTTACATTTTATAGTTATCATTTAATGACTACGTATTTTTGTATCTTTAGTTTGTATCTGACTTTCATTTGTAAACAACTGAGAAATAAAAACTTTTGTCACATTATTTTATACTTAAACATGAGTATAAAAGCTGAAGGATATAGAGAGTAAATTGAAATCTGTTTTGTTTATGGCTGTGTTATTTTCTATAACTTATGTTAGTTAAAATGACTTCCTATAGTGTTTAATTAGATTGAATTCCTCTACTGTCATGCTAATGACAAGTATTCTTTTAAATTTGGTTAATATGAAATGGAAACATCATTGTTTTTAGCAAGCCTCATAGTGCTGATACATAGGTGACATTCATTTGGTTATAAAAATGGTAAAATGGTTTATAGGTATAAGTATCTTTAGTTATTCTTTTTTTTTTTCTTCCAGGGATTGTGCTCAGGACCTCCTCATTGAACTACATGCCTGGGCTTTTAATTTTTAAATTTTGCCATGTAGTCTTTACCTACGTTTCCCCAATGAGACTGGAACTTGCATTTCCCCAACCTCAGCCTTCCTAAGTGCTGGAATCCAGGCATGTGCCCTGCTGTCCGACTAACTTCTGTTACTCCTAAACCATGATTATTTTCTTACAGATGTATTTGCTATAATTTGGATAGTGTTTTTCACCCTGAACTTTTTTTTTTTTTTGTCTTGTACTTATTTTTCCAGTTTCTCAAATACAACATTGTGATTTTGGGGTAATTTTGACTGTTTTATTACTAGATTTCCTTCATAAATTTCAAGTTTTGGAGGTACGTATTTTTATTTCTAAGTTTTTCAGTTATCTTGAAATAGTCAAATAATTGTATAAAAATTATTAAAAACTCCTTCAGATCAGGCTACAAAGTAGTAAACCTGAGTAGTAAACTTGACACTGAGAACCTTCCAAACATAAGAAAGAAATTTAAAAGTGAATCTCAGATAGTTTAAAGATGATTTTTTTTAAAAAGTACAAAAACAAGCAGAATAGAGAGGTAAACTTTTGATCAGTGGACAAAGTCATGATCCATTTAATCGACAGCAATAATGAGCTCCTACAGAGCAGTCAGGAAAAAGCCCTAAATATTTTTTTAGAAAATTTGCATTGAATGTATTTTGCTTTTATAATCAGAAAAACAATAAGAGATTGTAATAAATTAAATATAAAACAGCATTTTATAACTCTTGATCTTTGTAGGTTTTATCTGCAGATTTGTCCTTATTATCTGACTAGATATGTCATTAAATGATCTTTTATGTGTAAATTTAAATAAATGATAATTTATTATCTGAAAGGAATGCAGTGAGATTTGAATTTCCTGGGATATGTCAAGTACAAAGCAGAAGGAAAAGTTATGTGCTGATCAGGAGAGGGATGCAGGGGAATGAGGCTGAGGGAAATGTTACGAAGAAAGGAATCAAAGTGTGCTGTTCACGTGTACCAGCTCCACACAAGAAATGTGCACACTGTGTACTGCAAACATGGGTTAAAAAGGTGAAGGGGATCATGAGATTGATGTAGGGGTGTAGGGGCAAGCAAGGGAAAGGTATTTAAATAAAATGAGTTACGTGCAGTATAGTACATGTTCCCCATAAGAAATGAAAACATTATGTACTACAGACATGTACTAATAAAAAAGTAAATAAATGTACCAGGAGGTGCTGAAGTAATATTTCCAAAAAGAGTTAGTGACAGTGAGATGGACAGAATTCTTATTTTTAGCTTCTTCTGGGAGGCTGTTAGGCTGCACATCTTCACCTCTGTCGAAGAGCTGAGAACATGTCAGTCCAGTTACCAGAATGGTTGGTGCTTTGCCATAAAACACCAGTGTCGGTGGACTGCTTCAAAGGATATGGAAAGGAGCAGTTCTCAGGCATTTGTCAGGTTAACTGGATGATCCTTACCTGAAGGGATATAGTGTAAACAGATAGTTTTGCAAGAGATTCAATAAAATACATACACTTAGATTCTTTGATTTATATTTCTATCTCACTTCCCCAAATGGTGAGGCTTTTTTTTTTTTTTTTGGTAGTTTAAATTGTCAAGAGCAGAGTGATATAATTAGGTAAAACTGTCACTATCCAGACTGGTTACAGAAGTGTAGACAGTTCCAGTCTAATTGTCTCGTAGGCCATCCTAGCTAATACACAGGCTTCTACTGCCTTGGCCACTAAGATGCTGAGGGATTCAGATATCCCTCAGACAAGAAGTACCATTCTAGCACTGCAAAACTGTGGCACATATTTTGTAAAACCAAATATTTTGTAACATTTGCCTGAGTGATTAAATTGATTTATACCCATCAGTATCTCTAAAGAAGTTGCGTTTGAGTGTGGTGAGTGTTCTCTTGCATTTGCTTTCAGTTCATCTCTGCCCACCTCACAGCCTATGAAGCACGTTAACGGTAGCTATAACTGTGTCTCTTGGTTGTCTTGTTTACCTTTTTTCTCCAGGTGGAGTTCTCATGTTGTTTATTCCACTTCCTTACTTTGAGCTGAGTCACCCCCATCCCTTCCACTGCAGAATCTTTGCTCTTTTTATGTGTATGTGATGTGCTCGAAACTCCTACTGAAAAGTTCTTTTCGTGAATTAAGAAAATAATACCTTAAGTGTTTTTGACCTGCCAGATGCCGCCGTCTATCTTGTTACACAGTGACCACCATTTCTAAACATAAATGAGCCCTTTCACCAAATACTGGTAATTTTAGTTTATTTCTTAGTGTTTTTCCCCAGATTACCCTCACCTGGAATTTGCCATCTCTTCTGTCTTCCCCATGCTCTGTTCCTGCCCTCTAATTCCTTCATACTTTCTCTGCATGCAGTTTATTTAATCCTTTTATTCTCCGCTCTTATAATGTCAGTGTCTGTGTTTGGGGGGAGGGTAGATTTTCTGCATTTTCCAATTATGGAAAAAAGAATCATGTACCTGACCTTAGGAAAATCTAACTCTCTTAGGAAGAGGGGAGATCTGACTCCTGGCAGGAAAACTGCGATGTTTATATTTTAAAGCTATAGCAGCACTGTTAGTTGGTTTTTCTTCTTGTTCAAATTGAAGGGTTCACTTAGCAGCAAAGGTTATTTGCTGCCTACAACACATGAGAGTAGAACTGGGGAGCCATCAATACTGCTTTTACTCTTAGACCATAAATACTCACTGTCAGTTACATTTACATCCTTGAAGAACATAATAATTTTGCTGAGCATACATTTATTGAATTACTCACTGTGTCTTTCTTTTTCCCTCAAGAGGAAGTTATGCCTACAACTTACTTGCATAGCAGGAGCTCCATCGTGAACTATGATTTAGTATGGTTGGGTTCTTTACTCTTATACTCCAAGTTTAAAACCTAGAAGTGTTTTTACATATGCATGTATGGTTTAGTTCAGCATTTTTCAGTAAGAAAACATAACAGTTGTTATTTCTACTTTGTATAAGAAAAATGTGACTAGGTTCATCTCAAGGAAAAAAGATTGATTTAAGCTCCATTTATTCAGTATACTGTATAGGCATAAAAATAGGATCCCCAAAATGCACTTTGGAACACCAGCATAATTTGGAAAAACTGAATAAAGGAGACCACTAATTAAACATGTTTTTTAAAAGTCTCTAATCCAAAAGTTGCACATAGCTTCTAGAAGAACACTGATGCTGTAGTAGTAGCTGAGTAACAATTAAAGATGGCTATTTGTACAATCAGTCAATCAATTCTTCAGAGAAAACTATTCAGAGTGTACTATTAACCACAATACATATGACACAACTTATAATGATTCCACTTGCTATCTGTTGATTCTATGGTTATGAAGAAAATAAGAATTTGGTAGAGAGCACATTTAGAATTTTAATCTATTTCTGGGCTATTAGCACATGGCCCGATCCTCCCTCAGTGCTGGGCAGTGGCACTGAGCTCCAGTTCCCAGTCAGCCCCGTGATGACAAGAGCTAACAACTGATGTTCTGTGTCGTGCTGTGTTGCTAAGCCATGATTTTCGGTGGGTTAAGGATACTACATATATTTTGGGACTTAAGATATTTTCAACTTAGGATGGATTCATGAAAATATAGCCTCATAGGACTTTGTAGACTTTTATAGTCTAAAACTATTACATTTTTACCTAATCCCTTATTTTGGTTTTTGAGAATTTGAACGGTCAGTCTTCATTATTCAGCTGTGATAATTACATATCCTTTGAATGATTGGAGAAACAGCTATATCATAACAGTGATAGAGACTACTGTGGAAACAGAAAGAATGGAGAGATGCGTTGTATGGGCTGGATAGAAAAAAATTAGGAAAATACCTTAATATCAAGCAGATTCTGAAAGTAGAAACACAGGTAGGACTGGGAATCCTAGAGGAATGAAGCACATTCATAAAGCCAGGGAACGTCAGAGAACATTAATGGAGAAATGAGTGAGTTTGCATGATTGTTTTTAGGTCTCTTGGAGTCAGGGGTTGACTGTACAGGGTGTTGAGTATTAGTCTAAAGGATCGGGGCTTCATTTCTATTCAAGGAGAAGTTGTCTAATTAATGTGCTGTAATGTCTGACACATGGCATGGTGACTGTGCAAAGCAAGGATCATGATCTGGATAGGTGACAGCAGAGAAATCAATTAGGAGGCTCCTGCAGCCACTCAGGTGAGGCATTTGAGGGGCTGAACAAGGGCAATACGCTCAAGAACAATTTGCTGATACCAGCATCAAATCGATAAGGATAAAACCAAATTTCTCGTAGGCATGAAAACATCCAAGTAGTCGCACAGATAATGCTTAAGAAAAGACTAGCTTGGCAGGCACAAGTACAACAGGCAGAGACCTGGGAGTCCACAAGGACCATATGGTGAATGTGAGTCAGCAATGTTGTGCTGTTATTGAAAAACAGAAGTGACACTATGGGGACTGTATCAACAGGAGTGCAGCATGCGAACAGCAGGAGGTATCCTTTCTGCTCTATTCAGAATTGTTCAAACTTTTCCTTGTCTTGTGGACCCCGTTGGACTTCACTGCTTAAGAACATGTTTAGAAAATGCAAAGACGCCTAGAGGAGACCATTTCAAACACTAGAAGGGATAGAAGACTGAGTGTTACCTGCAATCTTGGCTTCCAGAGGTAAAGTTGTGGAAGTGAAAGTACTATAAGTATTATGCCATGAGGTCCGTGGAAATTGTTAATGTGAATTTTAACAGCTCATGTTTATGCTTTCCCAAGCCTTCCTCTTCAGGATACAATATTACTTGTTTCTTTTATATATATTTTTTAATACTTTGGTATGTGTGGGCTTTATTACGAAAGGCAGAAACCAGGAGGTTCAGAAGTGTCGCCTTCACCCGCCTCCTGGGGCTGTGCCCACCCTTGGCTATCAGATGCTGCGACCTCATCATACATCATGGACGAAGCCTGTCATTGTTTGAATGTCCCTGAGATACAGCTCCGCGCTATCTGTCCTCCCACTTGCACATCACTAAATGAGGCTGACTCTAGCTGCATGGGAATTAGAGGGATTGTAAATGTCCTGCTTCTCCATTTTGTCACCTGGTCAGTGACAGTATATCTTGAGTTTCTGCCTAGCTTCACTGACTGAGGAGAACTCGGGCTGCCAAGAATTCTTTTATCATATGCTTTCAAGGAATTCGTCTTTTTCTCACAGCACTTAGCACGATTAGCAATTATGTACTCGTTTGTCTATGCACTTTCATCATGCCTGTCCGTGCCACCACACTGCAGCTTCCAGGAGAACAGACTGCTTTGATCTGCCGGTATTTTCCCGGAACTTCTATAGACATGTGTTCCATGAAGAATAATTCTTCCTATGGCAGAAAGGGGAGTGAGAAGGAAGAAAAGCAAGACTTGGAAGTCAGATTTTGAGGTAGGTAGGTTTTGACCCTTCCAAGGGAGGCAGCCTGGAAGCTGAAAATACTGATCTCATAGAAGTCCAGGGTAGAATAGTGGGTAGTAAAGGCTGGAAAGGGTGGAGAGGAAGAAGGAATGGAGAAAAGATGGTGTATGTGTTCCCGAGGTGCAGTGCGGCAGGAGGAGTAACCTCCAGGGTACCTGTGACTGACACTAACGTTTACTTCCCATTAGCTAGAGGGGAGATGTTTGAAGGTTTTCAACACAAAGAAATGATACATGTTTGCAGTGATAGGTGCACCTGTTACTGTAAGCTGGGCTTTGCATATGTGTACAAAGTATCGCATTTTGCCCCATAAACTCATACAATTACTATGTGTCCATTAAAACTGAAAAGTATGTATTAAAAACCATATAATTCAACTGAAAAACAAAACCTAAAGCCTAAAGCACAGTTTAGTGGAAAACGGTGTGAACTGTGTGTAGGTGGAAATCCTGGCTGTTATTTATTAGCATGGGCAAGTTATCTACTCTCTCTGAGTCTGACCTTTATCATTTGTAAAATGAAGATGATGTTAGTTCCTGCCTGCTTGGCAAATACAAGGTCATGAGTTCCATTTCTGGTCCCTCCCCCCAATAGTTCCTTCACAGGTTTGTTTTAAAAATTAGAGTTGGCCAGGTGTGGTGGTGCATGCCTGTATTCCTAACACTCAGGAGGCTGAGGCAGTAGGATCACCGTGAATTTGAGGCCACCCTGAGTGACATAGTGAGATCCTGTCTCACTGTTTTAATATCTACTTTGTATGCTTTAATTTTGTAACTTGAACAACTGTTTCTGAGAGGACAATATGTAATTTATCAACTAGTGATTTCTTATTGTTTATCTTTTTTTTTGAAATTCTGTATTATTTCTACCCTTTACATTTTTTTTTCTCTTTAAATAAAAAAAAATTTAAAAATCAATCAATCAAACAAATAAAGCCTAAGAATCAAAGAGTTAATATGTGAAAAGTACCGTAAGCAGTAAGTGGCATATAGTGAGAGCAGCGCATGACCTTAAACAGGAAAGAATCAGTGATTGGCCAGCTGAGCTGAGCCCATCTCCATGTGGATTAACCTCACTGTGTCTCCACTGCCAAAAGGGAACCAAACATTGTAATCCTGCAGTCGTTTACTCTCTATAAGTGTGCCATTAGTGCCATTTGCTTTGCACAAGGCCACTTTCAATTGTCTTAGCTGATTGGCAATTTAAACAAATTATCAAATGTAGCCACACACTCCTCACTGGCACACTAAAGAAATGACTTCATTACATTGGAACTGAAGTAAATATATTTGTAATGAATGTGTGCATGAACCCAATGTGTTTCATTTAATTTTCTTAAATTGTAATTAATTTGCTTATGAATTGTAAAAAAAAAAAGATTCTATTGGTTTACTTTGTATAGTTTCTGGATAACATTTAATCTTTCATGTTTTTCTGAATGCTTTTTTTTTTTTTTTTTTTGTACCGGGGATCAAACTCATGACTACGCACTCGCCAGGCAGGCGCTTATACCGCTGAGCTAAATCCCTGGCCCCCACTTTTTAGTTTTGACAGTTTTTGGTTCTTATCAGGAGTTTGAACAAAGAAGCTCCTTCCAAGGGTTTAACTTGTTGTAGTGACCTGGGAACTGGTAGTTTTTTCTTAATAGTTACCAGATTGGTGTGATTAAATATGTAATTTAAATGTTTTATTGATTGAAAAGTTTTGATTTGCTTGTTATTGATGTTTTGTACCTTGTATAAAATGTCCATGACGGTTTAAAGGGAAAATTTTTGTTAGGGCTTTAGGTAAAATGTGCAGTTGTGCTCACCTATGGGTGTGTAAACATTTTCAGTGTTTAACATTGTATGTATAATACATATATATATGTGTATTATATATATATACACACACACACACTTTATGTGTACACACACATACAGTTATATGATTATTAACCTTATACTAGTCGATATGCTTAATTACAGTGGAAATATTGGACAAATAGCCAAACTCTTACGACTTAAGCGTTGATTAATAGATGATGTAGTGCCTGGTGTCTCAGCTTAGTAGAACAGTGCCTTTGGGAACAATTTGTATTTGCATTTCCCTAATCTTTGTAATTCTAATGGAATATTTGACTTGGTTCTTGTGGTGATAATTTCTCATAATGCTAGGAAACTAAAAATGCTGTTCATTTGAAAGCTTCCTGGCCTTCTAATTTTTTTCCTTTATCTTTTTTTTAAAACTATGCATTATACTTGTATAACTGAAAAGCACTAGCTAATCTTTTATACTGAAAGAGTATTCTACATTGGTTAAATGTTCTCAGCACTGTTAGTGTTGCCAAGATGACCTGGTTTTGCCAGCCTGGTGCAATTTCTTAGAATTATTCCTAGTATTATGCTGGTGTTAGACCCCATTTTCCATCCTACAGTCTGGCCATTGTCACTCACCTTTTCCATTTCAAAAGAGAAATTTTGCATTACAATTCTCTGTTGCCTTATCAGTCCTTAAAAGGAAAAGACTCACCCTAAAATAACTATTCTATTTAAGATTCTATACTTGCAAGTTTTGTAAACTTTAGCAACACAATTTACTTTTGCTTTTTGTATCTACTTGATATTTTAGTTTTTGTAAATTAAAAATATTAAAATTAGATTGCAAACATTTAATCAGAATGCATCTATTTCTAAATATCTTGAGTATGGAGCAAAACTTTTAGATTTTAATTTCACCTGTTGCTCACTAACCTTAGGTACATTTCATAAGTATATCTGAATCCTAACTCATGTACCATAAAATAGCATTGCCAGCCTTCAGAGTTGGCATAAAAACAGAATTAGTACATATAAAATTCATAGTTTAGTACCTGAAATATTGTAAGAAAATTATTATTTTTTAAATATTAGAATGGAAGAGCTCTGCTTTTGGAAATCTACTGCATACATTTACTCTAGTAAGATCATTTTATTCTCTTGTAAGCTGACAAAATTGTCAAAATGAAGACTAACTATATTTTTGTTTCTTGTTAAGTTTTATGCACTTTACTGTGTTTCTCTTCTTATTGTACCATTATGGCTTTTTCTCAAATTCTCATAATATTTAAGGTTTTCATAAATTTTCTGAATGCCATAAGTAATTCGTATGTTGTACCATTTTGAAACAGAATTCTTATGTTGGTGCTCTCGTGGTGTAGTCAGCGTGTGGTACTTACACAGGTCTCTCATGTTTAAAAACATTTTAATTCCTGCTTAATCATTTGTAAATACTCTTTGTTTTGGAGAAATCTTTTCACATATTTTAGTTTATATTGTTTATAGTGCTACACGAAGTGTCTAAACTTAGCTGTTTTATTATTTTTAAATTAATTTTTAAAAAACAGTATTAGCTCTTTGATTTTTTTCTTTTACTATTTAGTTACATGTTACTATTTTTCCATTAGTACATACTGGTGAGGTTTTTCTATGTCTCCCTTCAACAAAGAGCTCCAAGTGACTGGGTCACGCTGCCTTTTTTCACTTAGATGTAGGAACAAGCAGTTGGAATAACAGCGGATTCATCTACCTCCCACCATCCTTGGTACATGTCTGGGTAAACAACAGGATCTCAGCTATATTAACTTTCCCCTAGAACCTGCAGTGTGTCAGCACACTTACACACTGCCTTTCTCCTTCATGCTCACAGAGGAGTCCAGTTGGGCCTCGATCTTCCTATCTGGTCTCTTACATATAACTATTCATTGGTTATGCTAAGAGTACTGATTTTTTTTTATGGTATCCAGGATGGGTATGAATCACTTCTTAATTTCTGGATAAGGGTTTTGCATATATTCAGTTCAAGCATCCAATGAGTTTTTTTTTCCTCCAGTTTCTTTAGTTCTGTATAGACCCCCCAGCTCAGGTAAACTGACTTTAGAATAGGAACTAAGCAAGCAACTGTCAGTCATGTATCTCTAAAGGATACCTAACTTACTCTCCATGTTACTTCCCCTTGGGGCATTCTGGTTCTGTTGTATTATAACCTGAGACCGCAACAGGCCAAAGCAAAGCAGCATAAGAAATGAGGATGAATCTTTATGGAGGGAATGGTTGCTTTAGGCACTCTGTCACTTAATCCTCTAGGTAATGCTAGGAAGGTAATATTATCATCCTGTGTTTGGTGAATATTATAATACCTTAAATGCAGAATCATAGATAAATCTACCTAATGCATTCTTTTTAAAAGAATGCTACAGCATTAAAATTTTATATTTCATTTACACTCAGGTTTTCCCTAGTTCCAGATATGTACCTGGTACTTAAATTGATCTCTAAGGATTAGCACCATTGCTGAGACTGCATCTTATCCTTCTCACATACTTTAGTAATGGGACCCTTAAATTGGGCATAAGTGTTACATTTCCTGTCTCCCAGCTACTCATGGTTATTGATAAGTTATGTATAATAAAATATGAGTGGAGTGATGCATGCAGCTTCCAGGCCTACCTTTTACAAGTCTGGTGCCACTTGTCCTTTCCTGCTGCCTGCAGGCTGAGTTGCATTAGGATCAAGTTATGTGGAACATAGAGTGGAAGCTGCGTTTTATGTGTGAGGCAGCTACGGAACATTTTCAAAGGAAGAGGCCAGAAGTGAGATATAGAACAACCTGATCAAATCCAATCGATGTATACTCCATCTGTTACATGAAAGTGAAAAGTTCCATTTAATCCCTTTCTCTGTTGGCTTTTGTCATAGCAACTAAGCTGATATCCTAATTACTTTAAACACTTTAAATAAGAGCACAAGAAATGAGAGCATGATGAAAGGAACATCGTGGCAGTTTCCTTTCAGTGCCAGGACTCGTTTGGTTTTTGTAGCGATTGGTCAACTAAATCAGGATATATCCTGTGGCTTATCAGCTCCTGGGTTCTTTATCTGCTCTTCTCTTATTTTGTGATACTGCTTTTATAGAGCAGCTTGAAAGAACAAACATTAAAGACCTATACTTGATCTTAAATGCCAGGAAGCCAAACTGAGAGCTGATGAGGCAGGAGATTAGGCCTGGCATACGGGTCAGGGATGCAGCATGACTGATTAAATACAAAATCCAAGGACACAAGTACTGATCAGAACCACGCAGAGAGTGATAGCTTCAATTTTTCTTGCAAGAAATCCAGCAGATTTTTCATAGAATCCCTTAGACCTTATGTGAACTTGAATAGTAGAGACAGAAAAAAATGATCACAGGTAAGCCCAGAGCCACTATAAATTCTTTCAGGGGTCTACTCTTGTTTGCAGGTTGCGCCTCTCTTCTTACCTTCAGTTGGAGCACATTGGCTCTGCAGAGTGTTTTTTTTTTTCTTTTCCTATCTTTAATAAATGTAAAAACCTCACTATCTCCTGTGCTTCTCTCTTTTTTTATTTAAAGAAAAAAAAATGAAACAGAAAGAGGGTAGACATAATACAAAATTTCAAAGCAAAAAACAAAAACCAGTAAGGAATCACTAGTTGATAATTACATATTTTCCTCTTAGAAGTAGTTGTTCAAGTTACAAAAGCATACAAAGTGGACATTTAAACAGTGAGACTGCAATCAACTCTGTTTATCTATCCAACAAAAACTTAGTAATATGGTTATCAATCATACACACAGTTATATCCTTTAGAATACTTTCTTTTCCTCCTATTTATTTATTTTTTTTCTTTTTTTTTTTACAATAACTATAATCAATTCTCGTAAACTGTTTAGAAGTTCTACACATGTATAAATCCTACATGTATACCTAGCCTTTCTGTATTAGAGGGAAAAACAAATCAAAACAAGTCAGCAATACAAATTCCTAGAGAAACATGAAATGAAAAGGACATATAAAACCACAATAGTAGGTGATCTACAGTAGTTACTATGATGTCTCTTGTTATTTTCAATAAAATTGCCTATATCATCAGGCATAGTCTAATTAAACTTAGCAGTACATAGCACTATTTATAAAAACCAAACATTGGAGACATTACAGGACTTCAAAGGCAGTTAATAATCAAACCAGAATGGGTATTGTATTGAATCTTCTCTTCAGAGTTGTTGCCTCTACTCTCAGACTTGATACACTCAAGCATACCAGATTCGAATAAAATCAGTTAAGACAAAACAACGAGATAGCCATTCTTCTCTGCCTCATCTCTTGTGCTTGTCTTAACCAATTCTTTGTTTAGTATAGAAAGAACTTAAAAAGCATTTATAGAAGGAACTTCCAGAAATCACCTCCAGTACCCTCAAACCTGGTAACATTTTCACTGCAGATATATCTGTTTCTATTATACCATTAGGGCCAGTAAAATAACTACCATGGTCCCAGTGGATTCACAGTGACTCATATTCCGTTTATAACCAGACTCCTATAAATTCCTACTGTCACTAGGGGCAGTTGGTTTGGGAGGGGGCACAATGATATTTCAGAATCCTAGATAATGATGTTAATATAGACTCCTAATTTTTAAAACTTTTCAGTTTTCTCCTTTCTACACTGTGTAATTACCTTTATAAATGGCTGATCTTCACCTGATACCAGTAGGAGTTCAGAAGGTGAAACGGTTCTTCAGTGCTATTCTTTTTTAAGGCCAGTCACCAGGTGCAGTCTTCCCTTGGGGAGAGCTGAGCCTTAAACAAGGCAGCTTCTTTATGTCAAAGGCAGTTTTCAAAGAGAGAAGCAGCTCTGACCTGTGTTGTTGTACCCATCACTCCTGACATCTGGGGGAATAGGTATCATTGTGAGCAAGTCTGCAGGTTATACCTTCAAATCCTAATTGTGTTCCACTATCACTGCATAGCTGTTTTAGTTCTTATAGCACAAATAAACTGAGGCACAGTAAGGAAATCTAACAACTGCAGTCATCAAGTCGTAAGTAGGACAGTGGCACTTAGAAACCAGTTCCACTGCCAAAGAAACCAGTTCTGCTGTCCCCTTCAAACTATGCCTATGGACCTCTATATATCAATCGCTGATTCATCACCTAAAATGTGGAAGAAAACATGAGATGCATTGGAACCCCAGAATTCATAGGGGTTATGTTCTTAGAGCACTTGTGAAATGTGAAAAAAAAAAACATGAATTTCAGATATGGTCAGAAAAATGCATATAAATGCCTATTTTCATAGTTTAAACCCTGGATGTGCTATATAACTTAATTTAATAAAATACTATGTTGATAAAGCCAAGGAAAGTAGAAGGCATTTTTGCTGGTATCTTTGGAATCTTAGGGCTTTAGAAGAACAAAATCAAGAACATTTGAGATAGGTATATGTGATAAACCAACTTGCTATATAATGTGGGAATTGCTGGTCTGTGTACAGAGATGGATTACAGAGCAGCAGCCAAGCAGCAGCAAAGAGAACTAAATAATGCTCTCAGATTGGCTACTTGCAAACTTTCCATTAAAAAAAATTGAGGATATATGTGGTTTCTACAAAATTGAAGGAGTTTCTGCCAACAATTGTTAGGTTCTAATGAGAAATTCATGAATGACTGACAGGCCACAAACTGAACCTTCACTTCGCGGAGCACACTGTATTTTGTAAAGTAGATAATGACTCAAGTCAATAAGGATCATTTAAATGAATCAAATGAATATTACTTTAGCGAATGACAAGAAAAAAACCAGTAACATGATCTTACAGTTGTGTCTATCTTGATTTTTACATTATTTGTCCATACATAGCTACAAATAGATTTTCATTAATGAGTGGTTACACTTAGTCTGCTGGCTGAGTCTTCAAAGCCCTGACAGGGTAAAGGTTAGACTAGGATTAGTAAAGGCAGATGGAAAATTGCTTATCACCCACATGCTAACCTCTCTTTATAAGTGTCAGTGCTTAAAGGTACATAGAACCTTTTCTTTTTCTGGTACAGGGTCTTTTATTTATTTTAATGCCTCAGAATACATATTGGAAACCAGTGCTGTTAGTTGCTAATGTATTGAGAAAAAGAACAACTTCACATTATTGCTCAGAGAAAATCTCTCAGATTTAGTTTGCCAATTGATGGAATGGTTCCCCGTTGGTTAAGAAAAACATGTATGGAGGTATTGAACGTCAAGAGTCAGCAAATGCCACATTGGATGACAATATGATTTTGCTCTTTGTGCTGCACAGAACACTCTTAGCCACTACCTACTTTCCAGTGGAACCAAAACATCGAAAAATTGGACTTATTTGCAGTTTGTCCCAAGAATATCACCAGGCAGTGCTTGGAACTGGTATTTACAACTAAACAATGTGTAGTTTACGGTTCTAATCTCACCGCCAAGTTTTGCCACCAAATGTCTTGCTTTTATTATCATTTTCATATCATTCTAGTATTCCAACAGTTTTGGGAACACAATACTTCCATGTGTAGCTTTCTGTTTTTAGTAGTGGCATTCCCACATACACAATAGTTTTCAAAGAGTGAGTTGATGTAGAATTAAATGAACACTGACTGCAAACTCTACTTTTTTTCTAAACATAAAATGGTGACAGTACCTTTATACTTTGTAAGATCTGACTGTAGGATTAATGATTTCTTTTCTTGTGATTTTTCTTTCCTTTTGAATTTTCCTTGTTTTCTTTCCTTGTAAATTATTTTCTGCCCTCACCAAAGGAGGTATAGTAGAGAAAAATCAAAAGAAATCAAAATAGATGTTAAATATTTTGATATTTGGCACTAGGGTGTTGTAAAGTTGGAAGTCATTTAACTGGGTTTCCTAGTTGTAGAGATGCAGATAGCTCATGACCCCATATTAGCTGGAAGATCATTATTATCCCTCACTCCCTTCCCTCATTAACAGTTTAATAAGGATCATGGTCTCACAGCTTGCTATTTTCATGTTGTGGAACACAGTCATTGTTTATTTATATTTTAGTATTATGTGTTGAGGGACATAATGATCACTTTCCTTGTGGAAAGTTGGTAAGTGTACATAATACATGTTTTTTTCTGTTTTATCCCCTTACCCTCCTCTCCTTCATAAGTTCCTCCATCCATAGTCCCTTTTCCACTTGCGAAAGATCTATCTTCTTATTTTCCATAATCTATCTTTTATTTTTCTCTTTATTTATATTTAGAGTTTCTTATAAAGAGAACCCATGCGATATTTAAGATAGTGTATCTGATTTATCTCACTTGACATTGTGGTCTCAAGGTGCATTTGTTTTCCAATAAATGATGCATTTATCCTTCTTTATGAAAGAGTAGTATTTCATTGGGTATAAATACCACATCATTTTGCATTCATCTATTCAAGTATATATAATCACTTCCAAGGTTTAGCTACTGTGAGTTATGCTGCCACAAACATGGCTATACATGTATCACTATATAAGATCTCTTTAACCTTTTCAAGGAGGGAAATAGTTGGGTTGAATGGAATTTTTTTTATTTTATGGAAAAAAAGTAAAGCAAAATTTCATAGCAAAATAATAGGAGAATAACAATAGTTAATACATTAAATGATTCTGTACAGTAGTTACTCAGAGTAAAAGATATGGGCATAAAAATTTCTCCAATCAATATTGGCACGAACCTTCCTTTTTAATGAACTAAGAGACACTAATAATATAACGAACTTTCAGTTTTCCATTTTCCAAACTGTCCTTTCCCCTTTCTCCCATCCTAGTCCCTTTTTGCTTTTGAATGATTTCTTCCCATTTCACAGTATTGATTGTACATTTTAGAAATTGTTTATTCTTTCAGGGAGAAATTATTTATTTACACCAGGGAGACAATACAATGTTGACACATGAACCTGATTTATTTCACTTATGAGTATGATCATTGTCTTGTTGAAGATTTTTGTGTCTGTTCATTAAAGAGATTAGCTTATAACTTTCTTTTTTGTTTGGATCTTTTGATAGCAAGACAATGCTAACTTCCAGGAATGACTTTGGGAATACACTTTCCCTTTTAATTTACTAACCAGCTTGAGCAATCTGGGTGTTAAACTCTTTTGTATGCAAATTGCTATGTAAACTCCACTGTTCTTTAAGCTGAGTAGGTGAGAAGAAATCTATTCCTTTCTCTCTTCTTTCTTGGCAGTTTTACTTTTACCTTTTCAAAATCAAAATTTGAGAGCTATTGTGCAAGGGCTTGCATTGGAGTATACTAGACCTTAAAAAGTCCATAGGAGCCTGGACTTAAACCCTTGTCTGGAATGTGTAAGGAGTGGGAGTAATCCAGTACTGGTAGGGAAATTTGACAGTGACACTAGCATCACTCTTAGCCAAACAAAACAAGAAAAAGGTTTTACTTCAAAAGTCCACTCCTCTTACAAGGTTCAGTAATATTTATGATTTTACTACTAATTTAGTGGAGGGAATGAACAATCTTACTTAGGAAATTTCTTGTGTTTTATGTTTTCAACTGCTCTACTTTATTTGAATTATCAGAATACATAATTTATTCTCAAATGCTATTAAAAACTTTTCATGCACTAAACATTTATACTAACCATATCCTGTATCAGGGACAGAATTCCGATGAGAATGGTGAATTCTTTGTCTTAGTCATGTGCCATTACCACTTGGCAACAGTATTTCACATTGGGTTGTAAAGGTCAGCTAGTGTAAGTTACTGAGGAGATAGCAGAGTGCTGGGACTTCAGACACATCTTACGTTACCCACTGACCTTGACTAAAGCAAAAGCTCACGTGGTGCCTTATTTAGACTGAGCCCAGTAAGTAAACAAATGTGAAAAATGTTGAATCTTTGTGTTGGCAGTTTCCAGGATTTGATTTCTCACTAAAATTGAGAAATTCACTGGCTGTGATGCTTTTTGGTTCTGTAAATGGGTTCATTATAATTTTTGAAAAAGTCTCTTCTGTGAATTACATTATTGTCAAAATGTATTAACCTCAGCTTTCAAAGAGAATAGGAATATAGTTCTCACTTGCATTTTAATTTCCCTTCTTTTTATGATTAAGTACTGCATTCTGCTTTATACAAGTTGGAGATTCTGCTGACACAACAACACTAAAAAAGGTTATAAAATTTATTTTTCTAGTAATAATGATGAATTTGTGTTGAGCTACGCTCCTCTCATCATTTCATCTGTCCTGTTATCACTGGCAAATTTTCATGCATTGACTCAGTAGCTGGGCAATGTTGGGAAGGAAGCCATACCTAAGAATCAAAGAATCTCTGGTTCAACAGAATATTTATAGTTGTGATCTTGACCTCCCTAGCAGAACGCATGGTTGTATCTGCTGGTCAGATGAGCAGTTTTGCACTTGGTTTACCTGAATCTGAAAAGGGGAAGGTGTGTCAGCATTACTGGTCTATTGTATCATCAAATTATCATAATGATGGTGGTGATGGTGATTGGTGGTGGTGATGGTGGTGGTGATGGCTTCTAGTTTTGTTTCTTTTTGAATAGAGAATTGTCTCAATAGTTTCCTAGTAGCATTGTTGTGCACAATCTGAGCTCTTAAAAGATGTATAATGAGTTTAGAAGTTTCTGGTACTCAAGATCGCCTCTCTCAAATGCAGCTGCTGATATACTATCTAGGTGTTTGTCACTGCAAAGGAAGTCAGTGCTTAACACCTCTTCTTTGCTGATATATGAAATGGTGAATGAAATGGGTCTTAGAGCCTGGCATATCTCCCTTTAAATATTACTTCCCCCCGGGCATGGTGGCGAATGTCTGCAATCCCAGCAAGGCAGGAGGATCCTTGCAAGTTTGAGACCAGCCTGAACTACATAGGTGAGCTCAAGGTCAGCCTGAACTGCATAGCAAGACCTTGTCTCAAAAAGACAAAAAAAAAATTACTAGTTCTCTTAATTTAGTTAGTGGTGTAATGCTTCTTTCAGTTTCAATTTTTAAATACGAATGCTAGGGCTAATAATACATACATATATATATATATATATATATATATATATATATATATAATGGATTTAAATGAGAGTTAAATGGTTAATCGGTATTTGGAAATGTTCATTTTTACTTGAGACAGTTAATAAAATGTTTCATTTACCCAGATTTAACATATATTAAAAATCAGAGGGACTTTGATCTCTTTTGAACTTAGGTACCTTTCTGTCTCCTGGGCACTCTACATGGATACAGTTTTTCTGATTCTTAAAATAGTGAAATTCTATAGCCCTTTCTGGCAGGCTACTCTAACACCTGACAGCCCTCATAGTCGAGAACTGTTTCTCATCTCTAACCTACATCTTCTGTTTCTGGAATTCAAACTTGTTCATTTTTCTACTGTCATCTTTGAAATAGAGTAAGTCACTTTTGTGTTCATTAAGCTCACAGTAACTCTTGAAACATTGATTTAAATAATTGCTTAGTTATTTTGAGTTTTTTTCATAACCTAGATCCTTGGCCCTATGAAGAATTCAGGGCCTCAGGTGGTCCTCTTCACTTTGATGTGGGAATTTATTTTCCTGTTGGGTTTTGTCCTTGGTGGTTATCACTGAGAAGCACTTTGTTTCAGAATCTTGGAACAGAATGAGATGGGTGACCTCTGAATGATGGAATTTAAACTAGTCACCGTGAAAGACATCTTGAAACCAGTGGCAGTACACGTTTCAAAATTAAATATAATTCAAAAATGGCTGTGCTTATGATTTGCCTATTTTCTTTTAAAAGGGTATGCTATGCTTTTCGTGTTTTGTTGCTTTTTTCATGGTTCCACTTGCATCCTCATACTTAACATGTGAACCACTCGATCTCTGTGTATTGAAGTCTTTTAAGGAATATAGGAAGAAACCCTTGTGAAACAATCGGAACTTCTTTACTTCTATCTAACTTTTTGCTTTCAAAATGATGGCTTTTCCTATGGTTGAGCAGTTCATATGAACTGATGTGATTATAAAATCAGTCACATAATTCATTTATTTTCACCCTTGGTTCACATGAACAGATAAACTGTCTGCTCTGCAGCTGTATGTAGGGCTGGCTTCCTAAGCAATGGTACCGACAGCTATTATTTGTTATTGTACCACTCTGATACTGAGAATAATTCAGTGAAAACTTTCAGTTTAGTGAAATTATATGTTTAGCAATGCATAGGCTTCTTCTGGTAAGGGTGCAGCTTACACTTGTGTGTGAATGTGATGCTTGCTTCCCTCGTGTTTATGCTGTACAGGTTCATACATCAGCAGACAGAGGCACTCCCTCAGTGCAGAACAGAATATGGCTATTGGCATAGTCTAGTCTTGTATAGATTTTTCTCGAGAAATTTAGCTGATAGTCTTGGTATGTTTGGTAGTGTATTAGTCTAGTAAATGCTTTTTTCACAATTACCGATGTGTGCAATTTTTATTAAATGATTACTGAATGTGGTACTATTAGGTGGACCGTTCGAGCTGTTTAGTGATGTGAGATGATTGTCTCATTATTAACTCTGACTTCATCAGCTATCATCTTATATTGATAATGTTATTTAAGTGAAATTTGGTCTTATAAAGCTCCAAGTAGGTACTAGAAATCAGGTTTTATGAAAATAATAATTATCAATCTGTGTTCCTTGGTGAAGTGTTTTTATGATATACAGTAGCTGAATAGGATGGAAGACACCATACAGAGCTTCCAGTCTCAGAACAGCAGGAAGAACTAATTTCCCTTTGGAGAAGGGTTTGGCTGGAAAATGAAAGATGGGAAAGACTTTTCCACAAGTAAATGAGATAACATAAAAAAGAAATCTTTTTTATCCATTCCTTGATTGATGGAATTTGGGTTGTTTCCAAGATTTAGCTACTACAAATGAGCTGCTATAAACATGGGTGTGCATATATTTCTGTGGTATGATATTTTTAATTTTTCCAGGGAGATAGCCAGAAAATTAATAGCTGAGTTAAATGGAACCTGTTACCCTAGATTTGGAGAAATCTCCACACTGATTTCCACAGTGGCTGCACCAGTCTACACTTCCACCAACAGTGGAAAAGGGTCCCTCCCCACACAGCCCCTCCATCATGTGTTTTTGTTTGATTTCTTGATAATATAAAAATAATAATATAAAACATGATAAAATAAAGATAAATTCTTTCTGGAGTGAGATGCATCTCTCAAATGACCAGTGACATTGAACATTTTTTTTTTCAAGTATTTATTTGCCATTTGTATTTCTTTAACTGGGAAGTAAGTATTCATCTCAGATGCCCATTTTTAGATTGGGTCTTAAATTTGAAGCAGTCTGATTTTTTTCAAATCTTTATATGTTCTGGATATTAGCCCTTGTCTGAGAGACAACTGACTACAATTTTTTTTCACACCCTGTTAGTTGTCTTTTCACTCTGTTGGTGGTTTGTTTTGCTGTGCAAAAGCTTTTTAATAGGATGAGAGCTCAGTTGTTGGTTCTTTGTATTATTGTGTGTTATCCTGGTTTTGTCATACCTATTCTTGCAGCAGATTTAGTTTTTCTGTTTTAATACCAGGTCTTTGATCCATTTCTATTTTAGTTTACTGCATAGTGAGAGACATTGGTCTAGTCTTTGTCATGTAGAATTGGAGCACCACTCAGCCCTAAAGAAAGACAAACCTGGAGCACCACTCAGCCCTAAAGAAAGATAAACCTGAGACATTTCTAGGTAAATGAATGTACCCTGAGACCATACTTTCAATTGAAATGAATCTGTCACTCATGTATAAATGGTGTGTTGCTTTTCTGGTGTGAGAAACCAAAAGAGTAAGTAAGAACCAAAGTGTCTACTACGAAGTGTGAATTGGAGAAAAAATGGTTCAAAGGATAGGGGAACAAGGGAGTAGGGAAGGAGGAAGGAAGGAAGAGAACAGAAAAGAAAAAATGAAAGAAGGATAAAATGGAAACAAAGCTTTGTAAATATGGAAGAGAAAAGGGGTTGCAGGGAAGGGAGGAAACTGAGAAAAAAAGAAAAGAAAACATATATACAGGTACATATTCCCTATCATGTACATGATCATTTTGTATATCTAAATTGTGCCAATAAAGTTAATTTAAAAAAAAAAGTAAATGAGATCATATGGGCAAAACATTCAAGCCAGAGATCACACTTTCGTGAAGCAAAAGGACTCAGACATTTGTGGAAACTGCGAGAGCTGTCTATTTTGTTTGGGGCTTGGTTAGTGGTGGTGAATAAGGATAAAGCCTGACAGTTCAAGCTTTGAATGCCCAACTAAGGAAAAAATTCTCAATTGTGGATGGTGTTTTATCAGGCTAGAAATAGTAAATAGGTACCTATATGCTTTCTCTTCCAGTGCTCCCATCACTCTTATTTTTTCTAGTAATTGTTAAATTGTTAGGTATTAAAAGGTTTTAACCCTTGGGTTTACTGTACTTACCATCTATTATTATAGGTATTTAAAAAAAGAATTGATGATGAATGGGTGTTGAATAATGAAGTATGAATTTTACTTTGTCGGTAGTAGAGCGGTAGAACATGTCTCACAATCTTGCAAAGACTATAGCTTGAGATAATGGGTAGGAAAACATGGGAGTGACTTTGAAATTAGACTGTCAGACTACTTCCTGAGTATATGTCACTGAATTTCAAATCTGGCAGTTTCAGTGAATCATCAGCGTCTCAACAGGGCTGACTTACAGTCCTTACTCTTTTGAGGTTATAATTTGGTAGGTGTTGGTTCCAAAACTTCGCATTTTGATTGTGATATTTTGCCAGACAGGTGTGAGTACCACTGATACGAAATTCAATGAGGGCTTGGCTCCATTTGCCCCTGGGAATACAATCAGGAAATGCTGCAGAGATGTAATTGAGTAATTGGGGAGTGGAATTTTTTTCTTAAGTTTAGAAAAAATCACATGAAAAGTACCAGCTTTCAAATCTGATATCTGAGAGGATGATGTTGTGATCCATGAAGCAGTGGTGTTTCACCACACTGGCCCAGAACATGAACTGCAGTTTTGGTAGAAAGAGAGAGTAGGCAGGTGTAAGAGAGCCTTCAGAAGCTCTGTCCAGCACAAGTTCTAAGGAGATCAGAAAATCGAACAGAACTGGGAATAGTTTTTGTGTGATTATCGTGAAGTGTGATATCATGATTATGTTGATTATGTTGATGACTGTATCAGTCAGTGTTTACTAGAGAAATGGATATGACACAGGAGATATAAATACATAAGAATTTACAAGATTGGCTTATGGTGGCCACCCACAGAGTCAGATGTGGAAGGGTGCCATGTTCTGTCTGCACACTGGAGACAGAAGGTCTGGAACTCACCGCACTGTCCAATTCAAGTCGGTAGCAGGAGGCTGAAGA
This sequence comes from Hydrochoerus hydrochaeris, assembly GCA_004027455.1. NCBI lineage: Eukaryota > Metazoa > Chordata > Mammalia > Rodentia > Hydrochaeridae > Hydrochoerus > Hydrochoerus hydrochaeris. Next base: position 192,795 of record PVLA01000012.1, read on the forward strand.
GTCTGTGCTGGAGGCCAGGAGTTGACATCCAAGGTGAAGACAAGGACTAGAGCTCACCTTTTATACCCTCTAGGTGACAAACCACTCTAGGGTGGATCTTTCAAACCCTCGGATGTGGAATCGCTGAGCAAATTCACTTGAGATTCTCCTATTCAAATTGACATAATCAATAAACCATCTCCAAGATAAAATAAACAATACCATAAAATTTTATATATATATATATATATATATATATATATATATATATATATATATATATATTTCTACAGAAGCCCCAAGAAATGACCAAATTATAAAAGAAAAAGAGAGTTTGGACTTTCAGAAGTTAATTTCTCTATGATCAGAAAGCCAGTATGTGTGTGATTTGTATTTCTGGTGACTCTAGCACCTGACTCACTGTACCCTGAAAAGCATGGTGACTTAGATACAGAACCCTGGAAAAAGCTCAATTACAGAAGTTTTGGATTCTAAAAAACAACAACATTTTAGGAAAAAAAGTTAAGTAGGTGAGAGCTGGTATGTTAATAGTACCAAATCTTTCAGAGAAGTAATTTAGTATCAAAACTTGGAAAAAAGTACTTGTTTTGATACTTTAAAGGTCATTGGCACTCTTTGAATTCACAGTTCAGTGAAATGGGGATGGAAGAAAACAGATTTTGCAAGGTACTAGAAGTTTGTCTTCAGAGTTCAGGAAGTTGTATGTTCCTGCTTTCTAAGCTTGGTAGTTATGGGGAAGAAAAAGGAGGGTACTGTCTATAAATTTTTAGGATAAAAATGTTCACCTGTGTCAAACACTGAACTACACTTAAAAGAATCTGTTTACTAGGTAACTGTAAAGTGTCTTGATGTGCAGATCAATAGTAGAGCACTTGATTGCCATTGGTAAGATGCTGGGTTTGATTCACAATAAAGCGAAAAAAAGAGAAAACTTTATAGACATCTCATTAAAATTGGATTTACACTGGTTTGTGGCTTTTTAAGATAGGAAATATAATATGAGATTGTAGCAACTATGGATATTGGATGGATTATGATATAACTTTGTCTAAATTGTACTCTAGGTATTAGGAAGAAAAAAGGGTGGTATTAGAAAGGAAAATAATGCTTTATTTTCCCTGGGGAAAGCAGGTATCTTAAGCTTCTCAGTACCAGAGAATTAAGTATAAATGTGATGCAAAAATATTTGGCACAAAATAATCTAAAAAGCCACAGACTGAATCTGACTTGTGAGAGCTGTATATCCAGAAGGGCCTTAACTCAAAGGAAATGCTTATAATAAAATATTTACTCAGAATCAGGGTTGCTAATTCATACCCACTCATAAAAAACACATCTAACATTTCAACTAATACTACTACTTCCTCCAGTTTTGTTCCAAATTTCATTATTTCATATTACTTTTTCATGCATTGTTGACCTCATATTTATGATTTTTTTTATTCATTTATTTTTTATCAACATGCTATAAAATTCACCATTTCAAAGTGTGTAATGCATATTTGAGAGTACTCGAACAGTTATGGAGCCACAATGACTATCTTATTTCAGAACACTTTCTCACCCCAAAAACAACCCCACCACCTTTAACGGTCACCACTAGTTTTCTTCTCCCTCAAACCCCACTATCTGTACAGTGTTTTTACAGATTTGCCTACTGGGGCATTTTATATAAGGCGAATTATACAGTGTGCCACATTTTTATAGACCTTCTTTCTTTTAACATACTTTTTTCTCAGTTTATCCATATTCTTAGTTCTTCATTTCATTTTTAGTAAAGCCATTTCATTTTTATGGCTGAGTCATACTATGCCATTGTTTGGATATACTACATTAATTTGTCCATTAATGAGTGGAGGAGCACTTAAATATTTCCACTTTTTTCTATACTAGTGCACACGTTTTTATTCAGCGAATGTATGTTTTCAGTTTTTAGATATACATTATGAATGAGATTAGTTGGTTACATGGTAATTCCATATTTAATTTTTGAACATCTACCATGTAGTTTTCAAAATGCCTGCAAAATACTACTTTCTTTCCAGCAATATGAAGATTGCAATTTCTCCACGTTATTGCTGACACTTGATGTTTTGCATCTTTGTGATTACAGCTTTGTTAGTGAATATGAAATGATACCCAATTGTTATGCATTTTCCTATTGTCAAGCATCTTTTCATGTATTATGGCCAATATTTCTCTTTGGAAAAAATGCCTGTTCAAATCCTTTGTCCATTTTTAACTGAGATATTTGTCTTTTTATGATTAAATTGTTATGGTTGCTAGTATGTTTTGGATATTTGATGCTTATCAGCTATATAATTTGCAAGTATTTTCTTTCATTTTGTGGATTGTTTTTTTTTTTTATTTTGTGAGAGTGTCCCTTGAAGCACAATAAATTTTGAGAAAATAAATTTATTGTTTTGATTTGTCCTTCCTATCACATCATTTTAAAGAAACTATTGTCTAATTCATAGGTTCCCTTTGAAGAGTTTTAGGATCACACTTTGATAATTGTGTACTTCAAACATTTTTAACTAATTTTGTATATGATGTGAGGTAGAATTCTAACTACATGTGAATATGCAGTTGTTTTAATAGTGTTCTTACAAGGTCAACTGACTATCAATATAAGGTTACTTATAGATTTATTATATTGTTGCATATGCTAATCCTTATACAAGCACCACACTGTTGACAGTAGCTTTGTAATAAGTTTTGAAATGATACTACTTTAAAAATTTACTACTACACCATTTAAGGCTGCCTTTTGGTTTGTATTTTTGGATAATCTGCTTAGGTAGAAACTTTACTAATTATGCTTTGTTTACTGTGACAAAAATATTACTGGGTAGTTTTTCATCCTCAAAATCTCTGAGTGGAGACAAAGAGAATCATGGGAGACAGTCTGAACAGAAATTGACTGTAGTCATAGAAATTATTTTAAAAAGTGACTATCATTGTACAATGTTTTAGCTCTACAGTGTGAATATTACTAGTTGCTAATTGTACTGAAATGTTATTTTAACCTTAACATTTATAGAAACAACACAGCATGAAAAGAAATGCACTGGATATGCAGTATGTTACTATTCAAGGTGCAGTTGTGCATATGTGAAACTCAGTTGAGCAACCTGATATCACTTTCCTTCTTATTAATATGAAAGAAAGCAAATAGATATTAAAGTCAGTTTCTTGTTTTATACTAAAATTATGTATTCACGTGTGTTTGTCAGAGAAAGAGAGAGACACAGAGAGAGATGTCTTAGAGTCATAGACACAGAGACATACGAAAGAAAGTTATTTCAGAAGATATTGCTCTTTTCTAAGACATGAATGTACTAAAGTATACAAACAACATATGCCCTTGCATACCAAGAATGTGCTTATTCATGCTTAGGTTTCGTTGAGCGTGATAGGTGAAGTGCGAATAACGGATTTGATCAGTATGCGATTCATCAAATCTTGCAGGCAGTCTTTTTCAGATGTTTGGAAAAAGCCATGTAATAATAAGGATACATGTGGTTTTTCCTTCTCTCTATGTTGTTTTTTCTTCTAAGTGTATGTAATACATTTACATAGTCATATATGTCAGAATATATTTAGTATTCTCATGTAATTTATGGCAGAATTCACAGTTTGTCTGGATAGGCACCCACAAAGTTCAAGGGAGTAATATTTTTTTTTTTCGTTTACTTCAGACTAAAGTTATTTTTGCAAAGTGAAATTTGAATTGTTCATGGAAACACCTGAGCCATACATTTGAGTTACTGGAGTTGGTTCTGTTTCATTCACCACGTAAGGGAAAATGTAATATAGCATGACTCAAATTATAACTCTTTCTGTCAACATTATTGCCTGGGTATAATGGTCTGACACCAGTGTACCTAAGACTGTGAATATGGTGGGTCTACATATTGATTATAATAATCTTATTGAAGAAAATAGGCATATAAAATTTGTGCTAGTTTTGCAAATAGTTATTTCCTTGTGTGGTTTATGAATTTTTAGAAAAATCCCATGAAAAATGTGGAAAAGGCTGCATATCACATATTTTGTTTAAGTCAACTTATAATTGTGCTGTGTGGAGCTTACCAAATAGGCTGGTGCAGCATGTGTTTGGTTTCTCTTGATGTGGAAAAAGCACGATTTGCTACATCGTACACAGGTCTTTCAAAGTCGCCATGGTGAATGCAGCCAGAAGGTAGATTTCCTGGTATGTTTCAGCTCCTAGGTCCCATTGTTTGTGGGCAGAAGACCTGACCCTTTGTCTTTTCTGTCCTAATGGAAATGTCCTCCAAAACAGTTCCTGGAGTCTGTCCTGAAAAGAGGACACCAGTGGAGATGACAGGAGGAGCTTTCGTACTCAGCACCCTGCTTAGACCCTGCCACATAAGGCTTTGTGTGTATCTCCCCATTACACGAAATAGGCGTTCAGCTCTTGGTGTTCAATGGAAGTAATAAAAAAAGTGCATGTTGAGCGGATTTAAAAAATCTTATTAAATTTCCTTTTGTGGTGCAGTTTTGAAGATTCAACTGTTTCTTTAAAAAATGAATGCCAGTTTTAAACTCATGTTCTAATTTTATGAAAGATTGAAATTCCATAATATTCCAGAAGGGGAAAAATCAGGAGTCCCTGCTCACTGACACATTTTAATGCAGGAGACAGACAGTGTATTTTAAGCTAGGAGGGGTGAAAAGAACTGAATTGTCTTTTAAAATGGAAGGACTTACACGTTCTCAGCTTATTTTAGAAACACTACTCAGGACTTGACACAGTTGCATTGATTTCTATGGGAACAATGTGAAGTTAATTCACACCTCACCACACTAGTGCAGTTTATAACACTTTCGTACGGCACATTAATGTTTTCTAAAATGGTGAGCTCACACTATTTTTTCTCAGGCGCAAGCTTTTTTAATGTAGCTAACCTGTCGAAAGATGACTTACCATGCTTCTCTGCCTTTTATGATCTATGCTAAAGTTTGGTTTTTGTTCTCCTCTCATTGCTCTGGAGTTTCCTCCTTTTGCTCATTCTGGTCATATTAATAGTGAATAACTTGTCGGTCCTTTCTACATATTTCAGTTGAGCTATTTTAATCTGGTGCTTTTTTATTTACTTATTTTTTGCCTTTCCCCCTGAAACAGTAAGTGACTTAAGGATAGGCACTCATAGTGATCACAAAAACACAGTGGGTCATATTAATATAAAAACTTTATCCTTGGGCACTGTTATAGCATATGCCAAAAAATGTAGACACAATTCAAAAAAAGAAAAACTTGTATAACTATTTTAATACTAAATTTGTGAGACATTAAGAGATGAATACAAGCTATCTTTGGCCTCTCTAGTTATAAGAGGTGCTCAAATTGGTGGCCATTAGCTTGCAGATATTTATTAGTAGGGCAAATGGCTGCTTAGTAACTTTGGACATTGAGATTGCTTCGCGTGCATTTCCACTTTCTTCTGTAAAGGCTGGCAAGTGTGGTGAGTTTTTTGCAACCTGGGACATCCTCTAGAGACCCCTGTACAAGGGTAACATGATCTGTTGAACAAACATCATACTGTTTTTCTTTTCTGAAGTGTGTACACATTCGTTGGTGCACTCTGTACATAAGAGGGGAAATTATTTGATCAGATGTACAAATTAAATACGTGTAGACTTTGAAGAATGGTCTTGGTGATAGGCTAATAGAGGCTTATCTGGAGGCAGTGAGGATAAGTGGAAAGCCAGTACAGCAAGACTGGCCTAAGCAAACACACCCGTGGCGAGTTGGAAACTCACAGAAGACTTTAAGGCCGTGGAAAGAGGTAGACTCTTAGGGGATTGGTTCTTGACTGAAGTTAAGTAGCATGTGAAAAGAAGAGTCAAGAGTCATCCTCAGGCTTCTTTTTGTGCAACTTTGGAAGTCATGCACAAGGGGAAATGGCTATTTTGTATAGAATGCAATGAATTCAGTTAGGGTTTTATTTTCTGTGAGCTGCCTGCAGCCTGTCAAGGAGACACATGCTGTACATTGTTACAGATATGAATTTAGACCCCACAGGAGAGATCTGTTCAGGGTTTAGCTTTATCAAAGCATGAATGCTTACTGAAGCCATAGTAAAGGAGATTTCTCAGGAAAAAATATAATCAGAAAAATGGTGGATTAAGGACAGAGCCCCCCCCCCAAAATTGGCATTTATAGAATAAGCAGATAAAATAGATCCAAGAAGACATTAAAAGGAATAGCCAAGAGGATAACAAAACAGGAATGTGGGATGCAGAGGAGCATTTTGTAAAGTTTATGGGCAGTGGCATTAAATGATAGAGAAGAAGCAAGTCAGAAAAGTCCTAAGAGGTCTCTCTTAGACGTTGAAATCACATTTGTTAGGGTCCTCTTGTGTGAATGTGTTATTCAAATAGTCCCATAATGCCAGTCATCAGCTTTCAAAGTGTCCCAAACCATCACCTCCTATAATTCCTGATACTATAATTTGGACATTTTCCAACTTTTAAAATTTGAAGCTGCAAAGGCCTTTCCTGCATCACAAGTGGAGAAAAATAAAGGGCCATGTTTCTTTGTTTAGGTACAAATTCATTCTTTACAGAAAAAAATGGAAAAAGAAAAGGAAATGAAGAAACCTAAGAAACTAATGAGAATGTTTTCAGTAAGAGAAAAATAAAAATTTTGTTAATATTGTCAATCAAAGTAGTTTTTTTTTTCACTGAAGCCAAATCTGCTACATATTGAAATTGATCTCAATATACAGAGTCCCAAAGTGAAATGCTGACATACTTACAAGGTTTCTTTCATTTTGCTTTCTTGGTGTTACAGTGTCAGTGGAGAGGTGGCCACATGAGATAGTTATCAGTATTCAGATGGAAGGAAATATAATGTGTCTCATGAAATGATGAAAATACAAGTGAAAAACCTTTAGGAAATAATGAAAACCAAATTCTGCTGTTCTTTCCTTCTCTTTTGCTGGATAGTTTACAATTTATATATGCCCAGTGTGATGGTATGGAATACTTTCTGAGTTATATTATATTTTAAAATAGAATCTATCAATTTTTTGATCCCAATATTTTGATCCCAATTCCAATCCCATTACCGGGGATTGGAAACCAGGCCTTTGCACTGAGTTACATCCCCAAACTTTTTAATGTTTTTTTTTTTTTTTTTTAATTTTGAGACCGGGTCTCACTGACTCACTATTGGCTAAGCCTGTGATCAATTTTGCAGCCCTGTGGTGCTGAGATGACAGGTGTTTGCCACCATGCCAGCTTAGCATTGAATTTGACTTTATGTTCTTTTCATTAGGAATTCTTCAGTATGTATAATTCTTATTAACAGTATGTGTATGTCAAAACATAAAAAAACATCTTTATGATTTGCTCTAATCAACGAAATACATGAGAAAATATTAAATGCTCAGTGCTGCTGAGAATATATGAGAAGGTATGAGATCCAAATGATATGTTTAGAAAAGACAAAAAAAAAAATCTAACAAAGTAGATGCTTTATAACATTTTAATGAAGATCCTCTGACAAGTAACTCAGAGAACACTGAGATTGTGTGAGACTGATTTAATGAGGTCCTGTTGTTCCCTTTACTTTTTAAAATCTTTATCATTTGTAATATTGTCTTTGCCTAAAGTATTTTTTCAAAACTGGTATTTTTCCTTGATTTTTAAATAAACCTTGGTCTGGCACTTTGGGTATTTTACACATTTGATCTTTGTCCACATTTACTAGTGTCACTAGTGTTATGTCATCTACTGACTTTTCTAAAGTAAGTCTTTCAGATTCACATCCTATGCCATTGCCTCAATAGGAAGAACCTCTTAATTAGAATGCTCTCACTTCATATTCCCTACATATTTTTGCCCAGATATATGTGGGCCAACATAACTGGTGTTGCCCTGTATCAATATCTCTCATCCCATTTAAAATGAATTATACCTTCCTCTTCCTTCTGATTGGATGAGGCTCCTTCCTAGACAAGTTGAAGCAAAGTTGAAATGAATTTACTGACTTGTAGCCTCATCCAGGTGGCACTGCTTGTGAAGGGTGCTGCAGAAATAGAGCTAAGGGATATGTCCTGAGACAAAACACTAGGAGGAAGCCAAAATCAGATAATGACTCATCAACCTGAATGGTTAGGCTTCACAGGACAGCACCAACTGGCGGATCCATTCAGGAAAAATGCTTTAAATCAGAAAGAATGCGACACCTGCAAAAGCCAGAGAACACTGGAGTATATTTAGATAGCATTTGCATTCTTGGCAGGATGGAAGTTTGGTGTGGAAGACCTGAGAAGGATGTCAAGTGCATTTTATTCATCACACAACAGTTATTACACTATTTAACTTAGATATGGTACATTAATAGATTTGTATTACTCTCAATACATTGTAAATATCTTCAAAGTCATGGTTCTGTTGTTGTTTCTCAGTATATTTAGTATTCTAGAAGTGTTAAATATTATTGAATAAATATTGAACCCATTTTGCATTTAAATATGACAATATTTATGTAGTTGTTCATTCACGTATGTTTTTTAAAATGACTACTTCTGTGTTGTGGGGACTGTACAGGAAACAAGATTCCTTCTTATTTCATTGTGCAGCATGGGAGACCGAGTTATGTTATGCAGTTTGACAGGTGAGTGCACAGTGAACTCTAGGAGTCCTTCTGGAAATAACTCATCTCTCAAGAAGAGGTTAAGGTCTTCATTAAGTAAGAGGAAGTGCAGTGGCACCTGGCAGGAGAGTCACATGGTATGAATGCATGTGGGTGCGGAAGAAATGCAAAGGTAGGGGAGAATAAATGCAAAGAGGGACATAGCATGAAAGCATGCCATACTAAAGAATGTGAACTTGATTCTGTCTTGGGAAACACTGAAGGATATGAGAAAGGATTCCAAGCACATTTCTTTTATGCTTATTGTTTTACTTTGCAACTCATTTTTGATGTCCCATCTCATCTCATAAGTACTTGTGTGAATCCGTTGCAGTATTAAAGTACACAGCAGTCATTGGGATGCTTCATCCACACAGACAGGACTGTCAGAGCTACTTAATGGTGATGTCTGCACTGGAAACTCCACTTACCTCCTTAATAATCCCTTTAGCAAATTTAAATCCCATGCCAGTTAGCTTTACCACATATATAGGCTGCTTATTAATTTTCTTTTGTTAAGTGGTAAACATTATTATTGTTTACTGTGTTCAGTCTCTTTCAGAATTAACTGGATTGCCAGTTACTGTTGGTATAAAAAGGCAATAGGTTCTAAAAATTATTGTATTGCTTTCTAAATTAATACAGGTGAACTAAAATATGACTGTAGTTTTTAAAAGACTAAGGTGCGATAATGTCTGGTTGAACACAAGAAGTAGAAATTACTATGAAAAATCTTCATAAAAATATAACCTTATATTATCTAGAAGTTATTCTTTACTCTGACTCCTACATATATTAAGCCAAAAATTTCAGGTAATTTATATATTTATATTAATGGGTGAGTAATACTGCTATTTATAATTAAGCACAAACTTCAGTATTTTTAAAGTCACCATTTGCTCCTGAAGTCTTAAAGAAAGATAAATGTACCTTAAAATTGACTGATATTCAGCAGATTTCATTCTTCATAACTTTTAATGACATAGATTTATATATCTATACATATGGGTAATATGTGTGTATATATATGTGTATATATACATATATATAGTATATCTTGATATGGTTGTCTAAACAACCCTTAGGAGCTGGGTGTTTAATCGCTTATACCTTGAAAGATTTTCAGAAGCATAGCTCCATAATTCTTTTTATTGGCCCACTCAGTGTTTTATTTTTTATTTTTTGTTCTTTTTTCTGGTTGTGTAACCAAGATCTCTTAATTACATTTTGAGAAAGTTAACGTAACAATTCCAAGTATTTATCAGGTACCCCAAACTAATTTTTCTTTCAAACATTCATAGTAAATATAAGATAAACTTGTTAGACCTTTGGTAAATAAAGTGTTATGGCCAGGGATTTAGCTCAGTGGCATGAGCGCCTGCCTGGCAAGCGCTAGTAGGTCATGAGTTCAATCCCCGGTACAAAAAAAAAAAAAAAAGTGTTATGATTGATATATTGTATCAACTTGAGAAGTTTAGGAGTTTAACTGAGAGACTCAGCAGAGAGCCAGGGTTCCTTCTTTGTAAACATCCTAATCCCAAGCAAAGGAGGGCAAGGAGGTTTTGTGAGTTCTACACCAGCTCTGACATGGCTGGGGGTGGGGTGGCCTGTGTACAGTGTAAGCCAGGAAAAGCGGTTTGTTTTCTCCCTTTTTTCTCTGGCTGCTTTTGCCGGCTGCTGCCTTGAAGTGTTGCCCCAGTGCCATGCCATCCTGCCTTGGAGCCAGCTAATTATGGACTGAAACTTCCAAAGGCTGTAAGAAATAAACCTTTCCTCCCTTCATTTTGGGTGTCAGGTATTGTGTCTGAGCAATGAGAGAAAAGTAACCAAGACATAAGGAAAAGAATTTCTTACAAGTAATTGTTTAAAAATTAGATCATCCAGCTAGAATGATAGAATTGAGGACCCAAGGACAAAATTTACTGATTGCAACCTGTCATCAAGGATGAATATAACAGTACCTGTAGATCACAGTAGGAATAACTGATGCCAGATCTAGAGTTCAAAGCACTTCAATAAGTGGAAAAAAAGATAATAAATTACGACAATACATTTTCTTGGAAGTACCTTCAGGCAGCACACTTAAGGACAACAATTAACTGTAAATTTAAGAAATGTGAGCTCATTGTATGCTTATTCAATTAAAAGAAAGATCTAGAGATAATAGTGGGCTACAACTGAACAAGAAGCATGCAGATTGTGTGCTATGCTGAGATAAAAATAAAATAAACTATAGGATCCTGTGCTGAGGAGAACAGTAAATGGAAAATATAAGCGATAGATTCTTAAGTGTATATAAGTTGTATTTATTCTCAGAAGTGAGTTACCAGAGATTCAGTACTGAGTGCATGGCTGGGTAAAATGACTGCATGTTAAATAATTTTGGACTATTTGATATCTGCAATGGTAATAACCTAGTTTGCTAACTTCTGAGCCATCTTGATATATGTCCTAGAAAAAGTTCATTAAATCATTAGAAACACTTATCTGTAGCGGATTATACCCTGTAATGTGCCTTTTGACTTTTTGGCTTGAAATATTTCAACATTTTGAAAGGCAATGAGCCTGTTTTTCATTTCTCTTTTGGATTGGTAAGTAGTAGATGCCTCATTTTGAAAATTATATCTATCATTCTTGCAATTGCTCGCACTTTAACCTTTTAATTTGGGGTTGGCTTTCTTCCTTCTACCTATTTGTCATGCTGGATTATAACTTCAGAATAAGACCTTAGAGGTCATATAGTTGAATTATATTCTTTAATATGAATCTCTTTTACATGATACCAAATAGGTATGTAATTCCTATACTTGGAATAACAGGTAACTTTCTAAATGCTTTCAAGTCTTACTGGCTTTCTTTCTTTCGCATCTGTCTCCTTTCAGCTTTAGACTTGATTTTGATCATTATCATGGCTGGATGTTTGCAAATAGCCTCCAAATTGATCTTCCTCCTCCACTTTGTTCTTTGCTAGAATATCTTTACACTACAGTCTGAATAAAATTCCTAAACCACTTTGATCATATTGCTACCTTGCTCATAATCCTTCAGTATTTCCCTGTAGCCTGCAGGATACAGTCCTAACTCATTAACTTGAAATAATATGATCTGGTCTTGACATATTTCTGGGTTTCACTTCACCGTTTTCAGATTCCCGAGCCATCTCTTTGAGCTTAGTTGGTGCAGTCACTTGAAATTATGTTGTTTTTCTTGTGCTGTTGCTGATGCTATTTTCCTTGCCTCTCCAACTTCTACTACTAATACTACTTCTTATTGCGGTGCTAACCATATTTTAAGACCTGTGTCAATTCTTTGGTTTGGCAACTCACTCCAGATCCTGCCGACACACTGTGATACCTTCCTTTGCTGAATGCCTGGAGTCTCCTTTTTCAAGCTCATTGATTTAGTAATTAATCATAAGCTAACTTAGGACAGTTTTCATATTGTTATATTGTGCTACAGTTTATCTTTTGTATTGATGTTTAATCTTTCACATTTTTAAACTTGGCTTTCTTCCAGATTAATTTTATGAGATGGCTTGTTGTGAAGCAGATGGTTTCAGACTGTATTCCAGCAAACTCTAGGGATTCCTGAAAAATGCAGCTCAGGGAATGGAGAGAGGATAGACTGAAATTTGTGAGTCTCCATGAGCTTCAGTTGGAATCTCTTTGTGTGGACCTGTTTTTTGTTTTTGTTGTCTGATCTTTTACATTTGATGATGATGATGATGATGATGATAATTATTAGGTACCTTGGATCAAACTTAGGACCTTGTACTTTCCAGGCAGGCTCTGCTACTGAGCTATATCCTCATCTCTACATTTGGTTGTTTTTGAGGCATATTTTGAGGCTAAAGATGTTTGAACATGGTGGACATGGAGGAACCCAAACTGGGAGCTTAGAGAATTGGGCTTTGTGCCTGATTTTACCCCTTCCTGTCCTGAGTTTAGGTTATACATTTTAATAAGTCTGTGTTTTCACATCCTTCACAATATGAAAATCTCAGAAGTTATGAAAATTAGCTTCATTAAAATAATGTGTCATTTTTTAACTTAAATTTTTTTTCCTCCAGTGGTGTGTTTAGTGAGGAAATTCTGTTACTAAGGTGCTTGCAGTTTGTAGTTGTAGCCATGCCAGAATGTTTCCCATATGGCACATTAGTTACATGATAATTAAATAGAAGAAGGCGAATTATATGTCACTTTTCCTCTTGATCTGAGTAGCGTATAAAGTAGTTGCTTGCCTTTTGTTCCTGTGTACCATTTATGAACTCTTCATTAGCATGAGATCAATCTGCTTTATATAATCTTTAAATAGTAGCAATATTGTATTTGGAAACTACAAAATTTAAAGAAAAAACTATTGGTTGTACAAGAATAAAAACATGAAATTTAGATCTATGTAAAGCAAGAGAATTTGTTCCTGCTATCACATTTTTTTCTGACTGTTCTTTCCAGGTAGTGTCGTCATGAAGATGGGCCACAAGTGCTTTGGCTATGTTGAAATCTGACAATAGCTTCCTTACCTTACTTATTCTTTATTTCATGCTAACAAGTCTTTAAGGACATCTTCTTTAGTTGCCATTACAGGAGATTTCAGTCTGAAAAGTGGAAGAATTTAAAGCCTGAAATATACCTAGCCTGGGTCCTGTTAATAAATTACAATTTGGCTCAAATGGAAGTGGTAGTAAAATAGATCGCTGTCTGAACAAACACAGCAGAGCTCAGCCATAAACCAAAGTTTAAAGAAGAGTAAGTTAAATGTAGAATCAATATTTTTTTTGAATTACAATGTTGCACTTTTATTTTAGAAAAAAAAAGAAAATAAGTAACCATTAAAATACAGAAAGATTTAAAATTGCAACTTTGCTGTGTGTCTTTGTAACCTGAGGTGGCCGTTGCATAGAATTGTATCATATCATAACACGGAAAATAAGGCAACTGTTTTCTGTGTTGATGGCACTTTGTGAGTGGGTGGTTTAAAAATAGACTTCTACAGCAGGTCCTGGCATTTGTTACAGAAAAATTCCACAGGAAATTTTAGTTGTGTTTTATGTAGTGTATATCTCTTCCAAATTCCGGGAAATAGTCTTTGATGCTCACCATTTGTGCTTTTCCTCAAGAACGTCTATCTTGTTCAAGAAGAGACATTGTAGAAAACCTGGCTATTTACAGTGATCTCATAGATGCTCAAAAATTCTGTTAGATGGTTTGATCAGATGATCTTGCATAGGCACTTGGCCAAAGTCTCTTGAAGAAGTAAAGAAAAATACCGATATCGTACTGTGGAAGCAAAGTATTTCAAACCAGCGTTTTCCTTTTGATCTTTGTCTAGCTACATCAAACATTTTAAAAGAAACATTTTCATTTTCAAAGTTGCACACATGGATGCTTCTGGTCAGAGTACTGGGATGCTGAATCTCATGATGCAGTGCAATCTGGCTCTTCGGGTTTATCCATTATAAAGAAAATTTTTGCACACTTTCACACAGTTGAAATTACATTGGTCATTGTGATTCTAAATACCTCTCTGTCCATAATGCCCTCATACTAGAAAGATACTGTAAATGAAACAAAACAGTCTCAAACTTCTACCCTTCTCAAGGTTCCATTACCTTCTTGGGTGACATGATGTCAAATACTACCATCTTTTCTCCAGTAAATTGACTTAAATAACCTTCTCAAAGAGTATAGAGCTTCTGTTGATCATTTTTCAGGACACTCTTATTTTTAATTACATTGCTGTAGAGAAGGGAGGGTAGCTGATTTGCATCAGTCCTGAGCAGCTATAACTGATGCTGTCTCTCATGCCCATTGGCAAGCTCTGGAGTTGCTTCATGTAGATCTGTCTTTTCCCCAGAAAGACATTTGTCCATCTCCCTGGATGTATACTGTTGCTCTATCTCATTGCTTGTCACCAGGGAGTCAAGTGCTTGTACAGCACACAATGATGGCAGGAACGCTGCTACTTTTTTTTTTTAATTGCACACAGTATTAATCAGTGTGAAGCATCTGCTCAAAGTACAGTCCAGGGGTTCCTGTTACAGAGTAAAACACATAGGCTTGTGCCCTGGCTGTAGGTGTGGGCAAACTGGACCGAGTTATTTGGTGTATGGAATGTTAATGTCCTCATTCCAAAGTAAAAGTGATATTACATCTCAGGAATGCTGTGAACACCAAATCAGAATATTAACCCAAAGTGGTTAGTCCCGTGCTTGGCACTTAGGTATCTGAACTCTTTTACCTCTCTTTTCTTCTTTGTAATTATTAATTTTGGTGATTTTTTGGACTTATTTTTGGACTTTGTTCTTCCCCCAAATCAAGCTCACAAAGAATGGAATTTAGTCACCACTTAGCTTCTAAAAACATTCTAAATGAGAGATGTTTGGTGGTGGTGGCAATCTCAGTGCTATAAAATGCCTATGAAGAGATATTTAGACAGCTATCTCTGTTTGCTGTGTTAAAACTCAATCACATTTACCTGAAGAAACAGAGAAGAATTTAACAAAGGGGAGTTAAGATAGTTCTCTGGGGAAAGGATATTTTGTTTAATTTTTATTATCCTCTTTTCAGTGGTGATTGTATCAGTGTATAAAATTTTCCAAACTGGGTGTTCTAAATATCTGTGCTTTTTTTTTTATGCTACTTACGCGTCACCCACATGGTTTACATTATTATTTATTTTTATAGAGACAGCTTATATTGTATACATTCGCTTACCTCTGTAAGGATTTTAGAATAAGACTCTTACCACTTTATTGGTTGGGATTCATGTGTTGTTCTTAAGACCAGTTACTGGTTTATCTGAAATTAAATTTAAAATGTGTTTAGACTTATTAATCCATACCGTTGTTCATTAGTAGTATTTACTTTTCACTTATGTTTTAACCTCCAACTTCACTGTGCATTGGGCTGTTGTAAAACATGTAGATCAGTTACTTATAGAGTTTAAATAAAAGGCCTTTATATTTAAAATGGTTTTGAAACTAATTTATATTGTTTGATTCATAAATGAAAAAGTTCAGGCATTGTTTTCAGAAATACTTTATTGTGTGTCATTTAGGAAAGAAATATGTACTAAAAATTATTGAGAGCCAGGTGTGGTGGCTCATGCCTGTCATCCCAGCACTCTGGGAGGCTGAGGCAGGAGGACTGTTGCGAGTTCAAGATCAGCCTACGCTACAAAGTGAGCTCTATGTCAGACTAAACTTCATAGGGAGACCCTGTCTCAAAAAGACCAATAAATAAATAAATAAAATAAAAATTGTTGAGGCATAATTTTCAAGTTAACATTTACTCAAGTTAGTGAAAACGTTGGTATGGAAGTTTGCAGCCGTATACTTCCTGTTAGTTTTATGCTTTAAGCTTTATTTAAGCTTGTCCAAGCTCATTATTTTCCTCTTTGATCATACTGTAGCTCAACTAAGATTTTCATTTGAAAGTCATGTTTCACTGGGTGAAGGCGTATGTTTTAGATAGTGCTGCGATACATTAATCTCATGTTCTTGTAACTGGACTTTAAGAAATATATGTTCATTATATAATTGTTTCTTGCCACCTCCTGAATAGTTTAAAAAGTTTAATGAGGTTTTCTGTCTTTGAAACAATGACGTATTTTTAGTTTAATTTCTTTTTCTCTTGGGCTAGGGATTTAGCTCAGTGGCATTCTTTTTGCTTTCATTAGTATGTATTTGCAGTGCATGGAGTGTATAATTATCTTGGGGAATGGGTACACATGTACCTGCTACATTCTCTAACTTGTTTCTTCTTGTTTAATTTTCAGATAAAATTTCTAATACTGTTACATCAAAATATAGTTCAAAGTTTTAAAAACAAATGTAGTTAAGTTGCTGAGACTATTACTTCGTTTCAGACAAGAGCAAGATTTTCATTTAGAAATGTGATTTGGGGCCATTTTATGATACTGTGATAAATTACTTAAAAATAAGTGACATCTACCCTTTGGTGCTTGAAGAAGTCTATTACTATTTTGGCTTGAAGGATTAAAAAAGAATAAATTATGTGATATTTTTCTTTTTGAGAGAATTACTTTCATTCATTCTAGATCATTTAATTAGTTACATTTTTTTTTTTTTTGTCTTTTTGAGACAGGGTCTCGCCATGCAGTTCAGGCTGACTTTGAGCTCACTTTGTGACCCAGGCTGCTCTTGAACTCGCAACCTCCTGCCTCAGCCTCCCGAGTGCTGGGATTACAGGAGCATGCCATCATGACTGGTTTATTAGGTTTTTTTTTTTCCTTTCAGTACTTGGAACTGAACTCAAGACCTTGCACTTTCCAGGCAGGCATTGTGTTACTGAGCTATATCCCCAGGCCTTTATTCTCTACTTGTTAATGTTTATTTTAGTCTACTGACATTTTGTTTGTGATTCTTGTCATATTTGTCGTTACTACAGATAATATACACTGTACTTTCCTTCCCTCCTTCTCTTACCTTCCTCCTTCTCTTTTCCTTCCCTGTTTCCCTACTGTTTATTTTCTTCTTAGAATTCCAATTATTTAGTAATCTAGAACCAGGCCACATCATATACAGCGATGCTGGTGTGTCTTGAAGCCCTGGAGGTAGGGTGAACTTAGCATGTGCAAGATCTGGGCTCAGTCTCAGTACAAAAAAACAAAAACAAAAACCAAAAAAACAGTCTGGAGGCTCTGGGTCTCCTCATGGACACAAAAGTTCTGCAGTTTTCAAGGCTGCTACAAGCTTACAGGTCACAGCAAGTTGGAGTGCAGAAAGCGCAGTGGTGAGTGTTCTTCTCTTGGATGCTGCTGCAGACACTGTTGCTATGTTAACAGAGGCAGTCAGGAGTCTGAACTGGAATTTAGGCCAAGGTGCTCATTATTGCAATTCCATTGCTTGATGAGATTTTGAAAATCTACCTTAGTATCTGTTTCTTGTTCAAGATGGAGAGACTTCAGAAGCTTTCCCTTTCTTCTCTCACCATTTTCTGCTCACGAACTTGTTTTAGCAGTAAGTTTACCCAGCCCCAATATCCAGAGCTGTACTTGTACCCCAGGGAACATCAAATAAATTAAAATTGGATAATAAAAGCAGAGAGTTGCCATGGAATGCCGTCGAGAAAATGTGTTCACCTTCCATCTC
Organism: Hydrochoerus hydrochaeris; assembly: GCA_004027455.1. NCBI lineage: Eukaryota > Metazoa > Chordata > Mammalia > Rodentia > Hydrochaeridae > Hydrochoerus > Hydrochoerus hydrochaeris. The sequence goes on from PVLA01000012.1 coordinate 210,578, forward strand.
TGCCTCAAGGTTGTTGTGTCTTACACTTCACTCCCTGGTCACTTTTCCAGTAACATTGATTTCAGGAACAAACACCAGTTTGATTATTGGCTACTGTTTCTTTCACAGAAGGAATTCACTAAATAACTGATATTTTATTTTTTAAATGTGCAGAGCAGTTTAAACATTGGTTCCAATGAAATAACTTCTGTATCAATTCAAAAAATTCTTAGAGGACAGTGAATATAGAAATATTTTGGGTGTCTCAAGAGAGTAGCATCTATACCTTTATACAACATGTGTTTATGAGAACCAGGAAAAACAGTCATCCTCATTAAAATTCTGTAAGCAGTGTGTGGTTATGTCTATGATTTTACACTTATCAGAAGTTTGCAGTTGACCACAATCACTTATGCCTTTGAATAATTTTAAAGGTAAATATTTATTAATTAATGCAGCTGGCCAAATTGATAAAACAATAAAAAGATACTAGTTCATGAAAAGGGTTAGAAAAGTTCAGTGGTTGAAATTGGGTCACTCTCCACTGCCTTGTTAAATGATTTTAGTGTTACCAATTGCTTAATAAATACCCCCAAGTGAAGGATGCATGCAAATTCATTCTAAAGAAAAAGAATATAGTTAAAATCTCAGTATTATACTATCAAATTAGGTAGTTGGCTGAATAATGGTCCCTCAGAGATGTCCACACTTTAATTTCTTACAACATGTGAATATTTTCATTAACATGGCATATGAAATTCTGCAGATGTGATTAAGGTTAAGGGCTTTCAGAAACAGAGACTAACCTGTGCTCTCTGGGCAAGCTCAATCTGATCACAGGAGTCCACACGAACTCTCCTGACTGTCGCCCAAAGCAAAGAGGCTGCAGAAGTTTTCCCCTTCTTCTGTCACCATTTTCTTCTCATGTAGTCAGAAGATGTGATAACAGAAGACTCAGAGAAGTGTGATGTGGCAAGGACTCAACCCACTGCTGTTGGATTTAAAGAATGATGAAAAAGTCACAAGAGCAGGACCTTCATGCAAGCTGTTCCTAGAAATGGAATAGCCTCTCCTGGTACTTTGGAAGAGAGTGAAAGTGATCCCACATCAGGGAACAACGATTCAGCCAATAAGCTGCAAGTACCAAGGAAGAGCCTTGTTCCCAAGAGCTTCTAGAAAAGAGTGCAGCCATACTGACATCTTCGTGTTGGGCCAGACATATAACACACATCAGACTTCAGACCTACAGAAGTATAAATAATAATTTTATATTGTTTCACTCACTGAGTTTGTGGTAAGTTGTGTCTATAATAGAAAAGTCTCATAAAGTATAGCTACTTTTTCTTCTTTCTTTCTTTCTTTCTTTCTTTCTTTCTTTCTTTCTTTCTTTCTTTCTTTCTTTCTTTCTTTCTTTTCTTCTGGTACTCAGGATCAGACTCATGACCTTGTGCTTACCAGGCAAGCACTTGAGCCACTGAGCTAAATCCTCAGCCCTAGCTACTTTTTCTTATATTGTCATAGTCAAAGAAAAAATACAATGAGAGATTCTGAGTAAAACTTTTTATATGAATAAAAAGTTAAAGTTGCCTGACTTTTGTAATCTGAATTCAGTAATCTTTTTGTTATAATTCTATTTCCTGATGAAGGGACAGTGCTGACAGATTGCTGCTGGTATATATATATATATATATATATATATATATATAGGAGAAAAAATCAGAACCCTCAATTCAAATCAAAATTCATTTATAGCTCTGAGTTTGACCTGAAGTAACTTGATTTTACTATTGTATTTCCTTCAAAAAGGAGCTGTATTGAATTTGCGTCTTTTTACTGGCAAACTTCTTAGTAGCCACTCTGAAAAGCATGTGACTGTTAGGATCCTCCTATGTTATTGGCAAGATGAATACATAACAGCTGGATCTTCCTATGAAAATCCGTCCCTCACCACTCTTGTCAATAGACCTCTTGGACTTCAGAGAAGGTTCATGCTACATGCCTGTGTAGTGATTCTTCACTTTCTGCTGTTGAAAACAATCTGTGAAAAGTAATGTTAGTTTCTGCACATGACTTTGATTGTGTTGCATTTTGGAGTTTGTCTTCTCGAGGATAAAAAGGAAAAAATAAAGAATTCTGTGTGTTGATTAGTTCCTTGCTTGTCCTTTTCTCTTCACCTGCAAGTCATTAGCCGTTTTTATGAAAAATAAAACTTACTTAAGCTTGGTTTTCCTGATGATGCTGGTATGCTCTTAGCTGTCAGTAATAGAAATAGATGACTGACAGAAAAATGGAACCAAAGATGGCGCATACAAAACCAAACACAAACTCAATCAAGTAGTCGGTTTTATTGGCACTTATAAGTAACTGTCCTGGCAAAATCACATACATAGTGGTTGGAATCCATTTATTTTCTTATTTTAATTTATATGTTATAGTGACTACCATGTTTTTTTCCTTCAGAATCTAACTCTGTTATGATTTAGAGACAGTAATCAATGTGGTCAGTATTTAATATGTAGAGATAGAACTAAAGAGATTAGTAAGGAGTTTTATGTACAGATACCAGCTCCACACAAGGAACATTGTGTACTACAAACATATATCAATCAACAAAAGTGCATAAGAAGGAATAAATATAATTGTCAACAAGGTAACTAGAGTAACAGACAATACACTTTGTAAGTAAACTCTGTAACCTAGATTTTATGACTGACAAGTGGCAGTTGAGCTGTAAATCAGCCTGTTTTCTCTTCAAGCTATTTGAATGGAAGGAACTTTGTAAATGTTAGAGTACCTCAGTTTTCTTTTCACAAAAGGGAAATTAGGCCTGTATCTATTTCATAACTTTGTCAGTAACATTAAATATATTAATATGTAAATTAGAAGCAAACAAGGCAGAGGATAAATGCTTAGCAAATATTATATACTATTGTTTTAACCGAGGAGCCACACAAGTTTTTGTGTGTACTATTGTTTTAATTCTTAGTTATAGACATTTTCTCATAGGTAAAGAAATAAAGATTTGATTATATCAATAGCTGGTTCTTACTTTATTCTAAATTGCTTATATGTACAGCATATGGTTGCTAGAATTTCACAAACATCGAAATTTTTAAAATATCTTTTTTTCTTATATGTTTTGAAAAAAAAAAACTGGAAGATAGAACTCAAGGTCTTTGCATCGAGCTATATTTTCAGCGCCTTCCTTACCACCCTGACCTGATTTATTTCTGAGACAGATTCTTGCTAATTGGCAGAGTGCCTCTCACTGGGCTTCAACTCATGATCCTACTGCCTGAGCCTCCTAGACTGATGAGATTGCAGGCATGTGCCACTGTATCTATTTTAAAGCATTCTCATTTTATATCTGTGCTAAAATTTATATCTCATAAACATATAGATTTGGGCCATTTTCCTTCCTAACATAATCTCATCATCCTAACAAAATTAAGAATAATATTGGATCATGCCTACATTTTCCAATATTTCTTAAAAATACATTTTAATAGTTACTTGTATTGGAATTCACACAAGTTTAACACACAAGTCAGTGTTATGTGTTTTATGCCCTTCTCCCTTTTCCCTTCATTTTACATTAGGTTTATTAAAATATCATTTATATTTGGTAAAATTTCCTTCCTTTATGTGCACAGTTCTCTGGGTTTCTGATGCAGTTATAGAGTCACATAACCACCACTCTAATGAGCAATTTCTCTAGAGCTTCTTCACTCAACTCCTCTGCCCTATAGTTAATGTCTCTGCAACGACTTACCTGTTCTCTTGTCCCTTTACGTGATGTGTTTTCAACAATGTGATAAAAGTGGACCCATTTACTTTGTGGCTCGTAAATCTAGCTTCTTTCTCTTAACATACTTATTTTAAAATCTACAGTGCTGCCGAGTGTGTAACAGCACATTCCTTTCTCATAGCTGAATGTTATTTCATAACACGGATGTTGCTACAATTTAGTTCATGAGCAGCTGATGAATATTTGGATTGGTTTTTTTGTTTGTTTGTTTGTTTGTTTGGATTATTTTAGGACATGATTAATAAAGATTATTTTAAAAATTCATGTATGTGCTTTTATGTGAATTAATATCTTCACTGATCTAAATCCCTAAGATAATTGAAGTTTACCAGGTCACAGTGTGTTAATCATTTTTCTTCTCACTGAAATACAATACTGAACACCCACAACTTAAAAAACTAAGAGATTTAACTTGGCACATGGTTAGGAGATTTCAGTCCAAAGTCATCTGGCTCCAGGCAGGAATATCATGACCAAAGGTTGTAGTGGAGCAGAGATGCTCAGGTAATGGTGGTTGGGAAGCAGAGCAGAGGGATGGTAGCAAAGAGGAACAGGTGAGGAACCATGGCACATATATTACCAAAGGCCAGGCCTTCATGACTCACCCAGACATACCCAGGAAGGAGTACGCTGTACTAATGCAATAGTTTCTTAATTCAGTGAAGCAGCTAATACATGAAACTAAATGACCACAATTCACCCCTTGTCAACTTAAACCCAAACACATATCCTTAAACAATCTCCAATAAAGAGAAGAGCAATGCATAATTCTGCCTAACACAAAACAGTTCTCCCACATACAACATGAAATGCAATCATTCCTTCCCCAAATCTTATCTTAACAATTCCAACATTTTTAAAAAGTCCAAGTTCAAATCATTTCTGAGATTTGAGGCCAACTCTTAGATGCAAACTTCTGAAAAAAACCAAAAAAAAAAAAAAAAAAAAAAAAAAAAAAAAGAAAAAAACAACAACAAACGAAAACAAGTTACATGACACCAAGATGTAATGGCACAGATAAATGTTTCCATTCCAAAAAAGGAAGAATAGGGAGTAGAAAAGAATTGTACCAAAACAAGTCTGAAACCCAGCAGAACAGACATTAAGTCCTATAGCTCCATATCTGGCATCCAGGGTACTTGCTGGTAAGATGTGAATTCCACACCCCCACACACCCCTGTGGCCCCACATCTCCTGTAGTCTCTTTCTTGGGCTGGCTCCACTCTCAGACCGCAGTTTTCCTTAACTGACCCTCCACATTTTTAGCATCTCTGTGCTCTTGGATCTACACTGCACCCATGGCTTTGTTCTCACAGCTTCACATACTCTCCTTTCAGAGACCCCTGGCCTGGCCTCCCACACCTTCCTGTGAAATGGGGATCAAAGTCTTTCTGACCCCACATCTCTTACATTCTGCATGCCAGTAAAACCAGCGTCATGTGAATGATGCCAGTGTCTGCTGGGAATGGAAGCAGTAACCAGCTCCCTTCTGGGTTTATCAGGGAATTTCTTCTGTTTAAAGAAAAGATTGCCTCATCTACTGTCTTGTTACTCTAACTTTTATATAGAAAAAATATGTATTGAAACACTGCACTTGCTAACTTTTGAAGTTTTTAATAATTAGTGGGGGATGATAGTTTTTATTCTTGAGGGGTTTTTTTAGTATCATTATTAATTTTGTTTTGTTTTTTTGTTTGTATTGGGGATGGAACTCACGACCTCACACTTGCCCAGCAAGTGCTTTTGCTGCTGAGCTAAATCTCTGGCCCATCATTATTAATTTTTATTCTTTAAATAAATTCAATGTGCTTCAAATTATTTGTAGGATTCTTATTGCTGTTCAAAATCAGGGTATATTGATGACATAAATAACAAAACAGTAAAGCACAGAAACACATAAGTTTTTGAATGCCCTTGAATCTGGATTTTTTTCCAGACCTCACTCCACACTAATTTTATATTGAAATTTATCCATCTCCAAAAGATTGATATTTTGTTTGGTTTAGCAAAACTCAGAATATTAGGGGAAATTCATATATTTTATTATCTTTTTCCCTAGGAACAGACCACTTTTTGTATTCATTTAAATCTATTTTTTCAATATTCACAAGTATTTAAATACCTTCTTCTTATACCTATTTTACATTTCTGTAAATGTAGTTTCTTTTGTTTGATAGATATGTATTTGAAAATTATATTTTTGTTTGTATACATAAAAGCTTTTGTTTTCTGTATGTTACTTTGTAAGTTTTCTCTTTTACTGTTTCTTAGTGTTTTTTTCAATTGATTTTCCTGTTTTTTTAAGCGTTTATTTACAATTAGAGGTAACTCTGCCTTCTTTCCAATTCTCACGTATCTAACTGCTTATCTAACTGTGATGGATAACACTGCCAAGACAATTTCAAATGATAATGGCAATAGTGGAGACATTTTTCTTATTTCTGAATTTACTTGTCAGTATTTTCAACACATGGCCTTTTCCTAATAAATATGATTTGGCTCTTGTTTAATTATTACAGTCTATAAGATTAGAAATGTGAAATTGGTTTAATATATGGAACACTCTCTCGGATCTGGCTAGGAAAGCAAATGACATTTTAACTTGCAAAGTTCATCAGTGATGTAGTTTCTGCTTTTTAGCTTCCTGGTGGTAAATGTACTCGCACAGTTGGTTGGACTTGTCTAATCTGGCCTGCTGTGCTCTCTGCTGGCATTCTCTGCTCCTCCATGCCCATCACTGAAACATTCCTTAGGAGTCACATTCCCTTCCTGGTTCTAGCCTGCCTCCTACACCTTTCCCCCTGATCTAGTTGCAGTTTCCATTTGCTTGCTTCCCTGTTTCCGGCGATGCAGGCTTCTCTACTGAGTGATGCTTCATGAGCTCACCTCTGTGTGCCTTTGGTTCCTATTCAAGCCAGTCACTGTGAGTCACAGCCACACTTGGGCAGGAGTGTGAAGGGCAAATGCTTTTGGTGGATGACACTAAAAGAGCCTCAGAAAATATGTATTTGAAATTGAAAAGTCAACGAGGAATGAACATATTGGTTTGAGCCTAAAACAACCCCCAGAGGAGACTCCTGAAATGAGCTTTGGCCTCCCCGCCCATGGCGTCCTGTGCTCCCCCTTTCCCACTGGCTGCCTTTCAGGACGCCAAGGAATCATGGTGTGCTGTATGTGGCTGGCTTCTCCGCTTCTCTGCTGTGCAGTAAATCTTCCAATATTATCAAACTGTCAAGAATGTCGCATTCTTTTGATTATTTTCTGTCAAGAATGTCACCTCCTAAAACCCTGGCCTCCTTTCTTATTTATTACTGTGAGCTGTCAGCCTCGTGGTCAGATGTGATGTTTGCAGCCTGGCTTGCTGTTTCCTCTTCTCTGACTTCAGCGTCTGGCAGGCTCCCTGGCCTTTCACTGCTTAACTGTGTTATTCTCTGTTTTCATGGTGGTTTTTTTTTTCCTTACAAAGACTTTCTCATTTTTAGTTTAGCTATTTTCACTGTCTTTCTTTCTTTCTTTCTTTCTTTCTTTCTTTCTTTCTTTCTTTCTTTCTTCTTTCTTTCTTTTTTCTTTCTTTCTTTCTTTCTTTCTTTCTTTCTTTCTTTCTTTCTTTCTTTCTTTTTTAATTTTTTGTGTCTTACTGAAGTTCAAATTTTATTTGTGAGCTGCTCAAATTTCTCTGCTTACGTCTGGTGTCATCTTCTTTTTCCTTGGAGAAATTGGAGTTAATTTAATAGGAACATCTAAAAAATGCCTAGGGCACAGCTTTTAAGTCCCCTTAGCTGAGCTCCTACCACAGTACTCTTTGCTGGTCACTGACATAAAGGTCCATTAGTTTTTTTTCCCCTGAGTTTGTCCTCTGACTGGTTTAGGAATTCCTGTGCCAAGTGTTGCTTTTGAGGTCATGGATGAAAAGCCCCCAAAGTACAGGACCAGCGGAGTCCTAGAGTCCAGCTGAGGAAGCATGCGGAGCCCACCACGGTCCTCATCCTCTTCTGATCCATGGCATTGCCATGTTGCAGCCCATTGTTCAAGAAATACATTTAGCAAGTAGAAAATGATACCTTCACAGTCTGGCCCATCTCAGGTATTTTGTTTCCTTAAGATAATTTTTTTCCCCTGGAGTTTAGATTAATGACTGATGCATGGCCCTCAAAGAAAAAAAAGTAGGACTGTATAAGCCCATTGTAACAACCTTAGAGATTTCCTAGAGGTTCTTTCATCAGAAGAAATTTGGGGATATTATTTCAGGTCATTCTAAAACTGGCATGTTCAGTTAGCCCAAGAATCCTGGGAGGAGGAGGAGAGGACTGTGTAATGCTGTTTTTCATTGATCATATAGGCTCTTCTTTTTCACAGACTAAAAAAGCCTCTGAATTTCTTTCAGTGTTGTATCACCTTTTGAGACTCTTTGTTACTTATAAGGGCCATAAGACATTGAAAAAGCATTTCACACTGATGAGCTTTCTATGTCCTATCATCTTTTTTAGTTTTACTTTATACTGCCTAATTATTATGGGAGCAGATCATTAGTTTTGAATTTGGCTCCCTGGTTAATATATATTTTATTTTAGCATATATATATATATATATATATATATATATATATACTATAAAAATATATCATAAAAAATATCTTGAGTTTCTATGATTCTTAATCTTACAACGATGTGAAATATTTGAAGTTAATAATCCATCCTAGAAATTGACTATAGTGTAACATCTTATGCTGTATGGTTTTTATGCAATAAATAATTATATAGACAATACATTGAGAAAAGTGTCATATTCAACCCTGGAAGTAAAAGAGATCTAAAGAATACCACATAATCAAGAGATACCAGAGGTTCTTGTACTTGTGGAATGTTTTGACTCATACAAGACTTCAAAGATTCAAAGATTAATACACAAAAATATTGAAAAACAACTAGCGCAGGGTAAGTTCCACACAGTAGGTAGAGAGGATAACGTGCAGTTAGGTGAGTGTAACACGTTTTGCTACTGAGAAGTAGGGGTCAGCCTGGGGTACATGTTGCTCCTGTGTTATGGAGGGGTCTCAGTCTTGGATCCTTGCTCAGCAGATTTTCTGGAAAGGCCACAAACAGGTCTCAGAGCTCAGGGATTAAAAAGATTAAAGCACTATTCGGCAACCAGGCGGCAGTTTTTAGAGAGGACAGTATACTTGGGAGAGTTCCAGCCAGGCAGGGCCTAAAGGAGATGACTGACCCAAGGTCTGGGGTAGTATTTTTTTTTTTTTACACCTTAGAATTTGTAGAAAAGTCTGGGAGTCTGTGACTGACAGGACTCCTTCTAATCAGCTATGAATTCTCACCAAGTCTAGAAGGGGAGTTTTTGAAGTTAGATGGGTCTAGTCGGAGCCAGGATGGTGTCCGATGCCCATTAGGAGGATCAAAACTGCAACTAGACCTTGATTTTTTTTTTTTTTTTTTTTTTTTAGAGCACCCAATCAGGGTTCTGCTGCGTTTCCCAGCTCCGGCTCATTTCCAGCTAACTGGCTGCTGTCTCAGTGTTAGCCTCCGAGGATTTGGATGAATTAATGAAAGGATGATGAAGCCAGAACAGAAACAATACTTTCTGATAGAGCATTTGTAGAACTGCATGGGCAGTGAGTGAGAGGGTTTAACAAAGTGCGTTGCATATGTAGGTGCATGATAGATTTGAGTGATTGGTATAATTAATGAGTGATGTTTTGAAACGCTGCTAGTTCTATGATAGCAACTATGCAATTTTATCTGTTGGTGAGGGAGGAATAGTCTTCTCACCTGAAACCTGAGCAGTCTGAGCAGAGCGTATACCTAAACAGAAGGGCATGCACATATTTCCCCCCAAGTGAGCCCAAGCCATGCTTCCAACAAGTCCATACTATTCTCTGAAGTCATTTTGGAGTCTTTGCCATTGTTCAGAAATGTGCTTAAGGAGCCAGAATTCTATGTGATAACATAAATATCTATAATTTTATCCTGGAAATATTATATATATATATATAATAAAAATTATATTTATTATATATTATATATATGTATATATGTTATATATATTATTACAGTACCCACTGGCTTATAAATCAAAACATTTTTTCTAAATCTTATCTTTATGCAGCTAGTAAAATATCTCCATTGTCGTCCTTTCATTTCCTTACTAATATTTGTTAATCCTTGTTGCCTTTACATGTATTGTTGGGGAGAGCTCTTGTTTCCTTAAGATCTCCCCTGGACTAAGCTTAATGAAAGCGAAAATCTGGTAAGTAGGCTTAATGTGATAAACAAGGAAAGGAAATGCATACTAAAAAAGCACTCATCCTGATAAAGGAGAGAATGATGTTTGATGTGAGCCTTACTTGTGTTCCGGTGGCATTTTCCAGCTCTTAGTTCGCCTTCCCCAGGACACAGATCTATTCCCAAGAGTGTGAGAAAGGAGTGGGAACTGGGCAGTGACTCCTGAAGGCTTAAGTCACATTGAGTTAGAGCTAGAGTTGTCTTCTGTTTCTTTCTAGGAATTTGATGATTGATCTTGGCAGGCAACAAAAATGTTCAGTCTTGGGATTCAGTTGGAAAGCCCAGCTTAGAACTCCTTTTTCTAGGTATCTTTGATCAAAATAAATACATTTGTTGTAGACAACAGTTTGCCTTCTGCAGTTATTAATAGGTTGTCTCAAGGGTTGGCACTTTGCATGGCTTTCCCCCTGATTATTATCTGTTACCAGAACATGTGTTTCAGTGTTTCTTTTCAGCCTGACCTCGGGGGGAATAAAAAGATGTCGTTAAATCTTTATGGAAAAAGGTTTCATTGGCTACACCTGCTGTGACTGTTCCTTTGAAAGGGCTCATGAGCCTTTTCCCCAGAGACAGTGCTGCACCGCACATATTTAAGCATGCTATGTTGTTCTGTATTTTGCAAACATATATATGTAAAAAGACTTTTAAAAAATTCCTATGATCTTCATAGTACTTTTTAGGGAATGCGGAGATTGTTATATTTTTAAACACTTCTTCAGCTACTGTCCTCATTTCTTAAAATATGAAAGCCTATTGCCATTTGGCTTGTGCAATGTTTCAGATAGTCAGGAACCATTCGATATCTTTTACCTGATGGGGAAATGCTTACTATAAAATATTGATATGGAGAACTTTGCTCACCAATGGAATGACTGGGTGCTGAAATAGCCTTTGTTCTTTTGTATCATTTTTGCAACTTGACAAGAATGCATTGTATTCATGTTTAAACATTTATACATTTGTCCTTTAAAACATTAAATATGTTTTTTTAGGACAAGACCTTTTCTATTGCTTAGAGACTTATTTATCGGAAATATATAACTCTTCTACTTTTTCCTGATATAAGATAACGAGCTCTAGTAAATGCTATTATCTTGCAATATTAGTAATTTGTATTTAAAATATTTATCTAATGACAGTTGAGAAACAAATTGAAAATGAGGTATTACCTAAAGCTTTTGACCCAAAAGATTACTTCCCTTAGTGTTTGTTCCTTTCTGACTAATCCATTTCACCATTTTGTTTTACTCTAAGCACAAGGACTTGATGGTAATAAAGTATTGTTTTCTATCTTCTTGCCCTTATGTTATTCAGTAGGGCATTTATATTGCTTTAGGAAACATAGGGAGTATCTTTATATTGGTACATAAATTGACAAAATCATAGGAAATTGTATGTAAATTAATAAGCAAGGATTTTATTATTTATAAGAAGCAAGTTATTATAAAATTCTGCCACCAGTAAGTGTGACAATTTGAATTTTTCCTGTGAAATTCTAAACCTTGTTGTTTTATATTTGACCATTTAACCTAATATTCTACATTGTACTAAAACATGATTTAGAAACAACTACATCAAATGAGACAACCTACATGAAAAGTGGTTGTCAGAAGGCATTTATAAATGTTAACTTGTGGCATTTTAACCATGTGTTTGAAGAGCATATTGAAATACATGCCAGGAGGGAATGTTTCTGACATTACTGCATTATCCCTCCTAATGACTGGGCTGGCCACAGAATTAGATACATTCATGAGAAAGAAGTCACCCTGCAGGGGACAGAAGAGCAATGTCTCTTAAGATTCAGCTTTGATGATTTAAACTTAACGTCTTTGTTTTGTTTTATATGTGCAAAGATTCTAGCTACATCTGTCTTGAGTCCCTTCAAAGACAAATCATGGATAGAACTCTGTTGCTGACTGATTGTCAGTGGGTTATATTTCCACTGTATTTTTAGCTTTGCAAATGTTTCTGAGTCTAGAAGTTCAACAATTCTAGGGAATATGGGTTTCCTATGGCATCTTATATAAGGGGCAGGTTGGAATACGGGTGTTTCTTTTTGAAAACCAGTCCGTATTGAATATATAAGAACACTTCTTCCGGTATGTTCTTATAGAATGTATTTTATTTTATTGGTTGTTTATTTTGATTTTGACCAATTTGTTTTCCTTTTCATTTTCCCCTCAAAAGGCTTATTAAAGATAGCTTAAATATTTTTCCTCTGATTAGTAAGTTAAAGCACTTATCTTTCTCACTCAGTCTTGCTCTTTCTTTACAGCCTCTCTTGCAAGAGTGTGAACAGATGAATTTGTTTTTGCAGTGGTGCCAGATGAACAGCTGATCATGTGGGAAAATTCTTCTTTTTCCTTTTAGTGAGAATATTCTTAGATTGGAAAGTGTTTTTTTTTTAAATTTGTTTAATTTGGTTTGACCTTTTCTAAGTTTAACATCAAAACATTACTTCTCTCTCTCTCTCTCTGCCTCTCTCTCCCTCTCTTTCACACACACACACACACACACACACACGCACAGACTCTTTCCTTTATGAATCAGAAATCTACCTTGTGCTATATTAATTTTGCATGAATCTAGTAAAAAATTGTCATGTGGCAAAAACATGTTTTCTCCATTACGTGATGCTCTGCCGGCCCAAAGGAGGTGATGTGTGGCCGTGACATGACATGAGGACGATCTGCTTCTGTATCTAACTAATTTTTCTACCTGGATCAAGTCCTTTCTGAACTTCCTTTCTGATTTGTAAGAAGGGTTGAGGTCTCAGAGATCATTTTCTAAAGAAAATTTCTCAAATTCAGCAGTGTGTTCAGCCTAGCAAGTTATTTGTTTAACACTTACAGAACATCTGTGGAATGATTGTGAGAAACCAAACTGTGCTTAGTTTTCTGTCCTTAGAGGAGATCATGGTCCATCTGTGCAAAGGACGTAAACAAATAGTTTGAAAGATGAAATTACATTCCCCCCACTTTCATGTAAAATCCTTCCTGGGTCATTCGGATTCCAGCTGGCAGACCAGATCTCAGTCTGGCAAAACTCAAATTCATTTTCTCTCCTCTGATAGCTGGATGTCATGGATGAATGTCTCTAATGAACACTCACCAGCACTTCAATTCCACCATCACCTTTTCCATGTAATTACTTGGTTGTTCCTCAACCCTAAAGCAAGGCACCCTTTCCATTGACCTTCCCTGAGCCTGGGATACATTGCTATAGCTGTAGAGCATTATGGACACAATGGGATGCTGTTCAGAATTTAAGGAAACAATCTTCATTTAATATGCAGCTCTCAATGATCTATTTTGCTTGCTTTCACATTTCTTAAATACTGTGCCTGCCTCTCATGCAGCCTCCTTTTTCCTCTCCTCTTATAGTACGTCTTCATTCTCATTGTCCTGGCTGTTCTACTCTGGGGTACACTTCTAGGCCATTAGCTCCTTTGACCCCGTCATCTTTCTCTTGCTTTTTTGTCTTCCCTCCTTAACCCTTGCCTTGCACTGTGGCTGAGCTGTTGATTCAGCATTTGTCTCAGTCCTTTACTCTGTTACTTTGTGCCTCACTTCTCCAGCACAATTCCAACTCTTGTAATTACTTTTATCTTCTTGGCTCCTCTGTGTATGTGATAAGCACTTCTGGAGAATTATTAGGCTGCATTGGAGGTTGGCATCATTCCAGGTCCAAGACCTTCACCTGCCACTGGGTCCCAGTGTTGAACTTCTTTCTTTTGTTATTCCTTATTTTTCCATATCTGGTCATTTCCTGTATCTGTTTCCCCAACTCTCCCTGTTGACCTCCTCCTGTTCCCATTTGATAACTTCTTGCTGAGAGGGGGAAACATATCATAGAGGTTAAGAGCAAGGACTCACCATCTTTCAGGTCCTTGCTCTCCTAGTTATCGTGTCATGCAGTGAATCTTATCCTCTCTTTGTCCCTATTTGTCTCTAAAAGGGAAACAATAAAGGCATTCATGCAAGTCATTAGGCAGATTAAGTGAGTTAATAGTGGTTAAAAGTAGGATAGTTCTTGGATCGCAGTACAACTTATGCAAATGTTAATTATTGTTACCCGTTAGGGTAGTATTGTGGCCAATAAGCTTCATGTCCTTTTGTTTCAGTCCTCAGTATCTTTAATTTTGTCAACAGTCTCTCTATTCTCAGTACATTTCCATCATTTTCAGAAGTGATGCATTAAAAGAACTTCCTGCTTACTGTCTCTACCTTAGTTTCATGTTTTTCTGTCTCTTTCACATCTTTAGTATTTGATGCAAAATCTGTACCTTGAGGTCATAAGCATTCTAAAGTATCTCCCTGTCTCAAAACATAACCATCCATATCATTATTATCAACTCCATCTTTACTGAAACATGAAACAATGAAAGTAAAATGTTGTGATACTTCCTCATCTACTTTCCCAGGTCTTGTTTTCTCTTCTCTGAATGATATTTGTTCAACTTTGCTTTCTGTCTCTGTGCATTACCTCTGGCTTCAGCCGCAGTTACAGGTTCTGTTCAAGGAAAGTAATAATTAAACCGGTTGCCACACCCAGAAGATCTGGATTCCTTCCTTGGTTTACTCTGCCCCTTCTGTGTGTTTTACACGGGAGTCAATTCTGACCATAGTGACTATGTCTCTTGTGGCTGATCATCCCACTTCTACCTGTTTTACCCTTGGATCTGCCTCCCTCCTTGTTCCTCCTGTAGGTTTTCCTTTCCATTTCTAAATATATGCTTTCCTCTAGGTCCCATTTTTACCCAGATCCTTGCTTCACTGATGTGTTCTCTGGGCAATTTAGTCTGTTCTTACAATTTATCTGCTCTATCTACTGGATGTGCCAGTGACTCACAAATATCTATTTTGAGGCCTGAGCTTTTAGACCTCTTTCCAACTATTTCCTAGATGTGTACACCCATCAGTGTCCCAAATGCTAAAAATACACCCATTATGCTCCCAGTCGTCACATGGTCCTGGCATTTCTATCTTTGTGTGCCTGCACCAACCTGAAGAGCCAAAGCCAGGAACCAAGTGATTCTCTTTGGGCTCTTGGTTTCCATTGTATTAGGTGTACCAATAGCTGTAACATCAGAATGCATAAAATTGTATCTCATCTCTCTGTCTTCCTCTTTGTCTTAAATTGCACCTACTGCCTTAGTTTATATACCCCTGTTCCCTTATCTAAACTGTTTCAACAATCCCTGAGTAGTTCTTATCTTCAGTGTTACCTACTCTTTAATCTATTATATATTTAAACAGCCCTTGGCTTAGGATGGTTTGATTTAATACTTCTTTTTCACTTTATGATGATGTGAAATTGATACCCATTCTTAGAAATCATGCATCAAATTTCAAATTTTTATTTTTCCTTGCTTAGTGATGTGTGGTATGATTCTTGTTTTTGATACTGAGCTACAGCTGTGAGCTGTGGCTTCCAGCCAACCTTTGGACCACAGAAGCAACTAGTTATACACTGTGCTGTGCTGTACTGAGTTGCAAAGCTATGATGTTTTGTAGGCTAAAGGTATTAAATATATTTTCAAATTACATTCTTTGCGACTTATGACAAGTTTATCAGAATGTAACCTATTTTCAGTCAAAGAGCAGCTGTACAGTTGATAGTCATTTTACTAGAAAATTAATCAGATTTTGTGTTGCTTTGCTTAAACTTCTTGGATAGCAGTAAGATTTCTTCTTGTGTAGCTGCAATATTTCTTCTTGCATAACCCAACTGTTGTGATGTTTAGTATTCTTTACCATCCAACCCCAACCTATTTTCTTAGCTTCAGCCCTTGTCAGCACCTCTTCATGAACAAATTCACAGTTCCCTTCCCCATAGTATAGTCCTGTGTGTAGTGCCTACAGTCTCCCATTCCCTGCAAAGCTTTTGTTTGTTCTTTCATATGTTGCCGAGTGACCCTCACTCTAAGAAAGATTTTCACAAACATTCATGAATTGTAAACATTCATTTAATCTCGTTTTCCTTTCATAGCATTTTGGATGTAGTAGTGATCGCTCTGGATAACTGGAACTACCAGAATTGCTAAAAGGCTTTGTGCATTCTACATTCCCAACCACCAAGATGTTAGCTGAAACTTAAGCATGTGTTTAGTGGATATTCGAATGAAGGTTGGAACTAAGTACTTGAACAAACTGGTTGAGATTGTTTGCTCAGTGCAGTTCAATGAAAGGTAAGAAAATAGTGATGTTAAACAAAGAAAGAAAACAGTGGGCCCAATGACAAAATATATAAAATACAAATGAATATAAAAGGAAGATAGCAGTGGATATAGATGCAGTTTGGAAAGTGTTTCTGCAATGGGGAAGAAGGACATCACTAAAGCTGTGATGTCTAGTACACCTGAAGAATGATGGGACATTGACAGCAGCACAGATCAAGGGTGACACTGAGAAAACATCCTGAGCACCCAAGCTACCACGGAGCATTTGCAGAAGAAACAAGAGATCTCAGATCTCCCCTCACAACTGCTTTGCACATTTCTGCTAAATTATGATGTTAATGGCCAAAAATTCCCTTATTTTTCTCTAAAGTTCACGTTTCAAGAGCCCCAAGTCCAGGTAAAATTGTCTGTTTCATAGTCTTAGTTATACGGAACATATCCTTGGCCTACAACCTTTGCCATTTGCAAAGAGTTCCAGTATCCCCCAGGTCTTTATGAGGAAAAGCCAAGTAGTTTTCTGGAGAGTTATTCTAATTATTTCTATTTCTTAAAGGTATTGGAGAATATGTACAAGAAGGTGATGAGAACCTCTTTTCTCAGCATTTGTAAAATGTAATGGAGGATTCCCACCTTACCTACAGCTGTAGAAAACATCTATGTTTATGTTAATAGAACGTCTGGCATGCAAGTTATTACAAACAGTGTTAACACATTCACAATGGAGCCATAAGTTCTATGACTTGCTGCTGGGTGGCTTCAAGCACTGGTGGTTCAAGCATGTGCATGACTGTTCCATGCATGACTGTGCCACTTCTATGACTAATGCTAGAAGCTGCCTGATGGGACAGTCATGCATGTACCACTGGTTGTTCAAGGCAGTGAGAACATGTTAAACATTCATAAAATGGAGTATAATAGTTATGCATATGGTTTCTATATGTGAAGAAGTGAAGGACCTTCTATTTTGTTTTCTCCTTGAAACCATTAGCTGCCCCTTAGAAAGAATCACAATCCTGAGTTCGTGTTAGATTAGAAAACATACTTAGGGCCTTAGATACATTTCCATTGCAAAAGCCTCTGAGGTATTTATAATTAAGAAACTGTATCTTTTGTGCATTTTTAAAATTTACAGCCAAACTGTGTAAAAAGTACAGAGTTCCAGTACTCCCTGTCTTTATACACTTACAGTCTGTCAGC
This sequence comes from Hydrochoerus hydrochaeris, assembly GCA_004027455.1. Lineage (NCBI taxonomy): Eukaryota > Metazoa > Chordata > Mammalia > Rodentia > Hydrochaeridae > Hydrochoerus > Hydrochoerus hydrochaeris. The sequence goes on from PVLA01000012.1 coordinate 228,039, forward strand.
ATAGTATACCAAAGTATTACAAATTAGGAACTTGTATTGAAGTCATTATCACCTGAAGATAATAGTTGAAATTATATCTTACTGTTCATGTTGTGTACTCTGTATGTTTGAACAAAAATATAATGATATATATCTACCATTGTAGTATTACACTGTCTGTGGTTTATTATGTAATATAGAAAAACTTACTCTCCTAAATATCCTCTATAGTCCATGTATTCATCTCCTTAACTTTGGCAACCATGGATCTTTTTACTGTGTGCATGTCATACTGTCACGTGGTTGGGATCATATAGTGTGTCACCTGTTCACATTGGTCCTCTAAGATGCATGTGAAGCTCTCCTGTGTCTTTGTATGGCCTGATAACTCGCTTCTCCTTGGTGTGGAGTGCTATTTCTTTGTCTGGATGTACCTGTATATTGATGTACTCATGTAATGAAAGCATCTTGTTTATACCCAAGTTTTGACGATCGTGTGTAAGTTCCAGTGTGGTCATTGGTTTTAGTTCTTTGTAATAAATACCAAGAAATGTGATTGCTGGATTGTAGGATGGGAGTAATTTTAGTTTTGTTGATAAATTTCCAAGATGTCTTCCAAAGTGTCTGTGCCATTTTGCGTTTCCACAACAATGAAGGAGAGTTTCTGTCACTGTGTCTCCTCACTAGCTTTTGGTGGTATCAGTGTCTTTGGGCACTTCAAAATCCATGGTGATATCTTGTTTTGATTTGTAGCTCCCTGATGCCAGATGAGGTGCACATCACGTCTTGAAATTATTTCCTGTTTATTTTCTTCATGTTTTGACCATTTTTTCAATTGTTATTTATTTACTTGTTGAATGGTAAGAATGTTTGTGTATTTTAGATAAAAAATCTATCAGAAGCACCTTTTATAATGCAAATACTTTCTGTCAGAATTATATCTTGTCTTCTTGACAGTGTCTTTGGTGTAACAAAATTTAAATTTCATGAATCCTAGCTTTTCAGTTATTTCTTTCATGAATCATGTGACATATCTAAAATATCATCCCTATATTGAAGTTCATCTAAGTATTTCCTTGCTATCCTCTAGGAATTTTATAGCATTGCATATTATGTCTGTGATAAATAAGTGATCTAAGGAGTTAATTGTTCTGAAGATGTAAGGGCTATGTCTACATCTTATTTATTTATTTATTTATTTGTATGTGAATTTCTACCTAGACCAGCACCATTGTCGAAAAGACAATCTCTGGTCCCTTTTCAGACATTATTTGACTACATTTATGTAGCTCTCTTTCTGAGTTATCTACTCTGTTCCATTGGTCTATGTTTTTTCTGTTGCCAATACCAGACTTTCTTGATTACTATCACTTTCTCTTATCTTGAAGTCACATAGTGTCAGTTCTCCTATATATTCATTTTAAGTATTGAGTTGCTATTCTGGGTCTGAACTGTTCTTAAAAACTGCATTATACCATACACAAAGCACTGTAAATATTAAAAATATGAACAGATAAATATGGATAGTTTGCTGCTTTATATGTATTATAACACTGAACATAAAATAAATCTGCTTATGGAAAATATTTTTATGAGTAAGTTATGCCCAGAACAGAATTTTATTCTATAAATAACACAGGGGTTCTCTGTGACCTGTTGCTTTTATGATATTTACTATGTTTTTCTTTTGCAATAAGGCTGTTTAGATACCATTGCTAATTTGAAATATATATTTGATCCAAGTGTCATTCTTCAGCATTCTTAAATAAAAATGGAAAAATATATCAATTATCAGAAAAATGGAAGGATACTTGGATTTTAGAACCTAGAAGATCAATATGTACAGATCTGAAAAGGAGAGTAAGATATTTCAAAGAAAGTATCTTTAAAATTTCTTTAAAGAAATAAATTTTTGTAATTGTAAAGGAAAGTTTCCTCTGTCATTTTTATTTTGACTTCTTACAACAGCATTTTGTTTGGGGAACATACTGACCAGAACTTGAAATGATGTTGATTTAATTCCTAACCATATGTTGTCAGAAGTTAATGAAAGATTTAGGCCCAGAAAAGAGAATTTTGAAAGAGTAGAACAGAGAACTTGTGGTAAGAAATCTGAGGTTCTCTATCCATTTGAAGGATCACTTGATGAAAGACACTTTAGTTTAATTTCTGTTAATTTCAAAATGAAGATTAAAGGCAAATTGTGCACAATTCTCTGTATGAGGAGAGAATGAGAATAACAGGAACTTCAGAGTGAATTAAATATACCAAGAAATTATGAGCTCTTCTCCACTTGGTTATTAACAGTTTTGTGTAACATACCTGAGGGAATTCATACACCAAGTGAAGTGCCCACTGAACTTGTAAAATTTTAAAGTTACAAATAGTGCTCAACTTTATCACTGACAAAATAAATATAACTAATAAAGTAAACCATTTTATTTTTTAATCAAGAAAGATATGAGTATGTGTGTATTTTAGTCAGCTCAGCTTGGTATAAGAAAATACCATAAATTGAATGGCTTAAACAACAGAAAGTTATCTCACAATTGTGGAAGTTGTAAAGTCTAAGAACAAGAAGTCATCAGGTATGTTCTGTGGTGAAGACACCACTCCTGACACACAGATGGCCATTTTACTGTATCTTCACAAGGTGGAGAAGAAAGATTATAGTACTGAAGTTTATTCTTATGAGGGCACTAATCACAGCTTAGGGGGCTTCACCCTCATGACCTAATTACTGCCAAGTACCTCCTAATGTCATCACATTGGCTTTAATTCTTTTCTTTTCTTTTCTTCTTTTCTTTCTTTTTTTTTTGACAAGATTTTCTTAAATTGCTAAGTTTGAGCTTGTAATCCTCTTTCTTCAGCCTTCCAAAGTTCTGGGATGACTGATGTGCACCTGACAGGATTAGGATTTCCAAGGAAATACAAACATTCAGTCATTATCAGTGTGTTATGATGGGAGCATATATGCACACAACTCAACATTGGAGAAGATGAGAAGACAACACTTCATATTGCTGATGCCAGTATGAATTAGTGTATTCTTATTAAAAGAAATTGCTCAAAAGCCTTAAAATATCCTTTGCCAGGATTTATCTTTATATTGATACTATTTAAGACTGGCTTCCCAGAGGTAGACCTTGAGGTGAACACTTCATATGTATTTAACTTAAGTAGCAGTTTTTCTTAGGTAACTGATACAAGGGTGAAAGAAATAGGATAGTTGAGGAATTGTCAAATAAATGAGGAACTTAAAAATATTTGTATATGTTATTGAATGGGATATACTAGCATGGTGAAGTTGTCAGTTCTACACAGATTAATCTATATTTGAAATCTTTCAGTGTGAGTTCATATGATGTAGTAAGATGAATCTAAATTTCTTGTAGAAATCAAAATCTACCCCATACAATGCCTAAAATTTAACATTCTCAAGGATAATCAAAATTTTCTATCTCAGTAATGGAGTTTTATTTTAAAGCTGTAGCATTTAGGGCAGAGAAATAAGTGTTAGGTCAATGAGCATGAAAATAGACCAAATGGACAAAATAGCCAAGTAATGTACCTATCTACAAATGAGGATGTTACATAGCATTGTAAAAAATAATAGAAGAATGCCTAGGTCCATAATGCTAAGACTGTTGACTATTCTTTAGGAAGAATCAGATAAAGTTCTATCCCTGCCTCACACTATTACATTAAAAACCAATGGGAAATATATTAGTGACTTAATTTTAAAAGTAAACATTTTTAAGACAGTCTTAAAAATCCAGCATTTTGAAAGAATGTCATACATAAAACACACAAATTTAGACTTTAAGTGAAAGTGGTATATTAAACTCTCAAGATTTGAAGTTTCCAGGTAGCAAAAACTACAATCCAAAGACTAGGTGAACAGAAAAGTTAAATTATGGGGCATTGGACTTATGAAGAGAGTGTAGAGGAGTAATTAAAAATAAACCAGTCACCAGTTTGGTCCTGCCTAATAAATTATAAAAATTATACCCAAAAGTTTTACATATTTTCAAGTAGATTATCTGTGTCCCAGAACAAAACTGAAGAATTTTTACAGAAATAACAGAACTAAACGGAGACCAGCTATGTATGGAAAGCACAGTAATCTAGTATCCAGTGACTTACTATCACATGAACAAGGAAGCAAGACAGCATGGGTCCTATGAGGACAAAAATAAATCAATCAAAGGATTCAGAACTGACTTGGATGTTAAAATTCGTAGACGTGGACACTTGATCAGTTTTTATGAATGTATTCTAGATGCTCGAATACTTAAATAGAGATACAGAAGAACTTCAAAAGACCCCAGCTGGCTTCTGAAGATGAAGTGTACAGTGCCTGAGGAAAGTATGGTAGCTGGGATGAATGATAAATCACACATGACAGGACAATGGTTAGGGAATTTAAAGACATAGCAATGGAAAGTTTTCATAATGGAAGAGAAAAATAAAACTCAAAGCTGCAGAAAAAGACAAAAAGTACACTATAGAACAAAATCAAGTGGCAGAAAAATACTTTAAAAAATCATGTACAAACATACTTTGAGTTTGATGACAACTGAATAGAGACAAACTTAAGAAGTGAACCAAACTCCTAAGGAATATGTAGACAATTGTATCAGAAATATGAAGAGAATCTTATCAATAAATCTACCAATATCACTGATAAAATATTTTGAAATTATTTTAAAGGCAGCCAGGGAGAAGCGACATGCATTACATACTATACAACAATGAGAAGCATTCAGCATGTATCTCAATTTAAACAATGTAAGAGAAAGAGCATAGAACAGTATCTTTAAAGATCTAAAAGAAAAGTGTGGACCTCTATGTTTAATGAAAATGTGCTTTAAAAATGAAGATAAAATAAAAGCTTTTTTCAGGAAACAAATGTGAAATATATCATCAGTATCTGCCTCATTAAAGAAGAGGAGATAGTTCAGGCTGAAAAAAAATGATATCAGATAGAAATACGTATTAACATCAACAAATAAATACCAAGGAAATGGGAGCTCAGGGTGCTGTGCTTGGATGTTACTTGAGCTCCAAAGGTCCAGTGGTACCCAGCATCAGAGTACTTGGAGGTGTCAAGGACTCCTAAATGGTGGCACCTCATGGGAGGTGATCGTGTCATTGGGAGCATGCTCTTCAAAGGAACTGTGGGATCCTGGTATTGATTTCTTTCTACTCTAGTTCAGGTTATCACCATTCACGTAAATGTGTTCCTGTTCTGGTTCCACCATATTCTGCTCCCTCACTAGATGGCAAAGCAAGGGGAACATCCTGTCCTGGATTTTGAATCTCAGCAGCTAAGCTCTGTAAAGGTCACTCTACATCTCACGCAGCCGGTGTTACACAGTGTCTTATAGTAGTAGAAAGCCAAGTACTGGAAAAGGTAAAAACTGAAAGATGTCTGTTTAAATCTCTTGAAAGAATATCATTGCATATTTTTAAAAAAAACATTGGTAGGTGGAGTTTATTAAATCAATAGAAGTATAATGTATGCCAAGAGCATACAGTCCATGAAAGTAGAAATGTTCACATTTTATTCCCTGAATATGTACTGAGATAAATTAGAGAACTATACTATAAATCCTAAAACAACCACTGAAATAATTTGAAATAATAGTAATGTCTACAAAACAAGTAAAACCGATTAAAAAGTAACGTTAAAAAGGACAGAAAAACAGTTCAGTAGAGAACAAAAGTGGATGAGTCACAGAAAATATAAATACCGAGATGATAGGACACATTTTGTTTTGTTTTGTTAGAGTAGGAAAGGTTTATTGAGAGATAGCTTCTGAGACAGGAGGAATCCCGGAAGTGGGTTACAACTAAAGCCCCTTGTCAGGCATAATATATAGCAAAATACTCCTACTTCCTTCCAAACATCTTAGTGCGGCTTCCAAAATGATATAGGAGAAATATAACTCCCAACCTGCTAGATGTCAGATGTTTGTGTGCTCTGAAATCAAAGAATTAATTCCAAAGGACAGAAGACATTAAGAGTAGGAAAGATTTCTCAAGAGATAGTTCCTGAGAGATAGTTGTAGTCCAGAAAGTTGTTTGTTTGCTCAATAGATCAAACTATAATCATATTAACCATCACATTGAACATAACTAGCTTTAAACATCCCTGTAAACTACAGAGATTATAAGATTTTATGGAAAAGAAAGACCCAATTATATGCTTTGTGTAAGGAATACAGTCCAAAGATAAGTAGATTAAATGTAAAGGATGGAAAAAGATTTACCCTGGTAACACTGAGAACAATAAAACTGGAATGACTCTGTTAATATCAGAAAAACAGATTTCAAACATCCCTGTAAACTACAAAGATTATAAGATTTTATGGAAAAGAAAGACCCAATTATATGCTTTGTGTAAGGAATACAGTCCAAAGATAAGTAGATTAAATGTAAAGGATGGAAAAAGATTTACCCTGGTAACACTGAGAACAATAAAACTGGAATGACTCTGTTAATATCAGAAAAATAGATTTCTATTTTTCTGATATTAACAGAGTCATTCCAGTTTATGTTACCAATAAAGAAGTTTATTTCATATTGACACAGTAGTCAAAAGGCCATTGAGACAATAAGTGTGTATCTAGTGGAAGAAAATCAGAACACATGAAGCCAAACTGGATGGAGCTACAAGGAGGAAGAAATAAATTTGCATTGTAATCACAAATGTTCATACTTTATTGAATAAAATTTGAAAATTGAAAATCGTAAGAACTTAGAGAATTTAAAGTATTGGCCAACTGAATCTAGTAGACATTTATAGAACATTTCACTCAACAGCAGCTGAGTATGTGCTTTCTTCAAATGCAGTGCATTTGGTTAACCAAGATAGACCATATGGTTGTAAGTAATATGTATCTCAATAAAAGCAAAAACAATTTAAAGGATGAATAAACCACATACTATGGTAATTTATAGGTAGATGTATCAATAGTATATTCTCTGACAATAACAAAATTAAGCTAGAAATCAGTAACAAGATCAAATATAGAAATCTCAAATATTAAGAAAACCAAATAACATGTTTCTGAATCAATTTTAAATTAAATGTAAACACAACGCTTGAAAAATTTCTGGATGCTTCTAAATTTGTTTTTAGTGACAAGATTCAGCATTCACCACATTAAAAAAGAGGTATGCCTCAAAAGGTTCAGTTTTACCATAAAAAACTAGAAAAAAATGACAAACTAAATCCAATTATAAGAAAATGACATGAAATATTAATATCAGAATAGAAATCAGTGGGCCGGGGGTTTAGCTCAGTGGCACAGCACCTGCATGGCAAGCATGAGCTCCTGAGTTCTATTTCTGATATTAAAAAAAAATAGAAATCTTTGAAATATAAAATCAATAGAAAAAAATCAATGAAGACAAAAGCAGATTCTTTGAAAAGTCTAATAAATATGTTTTTAGCCAGACTAGGAAAAGAATAAAACATGCAAGATGCAGTTTCATCAATAAGAGGTCTACTGGTATTAAAAGGATCATGGGAATATTTTGAAGTGCTTTGTATGTAGTACATAAACAATTGAACAATTTAGCCGAATGGGACAACTTCCTTCAAGGACACAAACTAGTAATGTTTGCCAAGAAAAAATGGTAAGCTGAATGTCTGTCTATCAAAAATTAATTTGTAGTTGAAAGTTTTCCCACAAGGAAAACTCCAGACCTGTGACTTCCTCATTGAAATTTACAGAACATATTGGGAATAACACCAGTTCTATATAACTTGCCAGAAAAATGAAGCAAAGCTAATAATACTCATTCTGAACACCTTTTTTAGCTGAAAATGCTTTAAGCAATACAAAATGAAACAAGTCTTCATAAACATAGATGGGAAATGCAAAGTGAAATTTACCAAATTTAATCTGTCAGTATATAAAAATGAGTATGTATCATGACCAAGGGAGATTTAAACTAAAAATGCAAAAGTATTCAAAACTAAATCAGCTTAACCATCATAGTAACAAACTAGTAAAGTACAAACATATAATTGCCTCAATGTCCATGGTAAAAGCATTTGAAAATTGCATCCATTCATTCTGGAACACTCAACTAAGGATAAACATGAAGAATATTTGGTAAGCTCTGAGAAGAATCTGCTAGAATAAGTGAGTTGAGCTAAGTTGTAGGGCACAAAAGAAATCAGTAATTGATATATTTAAAACACTGTCATTTATAATAACATTAACATGATTTATTTAGTAAGAAATATAAGTTACAGAAAGTAGGAATGACCGGCAAAAGAGAAATTATCTAAGCAAATGTCATGGAAATTCTGTGGGTCCAGAAAAGAAAAAAAAAAAAATCTTTGTAAAGACGATACTGTTGCACAATTTAAGATTTATTTTAAAGTACAATCATGAAGACACAGACAAATAGATGAAATTAAGAAAATAAGCTACTGTGGTGCATGTTTATAATGCAGGCACTCTGGGAGGCTAAGCAAGGAAGGATCACAAATGCAGAACCCAAACTTGGCAACTTAGCAAGACCCTATGAAAATGGAAAAAATAATGGTTGAGGTATAGTTCAGTCATAGACTGTCACCCAGTTCAATCTCCAGTACTGCCAAAACAAATGAACCACACCAAAAAGAAATGAATAAGAAAGCCAAAATTCCACACATACACCAATTTATATACAGAGAGATGCTTTTTTGTAGAAATGCTAAGGCAGTTTTTTGCAGAACGAATAGTATTTTCCACAAATGGATGCTGGGATATTTGTACATCTGTACACAAAGCAAACCTACAAAGCCTACAAAAACTCAAAAAACCCTCCAATTCATATTTAACAAAATCCACAAAATCCACAAATGGATGCTGGGATATTTGTACATCTGTACACAAAGCAAACCTACAAAACCTACAAAAACTCAAAAAACCCTCCAATTCATATTTAACAAAATACACTCAAAATTTAACTATGGGAGTTAAAGCTAAAACTTCTATAGGGAAATATAAAAGGAAATCTTGTGACCTTTGATCCATCACAAAAAGAAAAGTGTGTGAAAGAAGTCAATAAATGGAATTTCTTTTGAAAAGTAACATCTTTAGTTTTCTTTTCTTTCTTTTTTTTAGAAAGACCTTGTTAAAAGAATGGAAAGACCAGCCATAAGTTTGAGGAAAATCTTCACAAAGTATCTATATGTTAAGAAATCTGCATGCAGAATGTGTAGGAAAATCTCAAAACTCAGTAAGGAAACACAAAAACTAACTGAAAATGTGAACAAATGATTTAAGCAGAACCATTTGTGTAAGAATCATTATATTAAAATGAACAGTCTTTTATGTAGGAGCCATCCTTATACAGGATGTCAAATAAGCATGTAAAAATAATTTCCGCGTGGTCATTAAAATATGTAATGTTAGAAACACAATGTGGCACACACTATTCAAATACTTGAAATTAGAAAAACTTATATAATACCAAGATTCGGTGAGGATATGGATCAACTGAAATTCTCATGTGTTGATGAGAAAGTACAATGGTAAAACACGTAGAAAATTGCCAGTTTCTTAGTAAGTTAAATATACTTTATCATATATCCCTACCTAGACTTGTAAATGATTTCGTGTAGCAGTTTTAATTATAATAGCCAAAATAGAAACCACTCTCATATTCATGAATGCATGAATAAAAGAAGGAAGGAAGGAAGGAAGGAAGGAAGGAAGGAAGGAAGGAAGGAAGGAAGGAAAGAAGGAAGGAAGGAAGGAAGGAAGGAAGGAAGGAAGGAAGGAAGGAAGGAGGAAGGAATTTTCATGTAGTGATATTCAACTAAAATATTGAACTATTGGTATAAACAGCATGGATGACTCCCAAGATGATTATGCAGAATGAAAGAAAGGAGATTAAAAATAATATACCCTGTATCATTTCATTTATATAGAATTACAGAATAGTAACTTGTGATAACAAGCACATCAGTGATTTCCTGAGAAAGAAAGATGAAGATGGCTGGGAAGAGGGAAAAATGTAGAGGACAGTGAGAAAACTTTGGGGTACTGGATATGTCCATTATGGCACACAGGTTGTAGTTGCACATATGTCACATCTTATCAAATTGTGTACTTTAAATATGTGCATTTATACAGGATAAAGCTGTGATAGTGACATGAAAATTAGTGAATGTGATCTTGAATAGCCATTTACATTAGCACACCCAATAATGCCTGAGTAAAGGCAAACTATGTGTCTAGCTATGTCTCTAAAATTGAAGAGGGACAAGAACATAATAATTAGTCAAATGAATTCATATGCTGTACCATTTATAAAAATGTTTCATTTACACAAAATATCAGTATTCATACTTTATGAATGCATACATGCTTATTAAGTGCTGGAAATCACTTATAATAAATAGGGTTGCTACACATCAGATTAGCACAGTGGCTGCTGTAGGATAACGAGATGGAATGAAACTTAAATTGTTCCTGAAACATTTCATCCTTTAAAATGTATAATAATAAATTCAACACAGTGTTTGTACCTGTTAAATATTTAAGGTAGGAATATAGATAACTTGTTAACTTCCATGCCTGTCTGTATGTTCCACACATTTCCCATTTAACAGTCTGCCAGTCCTATCATGAAACCTTTCCACCTGTACCAAGAAGGTCCTGTGCTGGAAGTTTTGGCATAATGAGGAAGAGAGATATGTTCTTTCTTCAAGGGCCTCTCACCTAAGCAAATAAAAGCAGAAAATAAATATGAAATAGATAATTACTCCATTAAATATACAAAAAGTGCTTTATAAAATGAAGTACGGATATCAGTAGAACATATAAAGTTCCTAATGTCAGGAGGTCAGGACGGGCTTCTGTGGAGAGGAGAGTCTAAAGTGAGCCTGTGATTAGATGACAGTCATACAGCAGTCGGCAGGGTGTAGGTTCTGAATCCAGTGTGTTTGAAGAAGGTTTTGGAAAGTGTACTTCGTTTTACCTAGATCCTCTGTGACAAGACTGCTTCTTAGCCTGAGGGTTTATTTTTTTCTTTTTTTTTGATTCTGAACAATATAGAGCAATTGATATAAATAACCATTCATGCTTTGATTTGGTTAATGCAGATTTGTAGCATTAAGTGTTGAATGAGTGGATTAAGAATCAGTGCAGTCTTTGGACAGAAAAGGGCTTTTAAGTGTCACTTCTGTTACCTCTCTCCCATCCAGTAGGTCTCATGATTCCAAACTTTAACCAAATTGTTAGAACCCTACAGGATATGAGACACTCTCTCTTTCTGAATATCAGTGCATGCTGCCTCTTGAGTGCATTTTACATTACACTTACGTTGTAAGTTTAACAACTCTTGCTTATTTCAAAAAGCATGTTTATGGTTACTAGACAGTGCAGGTCAAACAGATGCATCCTACCTGCAATATCCATGTGTCAGATACTGACCAAGACATTTTTCTTTTGAGTAATTCATGTTAGTTTAAAATGTACAGGATAGCATGCATTTTGTATGTACTTTACTGTCAACTGAGGAGAAGCTGATTGAATTTTTTTTGTCTTTTTGAGGCAGGGTCTCACTATGCAGTTCAGGCTGACCTTGAGCTCACTTTGTAGCCCAGGCTGGTCTTGCACTTGCATTGATCCTCCTGCCTTAACCTCCTAAGTGCTGTTATTATAGGCATGTAACACCATGCCTGGCCAATTGAATTTTAATAAATAACTCAAATGTGTTTGGACAGCAGTTGTTAAACCAAAATCCCTGTTTTTATAGCTTTTTTCACTTTCGGTAGGTATGAATTTTTTATTGTTACCTAGACTATTTTAGTTACTAACTATTTTATGAGCATATGCTCTAATTGATTAATTGATTGAATCTTTATTGTATTGTGGAGTAGTTGCAGTGCCTTCTCACTGACTTAAATTTTCCTTTCTTCTTTTTTAAAATTTGAGATAAGGTCTCACTAAATCATTAAGTTGCTCAGGCACAGTTTTACCTGAGATCTCTCTACCTGACCTCAAGACTGCTGAGTTTACAGGTGTAAGCCACCAGGCCTGGCTACACTCATGCTATATAAAATCATGGCTCATCTAGTGAGAATGCACATGGCAGTAATAATTCATTATTAGGATACAATCAGTACACTCAATAAAAATGTCCATTTGGCCAGACTAAGGATTTTACATTAAATGTGAGCTCGCTTAGGGCAAACTTTCAGATTATCAGTGTTAGTCTGCTTTTCAGTTGTTGGGACAAAGTGCCTGACACCTGCAATTTAAAGGAGGAGAACATATGTCGGCTCCTGGTTTCAGAAGTTAAAATGCACAATGGACTGGCTCCAAGGCCAAAATGGCATGGCACAGGGACCTGGCAGAGGAAAGGTGCTCAAATCATGTCAGCAAGGAAGCAGAAAGGGCAGGAAAAGCCAGAGAGAGAGAGAGAGAGAGAGAGAGAGAGAGAGAGAGAGAGAGAGAGGGGTACCCTGCAAAGGCAAACCCCAGTGACCCTACTCCTCCTCCAGCAGACTCCACCTCCTTACAACACACTTAGCTTTGAACTCACTAGTGGATTAATCCACTGATGGTCCTGTGATCCAATCATTTTCCAAAAGCCCCACCTCTAGATGCATGAGTCCTTCAGGGGACATATTAAGTCTAAATCATCACATTATCCTAGAATGAGCTTTACTTAAATTTGTGCACATAAGAGCATAGAAGAAGGGAAACTTTTGTTTGGCATGATATTTTAAAACAATTTATGCCTAATATCAGTAGAAAAATGGACCACAAGAATGGGTCAAAGGTGGCAGATATTAAGAAAACCTGATAAGGTTTACCTGTTGTAACTGTTATAGAAAATATGCTTTTGATTTTCTTTCATTATACATTCTGTGAAGCCTTTAAAAAGAAGTCTTATATCTAGGATTCATAAAACTGAAAATTTAAGTTTAAAAGTCAGAAAAATCATCTATATTCTAATAAAGAATTTGTGAGAAAGATGCATTTCTATTTATATGATTTTATTCTGTGTTGGTTTTATAGATTTTACCATAGTGACATTTTAAAATGTTTACTTTTAAGAAGCATTCTTGTGTAAAAATACATTTTATTGGACTGCACTGGCATTTGTTAGTAATTAAAAGATGAATTTCAAATAAGTTTGGCATGATTTTGTATATTTAAGCTATCATGGTTTGTGCTACTTAGGGACTGACTTCAGTAGATTTCTTGAAAGATGTTTTCTGTAAGCAGTTTTGGTAATGCTTGACTTGGTCACCTGGTTTTGCCAAGATAAAAACATTGATCATGTTTTTATCTTGACACTACACAATATTCAGAGCAAAAAGTGCCCATTTACATGTGTGCTATTTGATTTTTCTCTTTGTAACAATTTAAAAAATGTAGTCAGTCTTTGGACTTAGAAATGTGTATTAATCTCATAGGCTTTCTGGGATTGATGATCACCAAAATGTTTTCAGTTAGTCTATTTAAAAATTTTTGGAATGTAGACATAGTTTTTGTTTGAAGTGTTATGTATTTTTATTTTAAAGCTGTTTTAGAAAGGCTTCTGCTACCCTTTGTCAAAAGCCTGTAATTTAATATGTAAAATAAGAGTGATGATGATGATGATGATGATAAAACATTTAATTAGTCATATTCAAAACTGATATCAAAAAAAACAAATAAGGAACCCAGACATGTCATGTTTGCCTCTCCTTCAGGTAATGGACCTTGTACTTAACATTTTTCTTCAAATACTTTTGAGCTAAGGAAGACCAAATGGTGACTAGTAATGAAACTAACCCTTAATCAAGCATTCACTATGTATCACACTCTCTTAAAGCAATAGTCGTGGGGTATTTTATTTGAGTTGTGAAACAACCTCATGATGTAAATTTTGTTATTTTTATATTATAGTTGGGCAATGAAATGCACTTCTGTTAAATAACCTGTTTGAAGTCAGCAAGCTGGTGGTGTAGGGTCTGGATTCAGACAAGAACAGGTAGGCTGATCTCACAGGCTGTTCCTAGGCCGGCTGTAGCAAGCCTAGGGCGTATGTTCCACAGGGGGCACGCAGAGCCCTGTCTGTTCTCATGGGAGCCAAGATGCTCCATCATTACTCCAGTAGCAGAGCATTTGGGGTTAACTGGCGTATTGGTGCTTTTTAAGAAATAAGTGGGTTTGGGGTTACAGTTTGGGCACTCGGTTTCTAAAAGTTTCACCATCACTGCACTATTATATACTGCTGCTGCTGAGGCAATTGGCTTTACATAGTTTTTACATTTACCACGTTGAGTTCTTTTTAAAAAATTCTAAGGTTTATTGAATTCCACATTTTATGGTAAAATAAATAAGTTAGTAGCTAGAATATGCCTAACATTACCTCTAGTATACTCATATTTTTTCATTTTCCATGGAAATTGCAGGATAGAAAATTCCATTTACAGTAAATTTTATGAAAATGTTTGAGTTAAAATAAAGAAATGTGAAATGCAATTTCATAAGCAGTGCAGTCTTAGAAAGTGTTTCAGGAGACCAGAGAATTCTTCCAGAAGATCACATCAAATAAATAGTACACTGAGATTGTGAGTAACAATACAATCATGTAATTGTGATACTGATGTTGGATATAGAACTTTAATAAGTAAATTCAACAATAAAGACAGTATCATCTACTCTTTTATGTACTGTATCATTTGTTTTTACTTAGCCATAGTGTGAGAAGAGCTTAGTCTTGAAAAATAAGAAAATTTCTGTGGCTCTCAGAGTAGTCTGTTGCCTTCATGCACTCATAGGTGGGGCTTTGGGCAGTGATTGGATGATGTGGCCTGTATAGCTGACTTGCTTCTAAATGGTAGGTTCTAGTTAGAGGAGGGTGTCGGGCTGTGTGGCCTGGATGGGTAATTCTCTCCTCCAGGCTTCCTCACTCTCTACTTCCTGGTTGGCTTCAGGTGAGCGGCTCTCTTCTGCTCAGGCTCTCATGCTGTGCCACCAGCCATGCAAGCGCTGAAACTATTAAAATGTGAGCCAAAATAAACCTCTCCTCCTTGGAATCGTGTCAAGTATTTTGTCCCAAGCATGAAAAACTGCCTGGGACATTGTGGATAGTTCCATGCTAAAACACCATTTCTGAGAAACTGCCACAGAGATCTTATGTCTCTCAAACCTACATATATTTTCTGTCTCTTTACTGAGCAAATTAGTTGGCCTCTGCCTATTTTTAATGTGTGCATTTTTTGTGCATGCACACATTAAAAATAAAACATAAATGTATTACTGGCATACAAGTATCTTTGACATGCTATTGCATTTATTTATTTATTTATTTATTTATTTTTGGTACTGAGCATTGAACTTACTACCTTGCGCTTGCCAGGCAGTCACTTATGCCACTGAGCTAAATCCCCAGCCCGACATTTAAAAATGATTAGTAGCAAAAATGTGTAGTGTGAATATCCCAAAATTATCTCTCTGTCCCAAAATTATCATGTACTATTATTTTATAAGGAGACCTAAGTCTGCAAGGGCATGTAATAGAAGGTCAACAGTAAGTAATAAGGTGTGTGGAATTTTAAAAAATGATTACCCTGTTCTGTTTATTTAGTTTTTGAAATTGTTACAATGAGCATGTGATCATTATTAGGATTTAAAACTAAATTAAATATGTGAAATAGATAAAAATGACTAGTATAAAGAAGATGGAATTTTCTGAGGTAAAATGATCACCCCCCCTTCCCTAGTATTCATTCGCCTGTCATCTACTTCGCCACGTACTTGGCTCTTACTTCATTGTTTTTGCACCTTGATTCATTTCTGTTCTTATTTAGCATATATTTCAGTTTGTGTCTTTGCACTTGTGACTTTTTGTTTGCTCTTCCTCTTGAAGCACACTTTATCATGCTAATAAAAATATCAGTTGATAGTTACTTCCCCTGGACAATTTGTAGTTAGTTACCTTTGGCATTTATCATTTCTCCTTCTTCCTTACTCAATAACATTTAAATCTTTCCTTTAACTGTTGACCTTGCATCTCTCATATCCTATAAAAGTGAAAATACATTTTTTCATATCTTCTGTCAGTCTTTCAGCCCTCTATCTTTCCAGCAACTGCCTGATCGGTATTTCTTATTTAGATTTTAGAATTCTGTTGGTCAAACAGTGGAGCTATGCACTGTCTTTTAAACTTTTCTTTCTCACTTTCCATGGATTATTTTTTTGTTGTTGTTGTATCCTAGATCTGTGTTACCATGCATTCTTCCTCAAATATCCATTTGATTTGTGTAGTTTATTTTGTTCATATCACATTGTCATTTTCAGATTTTTATTTGGTTTTAATATACAACTACATCTGATTCCTAGTCACAATTTTGTTACATAGTTTACTGATTCTACCTTATGAATACTACTATTTTATTTGTGTTTCTGAGTGTTTAAAATGTGTAAGTTTGTATAAGTAATTGAGAACCTCACTGCAGTGGATATAGTTCTGAGGCTCTGACTACTAGTGAGAAGGCTGGAGAAAAACAAGATTCGGTTAAGATGCACATGGACAACAGGTGCCCAACCTCCTCTTGTTCACAAAGTGGATGCTTTTTGCTCTCGTAGGTTATACAATGCCAGTTGTAGCTACTCTCCAGTCCTCATCAGGAATGTTAGATTCAAAGCAGCAAGTAGAGCCGTGTCAAACAGGTTTTGTCTCTGCAATCCAAAAGGAAAATGTCTCCATTTACACTCCAACAAACCGCCTCCCTCCACCCATTAGTTAGATCTGAGTCATGGGTACATTGCACAACATACCAACACCACCGAGCACCACCAGGTGCTATGTGAGTTAAGTAAACCTTAACCCTTGAGCCGTGTGCCAAGGGAGATCAGATATTTCTCACCAAAGCATGAAGGATTGGGGCTATATATTCTTTATGCAAACACCAGAAAGGTCTGTCATGTGCTTATTTCAAAACTTTTTTTTTCAAAAGATCCTGTTTTGTTTGAATTTCCCCCAAAAGTGAGTTTTGTCAGTATGTCTTTAATTTTTTTTTGTTTGCAATTTGGTCATGTGTCCTCCTCCTCACTTTTTCTGTTTCCTTTTCTTGCAAGCGTTTTTGTTTCTGTGTTAGTTATGGGCTTGCCTCCATCTGGCCCAGTGTTCAGAATCAGCTCTTGGGTTGATGCTTTGGGGTTATTTTAGGGGCATTAGAATTTCATTGCTTTGTAAGTGTGGGATTTAGTTCACTAATCAGAGATAAAAGTGTGATAAAATTGAAAAACAGCTGAAGTAAGCCACTTAAACTCTGGAAATAAGGTATACCCTTGAGTATTCTCTTACTAGCAGTCCTTGAGCTGATTCCTCATTTTCCATTCTTGTTTTATTTCTCCAGTTCCCCTAAACACCAATTCATATTCTCTTTTTATTTCTGAAATCTATAAACACTAATCAGAAAATTAAGTTGTTAAGATAAATTAGGACAGAAATGCACATAAGGCTCTATCTCTGTGCATCTGTTGTGGGCCAGGCTTTCGGGATCTGATTTTGCAGCTGGAGAGAAGATATGTGCATGTGTGTGAGTAGCCAATAATGGTGATGGACTCCACCTACTTTAATGGGGAAGGGGCTGATGGGAAAATGGCGAACAGGGGGTGGGGTGGGGCATGTATTGTGGTGGCCAGATCCTATGCAAAGAGTGATAAATGAATATTGTAGAAGGCTGTGTTTACAATAGCAGTGTTAACAGATCCTCAGATCTCATTGCTTCAGTAATTCCTGAAAAACTGATTGTTTGACCTTGGCTCCAATGGATCCTGTTGACATTACTGAAGATTTCTAATATATTCCTTTTCTATTTTCCAGATGATGATTTTCACTTTATACCTTGAGTTGTTTTGACATAATATTTGAACCTCAAGATTTTCAAAACAGCTTGTTTGAATCTCCTTAATATTGTGACAGAATGGCTGTTATTAACAAAGTGTTTGAATATTTCAGTAGGTATGTCGTGAAAAATACCCTTGCTGTCAAGGCTGCTCCACACATTAAACGGCTCAGACAGATCCTGCATCTCATAATCTCACTAATTTAAAAGTGGGCATATCTCATGTGAAAGCTAGAAATTTTGTAAAGTAATATTGTACTTAAATCTATACATGATCATTCCCCCATTTTAAGTAGGATGTTTGCTGACAAAGAAATGAAATTGAGAATATTTTTAATGACTCACTTGATTTTTGCATTATTAAAGCTTTTTTTCTATTGAAATTACAACAATCTGAAAACTGTAATGTGAATGAGTTTCTATACTTTGTGACTTTTTTCCTTTTTTTTTTTTTGGTACCGGGGATTAAACTCAGGATTTCTTGCTTCCAAGGCAGGCACTTATGTCCCTGAGCTAAATCCTCAGTCCTACTTTTTTTTCTTATTAAGTGAAAATATTTTCAGCATGGTGAGTCCTGAGTTGACTCTGTCATGGTGTATGAGATTATAGCTATAGCAGTAAAATGTTTGTAGTCTGGATTTGCAGAAAATCTGTTTGTGTCACTATGTAGCTTTATATTCCTCAGTAGTTTCTCATCACGCATGGATATTTCCAAACTCCTGATCACAGCTACTGAGTTCCATTCTCCACAGCCCCTGTCGCCTCTGACTTCTCTCTTTCTTCTGTTAGCCTGTGGGTCTTATGAAACCATAGAATACCTTTCAATGCAAGTGACACACAGCTCACTGCGGCTTCTGCTTCTCAGTTCTCATTGCTCTCTGGAATATCCTTCACCTGCCTGCTCACTTATTACTTGGAAGGAAATTCGCACTTTCCTTTCAAGTAATGTCACACCTGATGTTAGAAACCTTCCACACCCTCATGACATTTCCTTCACCCCAGTGGAATGTGGCCTGCCTCCCAGAGAAGAGCCTTGCCTTACTCATGTCAGTATCCATTGTTTCACTCAAAAGTGACACTTTCTGAGAAGACAGTTGCTTCCAGTAAGTATCAAATGCAAAAAAAAAAAAAAAAAAAGGCTGATTTCCAAGAACTCTGGAAGAAGATTGCTTAGAGCACCAAGAGGTGGAGCTGTTTAGCGTCCAGGAAGGGGCCAGTAGTGAAATCAATTGGAAATAACCCGAAGGTTTGCATCTTTAATTTTATTGGCCATGTTCTACATGGATAGTTGTAATGGAGGCAGACTTCCTCATGTTGTGATCCAGACTTAAACAATATAAGAATCGAGGTTACAGAAAGCTAATTAGAACCTTACAACTTAACTTTTAATCACAGGATGTTGTACAGCAGAGAGTAGTGGCTAATTTGCCAGAGTACATTTAAAAACTCTCTGCTCATAACATTTGCTAAATAAACAACTATATCTATTATCCTTGTGGTGACACTTCATAACTTCATTAAGCTTTGTACATGTGCGAGTAAGGTGACTTTGGTCGTACATCCCCATGAGGTGATGAATGTGTTTCCAATAAGTGTGAGCCCATCCTACTTAAAGATTGTTAGGCTCCATTCTCTAACCATGTTTAGAGAGCATAATGCCAGCAATTTTAAAAGGAGGAGTGGACATAGTTGGAGTTCAGAGAAGAGTGGAAGGAAGGCTGCTCAGAGGCTGCTGAGCGATAGGATGGCCTTATGTGGCCCAGGTCACAATTGTGCCTTTATCTCTGGCCCTGACCCACTTTGAAGGCTGTGCCCAAAATGGCCCTTTGAAGCCTTGGAATTATAATTCTATTGGCACTGGCTACAAGGACTATGTTGCCTGTCTGTGGCTTTGTAAATCATGGGGAAGAGCAGGTAATATTTAATTCACTAGATACTTTCCCCATGAGTAGACTGGAGTGGTGGGTTTTGCAGAAGAACACCATAGAAATATTAAAGTCAGTACAACATCTTATTCAGCTTACTGTAGACTCAGGTGGCAATATGTGGAACTCTGTATAGGTTAGTGTACTGACTGGGTTTCCATTGCCTGTTAGCTGAGAGATCATAGAATAATGATCACATCCAGCACCTAGAACTTTGCTGGGAATGCTATTCTACAAAGAAAGGAACTAGGGATCTTGGAAAAATGACTTATCAAAGCAGTGGCACACACTATCTTGTGTGACCAGAAAGTAAGAAACTCATCAAATGAAAACAAAATCATGGACACATATGTCAAAGGGTTACAATTGAAAAATACCAGTTGAGAGAACTCCTCATGGCCATTGCTGGTACAATTTGAACAACAAAATAAAGTAGAATTAAATTATAATCCAAGACATGAAATAAAAAATTCATAAACACAAACTGACCTAAGGACATGATTGAATAAATAAGAATGGGGAAGAATAGACAAATTTCCTATTCAGAAAAAATTCCATTACTTTATGGAGCATAGTTTCACTCCTTAAGCATGTAATGGTCTTCTCCAAAGTGTACCATATGAAACGAGAGAATAACCTTACGGTAGAGATACCTGGCACATACTACCTCAGCAAGCTGATCAAGTTTAATGTCTTCAGTAATAAATCAGGTTGACAATCTATGTGATGATGACAAAGGCACTTTATATCCATGGTTTTCTTCTCAGAAACACATAAACTGAGCTTAATCATGAGAAAATATCAGATAAATCTTAAATGAGGGATAGTCTACAAAACCTGAGCTATATTTCTCAAAATTGTCAAGCTCATCAAAACAAGGAA
This sequence comes from Hydrochoerus hydrochaeris, assembly GCA_004027455.1. NCBI lineage: Eukaryota > Metazoa > Chordata > Mammalia > Rodentia > Hydrochaeridae > Hydrochoerus > Hydrochoerus hydrochaeris. The sequence goes on from PVLA01000012.1 coordinate 248,694, forward strand.
AATGTCAGAACCTGTCACAGCCTAGAGGAGCTTACAGAGACATGAATACTAATGTGATATCCTGGAATGAAAAAGGACATTAGGCAAAAGCTGAGAAAATCTGACTGAAGAATGTATTTTAAACAAGCAAATAACCACTGCCCCCAGCTCTGAGAATGACAATGTCTTCTTCAATGATTTTCTTTTTTTCCCCGGTGCTCACCATTAATTTAAATATTGAGTTGGTTTCAGTCTTTGAAAAAGTGATTAATCCCATTTTCTTAAATTTCATGTTTTGTTTATAAAAAATTTCTTGCATTTTGCTTGCTTCCATTTGTTTTTTCTCAAAGTTCCCATTCTCCCTAAGTTAGGTGCATTCAGGCTCTGAAAACAATAAAGCGGATAAAGAACTGCACCTCGTGTTAAAGGAACAGCTCTTAAAAGCAGTAGAAAGAGTTAATTTACCGATCTTCTAAACTGAAAAGAAAGTGGATGTTGATAAATAACATTTTTAATATTCTGCCAAAATGTAACTAAAGCATGGCAGGAACACATTATTTTGCAGTTGCTGTGGTAATTAGGGAAAGCTATACTTAATAAACACCTATCCTATCCTCTCATTTCAGTTTATTCCATTGCCAGCAATGTTTGGCACAGGAATTTCTATTTAGAGGAGTGTTCATCGGGGTGACTCAGAGAGCCAGACACTTCCTACCCCGCAGCTGAGCCATCTTCTGCAGCCTTAGATACCTTCCTTTCCAGCCTCCCAGGGGCAAAGATAGATGTAGGGTGGCGGTGGGAGCAGAAGGGGGTAGAGATTTTTAGTGGTCATGTCTGCAGGGGATATTTGGTTCCCACTCTCACTCATGTATAAAACTGATATAAAGTGTCTTTAATAATAAAAGGGAAATAATTTATAAAGATGTATTGCCCTTTTTCAGAACAGCATCTTTTTTAACTAACCCCGAATTCATCAACAATGGATTAGCAGCCATGACTAAGGAGAGTTTGTTAAATATTGTTACCGAATCAGCACAGTAATTTTTGATTGCTTTGAAATAAACCTTTTAGGAGATGATTATAGTAGACAGATGCTCATGAGTAGTTTATCAGCATTTTTGTTGTTTGTATGATGGATTAACTAATGGTCAACTTGTAACACCAGCTGAACTGAATCAGAGGTGCTGGGTATGGAGGGTCCACCTAAGGGCTGTTGCCAAAAACAAAGCAGAACTGCAGGGGACAATGCTGTGCTGCTGATTCTCCTGGAGAAGCTTGTCACCCTGGTTTTCCTGAGATGGACTCAGCTGTTCTCATCGTTGGAGGGCCTCAGGTCCTGTCACCGACTAGGGCTCTGGTTCTGCTCAGCAGAGCTCTGATCCTTGAGTATCACTTCCTGGCTCTAGTGCAGGTCCCTCAGCCTGGTGACTCAGATCCTTTAGTCACACAGACCTTCTGTTGTCCCCCACTGGCATTTGGGCCTTCCCAGTGCAGACCTTTGATACAAACTTACATGAGACGTTGTGAGCTCTAGGCCTGCAGCTGGACTCATGGAAGACATTTCCATGGTTTCTAGATCTTCAGATGGACTTGTGCAGGACACTGCTATGAATAACCTCAGCTGGGTTATTCGGGTCTCTAGTGTGTGGACAGATGTCTTGAACTTTTCTGCATTTGACATTTTGGGTGAATGTGATAAAAGAATCCTATAAATTACGTGTCCTGTACTAAATGTTTCCTTGTAGACCTTGACTGTAACATTTGTACAATGAAAAGCCTTGGTTTTTAGAGATAATAGTGATATGTCAGAAGCATCTACAAAGAGAACGCTTTCAAAATTGTGTGTGTACTTGATATTTTCTGATAGTGGTAAGAAATGTGTGTTCCCCATATTGTGTGAAATTGTTATGATGGTATTTTCTGGGAACTCTGCCAAGGTTGTCCGCATAGACTGGAGCACATACACCCTCAAAGGCAAGTAGCCCATAAAGGCGTTATCTAGCGACTTAGGAAAGCAGACAGTGAGCCAGACTAATCAGCTTTCGGCGCATGTAGACTCTTGTAAGACTGTCTCCCACCCACTCCGCCCAATCCTTTCCTTTCAAGCACATGCTGATGAGAATATCATTCCAAAATAACCTAAGCCTTAAATTTGCATGAATTTGATACAAAAAGTCTTATAGTCATTAAAGTCTTATCAAATTTCTGTCTTTTATATGTTCTTTCTGGGGATATGGGGATTTTGAAATTGTTAAAATTTTTAAAATATAGAAGTTTAGTTTCCATTATTGCAGACAAACTTGCAAAAAATCTGATGATTTTATACATTCTATGAATATCATTTTTATGCTAGAAGTAGAATTTTTGACAGTAGAGAGAAGAAAAGAAAAATCAGGTTATGTTGAAAAAGACATGAAGTATCTACTGGGTTAATTTCACCATATATTTGCTTTGTTTCAAACTCTGTATTTAAAAATTATTAGGGCTTTGATAGTCAGTGTACTAGTCTGTCTCAAGCTTATTCTGAGTAGCAGCTCCATAATTTATTTGACTTGAGCCAGTTGTGAAAGAATTCTTGAGCATACAGAAGTTATGTATGTTCTCTCTCCCTCCCTCCCTCCTCCCTTCCCCTTCCCTCTCCCCCTCTCTCTCCCTCTTTCCTTCTTTCTCTCCCCCTTCCTCCCTTTCATCTTCCCCACTTCTCTTTCTCCACCTGTTTTCCCTACTTTTCTTCTACTCCTTTTCAGGGGAACTCCCAAAATGTACTTTTTTCTCATTTTTTATACCAAATGTGAAAGAAACTGTAGGTAAGTCTAGTTTTAAAAAAAGAAGAGATTATTCCTTGATTTCTGTGGGAGGACAGACAGTTTTAAACAGAACCAAGGAAGAGATTGGGAATTCAGCTGGCTATGAAAATAGCTGTATTCATTAAGTAGAGCTATGCAAACAGCTGTAAATTTAGATAATAAGCAAGGAAAGGTGTTTGAATTTCATTAGGCTTATTTCTTCCGCGGTTAGCAAATATCTCACCTTCTAAAATTACTTCAATTGTGATTCACCCACAATAAGCATGTAATTAAAATTGAAGAATGTTTACCAGGTGAGGGAAGTTGATGAAAGGAACTTGGAAAAGAATTGAAAAATGTGAAAAGAAGGGCAACTCAGGGAGTACACACTACAATTTGGAAGATATTTCAGGAAAGGTAATATCAGGGAGGGTTTTAACCCAGTAGATGATGCTTGGAATGTAGAGCTAAGTCACCAGCATAGTTTTGGAGCTGGGCATGATTAGCTGGCTCGGTTAATGTCAATTGAAAATCTTTTGGGCTTTGACTTCTACACTGAACAGTCCCTGGAGGATTCTGTTTCTGGACTCACAGAGCTTATAGTCTAGCAGGGAAAAATAGAAATGACACAGAGTTAGCATCAGTTTTGATGAGAAAGATGAAATACTGTCCAGGAGAGCTTTGGGCTAGTGTGTGGTGGTGGAGAGAGGGACTCTTCCCCAACTTGGAGGATGGGTCAGTGGTGTGGTCTCAGGAGCCAAATATGCAAACAGTTTTGATGGAGAGTATTGTTTTTTCTTTTAGCAATATTTGCCCCTGCACTGAGAACACAGTAGGAGTCCCTAATCAGTTCTAGATATGTCATAAAAGAAGTACAAACCAAGTCCAGAGGCATTGGCAAGAGTATGCAAATTGATGTATTTGGAGATAGATGATGCATCTCTTTTGAATAAAATATCAAAAAGTAGAAAAGAACTTTAATTATTTCAGTATTGCCAGAGATTAGTATTAGTGGATGGATATTATGAAATGATATATGCAGGAAAAATGGAACTGATCAAGAAAGACCCTGTTTATCATGAAACAGAGGTCCAATAATATTTAATTATTAACAATTAGAGATACTAATTGTAATAATTGATCACTGAGAGATTATGGATCTTAATAGTTTTAAATAAGCTGCTGCTACTTTCTAACAAAGTTTTCAGCGTTACTCTGAGATTGTACATAGGTCCATGTTATCTAGCTGTAAAATCAATATACTGAAGCTGGATGAACAATTTAGCAATATCATAAGATAAAGTACACCCATAAAAAAAGGTTTTTTGAACTCCTGCTTCAATTATATAGGTACATGTCAGTGTGCTTCGGGTGGAGATAGAAAATGGAAAATGTATGGCTCCTTGTGCACTGGAATCAGAGATTTGAAATTTACTAAGATGGGAACATCAGTTTCCAAAAATGTTTGCATGCAGAGAAGAAACCTGGACAAGCTGTGGAGAGACCAAGAACTGGACACTCTACATTGTTGCTCCTACGCTTTCAGAAAGGTCATCTGTTTCAGGGCCAGCAGACAAAACAGCATCTGTTGACACTTTGATTGTACTCTCCAAGTGATGACAGTCTCAGTTTATTCAGCTATTTCTTTGGTATGACAGATAAATTGAGGCTGATGGTTATTTCAGGATAGGTATTTCTCTTTGTAAATGGTTAATTGTTGAATCAACTTCTCCAGCTGTGGAACCTCTTCAGCCCTCTTGTATGGATGTTTCTGGGTTTCATCTACAATGTCCACATTCATTTTGACCCAGCTTGCAGAAAAAAGGAAGTGGATGATTGTCTGTTTGCATTAAGTGGGACATGTGAATTTTTCTCTGCTCCTTTTCCTTTTTATTTTAGAAAAATGTAACTGATATTGTAGAATACATATGTCCTATGGAAGCTGCATAAATTTTATGTGTGAAAGCCAGAAGGTTTGTGTTAAGGATCAATTCTTTAAGCATCATTTCACATAAGACATCAGTTGGGCCTGCTGAGGTGATGCCTGTATGGTCAATTCTAACAGAATTTGATCTGTGCCTCCATATGGGAAACAAAAGTCCCCAGAGTGGGGTCATATCCTCTCAGACATCACCACCCAAATCTAAAGAAGTAGTTACTTATGTATTTCTACAGCTACATGGATGGTTTTTCCATCAAATAAAGTACCTGTTGACTCAAACAACAGTTTCTTCTAACTCTAAAGCCTTTTTAATAGTAAAAGGAAATGCTTTCTGTTTTGCTGTAAACCTTGAATCCAAGTTACCATGAGGCTGAGGAGTGAAAAATCTTTCTGGAGCTGTTTGTATTGTGCTATGGCCTAATTGGCCCACATACTGAGAAGGTTATGGCTACATTTTCTTGGACCTACTTTAAGAGAAGTTTTGGAGATAATTTGCATTTTGTAAATAACCAGTGTGCAGCTGCCTCCCCCTGCAGCAGATTTCCTATCATGCATGACAAATCCAGTAGAACGCATGAAATGCAGTTTCAATATTTTGGATCTGGTTATATCCTAGCTGAAAATGAAACACATTAAATTCTCTCTTTCACAAACACACCGTCTACCTCCTTTGTTATATCATGGCACTACTCTAGTAAACCCTGCTTTCCATTGTTGAGTGGAATTCTACCATAGTGTATTTTGACAGTTAATCTTTTGTGTTTCATATGATTCAGAAATTTTTTCACATAAATAAGTTCTGGCTCAAGCATATTCAATTGATGGTTAATTGTTGGAGTCTGTTGTGAGTGTATTTAGTGTTTGCAAATTGTGAAACTGTTAACATAACTTGTTCAAGGTTTTAGATGTGTAATGTTTAAGTGCACTTTTTGATAGACAGTCTCTTTATACGGGAAAGCATACTATTTCTTGAGTATCCTTGACACAGAGCTGAACCATAGGGTATAATATGCAGTGTTGAAGTTTTTACACAATAGTTTAAATATATATTTCCATAATGTAGATTTATTAAAAATAGAATATTTAGGATTTAAGCCATTCATCAGAAGGGACTGTGAAAATTACTTGATATTTCAAGGTAGGGTTTTCCTGTCTCAGGAACATATTCAGAAAAAAGTTACCATTCTATAATTGATGAATTTGCTTTTGTACTCCTATGTTAATGCTTAAACAGCTGAATGTGTTCTTTATAACATTGTTATTGAAAACATAAGTATACATTTGAAGAATTAAGAACAAATTTTAAATAAGACTATGGCCAGGAGGAATACTTTTTATTGACAGAAACAATTCAGATTTATTCCCATTGATTTCTCCTTTCAGCCATGAATACCATTTAATTTGTTGTTAGGGTTTTTTCCTCCTGGGGAATTTTTATCCTCTTTCTTTTAGATGACCTCTGACTTAATTTTTTTTAGCCTCAACAAATTCTTTGATAACTTTGATTTCTTCAGTCTCACAAATGAAGTGATAACAAGTCTCACTTCATTTTCACGGAAAAAGGGTCAAATCACTCTTTGTGATGTCTGTCCTTCTAGGTTCTTTTCTCCTGGAGATGGGATGCCACTTTGTGTGTCCCAGCACAGTTTTGCATTGTCTTCTTTTTTCTGCTACATTGTCTGAAGACTTGAGTGTCTGTTGTGTATTTTCTCAGTATTCTCTCCAAGTACAGTCATTTTAGAGGTTTTCCTTTCTCCCATATACTGTACTCATAATGATGTTTGCCATATGGGTTAAGTCATAATTTTGCTTGTATTTGTCCTTGGAATCCAGTAGCTATCCCTGAATGTAATTCTCCTGTCAGCCATGTGCTCCCTAGGATCACTGCCCTGTCCATTTGCCTGAGGGACATTTTCTATGACCTGCCTGTGTGCTGTGTGGGTTCATTCATACTTGGATTCCAAGCTGCTCTAAGCCACTGCTCAATAGCACCTAACAGTTTCCTGTCTTCCAGCACTATTGCACTGATTGCTGAATAATCAGGAAGTTGTTACCTGGTAAACTATATATATATATATATATATATATATATATATATATATATATATATATGTAATTTTAGATAGTATAGAAGTTAGGGCAACTTTTTTCATAAAATGTTTAGGAGATATTTAGATTGTTTTATTTTATAAATGTATAATAAATACTAACTTCCAAAGAACATGATGGTATTTAGCAAGCTGAGATATAATTTGTGACATATTAAAAGTACCCTCATGGCTTTCCTTCTCCTCTGATATACTTTTCAAAGCAGAACAAAACAGTAGATGAAATCTGATAAGTTGATTGCTGTTTGATTATTTTCTATAAGACAGAACTACTTCCTCCTCATTCTCCTTGTCTTCTGAAGAACTGCCTCAGCCTGGCTTTCAGGATTCTGCTCATTGAAATCTCTTAATTAAAGTAAGAATTCTAGGTGGATTATAATTTTTGAACCTGTGGTATATTCCACTGAGGACTGATTTATGTTGGTCTGTTGAGCTGGTTTTATAAAGGCAATTCATATTGCCTTCATAGTTCTGCTGACTGTATGGGTGAAGGGTATGTATTTCTTGACTGTAAAACATTGCATTAGTTTTAGCTCCATATGTTTTTCTTTCAAATTCAAATCTCTACAATGAGGTTAATTTAGTTCACTGCAATAAGATATTTGAAGGTCTTTTTATTAAAGTAAGAATTAGAGCCATTATCATTATTTATAAAATACTGGTTAATATAGAAGAAACACTAGATAAATTATAATCACTGTAAAACTGAAAGTACAAGGCATTTAAAAAGTTGTTGAGTATCAAATAAAGTATGGCTCAATAAATACTGTGTATAACTGCTTTGTATTTTAGTACAGAATTTTTTTTGGAATGTTGTTGCTGACATCAAAACAAGCCTACAAGTCAGAAAAATCTAATTAACCTTTGGTCAAGTAATGATATATATATTTCCTTAATTGGTTACCAAGTAACTGATGGGGATCAATAATGTGTTTAATACTATGCTTCTAGTTTGCTGTTTATGTCAGTGAATCTGTCATATTTGTTGTTGCCATGGTGATGAAAGCAATCTAAAAACTTCATAGGATCAATGGGATGGCATACAATTGTATTAAGGATTATTATATTGAGCAGCAGTACGACTATTAGCTTTTTTGGCTCCATGCATTCTTTGTTTTGTGGGACTTAGTGTACACCACTAAACAACCCCAGCTCTGTGTAATTTTACATTGATTAGTATATCCAAAATGGCCCATAGGAACTGCAGTGTGGGTTATACTGCTACCAATTGAAATTAGTTATTCAGTATACCTCTAGTTATGACAGTGACTTTTAAGGAATGGCATTGTAATATTTTGTGGATATGTTCATTAGGTTTTACTTTGCAACTTCTTGATATCAAGTTGGTATGGAAGTGGCTACTTTTTATATTGTTTACATCTCTGTTTATTTAAGAATGCTACATTCCCCGTCCTGTCCTCAAGGACCTTAGTATTCATGTGAGAAAGAGACCATTGAATGAACAATTCGACTGGAGTATAAATTGCAACACACTAGAGAGGAGCACAGGAATCCTGAGATGCGGCCAAGAAATGATACCTGGGAGAAGCGTCAGTGGAGAACTGAGAGTCATGAAAGTAAGGACAGAGGGAGCTCCCGAGCAGGACTGGGACAGGAGAATACTCTCAGTCCTGACACAATGTGGGATGCTCGGAGAACAGCTAGCAGCTCACTAAATGTAAAGTTTGCAAAGACTTAAGACACAAGATGGATGAATTCTGAATGGGCGAGTCTGGACAAAGGGACAATTAAAATATCTGCAGCTTTACTCTTTGGCCATTGTTCCTTAACCTTTTTGGCACCAGGCCATTTCATGGAAGACGATTTTCCCAGGGGTAGGACTGGGCTGCGCTTTCTATTTCTTTTTTTTTCATTACTATATGTCTAGGGTACAGAATAATGACATTCCCCAGCACGAGTATCACTGCCTCATCTCCAGCTTAGATAATCAAGCATTAAATTTTCATGAACAGCATGCAACCTAGAATCCTCACCTATACAGTTTGCAGAAGGATTCATGCTCCTATGAGAATCAGATGCTGATTCTGACAGGAAGTAATGCTAGAGGATGACAAAGCCTATAAATACAGGTGAAGCTTCACTTGGTTGTCAGCCACTCACATTCTGCTGTGAGGTCTGGCTCCACCAAACCACAGGGAAACCTGTATTTTAGGCAGTAAATGCTTAGATGATGACACAATATGAGATTTCATCAGAGGATGTTCATAGGGAGGGTGACATCATATAATTTATATTTTGAAAATAAGCTAATGGCTGCAAAATAGAGGAAGTATGAGAGGAGGCTAAGACTGAAAGTGATATGGCCAGTGAAGAGGATGCTTCAGGACTCTGAGGAAGAAATGATGGGAGCCTGCCTTAAGGCAGTAGGGATAGAGCAAAAAGAAGTCACGGCTGTGACATGTGGCAGTAGGGTTTATTATATCTGATGACCTTTTTAGTGTAGGAGGTAATAAACAAGGAAGGAATTAGGAGTGACTCCTATGTTTCTGCCAAGGCTTGATAAATAAATGGAGGTTTGTTTCATTGACATAGGAGGTTTGGGGCCTCTCTTGTGGGACAGTGAGTACATTTTTGAGCAGTGTTGACTCAAGGCATTTGGAAACGTACTGAATGGGTATGCAGGAGGTGGAAAACCAGGGAGGAGCTGTGAGATAGAGAAATAAATTAGCGGATTTTCAAAAGAATATAAGCCACCAATATGAACGAGAATTCTCAGAGGTTATTGGAAGAGCAAGGATGAAAAGGGACAGTGACAGAGGTTAGGGCGGCAGCGTATGTGTGTGGATATAGAGCACTAAGGACAAGATGATAAGAGGATAGAAGAAGACAGGAAGGTGACAACCTTGAAACCATGCAAAGAGCGATCCTGTCAAAATACTGAAGTCCAAAAATACCTAAAAGGTGGCCCCTCAGTATTTTGAGGTGATACATTCATTTATTTTTCTTTATAAGGAATATGTGATCATTATGTAATTGGCATGACTATATGGTGAAAATATGTAGAATTATGTATAATCTGTCACCCTAAACCCCATCATTCAACATAACTATGGTTAAAAATTTTATATGTATCTTTCCAGACTTTTTCTATATGCAAATATATTCGCTATATCAAGATATATATCTATATATAGTAACATGAGTTCATGCTGTAAAAATAAGGGATGCTGCATGAATTTTTTGTCATCTTTGCCCAGAGACCATAATAATCTGCTCCACATCTTTCCAATTTTAGTATATAAGCTGGTGAATCACATGGTGTCCATTGCACTAACAAGTAGGAGTCTATTTGTAAATTTGCATGGCTAATTTTGGTAGAATGGTGAGGGCAGAAGCCAGGTTGTTGTGCTGTGGGAAAGGAATATACAGTGCAGGAAAGGAACATTCTAGACTAGCCTTTCAAGAAACCAGGCTGCAAAGGGGAAGGGAAGAGAGGAATAGGAAGGAGAGAGAATTTTGTGTGTGTTTTAATTTATTAGTTGCACATGATTTTCAACTGGCTGGAAAGATAAAGAAGGGTTGGGGATGCAGAGAAGATACTGAACCAGTGATGGACAGCAGGGATGTGATGTAGAAATGAAATATTAAGGTCCATATACCAGTAAGGCTCTTGGAAAGGAGGTACTGATACATGTGCAGATGTCTTACCTGAAATATTCAGTCATTTAGCAGGGAAGTTGTCTATAGCGAGTTTTTTTTTCTTTGTATGAAACAATGTCATACTGGATTGGGTCTATTATTTGTTCACTCATCTCCTGAAACTGGTGGAATACATGTTAGAAAACAATGCATGATAGAAACTTCTAGTGTTCCCTAACAACCTATAAGTTCAGAAAGCATCAACAAACACTTTAGATACCTTAATAACACATTTGGGATTTACTATTTTATTTTTCAGCCTTTTGTGACTGTGATAAAATACCTGATAAAATCAATTTATAAGGGAAAAGATCTATTCTGGCTGTGATTTCAAAGGTTTCAGTCCATGGTTAGCTGGTTCTGTTGCTTTTTATACCTATGGCAAGGCATAAATATGGTAGAATATCATGAGAGAGACAGAGAGAAAGAAGAAGGAGGAAGAGAAGGAGGGAGAGAAAAAGAGGGAGGGAAGAAAGGAGAGGAGAGCAAGAGAAAGAGGGGAGAGTGAGAGAAGAGAGAGAAAGAGAGAGAGAGAGAGAGAGAGAGAGAGAGAGAGAGAGAGAGAGAGCATACACCATGGAAAACCTGTACTCAAGTATCCACTCTCTTCAAATAGGTCCTACTTTCTAATTTCCAGTGACCTGCAAGTGGCCATTGAATCATGAGCTCCCCAATGGATTACTCAAAACTCATCAATGGATTCATCAGAGCCCTCAGGCTACAACCACAATCCAAAGGCCCCTTTTGCGGCTTTGGGGATGAAATCTTCAGCACATGAGCCTACTGAAGTCATAGCAGATTCAGACTATAACAACTGTCTGATAATTCTGTGTAATTTCTTGGAGCTGTCTATTTTCTTAGCTTGTCCCACTCCTAACACTCACTGCCGAAGTAGTGAACATATTTTGAGAAGCTACATTCTATGTTAGACAAAACACACAGAAACAGCACACATTTCGGCTGAATTTCATTTATCTTGTAAAGGTGACTTAAAATCCTTGGTTTTATTTTCATCATCTGCAAACCTGGAATGCTATCATTTTGAACTTACAGTAATGGCGAAGACAGCATAAAATAGTGATTGTTAAGTACCTGAACTGCTCTGGCAGAGGGCTCAGCATGAGCTACTCACCTTCTGCATTACTGTTTTGTGGACTCGCTCAGTGACCGAGGGCTCTCATTCACTCTGACACCCAGGGATTTGATGCTAAGAGTAAGAAGCTAATATTGTCAAGCATAAACTTTGGCCTGTGGCTGTGTCCAGTGATGTCTGTGTTGTGAAATGGGAAAGACTATGAATTTAGCAGAAAGAATCATATTGTACCTTAAGGTGTACAGACTTATCAGAGCCTTGTTTACATTTCTAAGTGCTAATAGGGTATTTTAGTTATGTATTTACAAAAGCATCTAACCTGAGACACTGTTTGGATCACACAGTTTCAGTTAAATGCTACAGATGAACACAGGAACTTCGGTTAAAATCTTATCTTTTTCACTTACGACTTTCCATATCAACAAGTTTAACAAAGTAATTTACCAAGGAATGTAAATGCTGAGTACCTCTGGTGCTAAAATATCCTCATTGCAAAAGACTTCTAGCCAAACATAATTTCTAAAATGTGTTATGACCTTTCAAATCCCATAATTCAACTGAAAGGAGCAAAACTAACACATTTCAGACTAATCATTTGTCTTTTACTTTGCTGCCACTGTATGCATAGCAGTATCTGTTTACATTTAATCCGATGAATAAGAAGGTGTTTTAAGACTTGGGAAACTGCAGGAGGCAGGGAATTAGGTTAGATCATTCTCCTATGGAGTTCTTGCAAGTTAATTCCTTGTTAAGTCATCAGAACATGTGCAGATTTAATTTTGACTTAAAAAAAAAACCACTAGAGCTTGCTTTAAAAATACAAGTTCTTAGATACTAATTAAATATTCTTATAACCACTGCACTGTTTAACCCTTACTTAAATTCCTGGATTTTTTTCTTTTTATCATTATTAGCATGATTTGTCTTTTCAACTCTTCACTTTGAATTTACTTGAATACCTTTTTATAGATGTGCTTGTTTCAAAATTTTTCTGTTGGTGATTTTTAAAAGGCTGTTTATTATATCCCCATTATTCTGGTGAACAGACTACTCAGTATGACTCCATCAAGGCTTTTAAAATTTGGGAATATCACTGGTTACCTCCCTACTTCCTGATATAAACGCAAGGATCTGATGGATGGCCCCAGAGATGCTTAGCCCAAGCTAAATCCACTCTTTAAACCTCTTTTGATTAGCGGCTTCTGCTTTTACCCTGATCAGTAAGAATAAACCTCAGTCAAAATTAAGCAAGTATCAGTCACCTTAATGTTTCCCACAGTTTCTGATTGGGCCTTGCCCTTTGTGGGTGCTTAGTATGTATAAAGTGAATGAATCATGGATGGATGATGAAAGAAGTAAAATGACATGGAACGTTATGTTTAATTGATGTGGTATGAGAGTTTATGTCTCTACTGGAATTCTGACATAATCCTATGGAGGAAAACCACTTGGTTTTCCAGGTAATTGGCATCTAAAGCAGTGCAGGAAGTCACAAATCCTCTTTCTCCATAAGAGGTTTGATAACGACAGTCATGCACACACACAGACCCACAGACACACACACACACACACACACACTCACAGGGTGATTGTGAAGTTTGAACTTGGCAAAGGGATGGGTCAATGAATACACATAGCATTTTTACTTCATGCTCAACAATGTGCTATTCACTGTGGAGGGGAAGATGCTGTCCTTGAATGTGTTAGAGAACACAAAACTTATACAAAGCAAATAACAAACAAAATAAGGCAGCTGGTATTCAGGTTAAATGTAAGTCATTGTAAGTACCACTGGAATTCAGACAAAGGAATGATCGCTGTGGTTTGTGTGAACAGGGAAGTCGCTGTGACTTTAGTCTTTAAAGCCAAAAGCAATTTGGTCAATGAAGAGAAAGATTTCAAGAAGCACTGTGGTCAACTTATAAACAATCTTTTGCACAGAGTTTCACATATGGAACTCAGAAGTGAATCCCATGCCATAGTAAACCTCCATAATTTGCTTATGGAGGCCTCAGAATTACTCTTTTCCTGAACAAAACTGGAACGGAGTTTTAAAATACAATAATGAAGACTAGTGATCCAGTTCAAATAGATACTACAAGTATTTCTATAAAATGCACAAATAAAAGGAAACAAATACAGTGTTGTTCACAATATCAAGATATCGTTTTTTCTGTTTCTAATAAATACTGAGGAAATAGTGTGTTCCAAAATATATTTGAAAAATATTTTAGGAACTACCAATCTATGAGAAATAGAATTTATACCAGAAGTGAATAGGTAAGTATTTTAGACTGTATTTCTTGTGTGCACATTTCAAGATTTATGAGGCTAACACCCAATCATATTATTCATATGATAGTAAATACGTCATTATGTCATTCTGATACCTATTTCTTTGAGAGTTAGTCATATATTTAGAACTTCTATTGCTGATTGTACATATGGTTAAGATTTAGGGGTCGTGAAAAGGATGAATATTAGGGAGTCAGTATTAGCTTTTGGAGAATGAGAATAAAGGTACTCAGGTGCAAATTTGGGAAGAGACAAGAATCCTGTGTTATAATGTGCTCTAAACTTAATTGGAGTAGAAGATTTATGTTGAAGAAGCAAAATCCAATAGTTCAGAATCAGAAATTGAATTTTTGACTTAGTCACAAAGAGTACGTAGGACTTGTGGGTAAAGAGAATTAAGTAATCATTTCAATTCCTTGGAAAAGGAACAGTTAAGATAGTGTAGAATGAATTACACAGTGAGATTAAAGATAAGGAAGGTATTTGAATAGTTACTTTGCTGTATGCTGAAATTGAAATTGTTGCAATTCAGGAAGAAGACTACAGTTATATAATCATCGCATAAGAAATTCTAATTTGCAGGAGGTTAGAGGGACAAAGAATAGGTTAATTGCCAAAGAAGCTATGTTCCTGTTAAATAATGTGAAGATTCTTGTGGACTGTAAAGATAATTTCTCAAAGTATGTTATCTGAAACATTAATACTTTTTTTGTGATCTATGTGCACGTGTGAATTATGGAGATAATAAACAAATACAACATTAACCTTTGTTCAAATACATTTTGTTTAGAAGTTCAAGTCCTTTTTCAGAAATTGCAACTTAACATAATGTATAGAATAAGTACTCCTTTTCTGGATATCATCTATATTCGCACAGATATCCATAAATGGAACAAAGTCATAATTTAGGTGTTAGTTTGTTTATGCTTACAAAATAAATTCAAATGATGAGATTATGAATGTAATGAAAAGAAAGAGAATGAATTTGACAGATACTAGCTTTCATTTTCAGTTTCAAATTACTGACTTTCTACTTGGATCTCTTAGTGAATTTTGATTAAGTTGGCACATCATTTTAAGTCTTATGAGTATTCCATTGTAAGTATAAAAACTCATTTAAGCAATATATGGATGTAGTTGTTTCTTGTTAATCAACAAACTATAGCTATGTTGTATTCTCAATTTGTCATTTCAAAAGACTCAAAGCTGTGGGAATTTCTTTACAGATTTCTTTTTAGTAAATTTTTGTTTACTTGGGTAGAAAAGAGAGACTCAAAGTGTGTATAATAGTTTGATACTTATTGAATATGTACTTTTAAAATCATGAATGCATTTCTTAACCTGCATTTACCTTTTGGCATGAATTATTATTACAGACCTTTCAAATATTAGATATTTTTTGCTTAGAAGATTTTCTTTGAGTCATTTATTAAAAGGTAAAATTTAACATAAAGTTCTTAAAGATGCCATAAAGCTTCGGGGAAATGTTAAGCCTCATCTTAACTGTAGCAGAGTACCCCATCCCCTCCACTGAAAATAGCAACTATTACTTGGAAATTATGCATCTCGGGAATTTGAGTAACAGTCATGATTGGTCCTGTAATTGCAGCAGTGATTTGCCTTTGGGTCTCACAGATCACTGAACTTGGCCTTTCAATGCTTATTATGGAAAGGACAGTGATAGGTGATACACTCCCAATTTATAATCCAATTGAAAAGAATGCAAGCTTAAAATGAGTAGTTAGTGGAGGCAAATGAGAAGCAAGATTTTTTATACAAGTTGGCCAGGTCTTTTCCATGGATAAGGCAACACCAGGAAACGTGCCAAATACCTTCTGTCAGTTCTTTCTTTGCAGACCTGGTGTCCAGTGTACACAGTGGGAGTCAGAATACATTTTATTACTGCTGCAGTCTCAACATTTTAAAAAAGCCACTTACAGTAGGACACTTGGATATTAGAAGTTGTTTCTTTAATTTCCAGAAAAAAATATAATTTATCATGTTTAAGATAACACATTTATTAGAAAACTTATTTGATAGCGCCTACATAGATAGAAGCATTATGATCACTAGTTCTCTGGTCTCCACAGTGATCCCCAGGGTCTTGCTGACCGGTGCTACCCTATCTGCATGGTGGTGGTGGTTTCATGCTGCCATATTGATGCTCAGGGTATGGTTCCTGATGAGAAACAGCACCATCACCTACAAATTCATTACAGATGCGCATTCTCAGATCTCATCAGAGGAATTAAATCAGAAGCTTCCCAAACTATCTCGGTGACTCTCAGCAGCTTGTGCATGAACATGCCCTCCAGGTGACTACAGTATGCACACAAATTGGAGAACCACTGCTAGTAGTTTCTTATTGATGTGACCCTTCTAGCAACTGGGTCACATTTCTCTCAGTTCCTAGCTCTCTCTCTCTCCCTCTCCCCTGTCAGATATCCACTTCTACTTCATCTCTCTAATGTCCTATTCTTCCCATAGCCAGAAGAGGCTCAAGTTATAGGCTCAAGTTGATTGTATTGGGTCCACTCAGAGAACTAATCACTTTGCAGGCAGATTTCTCTTTACCATGGTAATATAACCTATTCAGAGCATAACTTAATGGATCCAGGTCATGGGAGGCCAATATTTTGTCTGTTTGACATAACTCATCCATAGGGTCTTTGCTTGACTTTGTCAGAGCCTTGTGTTGTTCACTAAGTTCACTCATCCTTACAGCCAGCATCCCAGGTTCACCACATAAAGCCAAACATGGTTTGAGGAAATGGAATTCAAGACCTGTTCTGACCCACCAGAAACTGTGGCCACATTCCCCACGATTCCTGTGCATAGGTTAGTTCACCTGCTTTTGCTGTCTCCCTCATATAATCTGTCATCCATTTGTATTCTTACCTGTCTCTCCCTTTCTCTCCGGGAGGGACTTGCTCCTGGTTTTACACTATTGTTCGTTTCTCATCTTCCTCCCTTAATTCAGAAGCACTAAGACATGGGATAAGTCGAAGTCTCAGCATTCTTTACACAGACCCTGAAGAGAAGCCAACTTTGGTTCAAATTTCATGATCATGAGCAACTTTGTTAACTGTTTTATGCCTTGGTTTCTCCATGTGCAAATGTGAGATAATGAGACTAAAATTTTACTTATCAAAATACTAAGAAGGAAAGAAGCAGTATGATTTACAGCTTTGCAGGCTTGTCTCCCTTTCATGACAAGCCTGTGTTTTAGGGCATCTTGTCTTGTAAAATTTCCACTGGTTCCTCCATCCAAATACACATATGGCAGTTAGGTTAAAAAGACAACTTGCTTGACTTTGGTAAGGCACACTTTTAGGTCTGTCTGGGTGGGTGGTGGAGATGAGACCTTGGAGTCTATGTCCGATCCCTGAGCTGTTTCTCTCTGGTACTGTTCCCCTACTCTGCTTCCTGGCCAGCATACACCAAGTAGCTTTGCCTCTCCTAAGTGTAACCTATTTAATCTATGGGTATTGGGTATTGTATAAGTGTAACAGATAGTTGATTAGTACAACCTGTATTGATGACCACACTGACAATCATGTGGTCATAGCAAAGAAGAAAAGTACATCATTTTTACACATGCAGGTATTCTGTTAATTTTCAGGACAAATCCATTTACAATATGATTGACACTGTTGTTTTGCAAGTGATGAGACTGAAGCTTAAATTAAGCGACTCAGTGTCATAGGTGTGAAGAAAGGTTACTTATCTCTGTACCTCTCTGATAATGATAAGAATTATTGGTCATTGACTTTTTATTTTTCAATTTGCCTATCAATGGAAGCCAGCCTATCATGTAATTAAGTCTCTTGGAGTCTATTGGCAGTAGTGCTCCGTATTGGGGAAGAGGATTCCGAAGAATCTGATGCTGGAGGCCTATTGAGAGAAAACAGGTTTTGAGGACCCCCTGAGCAATTCCAAAACATTTTGGATGATTAATTTTCTTGCAAAAGAACAGAAGCAGTAAGAGGGAAAGTCAGAGAGGTGAGGCCTACTGTGCAAAGACATTTTCTAGGAAGGTTTGAAAAGGTGGCATCTGCAGTGAGCAGTGCACTGATTAATGTATTTGGCATTTTAACGCAGTCCTTGGGACAGAAGCATCTGGGCAGTTTCTGTTTGTCAGGACACTGTCCAAGGGAACAAGGCACTGGACCCCTGGCTGCTACAACTGTGATGCTTTTCACTCTTACTTTTGCTTTTGTTTCAGTTAAGTTTTATCATTTTTGTTGTAAGAAACAGTGACTGGCATGGTGGGTCGTGCTTTCTCCTTACCACCAAAGAGGGAGCCTGAAACTATCAAAAATATTACCAGGTGGCCTATATCATCACCTTTTATAAATACACAGCTTAATGATTTTCAAGAAGAAATAACTTTCAGAGTTTATTTACCTAGCTAGGAGCTTTCTTGTGGGGTTCTCAATCTGTGAGCTATGGAAGAAGACCATACTGTTCCCTTTTGTTACTCACAGGCCTTCTTTTGCACTCATTCTTTTTGCTAAATTCTGAGTTTCCTTAGCAAGGTTTTTTTTTTTCAGTTTAAATCAATGCAAAAAATTGTCTTTGCTTTTTATGGACCCTCTTTTGTGGACAAAGCACATTGCATTAGTGGTACAGATTTATAGAGTACAGTTGGAACTACGTATCATTCCATTCTTAGATGAAAACTGGTGTGACTACACACTTGACTTGTTCCCCGGCCTTCTTTTTTGAGTAAAGTTGATTGTGCTACCCTCTGGAGTGCAAAACCAAGTCTCTGATTTTAACGGGTGCTTTCCTATTTGTCCTTGAGATGAAGGGAAATATAGTTAAATCTGGGAAAATAATGTCAATATAAATAACTATTACTTCCAGAAATATCAGCATACTTTCCATCCATCAAGTTATTTAGTACCCACAACAACCCTTTAAAATGTTTACTGTCCCATTTTCCATTTGAGGAGCTGATACTCAGAAAGAGCTAGTAATTTAGATAATATCACAGGGTTGAAACTTTGTAGGGCTTTAATTCAAAACAAGCCTGTTTCATACCATTGTGTTAGTTAGCTATCGCTGAGTAGCAAGCATTTTTTTTTTTTTTTTATGGTCCTATGTTGATAGTTTGTTTGGCGGGGGGAGGGTTGGCTGACCAGGCTTCCTTTAGCTGCGCTTGGTTCCAGCTGCAGCTCAGATTCAGGTTTGTACCAGGTGTTTTTCTTCCTTTTTCCAACCAATAGTGATGCATGACTTCCATGGCAGAAGACAGCAGCGGTCAAGCCCAGTTAAGTAAGCATATTCCAAACATCTCACTTTCTGTTTTCCTATCATTCCATTAGCCAAAGCCTGATATCCATGGGGCGGGGGAAGCATTCTCTTTTCATGGTGGAGTGGACACAGAGAGAATAACTGTGCACTGAAAAACCATCCAGTCTACTTTTGCAATTTTGTGAGTTCTCTAGGTCTTACTGTAATTTTAAATTATTGAATGTACAAATGGAATGTCATTCTCAGCTAAGAGTCAATCATATTTCCTGTGCTTGTGATGGGACCACATGCTCAATTGTCAATTTTTATTTACTAAGTTTGGCTGCTTTTTTTGTTTTCCTGGAAGATGCCTGCATCTTATCTTGTGCTCCTTCATCTGTTATTATCTGTTCTCATTAGGTATTTGAGGGGAATGATCGATATGTAATCTAGAAGACTGTGGTTTATTAGAAAATTGGATTGGAATACATTTTTCCTGTTTTTATTCAGCTTTAACTGGCCAAGGTCTTTGAAAAAGATACGTTTCTAATGCAAAGACTGGTACATATGTTAAAAAGCAATAAAATGAATTCAAAACAGCAGGGCAGACATTGTTTCTAGAAACAGCAGATTTCAAAGATTATACCAGCACATGCACTACAGCCTGGAAAGTGCCTTCTCTTTCTTCTAACTAATGTTCAACAGCTGATATGAAGCTAAGATACCCCTCACAGGCAATTCATTGGGAATCTCAGCTGTCAGTGTTCTAGGTTTAGAAGTAGGGATTTTTTTTTTAGCCCACCTCTACTTCCACTTTGGTGTTTACCAATGTTAGAGTGAAACAAATGATGAAAATAGGTGGTAAGAATGGAATGTTTCCATTTAGTCACAGATGTATCAGGAAACACATTTTCTGATTTTGAAGGAGAATTGCATTGAAAGTTTCTACAGAAAGACTAAATTTTCCTGCTTAGCAAATTCATACTATGTAAACTTCTTACATTTTGCTATTGAATATTATTTGTGTCACAAAAAATGACTGAGGAGATTTATCCCCAAAAGAATAGGCTAAGTAGAGTGATTTATCCAAGAACTGGTTTTCTTTTATTTTTAGATTTATAAGACCTTGGTGACCTTCGGAACTGAAGGATGAGGCTAATTGTGCTTCTTGTCTCATAGCTAGCTGAAAGCATTTGTTCTGGAGCATTGCTCATTTCTGTTTGAAGTGTGCAAGCTCAGTTTCAGTGTTGTGACTATGCTAGCACTTTTAGTTCTCACTCCAGCATTTTTTTGCATGTCAGTTTTAAAATGTTATATACTGAAACATGCATAAAGGTTCTTGTGTTTCTTTGATCCACCAATTTATGTGGCATATCCATGTTATAGTGGAAATTCTGTACACCATTTCACCCAGCAACTTTTACTATCATGTTTTCTTTTTAATGGTAGCAAAATTTTACTAAAAGCAGGAAAAGAAACAGGCTGTGCAGAGCAAGTTGATGCCACATAAAAATAAGAAAAGAAGTACACCTCACCGTGTAAGGGTCAGCTACCACGCATGAACAATTACAAGGGCACTGTTATCATATTAAATTAACGTCTTTACTAGTTTTCTGGATATCCCACAGGACTTCTCTATTATTCATCACTATCATACCACTAGTTATTCCATCAGAGTTTGAAAAATATTTCCCCTAGAACTTCTCCAGAAGCTTACAATAAGTCTGCCATAATGGTGGGCCAAGATCACTTTGGTAAGGTCGGGCACTAGCAGGGTGTGGGAATCCAAGCTATTTGGGAAAAAGAGGGCTTCTTTGTCCTTCCTGGTTGAGAAGGTGTGCTGCCCAGCTGCAGAATATGTGCCTGTCAGAGCTCTGCTGTGGCAGTTGCTAGTGTGAACAGGAAATATATAATGTATTTTTAGGTTTTTGGAGAACAGGCAGCATGTCAGTGCCAACTATTGTTGTTGTGAGGAAACCCAAATCTAAATTTTTCTGTATACTTGGACTGCTCTGCTTAGTTTATTTAAAACATGGCATTTGGAGAGAGTTAGAATAGCAGAACAGTGTGTTTATTCCTCTTTCTCCTTCCCTTTCCTTTTCCTCTTCTCCCTCTCCTTCTTAGCAAATTGTTTGCAGAAAAATGAGCTGCAAGAGAGCAAGTAAAGGAGAACCTTCTCCTCCTGCTGCCTATTGTGATACACTTTCTTTGTGGTGTTTATTCTAGTAGCAATAATCATCCATATCGATTTATAAGGATGGAATGGAGTGAGGACATTGATTCAGAAGAAAAAGAGAGCCATGGACAGTTTGATTTATGGTAGTACTAAGGCAAATGATTCAGCTGCAGTTTCTACAGTCTAAGGTTGCTTGTCCTGTAGTTATATGTCAAAATAGATTCAGCAACTTTTCTGTTTTAAAATGAAAAAGGAATAAAACTATGATACAGAATTTCAAAACAAAATAATAGAAGATTAACAATGGTTAATATATTGCATATTGTTATCTTCAAAGTAGTTGCTCAGATTACAAGCTGAAAAAATGAACAATGAGATTAAGCAATTTCTTAATGAGAAACACACCCCTGATAGAATATATAATTTATTCTTTTGAGGCCAAAGCCATTATTTTACACTTCATATGTGGAAGGTTGCTACTTGCCTATCAGTTGTTCTTAGTTAATAGAGGGTTAGTTTTAAGTTAATAAACAACTTGTCAGACACTACTCTTGAGAAACAAGAATGTATATGGCCCGAGTAGTCAGAGAATATGTAAATACCTGCAAAATAACTTTCAGAACCATTGTTATCAAGTTTGGAAGGTAACTTTCCTATTAAAGGAAAGAAAGGCTTGCTCCAAGAATTGATATTCTCACTGTTCATTAATGAATAAAATCAGTTAGGCTTCTGTAAATGATATAGAGTCCTGCACGTAGCAATTGAATAGACTTGCCTTACTTCTTGGTCTTTGTTGGTCTTTGCAGACTAACTTTATTGTCCCTTTATGAGTTCTCCCTTATAGCCCTCTCTGTATACCTGAATCACAACATGTGCCACACTGAGGCAAACTTGTGCCTTGACTCAGCTCTCTCTATCTTTTCAGATCAAGACTAAAGTCTTTCCCATCAGATGGCAAATAGGTATATGTACAAAATGCCAGGAGAATAAATATTCTAGTGGCAACCAAGTCCAGGACTTGCCCTAAGGTGCACAGATATGCCCAGGATGCTTTTTTATTTCATGTGATACTGATTGTAGGGGAAAGAACCTCCCAATTTACTAGAGGTCTGGTATGAGTTCTGTTCTGTAAAATCAACAAAAGAATTTTAGGAATAATGAAGGTTAAATGCAGAACATATTTATTTAGAGAAAGAAAGCTTCTGTCTGAGAGAGAGGAAAAAGTGGTCCGAGTGGGTTGACAAAGATTTTGTCTTTTCTAGGGATTTTTATAGAGCAAAACCATGAGGTGAAGTGGGTCTACGGTGGGGAGAAATAGGAACTTGCAAGGTGGGCATGAGGTGGGACAGAATTATGGTCAGTCAATAAGATTTCGAGTCTAATTGCTCAGGTAAAATTGATTAAATCAGGATCCAATAGGGAAGCAAGTCACACAGTACTGGGCATGAATACAGAACAGTGCCTTTACCTGAAGGGGGTTGGGTTAGTGGCTCTTCTGGCTTCCTCAGGCCTACTCAGAATATCAAGCCCTGAGGTTTATCCTTAGGGTGTGGCTACATTTGTTTTATATATTTTTGTCTTGTGATCTGGCCCAAAGCAAAGAGCCCAGTCTCCTCTGACCACCTGTAATACTTCTATCCAACTCAGCTGCCTGTAACAATACCCGGATCACACCCTCACTTTACAGTGTTTTTGGATTTCTCTTCTCTAAGGTGACACAGTCCAACCAAATACATAATCTTCAAATGTGCACTAAGTCCCAGTGATTTATTCACTTTTATCTTCCAGAGTAATAATCGTTTTCTTGATCATTATTTCTTACTGGTAATATGTATTCTCTTAGGGAGCATGACTTCGGCGACTTCCCCTATCATATTAAAATGGGACCCCAAAAGTTTGGAAATCAGGACACTTACAGTGGAAAGACTGTTGGAGCCACTTGTTACACAGGTAAGGGATGCTTTTAAACATATATAAATATTTTTGTATCATGATCCTTCACAAAAATTAGAAATCCTTAAAAAAGAACAAATTATGTCATAGACTGATTACTGAATTTATGTTGTTTCCTGAACCATGGATTATCTCATTGCCCTGTAAGAAATGAAGTGGCTTTTAAAAGCTATGCATGTGAGTTTTGAAATTAAATTAATGAGATAATTGAAGAGGGGTGCCTTGCCAAAGGGGAATATCATTTGCAGTAATGGATTCAAAGTCTAAATCAAGAATTCCTAATTCCAGTTTCAGATACTATTACACAGTAAAGAAAAACCTAGCTATTTAAGATCGGTGTATATTGAATAACTTTTCTTCCAGTTTACATGGCACAATTCACTCTGTTGGAATGATATGATGTTCCATTTTTGTGTTGTCATAGTTGTCACATCTCCACAAGATGACTGTCAGCCGCAGAAAATATCATCAGGGTTTCAAGTTTTGAAACTTAATGTTCTGTCTCTTGCTGTGAACTGTGTTCTTTGCTATGTGAACTTTGAAATTCCTAGAATATTGAACTTAAAGCTTTGATGGTGTATTTGTAGAGAATTATTATTTCAAATTTAGAGGCTATTGCGATTGGTTTGCTGTAGTTGCTACACATAATTATTATAAAATTAAGGGCTTAAAGCGACACACATTTTTCTTTTGTTGGTTTTGAAAGTCAGAAACTCTGAAGTTGCGGTGCCAGCAGAGCTGTACTCTTTCTGGAGACTCCGGAAGAAAGCCATTCCCAGTTGACACAGTAGAAGCCTTTTGCCTTCTTTGACCTTTTCTCTCATACTCCAACCCAGCCAAATAACCCTTCAGAGTTCTTTGTTTCTTTGACCTCTCTTTCCCTCTTCACATCTCTTTTCTGATATTGAATTTCATGCAACCTTTTTTATAAGGACTCTGTTACTAGGTTGGAGCAGCCCAGATGTGCCAGAAAAATCTTCCCTAATCAAAGTCTTTAACTTAATCACACTTGAAAAGTTCCTTTTGCTGTTTAAAATAACAATGTACTGTTTCCTGGGATTAGAACATTGATGCTTGGGAAAGAAGAGGCATTATTCAGTCTATTCCCATCTGCTTTCTGACCCCCCAAAGACTGATTTATTTTTTTCCCATGTGTGAAACATATTTCCTACATCTCCAAGTTCCCAAAAGTCTCAATGCATTAAATGATCAACTCAAGTAAAAATATCTCACATAATTCAAATAATTCCATCAGTTCAAATGTTTTAAATCTTATCATTTAAATAATTTAAATTAGACATAGGTAAGAACCTATAATCTATCCACAAGCAAAGTTCCTCTTTATCTGTATATCTGTGAAAGTATAAAACAATTTATATACTCCCAAATTAAAATGTTGGGATAAACAAAAGGTAATAGTTATAGATGTTCCAATTAGAAAAGGTAGAAAGTCCAAGGAAAAACTGTCTCCAGTTTTAATAAATTTATAAATGCACCAGATAGATTTTTAGGTCTACAGGCTTGTCAGTAACCTTTGTGGTTTTAGTTTCAGCCTTCTGAAACTTGTCCTCTATCCTCTGAATCATTTCTTTTTGCTGAAGATTTGCAGACACCTTCAGCTGAATATTATTCTCAATCTAATTCCTACAGGTGGAATTTTTATAATCTAACCACCTTTTGTAATACATCCTTTCTCTATCCATTTAAGTCAAAGCTGATAATGTTTATACTGATAATCTCAAGAACTTTGTGATTTTCCCACATATAATCTGGGACTGATTCCAGTAGAAAACAGTCCACTCTACAGATCTTTCTTTAAAAAAATATGTCATTTTCATTTTTGGCCACTTTTGAAATGATTGAAGAAATCCATGCATCCCATGCCTAATAGACTCGCAACAAAATGCATACAATCAACTACGCTGAGCCTTTTGTCTTTACAAGGCTTCACAAGAGGCCAGCAAACTGTTAGTTGTTGGCTGTCCCTCCACCTATCTGTATCTGGATCTCTCCAATGTTAGCTTTTACTTGCACACTTCCATTTGTAAAGTAACTCTACTGTCTCTGTATTATCAGGACTTTGTAATCACATTGGGTTCCCCCCCCCCCTGCGATATTCCAGGATAAGATTACCACACTATGCTTTTAACCTAATCACATCTGTAAAGTCTCTTTTGTCATTTAGAGTCATACATTCAAAATTTTCAGAAATTTGAATGGGGACTTTTTATGTCATCAGTGAAACATGTTCATTACATTCATGCGTATTTTCATTTTGTTATGATTCTATAAATATTTCTATTAGAAACACTTAATAGTGATAAGCTCTTAGATTTGCTAGTATGTTGGTTACATACTCATGCTGTGAACTGTGGAACTGATCCATGAACTGTTTGTTAGTAATTGTCAGTAAGCACAAAAGTTAAAGATGAGTACTTAGAAATCTTTATAGCAGTAAGATCTGATAATTTTTTTCTGTGAAAACTTAAAGTAAAAATTGGACTTGTACATTTTATCTTTTTAAAACTTTTAATTTTCCATTTTGTTATTTTTTTAAAGTTTTGATTTGTAAGGCATTATAATAATAAGGACAAGCTCTTTTATCACAGCTAATTTAAGAAAGATCAGTTTAAAAGATATTTTGGAGTTATTACAATCTGGCCTGAAATATACTTTCATAAGACAAGTTAAAACTGAGTGATCCTTTCCCTACCTCTAAATTTCCACTTTGGAGTATGCTATATATAAACATATTTAATACTTATTATACAGATTAAATAAACTACAATATAAATGTTGAATAAAGATGGTTACTATTTTTTCTACCTTAGAAGAAACAACTCATGTATCATATACATTATATGTTAAGGGTCATATTAGTCATAAATCAATACTGTGTAAGTATTTTGCAGTATTATGCTTATTTTCCTTTTAGTTCCTAAAAATTTCACATGTTTATATTTCACTTTTAAACTTCGCTTACCTAAAGAATGGCATATACAAGATTAAAATTGAATATTATAATTTCTATACTTTTTTATTCTAGTCATCTGAAGTCATGTCATATAAAACTAGTACATTAAAATATTTTTTCAAAGAGTAGTAAACTGGTTGATTTTTATAAGTTCACTTACTATGGGTGAATGCTTAAAACTCAGGATATTGGATAAATAACACCTAATGTCTTAGAAGATCTAATATTTAAGAACTTCAACTCTCCTGCTAGTGTTCCTACCATGATTTATGAAAAATTTTTACAGAGGTTGTTTTTAATATGGAATATTTTATGCTATTGTTTTCCTGTAATACTATCCCTATATTATGAAGACTCTATCACTGCAACCCATGAAATGAAACCTTAATAATAAGGCAGATGTAACTGTTGATTGTGTAAGACAAGTGGATAACAAAGGAAGATAAGAAAATCTTAGATATAAACTTGATAATTAACATTTAAAGGAAAATGTGGACCTAAGAGAGAAAATTAAAGGACAGACACAAGTTTATGAATTGAATAAAATTCACAGTACTATTTAGTGGCACGGAATGCCTTTAGCTATCCCACAGTTTCTAGAAGGCATAGAAAAGAAAAAAGATAAACCAAAAAACATAGAAAATGTTCTGTGTGTATTCATACACAATAATAGGACAAACGGAATTAAAATTTATTATTGATAAATATTTAAAATAGCCACCAAAACTTTACCTTTCTTTAATAAGGATTTATCTTACAATGTTGAGAAGCAAAATTCCTTTTGAAAATAATTTATTCTATTGAAATCATGAGGCTGTAAAAGAATAAAGATTGACCTTAGGAAGTTTAGTCCTTGAAAAAGATGCCTGAGACTTTTATAAATTGAAAAAGAAAGAGTTTTTGATTAATGACATTTTGTGATAATAAACTGTATTGGAAAAATAAAACACTGTGTTAGGCAACTTTGTAAGTAAGCTAAAAAATAAGATTATTAGGAAGTTTAGAATGCTGTGTAGAATTTTAGCATTAAACACCTTTCTTACTAAAAGAGATGAAAGGAGACCAAATATTTCTTTTAAGAAACTGGGAAAGGGATATTGAAAGGAGTTAGGAAAGGAGAATTTAATATCAATGAGAGCTGGAATCTGTAGAATAGAATACACAAGTAAAAAGAGCTAACTGAATTCAAAAATGATTCTTCTTAAGAATGGATATCAAAAGTCCTCCTTTTCCTGCATTTATTTCTTCCTTCTTATTTATACTTCTATATTTTCTTTCTCTGTATATTTCTCAAAATTCAAATTGTGTGGAGTAACATGCAATATTCTAGCACTTCCTCCTTGTTCTACACGGATGGCACAGAGACACCAATAGAAAAGGGTAGAAGTTTAAAAAATATTTAAATTATCCAAGATATCCGAGATAAAGTGGAAAGATATTCAAGAGATATCTGAGAGAAAGTGGAAAGCTCTTCTTTTATCTTAAAAAAACATCATGACAGCACACGGATGCAAAGCTCAATATTTTCAGTTAAAGAATGGATAATCGTGCAACTATTTTTATCATAGAAAATGTGAAGAAATTCTTAATCACTTTTGGAGAGTCACAAATTTAATGTTAAAAATTGGAGACACTTTAAAAATCACTTCAAAAAAGAAATTACGATACTTCACGTTCTAAGTTTAAATGCAAAAAGATCCATAGAAAATATTAATAACTATCTCCCAGCAATGCAGCCAAAGATTAGCATATATAACAAAATGTTCATTTAAAGGAATATACTGATGACCTATTATCAAATAACATTTAAAATGTTTTAACAAACCAATAGATTATACCATTAAATATTTAAAAAGTCTTTTTTTAAAAATTATACTTTCATTTGTAATAACAACTGTTAAGAATCAATTATTAAAGGAATTTACCATAGACAGTTTAGAATAAGATGGATCTTTATTTGTGATCATATTTAAAATCATTGAAAACATGAGATGAGTTACATGTAAAAATATATAAAAATACATAATTATCATCTAAACAACTAGGAGTTGAAAGAGAAAAGCATTCTCTGTACAAATGGAAAGTAGTAAGTCTAGTTATCTACATGAAATAAATATGAATTTATAGTTTTATTTTAGTTCCAAATTTCTAATTTTATTATAGCACTGGAATATACATTATGTACACACAGGCTTTGGAGTCTGGAAGGCTTAACTGGCTGCCTATATGCTGATGCTTTCAGTAAGTTACTTAATCTCTCTTGAAGTATAAAATAGAGATAATGATTATAGTTGTTAAGATTATTCAAGGGATAAATAACATTGATCTTTAAAGTGACTATAGAAATACCTAACACTAGGCTTATAGCAGCACAGATTTACTCTCAATACCATATTTTTCATGACTTGGTGGCAGTATCTTTGTGCTTTATAGAATATGGGTGCCATAGAAAACACAGTGATTTATTTGTATATATTTTCAGAAAAAGAATTTTATGCAGAGATAGAGCTAGGGATGTAGCTCAGATGGAGTCCCTTTGTCTGGCAGGCACTATGTTTTGGGTTCACTCCCAGCACTAAAAAAAACAAAATAACAAACAACAACAACAACAAAAAAAAAACTGTATTTACAAATATATGAGAAGAGTGATTTGCTTTGCATGCTTAATCAGAGATAATTATATTAGAAACATCTAAAATTATTGGGAATTCCACCTTCATAATTAGTAAACTAATGAAACATGGGCAATAACATGGGCTATCAGTACAGGACAGAAGTGAACTTGCTAAAATTTTGTTACTTATTTCCTTATATTAAGATGAATCTCCAACTTGAAAAATAACGTGGAGCATCTAATAAAATAATATCATTGGTGGCTCATGAGCTGTTCTTAATTAGCCTGATAGGAAAGAAATCTCCTAATATGAGGAACTATCCTTAATCATTCCCAATATAATTTTGAGTACATTCATTGGATGGCTATGAAGTTAAACTCTGGTGAATCCTACAGTTGAACATTTGAAATTTTTACTCAAAAAGCTAATAAATTATTTCAAAATCTAAAGGATTAGAAATGTGTATACTTCAAATTTTAATTTTCTGTTTGATATTTTTAAAAAGTACTTGAATTTAACCTTTTTTCTATACTAATTTGTTATAAATGGAGCCAACTTTTTGTGACCCAAAATAGTAGTTAATTCCTTGGGTGATTACAAAGTCAGGGGAATAAGATATTTATATTTAAATTCATGGAATGTGGAGGAAAAATTGATTCCAGAAGTAAAATAACTTTTAGAAATGAACTTCTGATTCTTCTCACCTATGTATTTGCTGTTCCACACATTCATAAAAGTTTATAAATATAGAATTTTATGTATGTATCTGCCAAGAGAATCTTAAGTATCAGGTCTCTTTGTACTCTTTCCATCTATCCAGAGAGTATTATTATTAAGAAACGTTTTAATTCATGATTTATTCATGAGGTTCAATGATTAATACATTTGGGTGGTTTCTATGGTAACACTATAGTGTTACAATCAGTATTGCATAGATTTTTGTCATTGAACTGAAAAAGTATGAAAGTTAAAGGATGTGCTAAAATTGACAAATGTGAACTCTATTAACCCTGTTTATTTCTTTGATCAACTTGATGTGTCATGGGATTAACCAATTTATAAGTATTTTTTTCATTTTGTTTATTTACTTATTTTCATACTAAATTCCATTTTCATTTGTGATGATATTTTTCTTACCTGAAAAAGTGTTCCACATTATCTCTTTTCGAGAGTGAATATACCAGATAAAGTTTATTTAAAACCTTGTGCCTTTCTTCTTAAAAAAGGCATATAATATATACATATATCTATACACATGCACATATGTATATAACAATTTAGATACAGGTAACTGGGTTGTGATTTAGACATTTACCTATATCACATAAATTAATATTTAATTTAAATATTCTAAATTACTTTATAGATACTGGTTTTGTGCTTTAATATAAATAGTTCTTAAATTGCTTTGCTTTTACAGTAGATACCTAAATTTGTTGTTATATTAGAAATATTTCTTCAAACTGAGATAATATGGTAGATTGTTGGGCAGTTATTCTATTTACCATTTGTGAAACAGAGGTTTAAGTGACTAGTCTGTGGTTTGGAGTTAGATTAATTATTGTTTGGGGATTATGTTCAATATTTTAATGTCTGCCACTAGATGAGTGTGACACTCTTTATATGGCCAACTGGAAAGAAAGAAAAAAAAAGAAGAGAGAGAGGGAGAGAGAGAGAGAGAAAGGAAAGGAAAGGAAAGGAAAGGAAGAAAGAAAGGAAGAAAGAAAGAAAGAAAGAAAGAAAGAAAGAAAGAAAGATGACACAAAAGGAAAGAAGAAAGAAAAAGCTCAATGTTGGAGTGAGGTTACACTAGTATAAATGTGGAATTATGTAATGCACATATATTTACCCATGGTTTTACAGAATAACTACAAAAAATACAAGAAGAGACAAACAGAAAACTAAGATTGATTTGATGAATGAAATTGTTCTGCTGAAATCACTGCATGTGTTCATTTTTCCCCACAGCCCCTCCAGCATTTGTTATTGGTTGATTTTTTAAGAGTAACCATTCTCTTCAGGTTGAGGTAGAATCATAGTGTTGTTTTAATTTGCATCTCTCCTGAATGATCAGTGATCTTGAACATTTTTTCATATATTTATTTATTGTTTGCATTTCTTCATCAGAGAAGTGTGCATCCATCTCAGCTGCCCATTTTTAGTTTAAATCTTTAAATTTGAGAGGGCTGATTTTTTTTTTTGAGCTCTTCATGAGTTCTAGATCGTAATCTTTTGTCTGAGGAATGACTGGCAAAAATTTTCTCCCACACAGTGGGTTGTCTCTTTACTCTGCTGGTGGGAGTATAGACTGGTTCAACCACTATAGAAATCATTGTGGAAATGTCTCCAAAAACTAGGAGGGAGGTTCCATTTGACCCACCTATTCCTCTTCTGGATGTCTTCCCAGAAAAACTAAAAATATCATGATAGAGTGATATATGTGCACCCATGTTTACAGTAGCACAATTTATAATAGTTAGATCTTTGAAACTACCTCAATGCCCATGGACTGAGGAATGGATAAGAAAAACATGTGATATTTTTATGCAATGGAGTACTACTGAAGGATACATATGAAACTTTTACAGGTATATGGATGCAACTTGACATTTTACTCATAAGTGAAATAAATCAGACATGTCTGTGTAACCATTGTGTTGTCTCACTAGTGTGAGAAGCTGAAAGAAACTGTATGTATATATGTAGTTTAAATAGTTACACCCCTGATTTTTGTGAGCTCATTGAAGAGAAAGGTTTGTGCTAATGTTGTTCAGATAGTGAAATGATGCAATGTCTTGTACTCTGAGTGACTAATTTAAAGAAAACAATATGCAATGCATATACCATTGTTACCCCCTAATTATTGTTTTGAATTTTTTTCTCTTTTTTTTTAAAGAAATCACTGTATGTGACAAAATTGTGGTGATGCTGCTTTGGTTCAGGGTCTTCTGTGCTTGGAAAACACACACCACCCTAAGCTGTAGGGTGAGTCACTTTTCTTCGCACCAGCACAACAAACACAAGTCACAACTCTGAGTGCACCTCAGAATCATGTCACCCAGTTTGACATAAATGCAGTCATGGTTAACAGGCAGAATCTAGCTTTGTTCTCTTCTTATTAGCCTCAGGAAACATGAAGGTAAGTAGTAAAACATTAGGGTGGCTTGAGAACACAAGTTAATTATGTTAAATGATATAGCTAACTTCTTTTCCATTACCATATTTATTTTTCAATAATTTGCATTTCAGATAGTGATTATTTTGTGACCACTGATACAGAAATTTGGTTTAGTAGAAAATAAAAGTTTCGAGCAGTGTGAGAGTATATCGATGCCCCTCAATTTATTTTCTTTAGTTGTGAAACAGTTTTTCAGTCTTCTTTGGTACTTTTCTAATGCCCCGCTGCTATATTAGTTCTCTTACAAGTTAAGTGTGGGGCTGCCACGTAGGGCAGCCTCAGATGTTGAAATAAGTTTGTTAAGTTACTTTTATTGCTATATTGCCTGTGCTTGAAAGTCTTTACCACTGTGGTCTTAGGAGGAGCTTGTCTTCATGAATGTGTAATTGATTGACCACGATACCACGATAGCGCAGAGCCTCTGAGAAGAAAAGCACCAGAAATGCTAATGCTTTTTGACTAGTGAGTGACTAAGAGCCTTGTGCCATGCCAGATATTTCTAGCAGTTTCTATTTACTCTGCTTCAATTTGGCAAGATTTTTACAGATGAAAAAAGTAAGATTTATACAAGAAAAACTCGACTCCCTCTGAAGCTCCTAGGAAATGTGGAGTGAAAATTATGACAAGCATAGGGAATGTGTAGAATGAGGTGAGAACATAGTCAGGTCATAAATGGAAGAGGCGAGGAAAGATGAGCGAATACTATACACTGTAAATATATATTATCTTTGCTGGCATTGATGGCGCATGCCTGAAATCCCAGAACTCGGATTGATGAATGAGGAAGATCACTAAGAGATTGAGGTCAGACTACATAGTGAGTTCCAGACCAGCCTGAACTGCATAGTGAGACTCTGTCTCAAAAAAAAAAAAAAAAAGGAAAAAAATGTGGTGTGCTTTCTTCTTGCATTACCTATTTCTGGTCCAAAACTTCCATTTGCTCACAAGTGTGCATGGTTCAACCAAGTACCTTCACATTGAAATAAACAAGTTAAACTTTTAAAACACATTTTCCTTGTTAAATGGTTCATTTCTATGAAAGCTTTAATTTAACAATTTTTTAAAGTTGTATTTAGCAAAATAAATCTGTACAACTATTGTTCTCCTTGTGTCTTTTTTTTTATTTCAGTGAATACTTCGCAGCTATGTTCAACGGGAAAGAAAGGATTTAAGCTTAAATTTATAAATGAGAGTAAAGCTAGAGAGGAATCACGACATTTCTATATGCTTGAAATAATACAATTAATGAAATCTTATCCGTGGCAATTTAAATTTTAAGGAACAAATAATGTGAGGTTAGCTCACAATTTTCTCCTATTTTTGATAATATAGAAAGCTTATCTGAATAAGAAACCAAAAAATCCATTATACCAGACTTGAGAATGCCTAGGAAATGACAAAATTGCATTTACTCTGGAAGTCCTCAGCTGGCAAATTAAAGCCTGTCAGATGCATGAGATCAAGGACTAGAGCATGTTGGTACACCTGCTTTTGCAATCCTTGTCACCCCATTCACAATATGAAAGGTAAGCTTTGGTTTCGCATAATGAAGGAGGGAAGGCCAGCAAGCATGATGGAGAATCTAACTATTATGCTTTCATTTCATAAAGAAGGTTTTCAGTGTTTCTTGTAATAGTGAAGTCTATGTTTTGGGGGTGCCATTGTAACTGGGTTTGCTTCCCACCCCAGTGGCTGTACCTTCTCATTTCTTTGCCTTACCTTGTTTCTCAGCGAAGCTTCTACCTATTCATGTTGCTTGGAGTCTAAACTTGGAACTCCTCTATTTTCCTTTCTTCTGCTTTTTCTTCCCCAGTGATTCTACCCATCCCTGTGGGTTTTAATAACATATTAACAACTCTGATACCGATACCTTCAGGACACATTCTTTCCCTGAGATGAGTCCTGTTCTCACATGGAAGAATTTTCTTTGATTTATTTTTTCAGATCTCTTTATCTTTGCTATCGGAGTTCGGATTCCAAACCACCCAGGTCATCTTTCACCATGATCAATATAGTCACCTCTCAAAAATTCCACCTCGAAAGTTCTTCCTTATCTATATATTCGCTGTAAAACAATCTGAATGATCATTAACAGCAGTGTATATCATTTTTGTACCAAAAAGTCTGTAATTGCTTTTCATTATCTTTTAATTTTAAATTAAAAAATTTTATAGTTTTGCATCCTGTCATAGTCTGTTGGCTCTTTGATCACCACGCCAAAGCCACAGAGCCCTTCTTTCAAGTTCTCAGACATTGCAAATGATGCCTCCTCTGCGTTGGATGAATCCACCTACTCTTTTATCGCCTGGACTGGCTGCCTTGTATCTTCCAGCTCCTGTGTCTCATGTTCGTGATATCATGGAGCCCTTTCCTTACGACATTTTTGATTGCTTATTTTTAGATAACATGCTTCTTTCTAAAACTTCTGTATGCTTTACTTGTGCCTCTCTCTCCCCATTTGTGATTTTCTTGTGAATTTGTGTATATTTTCACTGGTTCTACACTTGATCAAAATCCCTAGAACAATTATGTTAGTTTAATTCACATATTTTTCTCTAGTACATTGGGCTTAGAATGTGCTTTGTGAATATTAGCTGAATGATTGAATTCTTCTTAAAAATTGCAATATGTATATTTTTGTTTTGTCTGCCCCATTCTTCTATAATAAGTAGTGAAAGGTAATTACATGTTGCAGTATTTGTTTTATGAGGATGTTGGCAGTTTTAACCATCATTTGTTGTGTTAAAGGATAAAAGTATTCATTAGCTTTTTAGGAGCTTATATTCATGTTTTAGCATGCAGTGATTAAGCAAAAATCTTGGGTTTTCATATGTTTAAATCTATAGATTTTCATAAGAAAAGACATGATGTATAGATTTATGTATTGCATATGTATATGTTTATATAACACAGAAAACCAAGGAATTTTTTCAAGTCAGTTATCCCTGTTTTTCTCTAGCAAAACAATTTTGCTTAACATTGTGTTCTTAGTTGTTACTATTTAAAGAAATTTATTGGGCTTAAATATTATGTTAAGCAAAATAATCTTCATTAGTGTTTCTCAAACCATTACAAACTTCCTTTAATACAAATTGGCATTCAAATACAGGTATCATACATAACAATTATCACTTCTGTGCTACTTAGTTGATCATCCAAATAAATCATCTTTTTTCTACCTCAGTTTAATGACCATGGTTGCTCAGTTTGATGAGTAAAAATCAAGCAAGACACTCAGGTGTATTTGAATTTCAGACAACCAACCAATCATTATGCAGTATAATTATGTGTTGGGCAACATTTGAAACATATTAAACTTTAAAATATTTTTATCAATGTAAATATATTACATTGATTTCATTAATAATTTGTAAAATCTATATAATGCTGAGTTTTGTATCTCATGGGATTATGTTGACAATATTAAAGAGGCAGAGATACTATCAATATTGTTTTACCACAGTAATATTAGACAATTTCACTTTAAATTATATTTGAATTCATGCATGAGACCTTTTCTAGTTTGTGTTTCTCTCTTTCTTTTTACTCCTGCCTTGACTTCTACTCACACACAAAGCTCATCTGTCAATGTCCAAAACTCTGTGGTGCCTCATTCCACATGTGCCTGGGAGTTCTCTCTCCTTCCACTTCCCTTGTGCTGGCTGGCACTCGTGTATCCTTGAGTTCTTGGACACTGGTTTCTTGAGGTTTTTGATACTCTCATGATGGGGCTTGGGCTCTCTCATGTTTCCAGGATGTCCTGAACTTACACTGTCAGGTATCATCTCAAATAAAACAAATTTTTTTTTTAATTCCTGAAGTTAACTGTGTATATGGTTTAGGATGCATGTTGCTTATGTGCGTTATATTTTTTACCCGTAAAACCGTAGATTTCATTTTCTTTGCCTGCTTCTCTTACCCTTTGCTGAATGACTTTGGTGATGATCTTTTTGCTGAGAAAGCGAATGTCCTTCTTTGAGAGACAGGAAGTTCTGTACCTGTTTCTCCTGCCTTCTTTCTTCACTAAAACAAAACTCCCAGTTGAACAGAGCTAAGATTTTTTTTTTCCTGGAACAACACAATTACAAATATTTATTAGATTATATCATCTTTTTAAAAATATTTTTAAAAAATTAATGGGCTTAAGAAAATATCAGTTTTGCTGGTCCATCTTATTATGCTTCATTTTGTACTTTATGATCCCTGGAGTATTGGTAATTGTTGCCACATTATTTCTTGAGGTTAGAAAAATGAAAGCAAGATTAGGAACTATGTTTGATTTTTAAAAGATTTCCTTCAGCATGTTAGTTAAATGTAAAACTGAAAAAAGTATATCTTACTTGCATATGATGCTATTACAAAATATAGCTATTATTATAAATGTACTACAGATCCCCATGGTAATGGCTGAGACAGTAATTTCATTCTAAAGTGCAGTTTTCTATGGCTTATTTAACACAAACTTCCAATTTACACTGTTGACTGAAACTTCCCGAGCTTGTTTTTATCCCCTATGGGAATTTTATAAAGAGATGAAAGAAAAATCCTGTTAGCTGACTTATTCAAGCATGATAAAAATGATTTTTCCCTAACTATTCGAAACTTTGGAATATTTTAGTGACTCATACATTTTGAAATTGTTTCCAAACTGTATCCTTTACGTGGAAATCTCTCTCAGAAAGGACAAGAACTATAATTTAATAAAGAGTTCAAAAATGTAAATTTTTATAATTTTACATTATAACATTAAAATTTCAATTGTGGAAAATGTATTTATAAAATTCATTATGGCTTATATCAGACTACATCAGTAGCATGAGATTTAAAAGGATGCCAAATTTATTTTATTTTCTTGTGAGAATTAATCTGTGTCATGGATAGCTTGTTCGTTGAATTTGTTACTGATTTTTATGATATAGTACTCCTTAAAATTCTCATTTGTAGTAGTGATCTTTGTTCTGTTCATTATTATTTGTTCACTGCTCTCTTCGATACCCAAAAATGATGATAATTTGAAGTTGTGGTTTGTGCATGCTTCCTGGAATTATCATCACTTTTAGAAAGTCGTAGAAGTTTAACCACAAATACAGATGATGTTTAGCAATTGCTGACATAGATTATTCTGATGTTGCTTCACGTTTTTACATAGAGCCTGAGCTCACTTTGTAAGGTGGGTACTTAAGGTATAGGCTAAGATCTTGCCAAAGTGGAGGTAAGTTCCAAACTAAAACATAATTAATAATTGAATTAGTAAGGGGGGTGGGGATTTAGCTTAGTGGCATAAGCACCTGCCTGGCAAGTGCAAGGTCATGAGTTCGATCCCCAGTACCAGAAAAAAAAAATTGAATTAGTAAAGGTTTACTTTGTGAAAAGCATCCACAATTGTGTTACTTGGTTTGAACACTATGTCAGAGTCCAGGGAACTGTTTGCACACCTGTTTCATCTCTGTGCTCAGATATTGACTTCTCTCCCCATCTTCACTGGGGTTTGGGGCAGACATGGGGTGGCAGAGGTTTACAGCACTTCCTGCTCTGGCTCACGAAATCACTTGTTTTAGTTACCCTAACTTCTTTAGTACTATAACATATACCAGAATATCTTCCTCTTTTGTGAGATAGAAATTTATTCCACACTTACATAACACTCTTGCTTTTATCCACAGGATACCACAGGGATTTGGGGATTCACCCTGTCACTCAGACATCTTGCCATCTCTCATTCCCTATAACTTGTGAATATTTCTGTGGTTTTCAGTCACTTGTTATTGCCACATTAATGACTCAGATACTAAAAGGGAGAGAAAAATGAAATATAGAACATACCCCTTCCTTTGAAGGGCAATATGTATCTAGACAGTGATCTGTTCAAACTCACATTGTCATAGAACGACTTCTTGTTGTAAGAAAAGCATAATCTTGGTACTTTTAGCACTTAAAAAAGGAAAGACATAATGGCCATTTTGGGCAAGTAACTTTCTCCTTTTCACCTGTTTCTTAAACTTAACCACTGTTGCGCATCTGAGGACCCACCACCTAGGAAGCAGCACAATCCAACTTTGCTGCTCAAGCTCAAGGCATATTCTAGGGGTCAGCCAAACCTCACTACCTGCATTCATTTCGTGACTCCTCGGTTGAGATCCTGCTACCCAGATGAAAATCATCGTTGACCCAAGTGTGACTAAGCATTTAAAGTGAATGTCACCACTAAGTTTAGATTTCTTGCTCATACTACATGGGTGGAGAATGATTTTCTCCAGACTAGAGACATATTTATAACTACAAAGGTATATTATTAGGGCTGGGGATATAGCTCAGTGGTGCAGTGCCTGCCTGGCAATCATGAGGTCCTGAGTTCGATTCTGAGTACCCCTTCTCTCAAAAAGTGTATTATTCTAGCTTACCTCTTCAAATCCTCCTCCTGAGACTAGCAGAGGCAGTTCTGAGAAAATTTGAGAGTGGGAATTGATTTTTGAACATGCAGTGTAAGATTTGTTATACTGTTAATTCTGGTTTTTTCTGTTTATTAATTGTATATAATTCATAATTCCCAAGAATACAAAGTTTATTCCTAGGATTAAAATTCTTTTAGCTTTCTTGTCATTTTAGGTTCAAACTTCCTAAACTTAAATCATAAAAAATGATGATACACTTATTTTTTTTTTCTACAGCTATTCTTAGGAACAGTTGGTTAAGTGATCAGTATTTTATGGGTAGTAGAGAGTAGATGCCATAGCATTACAGAGGAGAGAGGTGAACATTTGTTCTGAGCCTGGATTTTGATGGACATCTGTTCAGGGTCTTATCTTTGAGTTGAAAATTTAAAAAATCATATTTTAGAACTGAACTTTAAAGTACTTCATCCTTGAAAGAAGTGATGATGCATTGGAAGTATAACTCTATTTCTTTTTTGGAAAATATATCTCTGTTACAATCTGTGTGATGCCTCTGTTCTCCTTTCTCTTTATTTTCAGCCAGGTTCACGCTTCTCCTAAAAACCTGTTTTCTATTTCTTTGTACACTTCTTAAAACTCAGTGTATTTTAGGACTCCTTCCGTGGGAATAGATACTTGAAGATCAGTGCTGCTCCACCTCCTGCAAAACACAAGCTCTGCTCCTGTTAAGAGCCAGAAAGAAGCCATGGGGAGATGCGAGGTTTCACTCTGACCATGAAAACTAACTTCTCATGGGAACAATGTGTAGACATGAGTGAGATAATCAAAGGCAGAGTTTCCCAGGGAGGTGCTCAGTAGGTTTATATGTTGGAACATGTGTTTAATCTGTGATTCCTTTGAGATAAAAAAAAAAAGCTTCCTTTAAAATGCCTCAGATCTAACCTGCCATAAATATGAACAGCTCAGTTGATTGAGCTACCACTAGAATTTTCTAGAATGAGTGGAATAATCAGCCCCATCAATAATCTTTTACTTTTGAATTCTACTGCTTAACTTTCTCACTTCCACAGTTATTCTGCCTCTGAATTCCAATGGAGAAAATTTAGTGTTAAGGGATTTTAATTTCCGTTACCAAGAGAAACTACAACTATCTGACCTGCCTCCTCCCTGCTGCTGGGCACTCCCAGTACTCCCCTAACACAGACAAAGAGAGACAGCTTGTGTCTTGCTAACCTATGTTGCACAGGAGGCATCCACATCTTCAATTCTGAAATGCTGACATAGAATGAGAACTTTAAATAATACGATTGCTAGGGAGCAAAAGTCAACTAAGTGACATCTTCTTCACTAACCAAACTAGGAGGTTCCTTTTACATCATGGTGATATATGGTCAAGCAGAAAAGAAGCCATCAAAAGTAGCACGCAGGCTGGGCATTCCACTGAGAAAATCAACCTTAATTTCAGTCATCCTCAGAACTCTTGAAAATGATCCTCAAGGTCACATTTTTTTGGTGATGAGTAAACCAAATGGAAAATCAACAAACGAAAAGGAAATTGGATAGTAATTTCAAATAATAGCTTGTGAGAAGAACAAAATCAAGACTAACAAGAGCAAAGAAGTAGAATGATTGAAATTTAAACGTTGTTGCTTGACCTAAGTGCATATTCAAGATATACTACAAAAATTAAATTGTAAGGAAAGCCTGAATACAAGAAGTACACAAAGGTTGTTGGAAATGTTATGAAAAATTGTGATAACTAGGAAAGAAACGTGGAGGGAAAACCTGTAAATGATAGTTGTTCATGATTTTTCTTCTTTGAAAATGACAGTTTAAATTAAAACCAGTCACAGGAGGGTACCAAGTCTTCAATAGAACAGTTTGTATTTTACCTACTTAGACTGAATGGTTACTAAGCATGGTTACTAGGATGAGGTTTTCTGCTGCATGTCCTTGAGTGATGTCTTTCTTTCCAAAATGAAACTTTTGTAATGGCAATTATTTTAATTTCAAGGTCTAGAGTAGCCTTTCTCAGGCCTTCATAAATATGTTGGCTTTTTGTGTACATGAGGGAGATCCTTAAGGTAAGAATTTTGACATGTTATGTTTTCTGTTTTTCTCCTCTGTATGTCTTTGCATTCATGCTCAAAGAATTAGAGTTTCACTATATCAAATGAATTTCTAATACTTTGTCTTTTTCTGGAGAGTTCCATATTGTTTATTGACATTTAGCATTTATTTAGAGTTCTTTTGAATAAATACCCCAATTTAAACTCATAGGAAGCTTTTTCAATTGTTTATTCTTACATAAATGAGAATCTGTTTTTCTCCACCTACTGCAAACTGGGAGACATAGATTAAGTCCAAAAACTTCATGATGGAGAGGCATATAAACGGTAAATTCTCAAAAAAGAATTACCATGCACCATTCTTGTCATATTATTCTACAGCATGAAAATGAATCACAACTTTGTATGCTAATGGCAAGTTATTTTATTGCTAGCTATTCATGTAGAAACATAATCAATCTTAGCACACTGAGTAGTTCTTGGATATTATTTCCATAATACTTTCATTAATATATTCAGGTTTCACAGCAAATTAAACAAATCCATGAAAACTATAAAAAAGGATGATTAAACTTTAATGCACAATTTGTAGTATTTTAATTGACCATACATTTTTCCACAATCCTACACCAACTAAATTTCATAGTAGTAAAAGTTGAACATCTTTCTCTTCTGACATTTTGGAATATCATGGCATTTCTTTTCCTTCTTTGTTAGCTAGATGCATTTTGATAGTTTAGTATCAAAATGTAGTTAATACATTGGCAATTAGTGCTTAATCTATTTCTCTTTCATGTTTTTAAACTTTGTGTTATTTTTTAATGCTTATTGCCTTCTCTATGCATCTGTATCACTGAATATGTAATAGTATTAGGTTTCCAATTGAAGCAACATATGCCTTTGAGTACAGTTTCTTGGGAATGTGAGTCAGCTCCTTGAATAATATGTATTTCTTTCAAGATAATGTGTCACTTAACTTTTTTCATATAGGGAAACATACCTGTAAGACAGTAGTGAGCCACGACTTATATAAGCCCTCTCACAATTTCACCTTCTAGTAAAAATAAAAATTAAAAATGACCTTTGCTATTGAAAATAAATGATATATCATTACTGTATCAAATGACCAAAACTGTGTTTTATTCAGCATATAAATACAGACACACTCTGTACTTTTTTTAATATCAACCACTATATTTTGATTTCTGTGCTAATCTAGATGTATACATAACACTGTGTGATCAGTTCAAGCAAAGTCCCCATGGAGTGGAGGCTAATCCCAGCACAGCCAATGAGACATACACATGGAATCAAGTTTAGAGGTCTTGCAGGAAATATCTTGATTTCTACTGACAGATCTTGATTACATTTAGAAGAATTAATAAGTTTTTCAATTGTTTAATTAATTTCATCTTTTCTTGAATATAGATTCATTTGGGGACTATCATTAATCAAGGGTAGCAAGACAAGTGTGACAGTAATCATTTTAAATTTATTAAAGTTATTTTTGGACATATAATAACCATATAATTTTATGTGTATATACAACATATGATGACCAAATCCAAATAATCAGCATTTTCATATTCTTCAACAGGTGTCATTTGTTTTTTGTGACCCTTCACACTCTTCTCTTTCAGTTTTGTATAAAACATGAAATAATTTGTAAAAAGAAAAAACTATAGTCACTCTACTAGAATTTATTCCTCCTATTTTGAATGCCATCCTCAAACCTTCCATCATCCCGTCTCCTCCCTCTAGTGAGAAAATGTAGTATTTGTCTTTTGATGCTTACGTTATTTCACTAATCATACTCTCCTTCAGACATGTATGTATGTCTGCATGGCCTTTTCTTCATCAGCTCACCCATTGATAGACAGTTGATTCCATATCTTAGCTACCATAAACAGTGCTGCATGAAAATATAGGTATTTCTTTGATACACTGATTTAATTTCCTTGGATATAAGCCTATGAGTGTGATATTTGGGTCATGTGCAGTTCTGTTTTTATTTTTTTGAAGGAACTTCATGTTAATTTCCATAATGGTAGTACTAATCTATAGTCCCTATAAATAGTGCACATAACTTCCTCTTGTGTGTTCCTTTTTGTGTGTGCTTCTCATCATTATTTCTTTTTTGTTTGCTTGATTATAATCATTCTTACTGTGAGGAGATGACA
Organism: Hydrochoerus hydrochaeris; assembly: GCA_004027455.1. Lineage (NCBI taxonomy): Eukaryota > Metazoa > Chordata > Mammalia > Rodentia > Hydrochaeridae > Hydrochoerus > Hydrochoerus hydrochaeris. The sequence continues at coordinate 291,332 of PVLA01000012.1, forward strand.
TCTCATTGTGCTTTTTATTTGTGTTACCCTGATGATCAGGGATGTTGAACATTTTTCATATACTCGTTGGCCACCTGTGATGTTCTATTGAGAAATGTCTCCAGAGCATTTGCTTGCCCTTGTTTACATCAGATTATTTGTATTTTTGCTTTTAAGCATGTTTCAGTCTCTTATATATTCTGGATATTACTCCCATGTCAGAAGAAAAAAATATTTATTCATTTATCTTTCATTTCTTATTTTTTTGGTACTGAGAATTGAATTCCAGGCCTTGAGCTTGCCAGGTGGGCACTGTGCCACTGAACTATGTTCACAGCCCCAGAAGAAAAAAAAATTATAAATATTCTCTGGCATTTTATTTCTTGAGTGTTGACTTTGTCATTTGCTCTCTAGAAGTTTCTTAGTTCATTCACTGATCTATTTTTTTTTTGGCTTTTATTGGTTGTGCTTTCAACGATATAGAAAAAACCCCACCATTATCTACTCTCCTGTCTTGAAGTGTTTCTTATGTTTTTCTATAGTAGTTTCATAGTTTCATGGCCTTTTATTAATATCTTTGATCAATTTTTAGTTGATTTTTTTCTAAGTCATGAGAGATATGAGTCAAATTATGGGTATTCCAGCTTTCCCAGCACCATTTGTTGAAGAGACCGTCGCTAGTGTTTGTTTATTGGCACCTTTGTTGAGACCAGTTGCCTGTAGATGTGTGGATTTATTTTTAAATTTATTCTTTATTCTAGTGTCAGTTTTTTTGAAATTTCAGTCATAGCAATTTCATATTGCAATTTGATGTCCGGTATCAGAATGCTTTTAGCTTTGTTCTTTTTGTTGCAAGTTCCTCTGTCCATTTGGGGTCTTATTATGAATCCCTATAAATTTTAGGATTTGTAAAAAATTTCTTTAAAGATCACAATTGTTATTTTTATGAGAATTGCTTTGAATCTATAAATGCTTTGAGAAGAACAGACATTTTAACATTAATCCTTCCAGAATATGAACTTGAGATACCCTTGTATTGTTTTATACACTCTTCAGATTCTTTCATCATTGTTTTGTAATTTTCATCAAAGCACTCACTTGTTGGTTAAATTTATTCCTTGGTATGTTATGTTGTCTAAAGCTGTAGTGAGTGGTATTTCTTTCTCAGTAGGCTTACTCTTGGTGTATAAAAATTTTACTTTTAAATGTTTATGTTACTACTTGACAATCTCTTTATTCATTGTAATACTCAGTTGTAGGAGTCTAAGTTTCTTTCTACCTACAAAATTTTATCATCTACAAATAGGTAAAATGTGGCTTTCTCTTTTCTAATTTGGATGCACTGTTTTTCTTTCTCTTATCTGATTTCTCTTGATAAGACCTCCAACGTTGCATTAAAAAGAGTGCTGAAAGTGGACAGCCTTGTTTTAGATCTTAGAGAAAATTGTGTCAGCATTTCATTCTTCAGCATGATTTCAATGTAGATTTGGCTTACATACTTTTTACTATATTTTGGAACCTCTATGTTCCTTCTATATGTAGTTTGTGAAGAGATTTTGTAGTGAAGGAATGTTGAAATTTAGGGGATTTTTTTTTTCTGTATCTATTGAGTTGATTTGTTTTGTCTATCATTTGGTTCTCATTCTGTCTTACATGGATGGATTTGTAGTTGTTGAACTATACTTGCTTTCCTGGGATAAATCCCACTTGATCATGGTGTATGATCTATTTGGTGTGTCCCTGGATTTGGTGTGCTAGTATTTCATTAAGAATGTTTGCATCTGTCATCATCAGATATATAATTTGTGTGTGTGTGTGTGTGTGTGTAGGTGTATGTCCATGCTTGATTTATTATGAGGGTAAAGCAGCTTTGTGTAATGAGTTTAGAAGTGTTCTCTTAAATTGGGAGAATATTTTGAAAAGTATTATTTTTCTTTAAAAGTTCGGTGAAATTCAGTAGCTTCTGGTCCTGGAATTTTTTTTTTTTTAATTTTGCTGTTGTTTGGAGGATTACTCGCACATTTATTCTTACTATTTTTTGTTAAGGTTTTCTGTATCTTCATGAGTCAGTTTTAACTAGATTATATATGTCCAGTGTTTTAGGTTATCAAATTGTTTTATGTACAGCTGCTCTTAATAATCATAAATGTTCCTTTGCATATTTTTAGTATTAGTTGGAATGTTTCCTTTTTATATCATTGTTTTTATTTATTTGGACAATCTTTTTTTTTCTTGGTTAGTCTTATAAAAAATTGTTAATTTTCACCTGTTTAAAAAGTAATATTTTTAATTAATATTTTGTATTGTTTTGATAGCATACTTATTGACTTAGTTATGGTCTTTAGTAATTTCTAATAATTTATTTTGTTCTTGATTACTTAGTGTCTTGTGTTTCATAAGTAAATTTTTTAAAAACTTGAGATCTTTAACTTTTTTGAGGTGGGTATTTATGATTATTTATTTTTCCCTTAATGCTTTTGCTATATACCTTAAATTTTTAATGCTGTATTTACTGCATTTGACTTTCAAGAATTGTATGTTTCCCTTTTCATTTCTGTCTTTACCCATTATACATTCAATGCCATGTTACTTAATTTTCATTTCTTCATATAATTTCTAAAACTCACCTCGTTCATTTCTAATTTTGTTCTCTTATGGTAAGAGAATGACATGAGCTTAACATTTTAAAATTTGTTCAGATATTTTGTGACTTAATATATGGTCTTTCCTAAAGAATGTTCAATGTATTTGTGAGAAAAATGTGTATACTGCAACTGTTAAATGAAATGTTCTATATCTGTCTGAATGGTCCACTTGTTCCTTAGTGTAATTTTCCTCTGATGTTTCTTCTTTGGTTTTTTTATCTGGATGATGTGGCCAAGGTTATTGTATGGAAGCTTTTTTTTCACTTTGATTCTAATAATTTTTGCTTTTATATAGTTGGTTATTCTCATGTTGTGAAAATAATTGATATTTCCTGTGTTTTATTGATTCTGGCAGTTTTGGCAATGTTTGACTTACACTCTGCTTTATTGGAGAAGTATATCACTACTACAGTGTATTTTTTATTTCCTCTTGTGGAAAACATTTTCCATTATTTCACTTTCCACCTATGCATGTTTAATACTGAGGTGAGTTTACTCTAAGTACTGTACCATTGTTTCTGAATTTTTATCCTATTCAGTCAGTTTAAGCATTTAATTGGAAATTTATTACTGGATTTACTCCTGTTATTCTTTTAATGTTTATTGGTTGTTTTGTGTGTCATTTATTCTTTTCTTTTTCACTTTTTTTCATTTTTTGGTGTGGCTTAGTTGCTTTCTATATTGACAAGGTTTGATTATTTTTGTTTTATATGTCACTACTGTGAGTTTTACCCTTTAGTTCCACAGTGGCAGTTACCTTCCTTTACTTTTAGCTGTAGTATTCCCTAAGCCTGTCTTGTAAAACTGATCTGCTGATGTTAAATTCCCTGGCTTAGAAAGTATATCTCTCCCATTTCTCTCTTATTTTATTTATATTTTAAAAAATCTCTTCTGTTTATGAAGAATAACTTTTTCTTGATATTCTTGGTTATCAGTTTATCTTCAAGACTTTTAATTATAACATTCTATTCTCTTCTGGGTTGTGAGGTTTCTCCTACAAATCTCTTCATTTCACGCATATTCTCTTACATGTGATGTGATACTTTTCTCATGGGTTTTCATAATTCTTTCTTTGAAGTTTAATAGTTTGGGTATAATATGCCTCATAGAAGGCCTTTTGATCATTGTGATTTCTGCACCTGGAAGTGTGTATCTTTCCCAAGATTTCAATGGTTTAGATAATACTTTGTTAAGTAGGCTTTTCCTTTTCTTCTCCTAAAACAACCAATAATCAGACATTTATTCAATTAATGATGTCTCATAAGTCTTGTAGGTTTTGTCATTTTCCTCTTTATTGGTCTATATTATTTCAAATGACTTGTCTTTAAGCTAAGAAATTCTTTCTTCTTCTTAATCTTGGTTTCACAAGATGTCAACCATATTTTATTTTGCATTTTTTGAATTCCCTATCTTCAAGAGTTTTTTATTCTTTTTTAAAAAAATCCCTACTGTTTTGCTGAATTTCTCATTCAGATCATGAATTTTGTAAAATTTGGTTGAATCATCTGTTTTTATTTTATTTTGTTTTGTTGAATTTCCTTTAAATCACTATTTTGAGTTACTTTTCAGTAAGTTCATCAAGTTCCTTTTCTTTGAGACATGTTGCTGGAGTTTGCTTCTTTCAAGATGTTACATCATATTGGTTTTTCACATTTCTTATGTCCATATGTTGCTATTTTTAAGAAAGGCAGATAAGTTGTCTATACCAATTTTATGTGGTTACCTTCATAGTAAGACCTTTTCTGGGTTATAAGCCCTAGAGTACTTGATTGTGTAGTATAGACTACACTGGCTTTGATATAGTAATGGCAAACCTTTTAGAGACCAAGTGCCTAAAATAAAACTCCAACCCCTTTTTATTTATCACAAAATGTCAAACAGTACAGTATAAAGGTTGTAGTGTAGAAGCTTCTTTCAATTTAAAAGAAAAACACAATTACAGAGCTTTCAATGATACAAACAGCTTTTTAATGAAAGATAAAAGTTTTCATTTGGCACGCTTTTGCATAATTAATGTGATCTTTGCTCTTTTATGCATGCATCATAATCATTTGTCAAATCTTGGGCAAGGCAGCTTGCCTTACTTGCCAACAGAGCGGGCTCTGTGTGCTTACTGTGTGACACCACTGATATAGTGTCTGTGTTGCTTCTTCAACTCTGTAATCAATGTATGCCACATCTGCAGATGTCCCAGCAGCCTACATAGCAGGGGCATGTGGGGGGTACTACCTGGGATGCAGCTCCTTTAGATGAGGGCAGGGGTTTGAAAACATCTTTTGCCAAGGGGCGCTCAGCTACAGATGCAGCATACGTGTCATTTTCTTCAGGATTTTGGGGTGGAACTGCTCTGACTTGCTTTGATAGAAGAGTCACAGCTGATACAGTAGAGTAGGCAGGGAACTTTATACTTCTCGAGTGGGAAAGATACTCAAGGCCTGGATAGTGAGATGGATCACTCATTAGTGCCTGAGTGCTGGGTATGAGCTGGTTTGCACCAGTGGGCTTTGGTGGGACGCTTATTAGAGATCAGTGTTATGTGGGTACATTTGCAGGGTCTTGGTGGACTGAACTGCTCAGGATACTCTGCCCACCTGCTAGTCAGAGCTGGAGATAGGTACACAGGAATGACTGGCGATTTCTTGAGGCCAGGAGTGAGAAATGCCTCAAGATGGCATTGCGCAGCAAGTGCTTGGGAAGAGAAGGTCACAATATGGCTAGACGTCGTGTAATTTCAGCTCCCCAAATTGGGCTCAGGGCAAGTCCAGAAGCAAGTCCTTCAGGTATTTGTGGTGTCAGGGAACTATGCAAGGCTTCGCATTTCCTCTCCTCTGCCATGTGACATTCCTCTTCTTTCAGGTTTGAGTGGAGAGATGGGATGGCATATGCTATTCACTTGGATCCCTTCTTTATAATATTATGTGGGGCTGCATTCCCCTGAGCATCTCTGTCATGTCCCTGTTGCCCACTAAGTTCTCTTGCAAACACATCAAACAATAACCATCGACCCATTGATTGGGTAGTAAAAGTGTACCATGCACCTCAACATATCCATCATGGACATCACACGGATGACAGTAATTATTGATGAAATGCATCAAATGGGAAGTAACTGATATGTTGGTAACACATTTGGTCAAATGCCTAGTAGCAGAAACTAAAAGATGCCAGTGTCTTAAATTTTCTTGCACTGATACCTTTTAATCTAATATAGCATACTGAAATAAACTGAAATTTGATCTTTTGGATTTTTTCTGAACTATTAATAGTCTTAATAATGGAAGAATTAATAAGTATCTTCATTTCAGTAAATGTGTTTGAGCAGTTTTGGTGCCTTATATTTACCACTTGTGAGTTCTTTACTGTACTTTCTTCATCTCCATAATCTTAATTTTAAAAACACCAGTATTGAGCTAGTTTGGCAAATCTAATACATCAACAAGTGAATTTGGACCATGTGAGGTTGATAAGTGCAGCTGAAGTTTATTGAACTAAGCTTTTGCCTTTGGATTTAAGTATTTAGTAGTGTCTGGGTCATGTTCTATTTGCTTCCACTTTGGAGATTAAGTTTGGTTACAAGATGTTTGATTTTTTTTTTATTTTTTGCCTTGCTTTGTAATTCTTGTTCTTTTTTACACTCCAAATCAAGACTGTAAAGAAGTTTTCTCATGTTTGGGCCAACAGTCTAAGAGCCATATCAATAGATTGAAAAACTGAACCTTGGAGTATATTGAAGTGAACTGTGCTTCTTCGTACCGCAGTCGTGAGAAGTAAGAACTTCACCACTGGTTGCAGACTGGGATAGTGAAGCACTGGAGCACAGTGAGCAAACGGATGAGACAGCAGCTCGAGCGGGGAGTCCTGTGTGGTTCAGCTATACAGAGAGGGTGTTGCAGCTCGGCTGAGGCCTCTTTGTATTCCCTAGCTATTGAATTAACGTGCAGTAGGGACCTGGGGTGGAATGGAGCGCAGTATGTCTCATAGGCCAAATATGGCTCAAAGGGTGAGCGTTTTGACTTACTTTGTATCAGCATAGCTCAGCTAGGGTACGGCGTAAAATCTTTCCGTGCCTTCAGACTACCCTGAGTGCTTCATCCACCCTGCACTCTGCCCACAGAGCCTGCCTATGTGTTGTTTCCACCCATTTAGTGTCTTGAAAAAGGCCTAAAATGATAAGTACAATCTCTGGTCAATAAAGCTCATACTTTTCAGGTGGGATTTTTTTTTTCATGGAGGAAAAAAAAAGAAGGCATAATTCTGAAACATGTAAAATGTAGGACACCAAGATTAAGTTTTAAAAGGAATAGATTTTCACCTTTATAAGTGCCAGAAGAAGTGAGAGACTAATGGAGTAATACTTGGAGCCTCTTAATGCTTGGGACATAGTAAATGCCTAATATGTTATTGCTTCTATTAGAAGAAATATGTGATTACGAGTACAAACCTAGAGTCAGTGACATCTGGGGACCACATGAGTCACCAAAATTTACAGATCCGATTCCTGGATCACTGTCCTTCTAGACATGCAGAGATGGAATCTCACTTTGTGCACATATCACATGCATCTCAGGAGAGTCTAGCTGAAGTTAAAATGCTTTCTTTTTTATAAGCAAACTAAAAATACAAAACAATGGAAGGTGAACAAGCACCAGGCTGACAAATTGATTTTATAGCTCAAATAAGTAAATTCAATTGTTCTTATTTAGTGATTTTTATGACATGAACAAATAGCTATTTTATGCAACAAAATGTTCTTTTAAAATATGTTTTACCAATTTATCATAATTAAATGCACACAGGCCAAGATTATATTTATTAAAAGTTTGCAAAATTCCTGGACCCTAGTTGGATTCCTGAGAGGTACAGTTAGTTAGCTATTACTTAATGCATCTTCTACCTTTGGCACCCTTGAAAGTTCATAGGAGACTTATTTCAGCAGGAAATTCAAGAAAATCCTTTCAGAAATCACTCAGTGCTGATCATTAATAGTAACCATCAATGTTAAAGAATGCAGTTGAAGAGAATAGTATAGAACATGAAATTCTAGTTTTTCTATTTTAACCAGTTCTAAGGAAATTGCATTTTATGCAAATATCATAGACAAAGAAAAGAAAAAATTACATAAAAGTAAAGTTTTGCAAAATGTAAGTGAATATAATCCTCCTGTTTTTAAAATATTTTTTGTATCAGTAAGTATATATTTAGAAAAGTTGAAAAGCTAAAAAAGAGAATTATAAAATTTAAGATGATTACTTGAAACGATTTACCCTAATATTTTGCTCTGCAAAATTTATTCAACATGACTGAAGTAAAAAAAAATTAGTTTGCTTTATGCCATAAATATTTCCTCCATGCCATTAAACATTCTTTCATATGATTTTATATATGAATGACATTTTATTGGATTAATCATTACAAACTTTGTTTGACTAGGATTTTTTTGCTTAGATATTTAGGTTTTCCTTAATTTCAGTACAAATCATTGTGTTGTTTTGAGAACATTTTGTTTTGTGTTATGTTTGGTTGATTTTGCCTACAGGGGTATACTTACTGCTTTTTATAGTTTAGAATACAGTGCCCTCTGCTCATGTGTTCAGAGGTCGGGTTTTCAGAAGGTCATTGGATCTTGGAGGTGCTAAACTCATCAGTGGATTTATCTATTTATGAGTTCATATTTAAAGATGCTGCTTAGAGGTAGGACCTTATTTGAAGAGGTAGGTCCCTATAGTCTTATGACCTGGAAGGGTGTATTCTTGTCCCCAGGTCTTTTCTTTCTCTTTGTTTCCTGACTTTGGCACACTGAGCAGCTTTCCTGTGAAATATACTTTCCCATTTCTGCTTGTATCTTACCCATGGACTGTGTCCCTTGAAACCAGAAACCAAAATAGACTCCATTGCCATAAACTGTTATTGTCTTCTTTTATTCCAGCAATGAGAAAGTTAACTAGCACATTATATTTTTTATGGATGCCTTAAAAGATACTAGTTTCCTTTCAGGGGTTTATTTGAAAATTTTATAATATAAAGGATCACCTTTTATTTATGGTTTAAAAATATAAAACTAGATTTTAATATACTTTTATTTGTTGAAGGCATAAAAATAAATTATACATTTTTGGGGAGTCAAGTTAAATGTACTATATTAAAAATGTAAAGGTTGTTGAGAAAAAGTAAAGTGTAATGCTTTTATTTCTTAAAAATTAAAAACAAAATGACCTCCGCTAGAAAGAACTAGCTTGCTTTCTTATGTGAATACAGAGTAAGAAAACATTTTCTTCAGTTCTTCTTTTGATATTCTTAAATAGATTAGAAGTGTTCATGGGAATTTGTAAATAAATGAATAACCATTTATCTTTTATAATAGAACATACTTTTATCCTAATATATTTTTCTTTCCTAATGTGCGTTTCTAGTTTGTCTTTTGAGTATCTAATTCTTCTGTGATGCTTTCTTTGTTTAACTGCCTTCACTTTCATTTTCATAGATCTACTTTCCTTTAACTGTCTTTATGCTCTTTATTTCATTTTCAAATTAGCCTCATTCAGTTATTCTCCTATTTTCCTCTCCTGAATATATTCTTCATTTTTGTGGCCCAAGTGCTAATGTTATCACAGATTGCTGGACTTTAAACATGCACAAACCAATTTTGAGGCTATGCATGGAGATTATTCAACTTTAGTACATAAAAGAATCACTCTGGAAGCTCACTCCAGTGCTGTTTCCAGGGCACCATTTCCCATGTTTTCAGATTTGGTACATTTGGGGTGATAATTGCCAATTTGTGTTTCTTAAAAATGCCAAGTGATCTGACGCGTATGGTGCCTGAATCACACTCTAACAAATGGCATATTCAAATAAATTTGACACCTATATTTTTGCACAGTTTTTAGACTATCATGGGCTATTTTGTGCAAAGCTTCTTGAGTGAGCAGATACTGTCTGGTCCTAAAGGTTGAATTCGTTTTAAGAGAAGGTAAAAAATTTCACTTTAAGGAGAAACAGGGACTAAATTTTAGAATCCTCTCTTCTTCTATCTTTGCTGCTCAGTGGCATCTGCAAATTCAGGTTAATGTGCATCCTGCTGACTGCCTCTGTCTGCTGTTGTGTGGTCCATAAATGGACAACTTTTCAAAAACCTCATAGGGCAGAAAATAACTGACTAGACATTTCTATGTGGCATAACCTCCATAGAAAGTAATCATAAAAATCTCTTACATATAAAGATATAAAAAGGAAATGTCTAACGAGAGACAATTTAAGGTTGTTAACACCATCACACTAACGTGTTTTCACCTGACACTTTTGTCATTGACAACCAAAACTGGAAACTCAAGAAATAATTCTCCACTTATAAAAGCATTTGCTCCTTAGAGGTATTTTTTGAAGATTCTTTAGGCTACTGTCAGTTGAATTTAACTTCAATCTAGAGCACAAGATGTATTTATCAGCTCACTTTTGTGAATTCTTTTTTGAGTAATTCCAGTTGTTAACAGAATATGTTAACATTGACTTCCTATGTTTAAATATTTTTATAAGACAGTAGTTGCATGTTCAAAAAATACCAGTGGCATATTATTAGCAAATTATTTATAGTTGTATGTCTTTAAATTAATTCTAAAAGGGCACTTAGCCTTTGATTTAAAATGTGAAAAAAATAATAAATATCACAAATACAAGTGTCCAAACTGAATTGATTCCTTTATAATTTCAGAGAAATTTCTTGCCTAATGCTTTAATAGGAGAACAGGAGAGGTATATAACTGGTATTGATTAAAACTCAGCAACAAACATCACCTACTTTTACAGCTGAGAGTAGCACATATTTTCTCTTAAAATATTAATGAGCATAAAATTCTGGTCAAAAGAATGAAGAAAACATCTAGGTAATGGTCAGATAAGATGTTTATCCTGCTCTTAAAGAATGACATGAGAACATAGCTCTGTAGCTTGTAAGAAAAACGCAGTTTTATTTTTGATTGCCAAAACCCATCAACTGTTTAACTTATTTTTGTTTTGGGGTACTTGCTTGGTCCCTGCAACTTTGCCCAGAAATGAAAGCACAGATTTCTGCCTTGCCCCTGCTTTTTTGGGAGGCTCTATCACTCTTTCATGTCAAAGGTGGCGTAACCCTTCAACAGGGTTGGAAACAGCAGCCTGCATTTACGCTTGTTTTCCAGGGGCAATTCTTCATAATGTCACTTTCAACAATAAATGATATGGCTGCTCTACTCAAGGGTTATGTGGGAGATAGAAAGGATCCAGGGCCTTTTCTTAGGTGCCTGAGACTTTCCTACTCCCTGGTTTCCTGAAGGCTCCAGAGGCTTGTGGGGAGGACAGTAGCCCTTGGCATGGATTGCTTGGTGCTTCTCCCTCAGGCAGTCTGCTGCCTGTACACTGAACCCTTTCCTGCAGGTAAAACATTCCTAATTATAATCAGTAAGTCCAAAGTGACAGAGGGGATCTAATGGGGAAGACTGCACACGCAAAATGAGCAGTGGCAATAAATCATCCCAACACACATATGTGCTTCCACAGGTTAATATTTTAAATATAACCCCTGTATCATTAGAGTTGCCTTGTGGCCTTTAAGACAATCACTGAATTATTTTGAAGCTTTGTTTCTTGATCTGAAAAGTATCAGAGCTCTAGGATTCACCAGAACTCTTATGATAAAATCTTGAAGCTTAGAAGATTTTGGAGATGAGTTGGCCCAACTTTCACTCCATATGAGCCTTCTTTCCAAATACCTTTGCCGTGTGATCTTCTAGCTACTGCTAAGAAACAAGTCAGTCAGATGGGTAAGAATAAAAATAACCTCTAAAATATAAATGTAAAAGCTGTACTATATTTGACAGGAAAGAAGAGAAAGCATCAGGATATCAGTGGATACTACAAGGACTGACAAAGTGCCACTCAGTAAACACATTCTTTGGACCTGAATAACCTAATCTTCCTGACCTATAGAAAGACATTTAAGCCTGTGGAATAATAGTTGAAAATAAACAAAACAAAACAAAAGCTTGGCTTAGTACTTGGTTTGTAGTAATTGCAGAGTAAATGACATTTGTTTTTATTTATTGCTATTGTGATGACGTTGGTGCTGGGTTTTGAGGTTCTAGGAATGAAGCTGCCTACAGAAAGCAAATTATAAACAGAAGCAGACAGCTATTTCTAGAATTTTACAAAGTTGTATCCAAATTTCTTCCACCATATGCCTAGTTATGAGGTTGCTGTTCCTAGCTCATCAACTCCTAATTTGAATGCTTCTATTCCAAGTACCATCACACTTTAAGGAAGAGGAAAGTCTCTGTCCTTCTCATTTTCTTTCTGTGACCCCAGGGTGAGAATGTGTCCCTGTGTGAGTAGCAGAACTCCCATGTATCCTGTTTCCACCCATGCTACAGATTTCTCTGTGTCCATCGACTAACATTGGCTTCTTCTAGCTTTCAGGTTACTAGTGTCTTTCAAGACAGGATTGTGACTCTCATGCCTGTAGTGTCTTATTGAACAGTATTTTCTAAATTACTCGTTAAAAAGCTGTAATTCCTTAGGCCTTTGGAGTTTCCTGAAAATACCCACTTGCCCTTCTTCACTGTTAATGCAAAAACTTCTTGCTGAAAGACAACACATAAATCATAACTTACAGCTGTTTCTAAAATCTGCAGACAATCGTCAATGCTTTCTCTAGGGTAACGCTGCCTTCACTGCCTTTCCTTCCAGTGCTTGGGTCTTTTGGGCTCAATGTTATTTTTAGATAAATACAGTTATATTGTACCCTATACTCGCATGGCCTACTTTACAGGTAATTAGCGTGAAGAAATGCATACATATAAAGCAGATAATTTAGGTACTGATTACTAGCATTACAAAACAGTGAGGTTTTTTTTTTTTTTTTGCCTTCCAGAGCATTCATTTATTGTAATTTACTTTAACAGTAGTGTCCTTTGATGTATTTAAAATATAGCTTAAATTTCTTTATATGATTGGTTTTATACCTGAAAAATAATGTATTAAAAATATAATAAAATTGATTTTGGATGTGCGTGTGTTCCCTGGGCTATAACTGGCTAAATGTTGGAAATAATGCTATGTGTTAATGAAAAGGCCCACTGGTGGGTCAGCTGCTGTCCCTCTTTGACTCTTACTCCAGTGCATTCCCCTGCTATATCCTTCAACCCTTCCCTTCCCTTCCCTTCCCTTCCCTTCCCTTCCCTTCCCTTCCCTTCCCTTCCCTTCCCTTCTATTCCATTCCTTTCCCTTGGCACAGCCCGGGCAACTCATAGGATCACCATGACAACCATGAAGAGTGCCGTGGTTTGGTCCCCATGTACCTCCGTGTACAGCTGCATACCCACCGTGCTGGAGCCATCACCCCACTTCTGCGGTCCCTGGCATGCCTCCCTTGTGGAGTTTGTTTCTACTGTGTGGTGGCTGACACTGCCCCAAAGAGCTGTGATGAATACTAGCTGTGTCAATACCTTCAGATTTCCTACCCTCATAACTCTTTCTGTGTCCACAGCCTCTCCTCATTTCACTTTAGACCTACCAAACCTACCTTTGGAGGTGTACAAAGTAAAAAGCATACAGGAAATGGAAGGGGGGATGAGAATGCAGATCTGGTCTGGCCCTGTCAGTGAGACTCTGAAGAGAGTCTCCTCTGCCTTCTGCATGACCTCTCCCCTCATGCAGAGACAGCCTGCAGGGCTTCCACCCCTGCACCCTTCACAGTTTTAGTCCGCATTGGGTTCTTTCTCCAACTATCAAACTTGGAGATTTCTTCTAGGTATCATATCTGGAGCCAGAAATGTTTTGCAACAAATTGGAAAGGGAGGCGAACAGCAAGAATTGAAAAGAATTCAGTACTAAAACACATTCATCTTTTGGAATCTTTGATTTTATTTTTATTTTTAAATAGGTTCTTGCTGCCACCTGGCAGCTTCTGGTACCATGAAAGTTGGCAGTTTGGTTAGAATTTTAAACTAGGCAGCAAATGAAGGAAACAAAAAATCTCTGGGATTTAGAGACTTGCCCTCCCCCTGGATCACTTTACTTCATGAATATTTACACTATACATCCAGTTAATTCCTTTATACTGAAGAGGTAGGTTATTTGGAAGCTATTTTTAGTTCAAGGCCAATCAACAGGGACACTTCATACTGCAGATGTTCCTGCTCCACCTGTGGCCTCCCAGGTTGGGAGGGGACAGTCTCATGGGTGTCCCTGTGTTTCATAGCTTGTTTCTTACATGAAAACTAAGGCATAGAAGTCTTAAACAATTTTGTAAGAGCCAAAAATTTTATGCATATAGAACAAACACTTTTTTATGTGTTGCGTACTGGATGCTAAGCTGTTAGGAGGTAGGCTCCTTTCTTGGCAGCACTGGGGGCTTTTGCGGTACTGCAGACACACTGATGTGTATCAGAGCCCACAGGTAAGAATGTCACCAAATACGTGTTCTTTCCAAAGAGTTCCAAGGAAATGTTTGTCTTGGGGGACACTTGATAAAAGTATTTCCCACACAGGTGCTTTCAATACTGCAAAAATCCAACATAAAAGTGAAGCATTCTTGCTGCTGTCATAGGCAAGAGATGCTCTTGAAGAGGCAAACTGGCTTTCTGATCGGACCAAAGCCTTGCACGTGTGTCATGCTGGTCCTCCTTTCTGAATGACTGCTCCAAGGCAGGCCTGCTACCTCAGGATCTCAGGTACTGCAGGACAGAAGCAGGAGCCTTAGGGTTAGGAATTTTAAAAGTTTTTTTAAATGTTTGTTTGCTTTAAAGTAAGTTTTATTTTCTGATTATTGGTCACCTGGCACATTTTTCTGTTTTTTTTTTTTTTCTTCTTTTTCTCTTCTCTCCACTGATTCAAAGCACAGTCTTTGGAGGCATTTCTTTCTGAAGATTTCCTTGCTTTTATTTAAGCTTCCTTTCTTTTATTAGAGAGACCTTTGGCTAGAACACATCAGCATAGCTGTTAGAAATGCAGCTTTTGTCACTGCACTGACGTGTCTTCAAATCCTGGCTTTGCTGTTGCTAAGCCCTGGATTTATGTACCTGTTACTCGATCTTTCCCTCCTTTCCTGTCGTATGGGAGTAGTGGCAGTAATACCACATATACCACTGGATTTTACAACAGTTCACTGAGAAAAGCACAAAGAATGAAGCTTTTCAGCAAATGTCTGCAAAGGTTACTAATGTAGTGGTGACCCAAGGAAGCATGTTAGCCTCACACACGCACCAAATTCTTTCCCTCAAATATCTGCTTATTTTAGAAGAAGGCTTCTCTTGGGACATAGTTTCATGGTTTTGTACCTTCATTTTTTCTGGATATATATATATATATATATATATATATATATATGCCAGTCAATAGGCCCACTATATACAGTAACATCAATGGTAGAATAGAAAAATTAATCACTTCAGAAGAAAAAAGAAGTTTTTGTAGACAACTTTATGTAGACTGACTGTGTGGTTAGTTCACTAGTCAATAACCCTATTATTTGTCTTAACTGTTCATTGTCTTTGTCTTTCGGACAAAGAGCCTAGATGCTTTTGACTGAGAAAAAAATTCTTAAAATCCCTCTCTGTGAATGAAGAAATATGTATTTGGTGTACCTAGGGAGATCTTTGTAAGAAATAACATGTTGTAGCCAACTTTTCTGCTAGGGAAGTGTTTTTGCCACTAACTTAAAAGATTCAGATTAATAAGTTCTAAAGAGCAAATATATTTGAGAGCTGCATTTCTTTGGATTAACATCTACTTTGTGTTTATCATGTGACACAGATTTTAAAATTTTTTTCTTGGCTCAGAGCTGATAGCTAAAAATCCACAAGAAAAATCTGAGCCTAGATTGGTTTGATTGAATTTATTTGATTACATTCTTGTGGCAAGACTGAAGACATAAAGCTTGAATAAAAGGTGCTCCTGCTCTCACAATTTCAAAAATGCTCACAAATCTCACAACATAAATAAAATGTTTAAAGATGTTCCAATGATGTGGAATTATAAATAAGTCATGAAGCATAAGAGAAAAAATTCATACATAGATTCAGACTTCAAATTCATTAGAATATATCAGAATTGAGTAGAACAAGCTTTAAAAGACTTCACAAAATTTGTTTTCCTGTGTTCTTTGTTTTTTAGTGTTGGAAAATAAATATGTGTATGTGTTCTGTGTTTTTCAATTTTTCATTTATATCTCTGTAAATTGTCATTAACTGCCTCCTGATACATTTTTGAATGTTATATTAATGACAAAAACAAACTATTTTCACTAGTAAGGAATATTCTTTTTTTTACTAATAAAATACAAATACATAACTTTTATAACTTGTATAATTCTCAGAAGTTGTAGAAATTATAGTGCAATAGTAAAAATTGTATTTATTAACATGTACGTATTAGACTGAAGTCTACATATACAAGTTGATGCTTTTGGAATAACTGTTGATTCTTTGTAATTTATCAATTATGTTATTATTAACTGCAGTTTGGTGAACAAATTGCAGCCTTGAAAAAAGTGTTCTGTTTGGGAGTCAGAAGTTTGAGGCACATCCTCTGCCTGCCAAGGGCCAGGCAATCAATGACTCTCACACAGGTGAGTGTGCTGGTGGCTTATAGGCCACACTTGGAGCAACTCTGTTTCAAAGGTTAGATTTCCTCATCTCCTTAGGTTCTTCTTGAAAGCACCTGCTTTCCAGGGAGTATGATTGCTTTTGAACGTATCACTTCATATAATTGAAAATAAGGGTCTACCAAATTGTTTTTAAAGAAATCTGGGCACAATAATTATTTAAAATGCTTAGGATAGCTCAGACACACTATATAAATTAATTTATTATTGATCTATCTATCTATATAAATTATTGGTATAAAGGGCTCTAATACTATAGTAAATTATTTGGAGACAAATCTAAATTAAGAATGACAGCAAGTCATATGGTAAGTAAAATATTTATTTTGGCAAGGCATGTAAGGGAATTTTACTCATAGATGATTGATTTGTTTCCTTTTTTATGTCAATGGGTAATACTGAGGATTTTTTCAAAGCTATTTTATGTGCTTTGCTTTCCCCCTTCCTGCTGAGCTGACCTCTGTCCTTCCTTTTTTCTGTTCTCTGTGAGGTTGATTTTCCTGCCCAGTTCCTCTTAAGCTGGGACAGGTGACATTTATTTCATAAAAGTGTATTGCTTTCTCCTTTTTGCTCCAAGTTTTTAGCCTTAGAATGATTATGTTTCTTGTACTTAGATCAATGGAAAAATATTAATAGATGTCTTGATATTAAATATTTGTGTACTTTCTAAGTAAATAAAATAGCTTCTGCTAATTTAGTCTTTAAAGATACTACTAAATTCATTATGCTATTATCTTATTGAGAATTTTTGAAATCACAGTCATCTGGTAGGTCAATATATAACTGTAGACTCCTTACTTCATGTACGCTTCCTTTAATTTATGTATCATTAAACACATCAGAATGGAGGGTCTGGCACTGTGATATTCATAGCCCAGCCATAGAGCAATACTCCTGAAGAAATGTCACCTAAATTGACCTCTGTTTCAGTTGGGTGAGGGCGATGTCACACAGAGATCTAACTTTGTTGACTGATTTAAGTGTGAGATAGAAATTTCTTTCACCCCAGAACAGAATGAAAAGTAGAGCCCTAGTGGGGTCATCATAGTAACCTCAGCAGATGGCTTTCAGGGTTAGCACTGGTGTGGTCGTCACAGTAATCTCAATGTGTGTCTCCCAAGTGTGGCACCACTAATCCCCCTTTCTTAGCCGAGAGGATGTATTCAGAGCCCAGGACGGGAATCTCTATGAAGCCATCCTGTAAACTGCGTAAGAGACATTTGCTCATATCGCACAGTCATAGTTATTCTCAAGAGAAACTGGGGCACACACTCCTTGGGCAGCTAGGTGTATAATCTCCTACACTGTGGATACTTCAAGGAAAAAAATGGAATCATGGATAAAGGAGGACAGTCAGTGTTTTTTTTTTTTTTTCCAAACATCTAAGACTAACAAGGATTCATTCACGTGATACGTTGAAGTAGCAAATCTGTTCAGAACAACTTTCAATCTCGAGAGAATTCTGGGGACAAACAGGCAAATTCAGAGAGCAGTGTTGAAAATGCAGCAAGAGGGCACATGCGGGAGGAACACGTGTGAGGCCTCGGAGCTCAAGTACGTGAGGCACAAGGAGCGTTGCTCTTCTGTCTAGATGAGATGTGAAGAGTGAACCCAACCTCCGGATAATTTTTGCTGGGCAAAGGAAACAAAAGTCAAAGTCTGGGACGTAAGAATGGCATGGAGTGTTTAAGACTTTCTCGTTGGCAGGAAGGCACTTTGAAGGGCAAGACAAGACAAAAACTGTGCCTTTGAGTTACTCCAGGGGTGATCGTGCCTGCCTCAACCTTCAGGAGAT
This sequence comes from Hydrochoerus hydrochaeris, assembly GCA_004027455.1. Classification (NCBI taxonomy): domain Eukaryota; kingdom Metazoa; phylum Chordata; class Mammalia; order Rodentia; family Hydrochaeridae; genus Hydrochoerus; species Hydrochoerus hydrochaeris. Next base: position 309,384 of record PVLA01000012.1, read on the forward strand.
AGGATCTTGTTCTGGAGGTAAGGAGAATCTTGCAGAAGCGTGGGTAAGAAGAAGGATGTGTAAACCCAGCCTGAGTTATAGCTGCTATCTTATTCCTGGAGCCAAATGAGAAGGTATGAAATATTAAAGCTTCTTCCCCAGTTTGTTAGAATAAAATTAACATAAAATTTTATAATACAGTTTACTAGGGTTTTCACAGACTCTTTTTTTTTTTTTTTTTTTGGCTTTTTGAGACAAAAAAAACTTTGCTATACAGTTCAGGATGGCCTTGAGCTTACTTTGTAGCCCAGGTTGGTCTCAAACTCACAATGACCCTCATGCCTCAGCCTTAGGGATTACAGGTCTGCACCACCACATCCGATTCACATAAGACTGTTTAGTTGTAAAATTCTTTGTTTAGGCTATGCTGATTGAGTTTCTACTCTACTTAAGACTCATCAACTAAGTACGTTATGCCTTGAGAAACATGTAAACAAAAATTCATTCTGCAATAACCAAACAATAATTTCTCAACATTATAAACAGAATGATCTACAGAATGGGAGTAAGAATTAAAATAGAAGTATAGTCTAATTTAAACAAACCATGAAAGCCATGATTCTGAAAGTGGTGCATGCTGGTAACGTCTAGGAATCAGACAGAGAAGATGCCCTATGTTCCCTATGACATGACATGTACCTTGGTGCTCTGCATTGTGTTCATTATGGCATGGATGTCCTAACTTGAAAAATATTGATCCCTCCTGTCTTTGATCTACCTCATTGCAAAAATTGTGTTAGTAATAATGTTAACAATATTGATTTGAAACTTCTGATCAGATATGTCTGGAGCAAGAGAAGCCTCATTTACAAAGCTGGAGAAATAGCTCAAGTGCTGCCTCATTAATTGAATGTGAGGAACAGAATGGTTATATGTAGTTAAAATGTTCTTGGGAAAATAATCCGCTTATGTCACTTTTAGCACAAGCTATAAAGGAAGACAGATCAGAGCTCAACTTCTCCTATTGATTTACTGTGATAAACCATTGTAGACCATTCAAGAAATAGTTGTGTCAGCATGATCATCAGCATCTTTACTCACTGATTGGGTGCTGGGGGGATGAGGTGGTTGCTTGGTGAGTGTGGAATCCAGAGTGTTCAGTGAGTAAAATGTAAGGACACCCTGCTGGGCGAAGGTGCTGTCCCTGCTTGTTTCAACTTCCAGTAGTGATTTTTTTTGTATTAAATTTAGTTTAACTTTCAGAAACCTATATTCATAAAAGTATGTCTCATTTCCAAGTTTTTATGGGCACAGTATCCTCTGTGCTTATAAATATTCGAAAGAGAATTGGGGTTAAGAAAAATATACTGTTTGAGCAGCAGCAAGAAATGACTTTTTTGTTTCCCAAGATAATCTTTCTTACTAGCTTTTATTTTTATTTGCACTCACTAGAAAGTATGGAATGAAATTTCTCAGGGCCGAATCCACTTTGTTTTGTTTTCCTTGCAATTCATTTTATCACTGAGTCTGTCACATGAAAATCACTTACTCTGGATTGGTGTTGCCATCCTGACAGGAGAAAGGGCATAGTAGCAGTAAATAACTCTTTTAATGAAAGTAACTAAAAAGGCTGGATGAAATATAAAAGCATTTTGAGCATACTGTAAGAAAATTGTAAGAAAACTGAAATGCTGAAATTGAAGTGAACATGTTCAGCTTGAATGATAAAAACGGAAAAATGCATTTTCCTCTTAAGGTTTCTGGCAAAACCTGAGTTAGCTTCTGTTGAAGAATGGACAGAAGAAGAAAGGAAATGAAGTCTAAGTTATGCTTAGTACAGGGTGGTAACTAGGAGACTCCTCTCAGCAACAGCTGACCCCTAAGTAATCTCAAATAAAGCCTGGAAAAATCTTGTTTTTGTTAACTTGGATCTAAGTGCAAGAAAAAAATAGATTACTTTGAACATTTGAATTGCTCCCCCCATAGGTTTGCAACCGGAATTCATACTAAGTCTATGAGAAGTCTCCAAGACACATGCAGAAGTGTGCACTATTAATCTCCTGGGCATTTCTGAAGCCAAACAGGTTGACAATTGAGATTAATAGTCTCAGACATTCAGTCAAATATAACAAAGCATGCAGAAGAATTTTGCAAAAGTAAAAAAAAAATACAACGAAAAAGTAAACCCAAAAAATATAGGCAATAATCTGATTAGGACAGTAAAGTACTCTAGGTTAATGTATTTATGTCTTCAGTTATTAATGTAACACCATAATAAGTAAATGACAAGATGGAGAGTTATAGCAGAGGTAGAAAACCATAATAAAGAATCAAATAGTGACTGGATGTGTGATTCAGTAATAGAATGTGTACCTGACATGTACAAGGTTGCAGATTTGGTCACTAAGCCAGAAAGTAAAAGTAAATAGAAATTATAGAATTAAAAGTTACAATAAGTAAAATGATTTAAATAAATTGTGTTAATAGCAGATTAGACAAAGATAAATAGATAATTGGTAAACTCTAAGTTAGTTCTGTATTAATATCTAAAATGAAATATGGAGAATAAATGTTTAAAAGATGGAAAAAAAATCATAAGAGATAGGGTATAATTTAAACATGTTGCATAGGAGTACTTGAAGTCCCTGAAAAAAAGAGAAAAAAAGCCAAACTCATTAATACAATTGCTGAGTAGTACGAAGAAGAAGAAGAAGAAGAAGAAGAAGAAGAAGAAGAAGAAGAAGAAGAAGAAGAAGAAGAAGAAAAGAAAGAAAGAAAGAAAGAAAGAAAGAAAGAAAGAAAGAAAGAAAGAAAAGAAAAGAAAAGAAAAAACCCTGCATGCATATAAAACCTCTAAGACCAAAGCTGGGGAAAAAAATTAAGAGTATTCTGACATAAAAAAACATGTTACCTTTTAAGAGATTAAAATGATACAGATATTTCACTTTTCATTAGAAAAAAATGAAAGCTAGTAAACTAATGGGAGTGCTTGAAAGAATATAATTATTGTATAATTTTGTGCTAGCAAAATGTTGAGAAGTAAAACTGAAATAAAGACATTTTTGTGTAAATAGACTCTTAGAATTTTCCATCATCTGAGCCACTCTGAAAGAAATGCTAAAGTGTGTTTCATGAAGAAGGAAAACGGTCTTGGATACAACAGAGAGATAAGGAAGAAAATGCAGAGCAAAGAGTAGCTGTGTGCAGAGACATGAATGGTGGATATGGAAAACTAATAATTATTTTAAAGTCAAATATACAGCGAAAATATGTCATGTTGCTGTCACACACACATGCACACCCCTAAGGCTGAAACAGCAGTAAGCAGAAGGAAACTAGTCTAAGTGTTTTCCATTGTCCTGAATGCAATGAAAATAGGTATTTGTTACTTGTATTCCTTTTTCTTTGTTTCCTCTTGCATGCTGTTTTATTTATTTATTGTTTTGGTTCTTTAATTGCATTTCAGTCAGTTATCTCTTATGTTAATTTCTTAGAGGGACCCATAGAGATTGTCATTTGTGGCCTACTACACAGAAGAAGTAATAACACCTGTAGTAGTAATGGCATAACAATTATAAATTAATTTAAACAGACAAAATATTTCGATTAAAAGATAGAAGATTAATATGTATTGAAAAAGAGACTACATGCTCTTTATGAGGAAAAAAAATGTGCTTTTTATGAGACAAGCCTTAATTATAAAGAAAGATTAGACATGGAAAATTGGAATAATGCAGTCCATGCCATCACAGAGAATTTGGTCATGAAAATGTGAAATTCAAGTCAAAATGTGCAGACAGTATCTTGTATGTGGGAGCAATGAGGAACAAAGAAACAGGTGGTGCTAGAGGTATTATTATATTTTTTTGTTAGGAACAATTGCATTAAAATTTTCTTTGAGACATTTTTAAAAACACAAAGCAATTGAAAGACTTTGAGAGGATATATCTGTATTCTTACTGTCTAAATTGTGCACATTTTGCTGCACTTTTTATTACATGTTTGTGAGTTTATTTGTTCTGTTTTGATTTTTCTTTTTAATTTTTACTGGTACACATTCATAGTACATTAATGATTGCATTTATCTTGCGGTGTTGGTACATGTACAGAATATATTTTATGGTAGTTCTTTTTCTACTCCTTACTCTTCACCTCTCTTCCTGCTCTTGCAAATTCTTGGTCCCCTTCCCATTTACCAAAGATCTCTTTTAATCATTCTTCTCCTTAATTATTCTAAGAATTTCAAATTAAATTGCAAATTCCAGAAATGTGTTATGGTTTTGTACTCATAGGAATGATTCGGAAAGGAGAAAAAAAAATGTTTCACTGTTCAAAAAAAAAAAAAAAAGTGTAGGTCAATTACTTGAACAACTTACTTGAATCCTCAAAATGAGTTGGATTCACCCAGGGAAGCGAAGCTATTTCTTAGCTGTACATAGGAACTGGAGCAGGCTTAATAGGAGCACAGTTTTATGAGAGGAAACTCACAGTAGAGAGTTCAGGAGCATGTGGTAGACACCAGTGGTAGTGGGGTAGGTGAAAATTTTCTATTCATCACAGCTTTTTTTTTTGGTTCAGAAATATTAAACAAAATGTTAGGTGGTTATCAACTGTGGATGGAGTTACAAAAGCAGATTTGGGTTCAATATTGAGGAAAAGATAGGAAATAACCATAGATTTCTATGGTTATGAGGACAGGTTTTAGACCACCTCTGAGGCCTACTTGAAGGATGTACTTATACATTTTTTTCAGACAGTGTCTCAACAGATAGCTTTGGAAAAATTAAAGGAAGTGGGTTTTGTCAGACATATTAATTCTATAGAGTTTACACATGCATACATAAATAAGTAATTTTAGTAAACATTATTAAAAAACGTGGACTGGAGTCTCTTTTCCCCACTTAGAGAAAAACACAGAAATACTCTTTAGAGTGCTCTCAAGCCACCTTCCTTCACTTAAAAATATAATACATAAAACTTCAATTTTGAGGAAGATATTATATGAATGTGAATAGGAAAACTATTCTCATTAATTATTTAAACTAAGTAAAGTTCAAAAGCAAAACAAAATTACTGTGCAACCCAACCCCCCCAAATATGAAGGCCCTATTTAACCATTTGATTTTTTGACATTTGTTCTTTGAGCAACATTATTACTTCAATCCTGTCTCAAGATTCATTCTTCTCTCAAAATATTAAACAGGATGTGATATGTTTTAAAACTTATTTTTAGCTGACTGAAGCTGAGGAATGGTACGTGCTAATTTTGGTGAACTATTGAGCCTAACTGCATATTTTCTAATATCTAGTATTTAATCCTCATTTCTGTTGTTTTACAATGGAAGATGATTGTGAATGGTATTTGTTAGGAGTTTTGTAAATAATAAGCCTCCAGGCATATCTGGTGATTCTGTTGATATAATAGTAGGCTACTGGGGTATTAGTTGTCATTGACACCTTCTGGAGAAGATGCTCTGGTTTTGTGTCATGTCAGTTTCAATCAGCAACTGTTCTGTATTCTATCATGTACCTACCTAAAGAACTAAAAGGGAGTTTATTAGAAAGTGGGCAATAAATGGTTTTCTTAAAACCATTCTACTTTTAAGAACTTACAAGCTAACAATGGAAGGAGCTAAGAAAGGAACTCATTTTCATTTACACAATTGTGAATTCTGCAGTGATTCATGAGCAACTCAAAGAATAAAATACAGGGCATCTATTGTTAAAGAAAATTATCCACTTTATATATCACCCTAAAGCAGCAACTTTAGAAGTCTCCAAGCTATGTGGAACCAAGTTGTATATATAAAGAAATCTGTTTTTTTATGTTATCTTTTTATGTTAAAATTGAAAAAGTACTAAGTACTTTAGAGTTTTAACAGCTAGTAATCTCTGTGCTATTATGTTTTGAAGGTCATAGATTCATTTAAATTCATTTACAAGTACTCGGGTTTAGGGCAGAGTTGTCATCTGGAACACACTTGAGTATATTCAACTGCTGACCTAGAAGATTTAAAATAATCCTTGAATTAAATTTAAATTACTAGAATCACCTTTGGTCAGAAGAGTTTTCTTTTAGAAAATAATTTTACTAAGTCAATATGGTCTTTGAACTTAAAAAATGAAACAGGTTTCAGCAGAGCTCAGATTTCTCTGCAGTAAAACAGAAACTCAGCGATTCTAATTGTGATCTCTCATAAACATTTGTTATAGACCATAGATCTCAAAATTATACAGTGTGGAAGGGGTCACAGATTGTCAAAGCTACACTCTCATTTTATACTTGAGGCTATTTGGGTCCAAAGACAAATGTCTTGCCTACAGTCATGTACCTCATTAGGACTCTTAATCATTTTTAGAGCAGAGGGAAGTATCGACATAAGCTTTAATTAAATAGAATTTGGCAAATTTCATCTGACTCCTCTTCTTTAAAATCCAGAATCTCTGAACTGTTGCTTTAATCACAATGTAAGAACCCTTTCCCGCAGTTATATTATGTCACTCCTTAACAATCTCTGTAAAGACAGTTTGAAGACAGTCACTACTGTTTTAAACTTCCATGCATTAAAAACAGAGTCAGAGATGCCTCTCCTTTTCTTATATATTACACTCCCACATGCCCTTCTGGAAATTCTGCCTACAGTTCTGACAGTCTGTCAACACAATCAGTCATGTTCAGTTCGTTGCAGGTTCCTGGATATCCAGCATACGTAACTTGAAATTCACTTTTTAATGGCCTGTTCATGTGTTGTAAAGAATACTTAGATGATCTTCAGTGGCTTATATCCTAGGCTTGTTTTATGGGCTGTCTGTTTTGTGCCATGAAGTCAAGGTTATGACACATTACCTTAGTCACAAGTGTGTCTCCTCCTTGAAAGACTTTGAAACTTTTTCATAGTGAACCTGTTTATGTTTTTGTTTTCAGTTCCTCAGCTAGACCCTTTCATAATATGCTTTTTAAAAAATTAACTCATTCCACATCTATAAATTTATAAAACAAATAGCAATTTCACAAGTTATTTTAGTCAAAATAAACCAAAAGCAACATCCAAGGTGTTGCTGAAATAGTAGTCCCTAAACACCCGTAATAATGAGGACACACACTTAAAAAATAGCTGAAACCTTTCAAAGTTGGTCTGCTTTTCATTCATTATTACCGTGTTGTATCAATTTAAAACAATCCCAGTGATAATATTTTTGTCTTGGATCACCCTCCTCCCAAAAGAAGTTGCAAAGAAATGCTGCGGTGACTGTCATGTTATAATAATGCATATGTATAGTCAGCTTGGAAATGTTTCAATTCTGTTTGAGTGTAGTTTGCACATCCACAGCCTGTGAGAGTGTATGTTTCCACATTAAATAGTATACTGGAAGTGAACAGTGACCATGCAGGGACTATAAAGAAGAAACAGAATGAGGGCCATGGTGGGCCACTGCTCTGCTTTCACTATACTGTATGTGGCCCTTGGGGTTTTGCTTGTGTTTAGGGTTTAAAATGGCACCACAATGTGAATGTTAAGATGTTGCACTTTTATTGGTAATAGAAAATCTTATAACAATCACACATGCAATATAATTTTTGAATACAGTGATGTCCATTGCACAGGTGATATTAGAGGCTAATTATTTCCCAAAATATTAGTAAAATTCTTCACTATTTCACTTGCCACATAGTGTTTTGAGAAGGCAGTAAGAAACAAGAAGCAGCAAATCAGATACTAAATCTACATATATGTGTGTATGTGTGAATGTGTGAGTGTGTACAGTGCATATGTGGTCTTGAGATAAATACAGGTTTTACTGTATTTTGGTCCAGATAAACATAATTGTCATATTGGACACAGGAGCCTATAATCAGACTGGATAAGATGATTTCCCTAAGGATATTTATCTCTGCAGTACCCACCAAAGGGCTCTACTTGTATGTCACACTTACTAAAAATATTTGCTATAGTTTATCAATATGCAGTAAAAAAGTATTTAATTATATTTATCTTTTGTAAGGCACTGATGAGTAAGTGACACACAGTAGAAGTGTGTCATGGCTCATGGTTCTTGATTTTGAGAAATCCAAGGACATGAAGCCAACATCTAATAAGGGTCTTTATGCTGTGACATAGTGTACGGTAGAAATGGACATTGGAGATAAAGTGCTCAGTTTAATAACAAAGCTGCTCACAACCACAGTAGCTCATCCATAAGGAGGCTGGAACAGTTCTGACATAAGCATCTTGAAAGGTCCCTCTTCCCAATAATACCACCACAATGGATATGAAATTTCATCACTAGTTTCAACTGTAGCAGCCTAGGTAAATTACTGAAAGTAAAGATGTATTATATATGTGATATGCAAAATATATGAAATTCCAATCTCAGTGTTCATAAAGTTTTATTAGAATTCAGCATGCCTAGGTTTTTCATGTTGTCTATGGTTTCTTTCATTCATGCTACAACAGCAAAGCTGAATAATTGTAACAGGGACTGTATACTGTAGAACACCTTCTATGTTTACCGTTTTGCCTTTTATAGAAAAAGCTTGCTTAATATTTCTATAAAGAGTGAGAGTTCATATTGAGTTAGCTCATGAAGAATGCATCAATTTTTATTAAGCAACTTCTGTTTATATTCTGAAAGGCAGAATGATAACAAGGAATGAGGTTCTAGGTCTAGAAAGTTGTTAGTTTGACTTTTGTTAATTTATTTCTTTTCGTGTTTTCTTGTCAACTGTCTAGGGAACCAGTTTCACCTAAAATCATTTTCTTTTACCTTAGATTAGTTCTGGAGTTTTCTAAGTAACAGTCGTAACATTCATAGTTCACCTCTTTCCTAAAGTAGAACCTGTCAAAAGTGAATGGATTTCTGGTAGAAAGTGGAGCTGTGAAAAAAAAAAACCAAAAAACCAAAAACAAAGTGGAGCTAAGAATTGCTCTTACCTGTGTTGTTTATTTTAGACCCTCACCTTTCCTGTGCTTCTGAATGTAAATTGTGGGCACTCCTTTGGTGTTTCCTGGTGAACCCAAAAGATGTGGAGCTGTCTTCTCCCCAGCTGTGGGAATATACGCCCTAACACACACACACACACACACACACACACACACACACACACGCACGCCAGTGGGTATCACTGGTCAAGATTACTTGTGGTTATTTTTAGAGAAGTCAGTACATATGGGAAGCATTGGTGAAACAAAAGCAGGGAATCAGACTGACAATTATGTCTAGACAGATAGATTATGAAACAGGAGAAATCTGGAGAGGTTGTCATAGCTCTGTGAGGTACAACAGATCTACCCACAATTTGGCAAAGGCTATTTTCTGCTGCATATGACAGGTAGTTGAATTCTAATCTGCATGTCTGTTTTGAAGCCTTGCTTACTCAAGAAATAAACATCTGGCTGACAACAGGCAGGCTGTGGCTCCAAACTTATTATGTGATATCAGTAGTTTAAAAGATTGCAACTGATCATTAGCTTCAAACCCGAGTGAGGTGATTGTAATCAGTTAAAGAGATGGGTCATTTGATTTTATTTTATGTGTAAACATTTATACACTTTGACTTATCACATTTACCTTTGAAAAATGAAATCCTTCTGACTAAACCTACTCATTTGCTTTGAGTCTCTGTAGAACAGAAGCTCAACATGGGTGCCAGTGCTAGGATTTTCTTTGCTTTTTGACTGCTAGAATTTTAAATTGAACTCTCTTTGCTTGGTTTTTAAATGATCTGCTGACTTCTGATTAGTTACATCTGCCAATCCTGCTGTGTTATGTTAATTTTAATTTTTATTCTTCACAATTATTAAACATGGAATAATTTTGAGTTGAATATTTAAATGAATGCAGGATAAATTTTGAATTTATAGCAAACTTTTAAATATTAGCAGAAACTCTTCATGACTTTGCATTAAGATTTCTTACATTCTACTGACACAGATTAAAGCTTTTAGCATTTTAGGTATAGTGATATTATATGGCATAAATGGATATATATATATATATATATATATATATATATATGTATAAATTTGTTAATATTTCCAGTCTACATTTCTATACATAGTTTTGTTTTTAAATTAATAATATTAGATTTTATAACTTTTTAAAGTTATCATAAATAAAATGTTAGTATGTAATTCATAGAATAAATTATATGCTAAGTATATGTGTATATAAACATATACATAGGAACATATGTGTACACACATATATAAATTCTATGACATAAGATTAAAATATATATAGGGAATGTTAAAAAATTCATTATAGCAAAATATACATTACTGTGAACCTCCTTCAAAGTATTCCCTCTTGCTCTGAACACACTTATTCTATCGTTCTTGGAAATTTTGAAACAATCTAAAGTCTGTTTTCATTGAGTGTCTTTATAAGTGGTGATAAAAAACAGAATGAGTGCTGCTGCTGAGCCTCATCCAATAGAAAGACAGTCTCGTAAACACATCGTGCTGTGTCCTTATCCGTCTTTTGTACTGGATCTGGCACTGTGTGATTTCTGTCTCTTCTCCAAGTTCAAATTGATCATGAAAGGTAAATGTCTCACATCGATTAAGGATGTCGAGGTAGCCACAATAGTGCAAGGGAAAGATTCTCAAGAAAGACTCAAAACTGTTTCTAGCTCTGGAAAGGGTGATGGGATGAGTATCTTTAAATAAAGGAAACTATTTTGAGGGAACTTATTGGCAATGTGTCTTTTACTGCAATAAATTTTCAAGATTTAGATACTAACAATATTTACATCACACACACCATCTATATATGATGTAATGAACTGAGTATTAAGAAGCTAGAACACAGTAGGCATTAATCCAATATTTGTTGTGGGCATAAAATGGTTCTTAAATTCAGTATAAATTTTGAAGGTGGGAAATTCTTACTGCAGTCTCTCTTTTAAGAGGACTATTGCCTAATGGATCTTACATATATGGATTGATAACAGTTTGATGCCAAAGACACTTGATTGTGCCTCTTTACTGAAATCGTCGCAGTGGATTCCTTCTGTTGCTAAAACAAAACATATTTTACACTTACAGCCTACTATTTGGTGAGTGATTACAAACTTCGATACAATCACTTTTTTAAAGTTGATCTTTCCAAAAATCTCAATGTTGCATGGTAAATATCTCAGAGAAACTGGTCAAAAGACATCAGGCTTTATCTTTGGAGTTTTTCACTTGTGGTTTTTTAAAAATCAGAGCATCATATAAACTAAAAGATTTTCACTAGTGATCTCACTACCTCTTTCTAGAAGTTCCCTGCACTTTGTCTATGTTCATATAATGGGTGATGTTTATCTAGACAAGGGATTGTCATGCTCACAAGTATGTAAAACTAGTATAAGCCAGCAGTTCTCTTCCTGAGATCTCACCACTGGAGACATTCTCAGTGTCTAGAGATGCACTTGACTGCCATATCTGAATGGGTGCTGCTGGCCTCTGGAGGCCCCAGATACTGCTAAACATCCTGTCATGCTCTAAAAAGGCCTTCTCATCCTTCCCTTCAAACAGAATTACATGCCCTACAACATTAGTAGTGCCGAGGGTGAGAAACTCTATTGTTGAGCAATTGCCGATTTTACTGATAAGGAAACTGTGTAAGGTGAAATAGGCAGATTTTTTCAGGCACACACTGCATTTCATGCCTGCTTCAAGTTTTGAATTTCCACGCTTTATTCATTTAGTCTTTTACCTGATGATCCATGTAAAATGCTAGTTTGGGAAGAAACACAACATACCAAAATGTAAATGTAGATAAATAACCTTTACAGTGCATTGCATATGCTTCATCACAAAAAAAAAATATTTCTCTAACGTCTAACACATAATCTGTAACAAAGATTAAAAAGATTATATCCCTACTTGCAAACAACTCTCCAGCTGGGAAGACTAAGAGATAAATGAGCAGGAATCAATAAGTAGTGTACTGCATTATTTATAAAGTGCTTTGCGAATGTAGATGAGGAAACCATTATGTCTGGAGATGGTCGTGGGTGACTGGTATGATTTGCAGAGAAGAGGCAAAACGTAATCAGAGCCCTAAAGATGAAACAGTAGTTTTCCAGATGAGAAGGAGGGAAAATGAATCCTTAATAGAGTAACAAAAGACACAAGAGGTTCAAGTGCATTTATCCTTTTGCATAAAGAGGAGCATATTATCACACGATCCACCTATCCCACTACTGGTTATATGTCCAGAGGAAACGAAATTAGTATACCAAAGACACGCATGTACTCTTGTTTTTACTACAACCATACTCACAGTAGCCATGAGATGGAATGATTCCAGGCATCCACCGAATGAAGTATAGATAAAGAAGATGCACACACACATAGAAGGGAAAATCATCCATCCATAAAAAGAGCGAAATCCTGTAACCTGTAGCTACATTAATGGAACTGGAGGACTTTGTGTTAAGCTTAAAAAGCAAGGCAGAGAAAAACATGCTTCATCCTGTCATTAATATGTGGAAATTTAAGAAGTATTCTCACCTAAGACACTAACAGTGATCACAAGAGGCTAGGAAGAGTGGGAGTTACAATACAGAGGGAGGTAGATAATGATACAAAATATATTACCTAAGAAGGAAAATAATATCTGTAGTGTTCTAGCCCAGCTTGATGACTAAAATTTACACTTGTTTATGTACTTTACTAAAAAATAAAAAAGAGAAGTTCAAAGGCTCTCAATACAAAAAATGGTGTTTAGCAGACATAAATGCTAATTACTCTGATTTGAACATTATATATTGTGTACACATTTCAGTTCATTACACTGTACCTCACAAATACATGCGATTATCATGTATAAAGTTTTAAGAATTAACATGACCAGATTACCAATTTGTTCACGAGGCATTATTTTGAAGAAGAGAGTTGAAAAAGAAAAACCCTTCACCAGCAAAGATTCCCATTTTTGTGCCATAATGCTTGAAGTGTCCCTGTAAGAAATTATTTCCATTTGGCTTAAAACTTGCTCTTTCTCTTCCATCTTCTCTAAAAAGGAGACAGGTGTCCAGAAATATTGTGTCCAAGGGATCTTTGGGGAACACAGTGGATCTAACTACTCTTCACGAAAACAAAACCAATTCACTTGGTGAAGGCTGAGAAAGCAAAAGCAGTGCCATCAGGAAATCAATAAGAAAATTTGGGGTGAAGGGTAGGTCCCCACTTCATGGTAAGCCTAATTCCTAGTTTTACACGGACATTAAGTGACCCTTCTATGATGTTTTTGTGACCAATCTTTTTATAATTTTGGAATTGTGCAGTGCAATCATCATCATAGGTCTTCAAAGTTCGGCACCTACAGATTAATAAACACATTTGCAACATGGTGAGAGGTTTTGTTTACCTGGTCTGATCCCATGTCACAAAATCCTGGCATCATAGAGCTTGTAAGTCAAAGAAAACTGGGCTCAAATATATTCTGAACATATGATGTTAGAAGAATTGCTAACTTGATTACTATAAAATAAAAATCCAAGCTGGCATTATCATATTTGGGAACTTAATGAATCAGGCGGAGTTCCCTCCAGATGACAATTTAGACAGACACTGTTTTTCTTGCTCTGGAAACCTTATGCCAGGGCTACTGGTTGTGAATATCGGCTTGATGAAAGGGAGATGGGTTGGATTTCGCATTCCATTTCACCCCTTCTGCCAGATGCTTCACATTCTGCTCTGAAACACAAGGCATGTTCTTAGCTGTAAGACCCTATAAAAAAATTAAAATGAAAGGTAATCACTGCCAACATATCATGCACAGGGTAAGCATTCCCATTCTAAATGGAAGACAATTTGGCAATGGCAGACATTAAATATTGTAGTTCCGTGTCTAGCAACCAGGGCAAGTGTCGTCCACAAGATGTCAACTCCATAACCTCAGCCAGTCACTGTCCCAAGGCTTTGCCCCTTTCCTACCACACGGCTTCACATTTAGGGTGGCTTTGCTCCCTTCCTGCAGCTTTCTTTAGTAAACATTCCATGTTCCTGGCTTTTCCTAATTCCTGGGGTCCCAACTGAACTTTGAGCTTCACTCTCTCAACTTCAAGCACTGACCTCTCAGGGGACACTATCTGGCCTCCCAGGCCTCCTTCTGAAATCTGTGTGGAACCTCGCTATGCTACAACCCATGAGTTCAGCATGTTCACGCAATCACATAGAGGACACAAAGATGTCACAGTTTGAGCAGTAGCCAGGCCTCCTTTGATCATAGCTGGAGTGAATAATAGTACAAATGACTGGATAGCCCAGTATCGTGAAGGAAATCCAGGGTAACCAATTACCTAGGCTTCAGCTGTTCTAGAACATAATTGCCTGAGCTCCCTTCTCAATTTACTCCCTTGACAATTTACAGCCTTACAGTGCACACCTGTAATCGCAGCACACAGGAGGCTGAGGTTGCATGTCTGATGGAAATTTGAGGACAGCCTGGGCTACATACAGAGTTCAAGACCAGCCTGGGCTACACTGAGGCCACCTCTCAAAACAATAACAAAATGGTTTACAGCTTTGCACCCTTGAGCTGGATGGATTGTGTCTTGCATGTATCTGAAATATTCTTGAGGCATTTTTCCTATTTGCATGAGCAAAGTACCTGGCTTCTTTTTAACCTTTTCAGCCACCAAACTGGACTGGCCCAAAAATCTACTTCCCCTAAATTTTATAGGCAGGTGCTTCATTTCTAGACAATATCAAAAGCTTTCAAAATTTTTAGTCTTTGTTTTAATCCTGCTTACTGATAACTTTGTTTTAATCCTGATAGCTGATAAGGCAAAAATCTACCAGCAATACCCATGTCAGACTCAGCACTGGGTTACTTTGAAATTTCTTCCCAGACCAAGTGATCTGCCTTAATGTCAGTGTCCACCAGTGACTCATTATATGAGCCGGATGTAGGTAAATTTTCTGCTGGAGTTTGACACCTATGGTCTCAAATCCAGCTGCTAATGGAGTCCTTGTTCTCAGCTGAAACTGCCTGAACCTGGCCTTTGCCATGTGCATTTCTACCAGAATATTGATCTTCTGAGGTCTGACTAGAATCCTGGATTGCATCATTCTTGGGTTTCTCTAATCAGCATCTCTAAACCTCTCAAAATCTGTTCTAAATCTTTTATATCATGTGTCATAACAACAACCCTGCTTCTCTGGTACCAAAATCTATCCCTGTAACTTTGCTATTGCTGAAACCTAATACCCAATAGCTAAAACATAAAAGAGGAGAGGTTTATTTTGGCTCACAGTTTTGTAAGTTTTACTCTACATGTGGCAGACTTCATGACAGAAAGGCCAGGCGGAGGAAAGCTGCTCATGTCTTGGTGGCCATGAAGCAGACAGAGAATGGATGAGGGTGGGAGAATGATGTACCCTTCCAGGCCACACCTGCAATGACCTGCCTCCAACCAGCCCCACCTCCTTACAGCAAGACCCTCTAGTTCTTGTGACTGGGAGCACATTCAGATCCAAAGTACAACAGTAAGACTTTACCAGAAGTCATAGCACCTTGTGTGTTTTAATTTACATAAATGTAATTAAATTCTAAATGTTTCTCAGTGTACTTTTGTAACATAACATAAAAATCAAAACACCTACTTATTAGAATAATGTACATGGTTGTTTTAAGATGTAGAAGTTGAGCAGAGAGTTACATTTTCCTATCATGTCTCCTAATGCATATTTATATAGTGCATTACGTGTGTTTCAGGGTTATTTTTGTCCTAGTGGTGTACATTACTCTTCTGGAATATTGTAATAAATTTTTCCTATGTTGGACTTTATATCCTTGATTAAACCATGTTCTCTAGTCTCACCCAGTGGGTATGTAAGATCTTCTGTGTGACTTATTTTCTTCTTCATCTTTTTGTATTCATTCTTTTTTCTTTGATAGTGAATTTAAAATCATCTCTGTTTTTACTTTATTTGATCTCTGTTTTAGTGTTTCATAAGTTATTTATTTTGTTTTCTCAGTTTTCACATCCTGGTCAACCATCTTAAATACCTTAAATCTTTATTTTTTTGCTAAAAGGAAAATTTGAATGATTTTAAAATGTCAGGGAATATAAAGTGCTTTGAGAGGTAAACTTTCATAAAAATTTATATGCCCTTACATGAAAGAAAAATACATTACTTAAATTGTAATTTTTATACTGTAACTATTATAAAGTTAATGTAGGATGATTTTGCAAAGAATGAAAACTAATTTCAGAAAATTGTATTTTTAAAGTAGTTATCCTACACCTGTCATTTCAGCAGCCACTTTTGTAAATTAGTATTAATTGAATTTATATTGATGACTATTTCTATTTCTAAAGCTTATTTGAGGTCAGTTCTCCTTATTCATAACAGATGCCAGGACATATATAGAAATTTTTCAATCTCCTGGCTATAGGTAATACTGTTCTATTTAACGTTGTACAAAACAATCTTTTCCTTTTTCATATTCAGTGAAGAGCTGGAAAGAGTCCTTGATATTCTTGACCTATTATAGTTTAAATGTTTAGTTTGAGGATTTCCATTTCAATCAGGTACCTAGAGTGGAATAAAATTGAAAGGTAAAATGCATTACGTTTCTTTCATTGGTTGTTCTATATTAGAGCAAGAGCCTTTAATTAGAATATAGGCTATTGAAGTACACTCTATATCTTGAATTAAGAGGGTTTTCACCCTAGGGAACGTGACAACTATTACATTTTAAACCTGGATTAGGGAAAGTTCTAACAGATAATCAAGGACTATTTTATCTAAAGAAGAACTTAACAAGGAAACATAATAATATTTGCTTTAACATTATTACGAAAAGATAAAGAGAAGTAATAAAAAAGAAATAAATAGTCATTTAATATATAAAGACCTTTGAGTACATGGTAGGTAGTATGTCAGGTGCTAAGGGCAGTGAGGAAGGTTACTGTGTTTTCTCAAAGTTCATTTTCTTCTCATTAGAATGGGAATAAGAAGCATGACTTGCAACATTATTATAGCGATTAGGGCTAATGAAATCAACTACTTCTCACTCCAAAAATCCATAGCTTCAACAGTTGTTGCTTTTATTATTTTTATTTACTTATTTATTTAAGACATGGTCTTATTATGTAGCCCAGGGCTGGCATCAAACTCACAGCGATCCTCCCACCTCTGCCTCCCGGCTCTTGGAATTACAGGTGTGTGCCACCTTGCTCCACTATTATTACTTTTAATAATAACGAATATAGGCAGTGAAGAGTCTTTGAAGTTTTTTGAGTGCATGTGATGACTCTGCTATTTCACAGCCCAGCAACTGTGGAAATGGCTTGCAGAGAACAGAAACAAGTTATAAACCAATTGCAATGTTTCTGGCCAGATGTTGTAATAGAAACTTGAACTAGGATGGGGTGAGGTTGGGTGCAGACTTAGACCAAAGCCCGAAATGGTAGACTGTGTGGTGAGGTCATGGAAGGAAAGGTATTACAGACTCTTTTGTAGTCATTGAGGGTGGGTTGGGAAATATGCCAGAGTTCCTAACAAGTGCATAGAACATTAACAGACCAGGAGTCAGCTTCAGGTCAGAGGAGAAAGCAGGCATTCTGATATGCGCAATAGAAGATTTGAAGGTCAATAATGGCACCTTTAACACTGGACTAGTATCTAATTGGTCATGATTCCCCAGGATAGAGATTGTTTCCTCCCTTTGGAATTCTGAAAATCTGTCCACATAAAGGAGATGATGTTTTCTGAGTCACCCTGCAGAACTGGTTGGAAGATGATAGAAACTGTTAGACAGCTCCTGCTTGACTTGTTCTGAGAGATTTTATTTCTTCACAGTTTTCTTAACCCATAACAAAATCTTTTTGGAATGATGTTATGGCTTATTACAGCTATTGGTTATCTTATTCTATTGATTACTTTTCTCATTGCTGAGACAAAATACCTGACACCCAAGTTAAAGAAGGAAAAGTTTGTTTAGCTCACAGTTTGTGAGGTTTTGGTCCGTAATAGGCTGGCTGCAAGGCAGGGTGGAGGGCAGCCAGGCATCGCAGATGAGAAACAACTGATGGAGCCCAGAAAGTAGCAAAACAATCTAGGCATAACCACAGCTCTGTCTGCCTCTTTCATCTTAATCAGGCTACTGAGGGTAGGTAGCACCCACACCCTGAATCCTAGTGCCCTTGAGCCTTAGCAGTACATCATGAGTCAATCTCAGCATCATGCAGTCTACATTCAGCTATCTCTGAGAAAGCCCTACTTATGACTGCAGGAACATTTGGGAGGACATCTAGACACAAGCCACCACAAGTACTTACTTCATGGCTTACAATACTGTATTTCTAATATGATTACACTGAGTTATTATCTCAAACCATTTTGACCAGATATTGAAACCTATTGTGAGAATCTGTCCTGGGATATGTTTGTACAGATATTTTCTATCTAGGAAACAGTGTTATCTTGGTGAGTCTTGAGAGAGGGATTTTGGTTGGATGTTTTTGTCAGTGAAGGGTGTTTGACAGGTGAGAGACTAACTAGTGAGAACATTTAGCATAAACTCTGTATTTCATTATCGGAATTCTGTTTAATAAGAAACCCTCCCCAGTGTTTGCCCTGCTTCCCAATTAATGAATTTCAGCCATAGCCCAGTCAGCTTTCAAAGGCAGCAATCTGTCCTACTAGGAGACAATATATGTCTGTGTGTTTGTGTGTGTGTGCTGTGTGACTGTGTTGTGTGTGCTTGTGACCCTCTCTGTGGTTATGTACATTCTGACTTAACGCCCACAACCTCTGCCTCTGAGAAAAGCCTCAGGAGATTTAAAGTCCCAGATTACTAGCTCCATTATTTTTGGTCTCTTTTTTACTTTGAGCTACCATTTATCCAGTTTTTATGGGTTGAATGTACCTTAAAGCATTTGCAGCAAAGGAATTCCTTTTACCCAAAACGTTCATAAACATTGCTTCTAACTGAACAGAAGGAAAAGGGAACTTGGGGGATTAGTAAAACACTCTTATTTTCTCCTTTTTATTTTGAAGGCGCGACATAGCTTCAGAGTCGCTACATAAAAGTCAGCTCTCAAGAGTTTGGGCTGTAAAGTGGAAAGTAGCTCTATCTGAACTTCACCTTTGCGTGAAGTGAGAAAATCTATGACGGTCTCTCAACTGATGCTGTTGGATTTATTCCTTATTTTTTTGCCTAGCGGGCAGTGAGAACAGACTGAAGACAAAACAGTGCAGAGGCTGCTGTTGATGCTGCATTTAGTTGCACAGTGCTGCCTCATCTCTCTTTCTGGAGTTAGTTCACTTGCATCCCATTTATGCTGGTGGAAAAAGCAGGCTCCTGGGATGTCACCTGATTAACACATTTGGAAATTTAGTTGGCATAATTTCTCTCTCACTTTTTCTCTGTATCTTCTACCCTTAAAGGTAAAAGGAACAAGAAACTGAGAAAAAAAAAAAACGATAAAAAGCAAAAATACATACATTTTCATAACATTCCATAGTAACAGCAAAATGCTTAGTCTTTTCTATGTTATCTTTCGTACTTATTTTTTTTTTACAAATAAGCATAATCTGTTATGTACAAATATGGAAGAAAATTTTAAAATGAAAATGCAATTTATGAACAGCTCATCAGAAAACCTTTAGGGCAGGGTTAGGAAGTGTTTTCTGTGAAGGATCAGACTATACATTTTCTTGGGCTTTGTTGGCTGCATAGTTCTGTCGCACTACTGACTCTGCCGCTGCGCGGAAGCAGCCACGGGCAGTATTTAAACAACATGACTACATTCCCTAGCTCATCTGTCAAAAGAGCCAAGTAGTAGGGTGGACTTGATTCATAAGCCAGTTTCCCAGCCACAGAATAAAAATGACAGAACTCTGTTATCAAAGCCAGGATTAGAGTGGCAATGTCTGCCATTTGTTAACATTCACCACGAGAAGCCACTGGGTTATGTACTTTATATGCCACCTCATTAATATGCAAAGCAATTTCTGTGTTAAACATTATTAGCTTAATATTAAGAGAAACTAATTGGAGGCTCTGGGAAGTTCCTAAAATTTCTCAACATCACAGTGTTGGTAAGGCAAGGGCTTTGCATTAATCTGCTACCACGTCACATGATCCAAAAGCTCATTGCTTTTGGATCACCATCTGTCATCTGTAGAGCTGAAGGACTTTGCATAGTTTCATTGTCCTGCACATGTGGAGAGACCCATGTAATTCTGAAAGCTCTTGAGAGCTATGCAACTAGAAAATTAGTATAAGACTGTTGGCCTGAACTATTTTTTCCTCTAGCTTTGAGAATTCAGATCCATTAGGACTGCTATCTAATTTAGGGGAGATGTGTCCAGATACCTATGGCCTATATTATCAAATCAGTGAATCATACAATATAGTTTAAATTGATTGCACATCTCATAAGGCGAGACAGTATAGAAAAGCATTTATCATGAAGAGACTGTCTAGTTTGGATAGGTGTATGCTAGGTTTCAAGATAAGGTGAACTGGGGTTGATCAAGGGTTATTAACATATATTCAAAAATTGTAGATATATACCAATGCAAATTTCTACTGTTGACATGTGCAAGTGTATCATAATTCAATCTTTTTTATTTAGAATTTGTGAATGTAATCTCAATGACATTTTTAAAAATCATAGATAAATTGAGATAAACCCAAAATACTAGTTTTGTCATAATTTTTATAAAAATGAGATATATTGATGGTAGAAATAGGGATTGATAAACCTAATTAACATTACTAGCAATAGTCATCCACTGACTTTTAAACAACATGCATGAAAGTTCTTAGAGAAAAACCAAACAATATGAAACAAAACAAAGCACTGGTATCTAGCCTGGGTAGAAGGATACGATTTGCACAAAGAGATCTTAGAAATTATGAAATCCAAAATTAACATTCAATAAAAATTTGTAATATGATGTCAAAAATGGGAATAAAAAAGTGTGAAATTTAGAAAAATCATTGCAAGTCATACATTACAAAGAAACTATATTTTCAGAAAACTAAGAGTTTATATCTATGAGAGAACAGTGCATTTTTATCAAATATAATCAGAATAGACCTTGAGATTTTAAAAAATAATGTTACATTTTTAAAAAGCAAATAGTAAGATATTCACTAAGTAAAATAAGTTACCAAAGATCTTAAAAATTGGACAAAAAATGTTAGAGAATCAATGCAAAAGCTTTTATATTCCCATAATGAGAATTCCAGAAACACAGTGAAACTTTAAGTAGATGCTGTTCAAAATAATAGATCAAGAAACTGCCTCAGTGCTGGGCATGATGAGTCATTTTGGTAGTTCTAAACCTCGGGAGACTGAGGCAGAGACAGAAGGATCCTTTTCAGGGCGAGACCAGCGTGAGGTAAACAGTGAGCTTAAAGCTATGTGGTACAACCCTGTCTCAAACAAAAACAAAAGTAAAACAGCAAAAAGAGAACGATAATGAAATAAATTGTCCCAAAAAAGAGCATGTTATTATATTGAAAGAACTCAATAAATTTCTGGTTAAGTGATCCACAACTATATATACTCAAAGTAGTACAGATGTATCTAATATCAGAAATATATAGAAGATTCTGAAAAGCCAGGTTACATAAAAAGACTCCAAAATAAGAATTACATTAGAGGCCTTAATGCCAACAAAGTGCAATAATGACTTCAAAATTATGACTGAAAATAAATCTCAACATAAAATTTTGTATCTAGCCATCCATCAACTACAGCATAAAGATTGTTTAAAAGCAGGTTTTCAGACAAAATTATACCTTTGCCAGGAACCTACTGGGAAATATACTTCACCTAAATGAAGAAGCAAGCAAATTAGGAATAAAGATTTAGTACAGGAAGGAGAGAGTGAGGAAAAGGGAATTCCAAGAGGAGAAGGTGTTTGGTAGCCAAGAGGGATTTCCTAGTGGCACAAAAAATAAAGATTGAATAGATTTTTTTTGACAATCTCTGATCTTTCATTGGATTTTTACCGAGCTTATTTTAAAAGTATAGGAAGGGAATCGTAAGACTGAGACAGTATTTCAAAGAAAATGAGTCAAATGTTAAAATGAGGTAACAGATAAATTCAAGAAAATAATAAGATGCACAAAAAAAATGCAAGCAACCTTCTTGTGTCAGAATAAGAGAACATGAGGGATGAGGGTATAGCTCAATGACATTCTGAGTTTGACCCCTGGAACAGCACAAAAAGGGGTGAGAAAACGAAGATGACAATATTGGCAAAGATATGAGGATACTGAATATCAGTGAAATAACTTGTTCTGTAATATTGAGAAGGTGTTCTGAGAAGGTATAGTGAATGTCTAGCATAGAATAATTGTATATATATATATATATATATATATATATATATATATATATATATATATATGCTATGGCAGAATAGATGAGATTACCAGAAGAAAAGTGTTTAGAAATGAACATTTTTCTATTTGTGCATGAGCCCTGCAAACAAGAAGGGAGGACTATTCATGATACTGTTGTTTTTAGTGTAAGAGCCTTTTAGCACTATTTAAATTTTAACTACATAAATATCTTATTCTGATGAAGGTAAACATTAATCAGAGGTATGAAACCATATAGATTGTCTTGGAAAAAATAACTTTGCAAATTAGAATGATTCAAGCATGGGTTTCTTTCCAAGTTTCACTCAGCGTTGTTAGGCTTCTGTGGACATTTGCCAACATGCAGAGACAGTGAAAGGAGTGCGATCTTCTGCAGCCAACTGTGACACCAGGGCCTCTGCACAGGGAGCTGTAAGAGAAATGTGGTTCAGGTCAGATGGACAAGGTCTGGCTGTGCTGAGGGAAGCCGATGGAAGGATTCCATTGTTGGCATCAGTGGAAGATTCTGTTGTCCTGTGATTTCTAAACAGCATTGTCTGCTGCTCTGTAATGGCTCTGATTCAAAGAGTAACCTCAATATTTCTTTGAAATATTGTTATCACACGATGAACAAAAATTAGGAGGAAATGTGGTCAAATCCAAGCAGAAAATGAGAACCAGTAAAGCTAGCGGAAGTGTCAGACAGAATTAGTAGGAAGACTGAGGCTAGCAGGCCAGGAAGTAGGGTCCACTTTCACTCTGGAATAGGTGTGCAGATGAACTTGAGGCAGAAGAAGTTCACTGTCTGGTCTGGGACCAAAATCCTCAATACTGCAGTTGGGGATTTGGTAGATCTGTGAAGTCACTGGTGGGAGTGTGTCCTTGTTAGGTGCCTTAACTCTCAGAGCTCAACTGGTCTTAGAACTTCTGAATGGTCTTTTTAGTCACTCTTGATGCATGTGGAATATATTTGTTCACATAAAAGTTAAAAATAAACAGATGTGATGTCTGTCTGGAGTAATAGTATATCCCTTGCAGATAACAATGTGCTCTGGTTTATTTTCTGACTGTATTGATTGCTCTGCAGGTGAAATTAACAAGTGCATTTCTGGAGGTATCTGAACTACTTTAATATTAGAAGATTTGTCTCCTTTTGTACTAATAAAACCAAACAGAGATCAGCATGATCTTCTTCCACATACTATGGCATATTGGACTTATACAATGACAATCATGAAATTTTACAGTGCTAATAAGTTAATGATTACTGAGATTGGTTCTTAAATTATAAAAATTTAAACTTTCTCCTGGGTGAGGTAACTCACAGTAATGAAAAAAACTCAGTCCTCACTTTTTTCTACTATTGAATTCTTGCTATATTGATCCATTAGTTTTACATAAAAAAATAACAAAATAAGCAAAAACGATAGCAACAAAACAACAACAAAAGCTTGTGCCATTCAGACTGTAGATTAAAGACAAAGTATGCAGAGATGAATTGTACCTAAAAAGTAGAGGTGCTTTCTATAGAAGACATATCCTTTTCCCCTTAGAAACTGCGTTTTTTTGTCTTTGCTGACTTAGAAACCATTTTAAAAGATAAGCAAATTTATGTGCACCTAAAGCATAGCAGTTATTATTTTATTTTAAATGGCTACTAATATGTAGCAGAGACTTTTTATCTAAAATTTCTGATGCATTCAAAAGTAGAGGTGGTAGTGGGCACTTTTTCTTCCTTTTATTTTAACACCTAACATAAACTAGGGAAGAAAAAGCCAAACATAACAGTGTGTCTGCATGTGTTTTACACTGAGAGGACCATGTATAAACTCGTAAGAGAGCTAACAGGCAAAATTAAAAACTTAATCCCGCTTCACTCAGAAAATTACAGTTCTCATCACATCATTCTTCTAATTGGGGTTACAGTTTCAGTCATTAAGCTCTATTCATGAATTTTCTGTCTACTACTTTTTGGTGTGTCTAGAGACTTTTGTTCTGTGTGAGATCATGTATCATGCCCACTTGGCCTTACTGTTTAATGAATTATTTGCAAACAGAAGTGATACTAGCCATCCAAAAACACACATACATAGTACTCCTTGAATACCGTGAATAAAATCACTTTCTTTGTGATAGGTAACAAATAATTTTAAATTGTAGAAAAATATCAAACTGTTTTACAATATTAGCCCTTCTGTTGAATGAAACTTGATGCTTAAATCATGGAAATCTCTCCATTGCTAGAAAAATGTGTACATGGTACATTTTTGTTCTCACATTGATATCTTTGAACAAAATGTAAAGTGATACAAAATTTGTTTTGGTGGTATTATGAATGTAATGAGAAAATGTTTTCTGTTTTTACTTGAATACTGTAAGTACAATACCAGTGAATCCAAATTTGTCTATATCAGAAAAAAGAAACAAAAATTTAACATTTGCAATAGTTCTCTATATTTTATTTTAAATTAATCTTCTGCAGCATCTCTTTTACATTTTGGTTTTATTCTCATTTCTAAACAGTAAGTTATGCAAATATTTATCAGATGGATATGTAGTAGCCACTTACACATTCATTCGACATACTTGTTTCGAATACCCACTTGGACCACATGGTCTATATAGCCACTGGGCCTGTCATGATGACCACCATAGGCACAGGGGGCACATCATACTTAAGAAGGCAGAATGTATTTCATGTGCTTGATAAGCCAAATTCTAGAATGATCTGGCCAACAGTAAGTGGTTAGCAATTACATTGGAGTAACAAAGCTCCCCCTGGTGATTCTCATCATCTGAATCAGTATGGAGGGGAATTTAGATTGCAGAGTCTCCAGTCTTGGGGTTAATCTAACCTGATGCTTAGATTGTTTCCTGATCTCCCATTCTTTCTTCCATCAGGTCTCAGAGCACATTGTTTCTTTCATTACAGTATTTAAGACTTTTCCTACATATTTATTACAGTTTGTTGTTTAGTGGCTTAATATATTTCTCTCCTGTGTATATTCATGTCCCTACATGCCATTGGCACATAGACATAGTGAGATGTAAGTTAATAGTTACATTTTTGTTTGGTTTTGCTTTTGTTTTACAGAGCTAGAGAGCTAATCTAGGACCTTTCATAGTCTAGTTAAGCACTCTACTCATGAGTTACATCATGAACTGTATTAAACAGTTGCAGATAACTGAAAAACTAGTTGCTAATGTCCACTTTACGATAATCATGATCATGTATTTTTAAAATTTTTTTTATTTTAAAGAAAATAAAACAAAAGAGGACAGATCTAAGCAGATCAGAACAGAACAATGTAAGCAACACAGCACTTCACAACAAGACAATTGAATATTAACAGTAGCTATCATAATGTCTCTTTCTTTGAAATAGTTGAGCTTAGCTTTACACACAATAATGTCAAACATAACAAAATAGAATAAAACCACTCAAGAGAATGAAAGTATTACAAGGCATTCTGAACCAAATAACCAAAGATGAACAATGGCTACTATATTATCTCATTTTCCATAAAAATTTGTTTATACTATCATACATATTAAAATCCAATAAGACACAACATTATAGAACCAATGGTAATAGAAAAATAAAAGCATGGTAGGAATTCAGAGCAAGATGATATCAAATCAACAATAGCTGCCATATTGTCTTTTCTTCAAAGTAACTGTTCATACTGTCACATATATTAAGATCATACAAAACAGAATATAACCATTCCAACCAATGAATGAAAACATAAGATTTCAAAGAAACATAATGGTGAACCATCATTCCCATAAAATCTTCTGTACTCTTACCATTTCTTACACTAAGGAGACTATATGGTATTTATACATTTGAGTTTGATTTATTTCACTTATGAGTATGGATTCAAGTTGCATCCATTTATTTATAAATATCTCAATGTGATCATTCTTTTTAACTAATTAGTACTCCATTGTATAAAAGTACCACAATATTTTTATCCATTCCTCAGTTGATGGGTACTTAGATTGTTTCCAAGATCTGGCTATTACAAATTGTGCTGCTATAAACATGGGTGCACACATATTACTGTGGTAAGATGTTTTCAGTTCTTCTGGGAATATGCCTAAGAGCAGAATAGCTGGATCAAATGGGACCTCCAAACCTAGCTTTTTGAAGAATCTCCAGACTGACCTCCACAGTTGTTGCACCAGTCTACACTCCCACTAAAAGTGCAGAAGAGTTCCTTTTTCCCCACAGCCTCTCCAGCATTTGTTGTTGGTAGTTTTGTTGATCATGGCCATTCTTTCCAGAGTGAGATGGAATCTCAGTGTGGTTTTAATTTGCATTTCTCTAATGACCAATGATGATGAACATCTTTTCATGTATTATTTGCCATTCGTATTTCTTCATCTGAGAACTGTGTCTTCATCTCAGATGCCCATTTTTGGATCGGGTCTTTGAATTTCAGGGGCCTGATTTTTTTTTAATTCTTTGTAAATTCTAGACAGAAGTCCTTCATCTGAGGGACAGTTCACTAAGATTTTTTGCCAGTTTGTGTGTTTTCTTTTCACTCTTCTGGAGATTTCTTTTGACATGCAGAAACTCTTTAATAAGACATGATCTCAGTTATTGATTCTGGGAAGTATTTCCCATGCTGAATGGTTCTTGTTCATGAGTTCTCTACCTACCCCTATGTCTTCGAGATTTTTATCTACTTTGTCTTCCAACAGATTTAGTGTTTCTGTTTTAATATTTAGATCTTTGGTTCATTTAGATTTTAGTTTAGTACATGGTGACAGGCATGGGTCTAGTTTTAGTTTTTGGAGTGTGATAGCCAGTTTTTCCAGCACCATTTATTAAAGAGACTATCATTCTTCCAGTGAACATGCTTGGCCCCTTTATCAAAGACAAGGTAGCTGAGTGTGTTCGTAGTTGTATCTTCTAGTCTATTCCATTATTTTAGGAGTTATGTCATTTTAAATTAGTATGTAGTGCAATTTTAAATTATTATAAATTTTTGAACTTCAACATTTCTATAAAAGCATAGCTGCCTTCTACTTTGAATAAAGTAAAATATAAATTAATACAGTTGACCATTAATATCTCTGGGGATTGGATCCAGGACCTGCTCCATCCCAACAGCTGTTCAATTTCCTTGTATAAAATGGGATAGTATTTGCATGCAACCTGCATAACCTTCTGATACTTTAAATTATTGCTAGATTACATATCATACCTAACACAATGTAAATGATAAGAATGAAAAATCTTCTGTCCATTAAGTCCCTGCTCCAAGAACTTGTGAATATAAAGAGCTGAGTGTATATTTAGAAGCTACTTAAATATAAAATAAGAAGGACAAAGGGTAAAGTAGAAAAATACAATATTTATAACATTCATCAAGGACTGTATTGTTACTTTTTAAATTTTGCTTTGGTATTTCCATAAGAAAACTTTTCAATCAAGCAAGAAATGGTTGGTAGGGGGAGATGAGTGTTCTTCTAATCCCTGGGAAACTGCATGGTGTTTATCTCATTTGCTCCTTCTCAAGCCTGCACTGTTAACATGTTATTTTTTTGTTCAAATGGCTTTATGGTACATAGATATGTAAAGCTTCTCTCCATCTTCTTTAAATGGATTTATAACATCAACTTAAATAGATGATGCCCATTGTGTCTGGGACACTGCTATGTCACTCTGTAAGAGCTACCTTGAGTGTAACTGTGGTTTTATGCAAGAAGCCTGTTTGTAACAGGAAGGTTCCTGCACTGGTTAAAAAGCGAATCTGTCTGTAGATCCCAAGTCTGTCAGAGTAGCAGAATAAGCAGTCTTGAAACACATTGCCTCTTTATAGGTTGTGCAATTGAATCATACTGCTCAGCTATAGGGCACATTGAGTCCAGTGGGTGAACACTGTGAGTTGCAGAATTTCCTAGCCCCTGACATACTTGTTAAATATTTAGGACCAATCTTTTGGTTCAGTACTCCTGTCCTTTTCTCTTGGTGCTGAGGTTCTTCTCTGTATTAAAACTGAAGGCATGAGTCCTTAATCTTTCCAAATTTCCTTGCTGTCTCTTCCCTTGACTGGGTTAGAAGTCCTGAATTTTGCCTCCAGATCCCTCAGCTACTGCCTGCATTTTCCTACTAAGGGACATCTGACCCATCCCAATGTTAGAACCAACTGCCTAGCCTCAAGCACCATGAGCAGCCCTGCAATTCTTCAACCACTGCTCTGCCCTGAACTGCTCCGTGGACCCTCCCAAAAGCCAAGTTGAAACCCAACTGAAACCTCTGAAACCCAACTTGAAGTATCTTCCCTGCTGCCTGACTTGAGGTCGCCCCACCTTGATTCTGTATTTTACTTCCCAAGCCTCTGGCCAGTCTCTTTCCAGTTAGCTCAGAGTTCTTTTCTAGTGTACCTACCTCTGTTTTGCCAAGCATTGTCTGTTAGGGGGAAAAGCTGCAGGAAAGGAAGCTGAGATCCTAAAGCTTCTGTTATGTATCTCTTGAGATGTGTCCCATTGCTTCCTGATTTTAGGTGATGGCTCTACTTGAAGTCCTCAGTCAGGGTGACAATCTGCTTTTCCCTCATTTTGAAGGAATGGCATGTACTAAGCATTGGTTACTTACTGAAGATAGTTTCAGTTTTAGCACCACTTGAGAAAAAAATAATGAGTCCGTAGTGAGCGAGTGGCTCCTCTGTGTAACACACCTTCTCTGTAGTATTCGCTCCCCAGCCATCATGGTACATCATCATTGTCCCGCTATATAGCACATCACAGCTGGAAGGGACTATGGGCAACCTTGTTCCAGTGCTTCCCCTGCATATAATTAGCATTGTGTAGGCTTCATGAGCAGAGAGTGAGCAATAGAAGCTTTAAATGTAACCAGTGTTTGGGATTCCAATTTCCTGATAATATGCAGCTTTCAAATTTAGTATGGCATAATGTTCACTTTACATGACCTTTATATGAACATATCATGAAAAAGTCTCCTTCTAAAGTATCAATCTATTGTGTGGTATAGACATAAAGCACAAAAACAATTAGGCTAGAATTATGTAATAGAAAGTGTCAGGTCCGACTGGCAACTCTAGTTTCTGCAGCCAACCTCTATGTAATTCTGTGGTAGAATTGGTATGATGCTACTCTGATGTTGGTGGCTTTTAGTGTAGCTGTGGAGATTAATTGAGATAAAATATAAAGTATACAGAAAAAACTTTCACAAAGCATATACTCCAAGAATGTTCTTCCCTTGGTGGCTAAAGGCCAGTTGGTGAACATTCACTCACATTCTTCTAATATTCCAGTGTTAATTATAAATAGATGAATTGGCATTGGGTAAGATCTGAAAACTCCCTGGTGATCACAGCTATACTTATTCAATAATCTAATAAAATATAATCATATACATTTATAAAAGACTGCCTCCTGTCATGTCTTGTCATTCTTTTTGATATATCTGCAACATTTTGTTCCTTTTTATATTGCCGATGTACTGTTATGCATTTCTTTCCCCTACCTACCTGAATGCCTTTGGGAATGCTTTTTTTAAAAAAATTCTTCCCTTTACCATCTTTATTACTCAAAGATTTATCATAGATTTTGTAGTTCTTCTCCAGTGCCACTGAGAGCTGCTCCACCAGTCCAGGTGGCAGTATTTAAAGCAAATGAATGAATGAGGAGTCATTTTTGTTACTGGGGAAGTGTGCATGTGAATCCTGCTTTCTGGGCATCTCTGCATGTGTTGGGGTACCTGTAGCCTGCAGATCTCCAAGTATAGGGATATGAGATTGTAGTAATTTGGGGTTAGGCTCATGGGCTATAAAGAATTTTAGCTAAAAGTAGCAGTTTTCTTGGTGGAATCATTTTCTACAACTTGTTTATGTTTCCTGAAGTCAAACTTACACTCTTTGGCTTTAGATTGGTGGCTTTGGAAAACATTGAGATGAACTTTGTTGAACTTCATGTTAAATTATATACAGTATGCTCCGTGTGTGTGTGTGTGTGTGTGTGTGTGTGTGTGTGTATATATATATATATATATGTATAACTTTCTATGTATCTTTTTGATAACTTTCTATATATATATATGTGCATATAGAAAGTTATCAATACACATATTCATCTTGTATGTACAATATGTGAAATCTAGATAGCTACATAGATTATAAGATGGTGTCAGAGTAAGAAAAGAAAAATGTAAGTTTTGGACCACATATTTTGTTCTGAGTTTATAATTGTAGGTTAAAATTTTTTCTTTGCTGTAACAAGTGAGTCAGTTTAATTGTCTAATTAAGCAACCAGTTGGGTTGCTTTTCTGCATTCACATGGAGCAAATGGAAAACCGGAAGTGACTATATGTTGATTAACTAGCCAATTAGACACCTGCCTAAGACTTCCTGGTTTAGCAAAGCCCCCACTTCTCAAAATCATTAGCATATTGTTAAACATATAACTTTAGAATGAAAACATTTAATTTGAAAATGTGTTGAACTATTCTCCACAATCTATATAAAGAATTGCAAAAAAGAGTACCTGTGAAATATGTATTGCTTAGTAAAAAGAAATCAGACTTGCAATTAGGCCTCTTTAATTGTGCGCTACATATATATTCAGTTTAGATGAAACTCTTGAAATTGTTATAAAACTTATGAAACTGTTATAAAAATAAGATGTATATGCAGAGAAAATTATGTCCTGTGTTGAAATACTTGAGTAAAAGAATGAGCAGTTCTGACATTTCCAGGATTCCCTGTGAATCTGGGGTAACTTAAACTAAGTTTTCTGAGTGATCTCGCAAAAAAGATATTCCTTAATTAACCTTTATTCCTTTACTAAGGTATTCCTTTATTCCTTATTAAAGATATTCTCTGAAATTCTTTTGTTATTCACTTTTAATAGTGACATAAGAAAATTTATTGTTAAATTCATTCTTGCATTTATATTTGTCTTTTTCACTGGATATGGGTAACAGATTTCATATATTTATATGGACAGTTTATCATCCTAGACAAAAATATGCAATTTTATTTAATTATCACATAGAATATGAAAGTGGGAAGTGACTTAGTGATAGTTTTAATTCATTGCTTTAAAAATTTTTGAAAATGAAATCCAAAGAGAATAATTGTGTAATACTACAAAGCTAATAGTATCTTATTTAGGGATCAAGGTAAAATACTTTGTGCTCATGACCAGCAGTCTTTCCCTATCCTGAATGATTAGCCTATGTTCAGTTTCACTTTTCAGGTATCCATCTAGTTACACTGCTCAATGCCTGAATCAAATTGTCATATTTAAACCACATAACATCGTTGTCAGGTGTCATGGTTTATGTCAGTGGTGCTCAAGCCTAATGAATTATGGACTTGACCAAATCTAGCATTTGTGATTGATTCATTGTCTAGTGACCAGATTGGTGATGTGCATGCTTCACCTCCCTGGGGTGGAGCCAGGATACAATGTAATGGCTGGAAGAAGATCTCTCTCTCTCTCTTGCTGGCTTACCCTTGCTGTTTGCAGCAGCCATGAACAGTGGCCCTGCCATGCCACCCTGCCTTGGAACCAACTGAGTATGGACTGAAACCTCCAAGAACTGTAAGAAATAAACCTTCCCTTCCCTAACTTTGGGCACCAGGTATTTTGTGTCAACAATGAGTAAAAAAGTAACTAAGACAGAATTTGGTATCAGAGGAGTAGGTTGCTGTGACTGTACCTGACCATGTGGTTCAAGAGTCTTTGGAAATGGCTTATGGGCAGAGTATGGAAAGGTTCAAAGATGTCACCTGAATGCATAGAGCTAGAACAGCTTAGGCTGTTCTGTAAAGGACATTTTCCTCAAAACTCAGGAGGCCAGAAGCCTGATAGCTTGCCAGTAAAGACCAAGCTCAGAAGATTACTGCTGGAAAGAAGTGCTGAATTGATTGCTGGACTCCAGTTGATGTATGTTCGGGCTTGGCAGAAAGTTTGTCTGCATTTTGCTCATGTCTAGAGACTTTGCTTGAGACTAAGATTAAGGGTGGTGGACTGATTAATCTGTAAGGAGAAATTCAAAGGCAGCTGAATGTTGAAGTGATGGTATGGCTATTATTGGGGGGTTTTTAGACAGATTTATGTTGTGAATCAAGAGCAAAGAGCCCACCAGGATGATTTAAAACATTGTGAGTTTGATCAGAAAGCTTGGGACTGTAAAGGTTGAGCTGAGACTTTGATTGCTAAGAAGGAACAGAGAAATAAAAAAGATAGCCTGGGGGCATCCCAGAAAGCAGCTGGTCTCCATCTTTTGTAGCCTCAAAACTGCAAAAGTGAAAGACTTTGTTTAGAGGAGAAAGCTCAGAGCACCATGCTCCAGAATGGTGGCGGAGGCCACATGAGGTTCCAAAATAGTGGCAGCACCTACACCATGTTCCAGAATGGCGGCAGCAATATGAGGTTCAAAAATGGCAGCAGCAATACCAGGTTCCAGAATGGCAGCAACATAGAGAAGCTTTTCCTCACAGTCAGGTTCACAGTGCCCAGCAATCCAGGCACTCGACCTCCACAACCAAGAGACAGAAAAGCCTGGCTACCACTCCAGCTCACAGCAAACTTTGGCAGCATCTGTGTGGCACTGATTTTAGGTGCAAGGAAAATGCACAAATTCTGAGGGTAAGATGGCTTCCATGCCAATTGGAAAAGGCCTAGCAGGCCAAGCAGTGTGCCCCTGAGAGGGAACTATGTAAAGATGTAATGGTGAAGCCAAAGGCGCAGTGGAGACCCCAGAAGTTTGGAAAAGCCAGGAACTTGGATCATCGAAGGAAAGCTGCAAATATTGAGCAGAGGGGGCTTAAGAGAGAAGTTGCAGGAGTAAAAATCCCTGGAAGCACTGTGGACATGGAATCACCCAAGCCTTTTGGAGCTTGCAATCAGATTGCTTCAAATGCTGAGCATGGAACTCTAGGATTTAATGTTCACTCTGCTGGATGTTGGACTTTGTTTCCAGTGCTTTTCATTCCCCTATTTGTAACTTTTGGAATGTAATGTTTATCTTGTGCCTTGGCAGTTTGGAAATGTATAACCTTGTTTCATTTGAACAGGGGGTTACAGTTAAGAGTTTGCTATAGATCTCAGAGGAGACTTGGGACTTGAAATTTTCAACAAGGCTGAACCTGGTGGGACTTGGGCAACTCCTAGAGATGGACTAAATGTTTTTTCTACGAAGGATGTGCATGAGTCTTTGGGGACCAGGGGTGGAATGTCATGGTTTATGTCAGTGGCCCCCAAGCCTCATGAATTATGGGCTTAACCAAATCTAGCATTTGTGATTGGTTCATTGTCTAGCACTTCGATTGGTGATGTGAGTGTTTCACCTGCCCAGGGGTGGAGCCAGGATATAATGTATTGGCAGGAAGGTGTGTCTCTCTCTCTTGCCGGTTTAAGCTTGCTGTTTGCAGCGGCCATAAACTGTGGCCCCACCATGCCACCCTGCCTTGGAGCCCACTGAGTATGGACTGGAACCTCCAAGAACTGTAAGAAATAAATCTTTCCTTCCCTAATTTTGGGCATCAGGTATTTTGTCTCAACAACAAGAGTGACAAATATCTAAGACATCAGGTGTGTGTCATTCTCATTTTTACCAAAATAAGAAACTGAGTCCCAGATTCAGTCATTTTTCACCCAGATAAGTAACAGAGAAAAAAAGAACAAAAAATGGTAGTTTTGAAAACTTCCTTTTCTTTCCCCTACCACATTCTGCTTCTTTTCACTGACATTCACTTTGCAATATTGAATGGATTGATAATGATCTTCCAGCACCCATCCTGTGTTTCAAAAATGCTAATACTGATTTCAAAGAGATGTGATATTCTGAATTAAAAAATGAGTTGCTTTCCTTTTTTTGTGAGTTGTCCAAATAAAGGTTCATAAGAAGAATCTTGACAAGAATAATTACAACCTGCTCATTTCCCCCTTTATTTCATCAACAGTCATCCCAGAATATTCTGAGAAGGAACGCTTGAGGAACAGAGCCTGACAGTTATGGCTGTGCACTGAAGTGGAAGGCCAGTGCTCAGTCCATCAAGATGACCCTGCAGTAAAATGCCAGTATGGTCTTTTCTCAAGTCATTGGCATTTTACCAGCTGCTTGTAGTAAATAATGGGAAAACAATAATATACAGTTACATATCAGAATCAGAAAATGTCACTAGATGATATAATCATTTCTTTGAAAAACAAGAGAGTCTTTCAAAACAGGGTATGTCATGCACACACTGATGAAATTGTGCAACCATTTCATTTGTCTTGCCATAAAAAATCTATTTTAGTTTTAGAAATTTGCATGTCATAAAAAATGAGGCAGTATATGTTGCCCGTTATTTTTGAGGAGTACATTTCACATTTCAAATTAACACCTGAATTACTATTCTTTGCCCATATTTATGACTAATGATAGGCAAATTTCTCAATGTTCTGATCACTTTATCTGAGAAATGAGACTAATGCTTCATTTCTTTATCCTCAAGTATATGCGAGATGTGTAATGAGTTGGGGGTATCCAGAGAGCATTTAGTATTTAGGATTCTATTAAGGAAAGAGCAAGGTGTCATTATTTATCATGATTTGTCTTTATCCCAAAGTAGAAAATAATCTACAACAGAAAGGATGAGATTTTGGTGGTATTTTTCTGCCTTTTGGTTTTGTACGAAATTTTTATATAGGCTTGTGGGGTAATACAATTGTTTTCTCAGGTCTCTACATGTTTTGTCTTAAACATATTCTTCTGTGGCCTCCACTTTATATAGTGTCATTCACTTTACATAAGACTAATAATGTTGGTTCTATTCCAAGAAATGCTAGTGGATATTTATATTTTTAAAAATTTTGCTGTAAATTCCAGCTGTTTTTATTTTAGTTCATTAAGAATGTAGTCATCCTTTTCAGTGTTTCCAGAAACAGCTTGAAATTTACGTTTTAAATATATTACAATTACTGGGATTTGACATAGTTATTTTAAAATCTATGTCAGTAACACAGTAATAAAATTCAAAATATCACACACTCACACACAGAGAGACAGAGACATAGAGATAGATCTGCTAGAAATCATAGAAAAAGAGAAATTTAATGCCTACTACAATAGTAAGAAAATGCATAAATCATTTTTTGTTGCTAAGATGAAGTTTATCTCCCTGATTTCTAACAGAGGAGTTTCCTTTAGTAAATTTAAGGCATTAGGAATAAGAAAAGTAATACAAAGCACTATGATTTTCAGATAACCTTGTAGCTTGGTATCTTCTAGTTTATTAAGATCAGCATGATTTACCATAAGATCTCCAGGTCCGTACTAGCATCAGTTTTTGTTTTTAGGTTACTTCGAGTTTTATTTGTTTGGAATTTGTGCCTCTTGAAAATTACCTCTAAGCAATATATTTAATAGAAACAGTTATGGGCTTTGGCAAATGATGCAAGGATGAACAAGGCTTGGCCATAAAGCAACTGACTCATTTGTTTTGCATCCATGACGTCACTGATGCTTTAGATTTGCCCACCAGAAGTACTGTTTCCAGGAGCCCTGTTATTGCTTGTCGTTTCCAATTTTACTCCATGTGATTGATCTATTTCTGAATAACCTTTTTTAATTCCTCAAATCAATTAATGTGTTCTGTGCTCAGAATTCAAATTGACTTACAATCTTCAAAAACCTCATAATGTGAGTGACAATGGAAGGAGTGATAGCTTGTGACCAGTCACTAAACCCATTCATACTAAAGGGTTTGTGTGATCGGTTAGCTTTGAGCATTGCATATAATTTTTATTTCAAAATAAGGGATTAATTTACGATTCCAGTTGCCTTTGGGTTCATAAGAATTTTATGAAGTGGAAAATCTGGGTGATAGTGAGTTTAATCAGTCCTAAATTATTGAAAAAGTTATTCTAAGATTTGGGGCATCCTGAAGTGTTTAGTAATGTCTTGAATGTTTTCCCAAACAGAAAAACATAAGGAAACATATTAGTCCGTTGAATTTACTGTATGTCTGTTCTTCACTATTAAATGTGGTTCATCTCTTGAAGAACTGAAATAAATACTCAAAAAAGTCTTGTCACCAGAAATCACACCTGTTTCCTTCATAAATAACACAAAACAATATAAACATTATCATGACCATAAGGAAAATTTTAAGCATATTAGTCTACATATGATTACTAATTAGATCTAATTATATTTATAGTTATTTAATACTGCCTATACTAACATCATAATTTACTAAAGATACTGAGTTAGTTTTCTGTTTCTATAATAGAAATCCAAGATAAGCAAATTCTAAATAGAAAAGGTTTAGTTCTGCTCATCAATTCTGGAGGTTTCACTTTACAACTGATTTTGAGTCTCCACACAGTTGAGAGTATGTAACAGAGCAGACAGACTCACCTAGCAGCTGAGAGTCAAAGGAACAAAAGGCAATGGAAAGGAAAAGTCTGGGATCCCAAGATTTCAAGCGCATGCCTTGAAAACCTCCCAGTGGGCTCCACTTCTGCGAGTTTCCACCTCCGTCCGATAATGCTGCTCTGAAGATCAAATTTCTAATTTGGACCGTGGGGGGAAGAGTTAAGATCTGTACCACAGCAGGCATTAGCAAGCTTCAATTTTTATACTTAATGGCTTTTAGCTTCAATGTGAGACCATTAAGAGAAGTTTGAAATCTGACTTGAAAAATATGAAAATTGTGCTCTTTGTCTTTATGGATAGTAAAGAAAAAAGCACTCTGCTATGAAAAATACCAGTATATTAACTAGTTATAACTAGCTCATTAAAAATTAATATGTTTTTCCAAAGATGTAGAAGGACATGGGCTTGACTATTTAGAATTTTCTCATATTGAAAAGAGAAATTTTATCTAGAAATTCATAGGGAGAAAATAGTGTAAACTCTGAGGTATTCAAAACTTTATCCACCAAATGATATAATAGAAGTATTATAATAGTAATTTAAAACAGTAAAATGAACAAACAGTAAAATGAGCAAAACAGTTTGTGTATATCTTTCCTAAAAAGAAAGAACATACATTTTTGAAAGAACAATATATATCTTATAAAATATACATGAAATAGATGTTTAAATAGATTGATAATAACTTTTAAAAACAGTATTCTTGAGCTGGAGATATAGCTCAGCATGACACAGCCTGCCTGGCAAGTACACGGTCCTGAGTTCAATTCCCAGTACAAAAAAAAAAAAAAAAAAGAAAGAAAGAAAAAGAAAAAAAAATAAATTCCATTTCTTAAAAAAAAAAATCCTACTTAATACTACTTAATAAGACTAAATAGTAAACTGATGCCAGTTAATAACAGATCGGTGTCAAAACTTAGAGGTTATGTAATGTTTGAAGAAGTCTTTCTGATCTATGGTTTGCTTTCCTCCAAGTGAAAATTTAGGAAAGGAGACCACTTCCAATTTGTGCCTTCATCGTCTTCTGAGGGAGACAACTCCCGTGACTCCCTTTGAGTCCAAAACAATTACTGTGACTTTGATTATTTGGAGACTCATTTCCTTACACTGATATGTAAAAAGCTGGCTCATTCTATTCTTTATAGTGCTCATTCTATTCTTTATAATTTTTTCTCATTTAAGCTTGTCATAGAGGATTCACTACCCAAAGGTGCCTGGAGGCCATACAGCCAAGTCTAGCCCTGCTGGAGCTACAAAACAAGGAAGGGAGAGATGTGGAGACAACTCCAGTGACTCCCTTTGAATCCAAAACAATTACTGTGACTTTGATTATTTGAAGATTCATTTTCTTATACTGATATGTAAAAAGCTGGCTAGAGTATTTTCTTCTCTCTTCAGTTGGCTCTAAGCATTACAAATAAGGCTAGCCAAGGTGATAACATGCAATCTCTATAGCCAAAAACAGTCCTGTTTCCTCAAATAGTGCTCTCAGTGCTATACAAATAAGTACAAGATAGGAGCACTCAGGATGTTAGAGCAAATAGCTCTGGGAATGTCAAGTGGCTATGAGCCTCGAGATAAAAGGTTATGACTCCCCAGGGCCCAAGAGTTTACATATCAAAACCAAAGTGATAGCCCCCCCCAAAAAAAACAATTCCACTGCTACCTTAATTGGGTTATGTAAATTGATCCTTCTATATATCTTTATCTCTGTAATTTACAGAGATGCCAATCTTGCACCTGGCCAACCAGCTCAAGTTACGTCGTACCACCCTCACTGTCACTCCTCCCCAAGCCACCCTCCTTCTTCGTAAGATAATAAATGCTGGGAGAGGCCTAGGATCAAGGCCTTTGTCTGCACATCCTCAGAAGGATTGGACTTAGGACCCCTTGGCTGCCCTTAACTTGGAATATGTCTTGGTGTTTTTACTCTCACTGTGGGTTGCATTGGTGGTAGATTGAAATTAAATTGCTGGGATTCCAATGACGTCTCAATGGGATTATAAATATAACTTCTTGGATTGTGAGGAAAACTAGAAAGAGGAGTACAATACTTGGATGGCTGAAGTCATTATTTGGGTTTACAATAATCTTCAACCATATCGAACATCTAGTTTCCAAGATTGCATGCTTTAGCAGGGAATCAAAGGTTGATGATTTTTTTTTTGTATTGGGGATCAAATTAAGGATCTTATGGTTGCCAAGCAGGGGTACTGTGCTGCTGAGCTACATCCTTGATGCAGGATGATGATTCTAGTGGGCCAATTTGAGTCCAGCACATATCACTCATAATCACATCTCATTGACTGGAATTTGCCAATTGTCCATATTACCTTCAAGAATGACTGGAAAATAGTCATGTGCTATGCCCACAGGAGGAAATATGTTTGATGGCACCTAACAGTCCTCACCACCAACAACAATGAAAATAATAAATGAATTTACTACTTGTTCCACCTAAGTAAATACATAAATAGGGAATTAAAGTGAATACATTTTGGATGCTTCTTAAACATTTTGCAAATTGCACTTTAGACCATAATTAACTAATATTTCAGGGAAACTGAAAAATATTATGTTAGTAATACCATAAGTAAATACACATTTCGAGTTCTCAACTTGGGTTAGTTTCTTTTTATTTGTGTTTTTATCCTTATAGCTAACAAAAGAGCTTGAATTAGGACCAGGGACGTATGTCAACTATGCCTTTTCTCATAGTTTATATGTGCTTGTATTTTTACTTTTGTCTTCAAACTCTGGTTTCTTTGCAGGAGTCTCTTTTAAGTCTCTTTTCCATTTTCTCAGTTGGGCAAGTGTGTGTCTAAACTAAATGAAATAATTCTTGAATCCACTTAACCAGGCAATCAGTACATCAGAGTGTATGGTCAATGCTCCTTGATTTGTGATCTTCCCTCAAATCTATCCTCTTCAGCATTGTGAATGTGACCATCCTATATAGGAAGGAGGTGGTGGTGCTAGGCTAAGTGTTCTGAAACAGTAGTTGGGCTTAATTTCTTCTTTTTTTTTTTATTTAGACAAAAATCAGTGTAGAGTCCTGATGTTTTTCTGCATTCTACTGATTGCCTACTGCTTCCTTTAAAGTATGTACTTGTGATATTAGAGTCCATTTAGTTTAATGAAGGGAAATATTGAACCATGTTCACTTGCCAATAAGAGAATATAGTAAACAGATGACAAATTTTAGAGGAATGGGAGTTTAGGTCAAATGAAGCCTTTAGCTGACATAGTGTTGATTGGAAAAAGCTTTTTGTTTAATGTGGTGTTGGATTTGTTTCTACTCTTCCTTAAGATAATCTGATTATATTTTTTTCATTTTCTTTTAATCTTAGTAATAAAAATTGCTGAATCATGAATAGCATTGTCTTAGTTACTTTTCTCATTGCTATGACGAAATACCAGATGCTCCTAAGTTAAAGGAGGAAAGATTTACTTTAGCTCACAGTTTATGTTTTACTTCATAGTTGGCTAACACCAAGGCAGTGGGATGCAGCTGAAGGGCATGGCAGAGGAGAAACAATCTGTAAGAGGAAGAGCATAAAAGAAGAAGTAGCAGTGAGCCTTCCTTTCCCTTTTTATTTGGTCCAGGCTGTAAGCCTATTGATTGGTGCCACTCACACCCAGGTGGGTCTTCTGCTGCTAATAAATCTATGCAGCCACACCTAGAGTCACATCTCACCTGATCAATGGACTAATCCAGTTACTATATACCCATAATTCAGTGTCACACACCCATGATCAAGCCATTTCCCAAAAGTCCCACCAGTGAGCCCAGGAAAATTTGAGGGAACATCTAGATACAACTGATGCCAAGTTGAAACTCTTCATTTTTATGGACATTCTAAGCAGCATATTCTTACAAGAATGCTAATACTCACCATATTCAGGGTTTTTAAAAAAGAATTTGCCTTTCTACTCACTTTAAATTTCAAATTCTAAGCAGTTGCTCCTTTAGTGAATGTTGGACTTCACAGTTCTCTGCTACAAAATGACATTGCTGTCAACATCAGACCACAGATGGGACAGGGATTAAAATGGACCTAAAGGTGGTCACAGTGGTCCACAAGGCCTGTGATTTCAGCCTCTTAGGAGGTTGAAGCAGGCAATTTGCACAAGCTTAGCTGGGGCAATTTAACAATTTATCATGAACCTTTCTCTAAATAAAATATTAAAAATATTACAAATGTTGATCAGTGTGAAGGCCCCATTTCAATCCCTAGAATTATAAAGGGAAAAAAAAAAACTAAAATGTTCCTATTGCCTACTGTTGTAAGTATGATAACATTGTAGCAAAATGCAGGTGCTCAAGTGTTTGTGATAATGCTAATGTACAAAGCACGTTTATATATGTTGAAACAATTATTATTGTATTATAGTTGCCTACCGTATTCAGTTTAGAAATATGTTGTACAGGTTTGTAGCTTGTATATAATATATAGTCTAACAAAAACCACAAATTTGAATTTAACATTTTTTATGTCAGTGGGATTACAGATTTAATGTCTGTAACATTTAATGTCTATAACATAAAATTGATGCACCAATATTTTTGGTACTAGAATCATATAGAAATTCTCTTGTGCAGTTGGAGGGAGACTATCTTGTGCAGTGATAGTCAAACATATAATGAATGTTTAAATTTAAAAAAAAATAAAACCTTACTACAGTAAAACAAAATGAAACATGCTGTTAACCCCTCCACATACTCTCCCGTCACTTTGTATACATAGCCCTTCCAGACCTCCTCTGTCCAGAGAAATTCACATTTGTAATCCCAGGGAAAAGTTATTGGAATTCCAGTAAGTAATTCCAGTCTACTACTTCCAGTGTAATCCATGTTGAGGGTAGACAGTAAGACGCATTTGCAGTTGTGGAGTGTTAGGGGGTTCCAAAGTCCAGTTAGAACAAAGGCTAAATGGAACAAAGGTCATGACCCAGGGCCAAACCCAAGTTTTATTAATTTGTGAAGAGAGGAGTGGCTTGGGGGTGAGCGGCTGTGAGAAAAGCTGGAAGTACAGGAGTCCTGTGAGCTGGGCTTGGTAGGAGGCCTCAGATCATCTCTGCAGTATGCAAAGAGAGAGATGCAGAAAGAGTAATCTGAATAGCACAGATTGGGGCAGTATCTAGATTGGGGTGGGTACTTTAATTTTGATATGTAATCATCATGCCCCGAGGTGTCATGGCTTCTTTATCAAAGCCCAGTCTCAAAAACAAAAAAACAGAAAAACCCTCCTTCTTAGCCAACATTACAGTGTCACTTGGCCTAGCTCAGGCACACTACTTGGGAGCTTTAGTGAGCATCACTGACCTCTGACACTGCTTCAAGGACTACACAGCAGCACCATTTGCATTGCTTAAGGCCAGTTGATGGGAGCTCTGTACTTATCAATACACAGAAGTAAGGCCAGATGCTCTACTTGGAAGGAGAGCCATCCTGGTGGTCCTCCACAATTTTGAACACATTTATCCCATTGTTCTTGTTATCTTCCTAAGCATGTCGAGAATTCTAACTTGGGAGTAAATGATTTCATCTTCCTTCATGACAGCACTGTTACTGTGAATGGTTTTGTGATTTTTGTCAAATAAAATCATACTGGTATGTCCTCTTCCACTTCCTTCACCTTTATCTGAAACCTTGCAACTTCTGGCTATTCCACAAAGTTGAAATGACTGTGAAGGGTTAACCTTTAAAATCAATTCAGGAGATCAAGGAGGCAAAGACAGCTCAACTAAAGACACTCAAGAGTGAAAACTTCCAGAATTTCTACAGAAAGTGGCAAGGATAGGATTACCGTGTATAAAATGAGGGAGATTATTCTGAGAGGGTCCCTGAAAATGCATTTTTTACTGTAATACATTTTTAAAATTTTAAACGTTCACCCTATTTTTCAAGCAAGAGAAACAATCTTAGAGCACACAAATGTGCTTCTTATAACTCTTTGTGGTAATATCCTCCCACTGAGATAAGAGGTGCTTGCTAAGTTAGTAAAAGCATTCCTTCCTTACTGTAAGGAACTGATAGAAAATATTTGAGGAGATAGATATATTTAACCTGATTTAAATAGCATACAATCTATAGATGTATCAAAAATTATATGACACCTCATAATATGTACAATTTTATGTTTTTCTGTATCAGTTAAAAATTGCTGATATAGCCAAAAATACTGATAACTACTTAAAATACTGATAACTAGAAATAACAATTATAACTTAAAAATACATTTCTACCATTGTCGAATACTATACTGCTTCTCTTATTGTTTAATTTAGAGTTGTTTGAAATTTGGAAGAGATGGAGAAAGAAAATTGGAATGAATTTTTATTCAGACAAACTGAATGTCCCTTGTCTCATAAATGCTTTTGGATGACAATGAATCCTGATTTTTAAATATGTAGGCTCATTCCTTAATACAAATTGTAGAAAAAATTGCTGAAACATTCTCTGAGGAAAGCCAAATTTCTTCTGAAAAATAAAGACAAAGCCCCTCTTCTTCAGCTTGATTTATAGACATTATTAAAATATTTCCTAACAAATAGTTGGAATCATGTCCATATACAAGATGAATAGATGATTCAGTGACCAAGAGCTTGGCTTGATAATTTGGAGGCACAAAAAGGTAGTGTAAAATAATTTTAAGATAGGTATAACCTACTATTATCCTGGCCATAGAAGTATCTCAATTCCAGTCATAGGATGTCTATTTTTTACTTCATTTCTGAATTCTGCTTCAGAATATGGCTAAAAATAGATATTCTGTCATGATATCAAAGAAAATGTGTAAGTTTTGCCTTGAGAATCTTTAAGTGTTGATGAGTCTATAAATAAAGTAATAAATATAATAATGAATATGGTATTTGCATGTATTAACTAGTGCCAGCCAAGACCCAGTCTGGATATCAAGTCCTAGTCACAAACACATGTGTCTCTGGCAGCTGGTCCCCTTCTGTTGCTCCCACCTTTGAATCAGAATGTGCTTTTGCCATTTTGACATCTCTATGGTATCTCATTCTTCTGCAGACACTGACTGCACAGCTGATTAGACTTGATCATTCTGATAATCCCTCGCTTATTTGACAGGTGATGGGTGGATCCTTAAAAGTGGTGATTTGATTCATTAAAAACTCTTTTGTTTCTTGCTGTTTAGTGTATTCACGTCCTTTACAAGTGTGCAACAAATTACTTTGTTCTTCCTTGTATTACCCACAAAAAAACACTGAAACATAAATACCCTAACATATTATTTAGTTATTGCAATAGTTTTGAAATTCTGTTGCTCTTCTTCCACTGTCATCTGATACAAAAAGCCCTGATATGTTTGTTTAGCTCGAGACCCTTGAACACATCAGATGTCATGAGGCACTACAGCCAAGGTAGGATGATGTAGATGGTGAGTGCTTCACTAATATTAACAGACATGTCCATCCATAAGATATGTGAATCATGTCATTAAGAGGACAAACAGTAGGATACAAGCAACAAGTGTAGTGAGACAAATGTGGAGAATAAGTACATGTTAATATTACTTTACCTGTTAATAGCTGCTTATTCTATTAGAAGGAAAA
Source organism: Hydrochoerus hydrochaeris (assembly GCA_004027455.1). Taxonomy (NCBI): domain Eukaryota; kingdom Metazoa; phylum Chordata; class Mammalia; order Rodentia; family Hydrochaeridae; genus Hydrochoerus; species Hydrochoerus hydrochaeris. Next base: position 353,686 of record PVLA01000012.1, read on the forward strand.
GACAAGGAAAAACTGAGTTGTAAAATTCTATATTATAGCCTAGAAGAATAAGCTTGCCTCTAGGCTTCATAGAGCCACTTGAATTGGAGCATTATTTTTCTTACCTGTGGCGCTTCTCTAATCTGAATGCCCTCATCTGTGAAATATCAAGGTAGAGCTTCTAAAGCAGATGAACCTTAACTTTCACAATTTCAGATGCCAATGTAGGTACAGTTCAGAAAAGACTGAAAGCATATGGCGTGAAGCTGAAAATGGCAGCATCATTTGGGAGAAAAAGAAAATATACAGTAATATATCCTCACACAGATTCTTTTTAAGGGCTTATTTTAATTTTAAATGACACAATAATTGTTTATGTATTTTAATAGAATGATAAGTGAAGTCACGTGACTAGCGTGAAACAGAGTCAAAGAATTTGTGTGCTAAAGGCTACACTGAGAATTTCCAAGAGCAGTTTCACTCTAAAAATATGGATCTGATTTTGCCACCTGCTGTCAGATCTAACCTACTTTTAAAATTTCTGTTTAAATATTTGATATACTGTTCAGAAATGGAACATACTCTAAATCATCCTTTAATTCACTAAAAACTTCGCTTTTCAGTCAGAACAGAACTGAACTGAGTGAAAGGAAATTATGCTGGCTTTTTTGATGATTGATTCTGTAAATCCCTGGAATGTGAATTGTTGAACAAACTGGGCAGAAATAACATCTTTACAGTCTTGAGAATTCCGGTCCAAAAATCTGGTTGTATATGATCTCCATTATTCAGATCATCCTGTATTTTCTTCATTAAAGTTTGTAACTTTCTCTGTATGCCATCCCTCATGTTGTGCTGTGGTTATTTCTGATAATATCAATTCTTGGTTATCATGAATATCTATATTTTAAACTATTTCTTATTGGTACTGATCCATTGTTAGATTTTTTTATCTAGTATTCTCTTTCTCTTTCACTTTAATAGTAATTCTACTTTCTTTTAGTTCTTTTGTATTTTCCTGAGAATTTTATTCTTATGAACAATTAGATAATGAAATGTTTGTCTTTTTCATAATTTGTATCTATTCTTTATTTTTTAATCTAATTTATTGAATTTATCCTGCAGTCAAAACCGGCTAGCAGTGAAGAAGTGTCACAATGACAGCATTTCTTTGTCCTAACATGAAGACATGAATGAGATAGAGGCTCATCTCTTTCTTTCACTTCTTCCTTCTTTCCTCCCTCCACGCTTTTCTACCAAGCAGAAAATGAGAGCTTTCACTGAAAGAGGACTGGGCTGATTTGCTTCTTTTGGAAGAAATAACATTTTCTTATGGCCATCCCAGGAATGTTCTATGTTTATTTTTTTCCACATAAGTGATCCTTTAAACTGGCTTGTTACTACAAGCATTACCTAAATTATGCTTAATACAATAATGTACCATGAGATAAAGACAAGTTGACATTTTGTTTGCCTTTACAGAAAGTGAACCCATGATGTTATGTTGTCATTAAGCTGTTATTATAATGTCACTATCAGATTCCACTTCTTACCCCTGTTATGTTACCTGAAATCAATGGCTCCTTTTCCCTGTTTTTAATAGAATGGTAAGTGAAGTCACATAACTAGCAGGAGAGTGAAACAGAGTCAAAGAATTTGTGTGCTAAAGGCTACACTGAGAATTTCTAAGAGCAGTTTCACTCTAAAAATTCTAACTTGAGAATGCTAGAAAAATATTTATATCACAGAAATTCTTACAATTATGAATCAAATAACAATAAATGAAACCTAAGGAGTGTTTTTCTTAGATAACAAGATCATATTCTAAATTGAAATTTTAGAGGTGGTATGTTAATGTGTGGCTTCTGTCCATATTTCCAAGTGTTGCTGTTCTGGGGAGTTGAGCTTCCGGAAGAGTAGCATGTTGAGCTAAATCCTCATTAAGAGAAATACCTCTAAATCTCACAAAAGCAACCTCTGTGACAAATTCCCTTTCCAAAGGGAATGCTTATGGTGAGTGGAGCTGAAAAGACTAGAACATGTACCTCACTACAACAGCTAAACCACCACTCTCTGACATTTTTTATTAATAGTAAGTTTAACTGTTTTTTAACTCAATGTTCATGCCTGAATGTCCTTGCTGTCTTTATTTAATTCACTATATCTAATTATTTACCAGTCAAGAGAGAGCTAACTACGATATCATCCAACACTGTATGAACCACTTCCTGAGTTCACCTGTATTTATCATTTTAGTGCATGTTTAGTCAATACTTCTCATTCCTTTTGGTGGTATCTCTTTCCCTTAAACTGGCTGAACCTTAATTGTCACTTTGATTAATGTTTTTGCCTGCTCTGGGATTGGGAGTAAGCATCAGAAGCTATAGCCTTTGGAACTCTTCTGTGGACTGAATTTCTTGATAACCTCCAAGAAAATGTTTAGTCTGCTAACAGGATAAGTGTCAGTAAAAATTAAACACAGAACCCACGTTCTTATGAAGCCATGTTAAAAAAAAAATGCAGCCTTAAGCAACACTGCCACTTTTTGCTGAACAGAATATGGGGCAGCTTTCAAACTTGTCACTGATAGAAAATAAAAGCTCTGAAACCTATAACAGATAACAAGTTCCTTGAAGGATATTAAATGCTTTGTTAGCGAATTAGTGCCAGATATAGTTACTGCTAAAAGACATTTGGCAGTTGAGATATGTGTTCAAATTATGATACTTAGAAAAGGAGTGGTAATAAATGTCAATCTAATGTTGATTCTGGAAACCCTTAACTGCTTAGCTAAATATTAAGCTTGCATCATTTAATCCCTTCGCATCAAATTTACCACGTAATTTTTATGAGATAAAATCTAAATTATCAAAAAACTTCCTAAGTCCTATGAGATACCACATTAGTAATATATGTTGATTAGTTCTCATTTATTGTTCATTCACTTCTGCTCCGTTGTACATAGCTCAGTACTAAAGATTGCTTCTCCTAACTTGATACTTATAGGCAGTTCCACACTTGCTTTGTATTTCTCACCCCTGATGCTGTTTACTGCAAAGAGCACTAAGGTGTTAGTCTGTAAATCCTTGAGTAGACTGGCAATTTGAGCTGCTGACAAGTCTGCTCTTTCTACTGATTCATATGCTTTTGTTTGGACCTGAAAAAAGTAACAGCTGTTTATTTGCATGCTAGTTCCTATGATTCTATGCTTTGACTGGGGAGGCTCTCTGGCACACATTCATAATTCAGTAATTAAATCCCATGATTTAATAAAATGGGATATTTTGACATTTTGACGTGACAGCGTGATATTTCCAGAGAGTTTTTGCAGAGTAGTTTTGAAATTTTTCTTTTTTCCTTTTAGGTCACAACACTGGTCAACACAAGCAACAAAGGCCCATCTGGTAAAAAGAAGGGGAGATCAAAGAAAGCCCATGTCCTGGCTGCATCTGTAGAGCAAGCTACTCAGAACTTCCTGGAAAAGGGCGAACAGATCGCTAAGGAGAGTCAAGATCTCAAAGAAGAGCTGGTGGCGGCTGTGGAGGATGTACGCAAACAAGGTACATGTTGAGCAGCGATGTTGATCAGGAAGGCTGATCAATCACGGTGGATCTCTTTCATGGCCTTCATAGATACTTACTAAGAGGATTACTTTTATTTTTTCCCTCTGTGTCCACATCTGTCATTTTTAACAGGGGTTGGAATTAGAGACACGCATACAGATCCTTTTCTGTTGGCACAGTATAGCAGAGCTACAAATATCCACATCTGCTGTTCCTTCAAAATGTTTAAATTGTTGTCTTTCAGTAGATGAAAACAGGCTTCTGTGTCAAATCAGATGATGGAATGGAGAGACTTTGTGCTTAATCACAAAATAATTCAGGATTTTAAGGCTGGAGAGGGGAGAACATAATGCAATGTAAGAAAATTATTGTCTCTGTGTTTCCTAAATATATATTTGCAGTCCCCAGCTTTCCTTGAATAGCTAGCGAGCTAACTAACTGGCTTTTCATACTGTTTTTTTTAACATTTCAAAGTTTTTATTCACTGTAAAATAAACATATATAAAGTTTACCATGTAAATATTTTTCAAGTTTACAATTCAGTGGTATCAAATTTATTCATGTTTTGAGAAAATATCTCCAAAACCTTTTCATCTTACAAAGATGAAATTCTGTATGTATTAAATAATTCCCCATAACTGCCTCCCATGATCCTCTGGAATCCAAAATTTACCTTCTTTACTTAGGACTTTACTCCTGATGAAAGTTGAATCCTATAGTAATAGTTTTATTTTTTTTATGTCTGGCTTGTTTCCCTTAGTGTAAAGTACATGTTGTAGCATGTATCAAATTTTCCTTTGTTTTCATGGCCAAATAATATTTTACTGGATCTAGGTACCACATTTTATTTACCCTTTTCTCCATCCATGAACCCGTGGGTTGCTTCTACTGTTTTGCTATGCACATGGTAATACAAATATCTCTTTGAGCTCTTTCTTTGAACTTTTGAGTATATATCCAAAGGGAGTAGTGCTGGGTCATATGGTAATTACATTTAAAATTTTTGGAGGAACCTTCATGCTTTTTTTTCAGTGAATGTACCATTTTATATACCTGTTCTCAGTTTACAGGGCTTTCAAATTTTCTATGTCCTTTGTTTTGGTTTGCCTATTTTTTTTTATCATACTCATTGTAATTTTTGTGAAATGATACCCAATGCGGATTTAATTTATGTTTCTCTAACAATTAGTTATGCTTAGCATTGTTTCATATGCTTGTTAGCTATTTATATCTTATTTGTAGAAAGACTTATCCAAGTCTTTAGCTTATTTCTTACTTCATTTTGCTTTGTTTTGATTTGGGTTATAGAAGTTCTTTATATCAACACTATCCAATACCGGATGTCAACACTTTACTGAATACTTTGAAGTAAACTTTGCAAATATTCTGAAAGCATCCCTTTATGCTGTTGTGTCATTTGACACGGACTTTTAATTTTATTCTGTATAGAATCTTTAATTCAAAGTTTTAGAACTCTGAAGTCAAAGTGGACATATCATCCCCAGCATGGCACCCTGTCTGCGTTTCTTATCTCAGTGAATACTGTGTGCATCTGTTCAGAAATATCGATGTCCTTCGTGTTGCTTCCCTTGCCTTTCTAATACAGCCTGTTATACATTCCACAGACTTTTAAACTTCTAAATAGCAGTTTAAAGAATCATCTTCTGCCCCATCTATTCAAAAGCATGATTGTTTTTTTAAAAAAAAAATGACTTTCCCTTATGCGGTGCCCTTGTAAACAGTCAAGAGTGACTCACTGTGCAGATCCCAGCTCAAAAAGCACCTTCTTATGGAACTTTTCTCTGACACTCCTGTCATAGGAAGCCATTTGCTAATAAAGAAGATTATATTCAGAAATTATGGAAACAACATTTGGAAAAAATAACCTGTCTAAAAGTGCCTTTTTCGGCACCCAAGTGTGTCTTATTTGTTGTTATGCAGTTTAGGAATCAAATCTATTAGCTTTAATGTTCCCTAGTTTCAGATTTTCTTTCTCAGTTTCTTTTGTCTCTCTCTTTTCTCTCTCCCTGCATCTGTCCCTTCATCTCTGCATCTTCCCTCTTTCCTCTCTCTCTTTCTCTTTCTCTCTCTGTTGCAGACAGACTCCAGGACCTCATGCATTGTAGGCAAGCATTCCATCACTCACTCAGCTACTCTCTTGGCTTTGTTTATCCTTTCTTTAATCAAATAATAAGAAATACTACCATTCTTATGTTTTCAGCATAAATAAATGCAAGAATTTGTGATGTTATGGATGTCCATTTTCTTTTCTTTTCTTTTCTTTTCTTTCTTTCTTTCTTTCTTTCTTTCTTTCTTTCTTTCTTTCTTTCGCGGAGTACTGGGGAATTAACTCAGGATCTCATGCTTGTCAGGCAGACGCTGTGCTGCTGAGCTATATCTCCAGCCCCCATTTTCATATTTTTGATAAAGAACCATTTATTTTTGTTCTTTTTAAGTTTTGTAACACTCATAGTTATAATTATTTGTTCTGTCAAGGGTATGCCTAAAATTATCTTTTTATCTGTGCTATTATTATATCTAACATGATTAAACAGTTGTTTAAATTTCTTTATGATTTAAAAATACTGTATCTCTGTCAACCTAGGATGTACACTACATTAAAAAATACTCAGTATAAGCACTGATGGTTATACTGAGTATTTTTTACCCCAGAATATTCTCATAGCAATTTCCCATTATTCAAACGTACAATATTCAAAAAAGCCTTTAAACAAGACTGTGGTAGGATATATATTAAAATCATGTAGCAAAATTTTATTTCTAAAAGGAACTGTTGTATTTTTTGCCTGGGACCTTTTATTGTAGAATTTGGTAGAGATGGAATATCTGTGTAGATGGAATATGTGAGACAGAGAAAGAGAAATAAAGAATCAGAGACAGAGAGACAGTGACAGAGACAGAGAGAGAGATTTTATCATAACTAAACCGATTCACTCACTATATATTAGCTTCCTAAATTAGCACGGAACTTCTTCAGATAAGAGCAGTGGTCTACGCGTGGCGTTTTACTCCTGAAGCATCTGGCGTGGTGCAGCAGCATGTGGCAGGTGAGAATCATCAAGAAGGCTTTGGTGGGAAATCACCAGAGCCTTAGCATCTCAGGTAAGGTGCTAACCTAGCTTTGATACAAAAGCCAATTATTTAAAATAAATCATTTAAACATTTCAACATCAGTTTCTCCATTTTTCAAAGATAGATGATTGCTGTATTTCGACAATACAGTGTTTACTAAGTGAGGTCACAAGGATTTTTAAGGCCTTAAATGAAACATAAATGTCACCATAGATTTACTAGTCCCAACTTGCTAGATTTCCCTGTATCTGCTTGCAGTGGCTGCCCTTGCTATCTGTGAGCTGTCCTCAGGACTTTTAAGCAGAATGCTAGAGAGCTGAATCGGCATCCAGCGCGTTTCCCAAACAGGACTGAAGGTCCGCGTGTGGCTCAGACTTGGTGGGAGGTGCGTGGTCTAAGCTGTCTGTGAGTGGATAGCTGTGGGGCTGTGAATCAGAGTCAGGTTTCTGGAAAATGAGGAATGCAAGGGGGTTTTCCAGTCATGTCTTTACACTGAATCTCTGAGCCAAGGGAAGCGTGGAACAGAAGATACCGAAATGTGTTTTGTTTTTACCACCACCATCTTCCTGCACTATGGACTCTGCAGCATGCACGGATCTTAGTGCTCCTGAGACTTTGGTGAATGTAGAATGAGTAGGTTTAGAATCTCGATGTCTAGGCCTCACTCTGTCAGGTCAGTCAGTAGGAACCAGGCATGAATGTTTGAAGCTATCCTTGTAATGCCAGGTGCAATCTGAACAGAAATGGAATAATCCTTCTTTTGCTTCAATTCCACATGTATGGTTGAGCAGTCCTTGTTAACTAGAAAGCAGTATACATGAAGCCCATGCTGATAATCATTAAACAAGGTCATGAGCTTATAGCTTACTTAGAGGTAAGTGGATAAGACATACATAGGAAAAAATATGATCTTTCATACAAAAATGTAATGGATGGATATGGCCTATACCAAATAACATGTCACCAATTCTGATACATTGTATTCATTTTGGGAATATGTAGGTATATATTAGACAGCCTCAGTTCATATTTACAGAGTATTTACAGAGCTACAAAAAAAGTGTGTGGCTGAAATTAATCTAGAGTGAAGTGCTGTTTCAACTGAATATTAATTAAACTTTGTAAAGAGTAGCAGAGTAAGCATTTGAAGTGATATTCAAAAGCAAACATAAAATTATGATGTGGATAGTGGAGGGTGGATAGGGAAGCCACTGTTTGATGAGAGCTTTAACATTCAGGTGCAGTTAGATGTATGATAAGATGATGGGCAGAGAAAGTTCAGAGCAAGGCTGAGTGTACAGAATAGGAAAAACCACAAGAAGGACAAGAAGGACACAGAAAAAAAAGAAGCTACTAACTAGCTGCTTGTTGCCTATTTGAGTGATATTTCCAAACCTTATGGAAAGTTGACTGAATCAGAGAAAGACTGAAACCAGATGGATTTCCCAAAAGGATTACAGTGCTGTATTTAAGAATCCAGGGCTGGGTGGGGGGCAATGGGAATAGGAGAAAGAAGCTGAATGTTAACAGTATTGCAACAGCAACCATGAAAGAGTAAGATATTTTCCAGTTTATGGAAGAGAAGAGGCAAGAGTGAGCATTCCTGCTGCTTGTGAACAGGGAAGGGAAAACTAAGTGACGGGGGCTGGGGAGAGAGGGCCAGCTCCATTTTTAACACCGATGACTAGGAAACATTGCTGAACAGATGGTAATGCTATGGGACCAGGACTTTGATGAAATAGAGAAATTTAGGAGTGTATGAGTTGGATAAATGAAGCTCTGAGAAAGAGAGTTTCCATTAAATATGTGCCGAGGGAGAAGAGTAAAGGGATGAAAGTACAGTTTTGAAACAGTAAATTAAGATTAGAAAATAGCATAGAAATAAATTAAAAGGGGAAAGCATGCCCTGGAATGTAAGAGGAAGTGTCTTACTTTTGTTATTGTTGAGAAAAGTAACTAAAGTTTATTTACATCACTGTTTGTAGAGGCTTCAGTGTGTAACCTGCTGGCTCCAATACAGAGTAGCACATGGTAGAGGCTATGGTGGCAGAGGACAGCAAAAGCAACAAGAGAGGGAGAACAAGCCTCTTTCTATCCCTTATATCTATTGTAGCCGGTCTTCAGGGATTAGGGTGGTGCCAGTCTAGTTAGTGGACTGATGGAATGATCACCACCCATAATCCTTGCATCCTTAACCCCAGTGTTTGCACTACAAATCAATCACATATTCTAGATTTAGCCAGCTCTGAAAAACCCCTGTGAACATATAAGGCTTTGGAGGGGACATCTAGACATAAACCATAACAGAGAACAAAGACAATAAAATCCTGAAATCCAAAGAACAAAGAAATTTTATAAGGAGATAGTGATCTGATCTAGAATATTGTAATCATGTTAAAGTCTTCTGAGACTGTAGAAGATGAACAGTGAGGAAACACTAGGTTTTGATAGAAGAGTGTCATTAACTATATTTAAAGATTTATTTGCAGTTGCCCCAAGGGCAATTGTTAAATGATATGGCAAGGTAATTGCTGTACACAGGAAAGATAACTAAACCCTCCTTTGGTCACCACTGTGCTTTTACTTTTCTTTTAAAAATATTTATAATTTTAGGGAATGTTGTAACTCAAATTTTATTTTATCATTTAAATTGTAGTATTTCTACTTTGCAAATTCAGTATTTATATATCTGGTCGTTCAGTTACTATGTTTGTGCCACATAGAATGCTACAGAATTTAGTATTTTTTCTTATTTCACATACTTCTCTTTACTCCTGTAGATAATTTATACTCACCTGAGAATCTGTATGTTATGAACATGTGCATTTCTGAAGTTTGGCACAATTCCTGGTACCTAGCACTTACTACATGCTTCAGAGAATTTGGTACAGAATAGAAGGAGAGAAATAGAGTACTAAAAAAACATTAAGAATAAATGGAATCTTTTTGATTTCATATGGTTCTCAGCCTATATTACATGTATTGAGGATGTGTGAAGGGAGGAAGCCACAATTGTAGATATAAAGGGAAAGTTCTCAGGTTGTGTAAAGTGATACAGTAAAGCACTAGAGAGGGGAGATATACTCAGATATACTCATAGAAAACAGTGTGGGCCAAGGCAGATTGAAATAACTTCATTTTGTGCTGGAGATACAGTTCAGTAGCACAAGTGCCTGCCTGGCAAGTGCAGGGTGCTGGCTTCGTTTCTGGCTACAAACAACAACAACAACAACATGGAAATAACCTCATTTTGGAGGAAGATTGAGGTGATTTTAGTGGACCATGGATATGTGATATTTGCCCATATTTGGAGACATTTTATACATTTTTGTACTTGACTGGTATCTCTGTAGGTCTTCCATAGATTTTTAAGGCATTTTATTTATTGAGAACAACAGTTATTTCTTTGTATGCAGCTGAAAACACCAAATTATGACAAGTTTACTTTCTCCAATTGCCCACTCTCTGTGCAATGACAAATCAGAACAATGACAACACAGCCCAGCCATTGAGCTGTGCCTGTCCATTGTGTAGACTGAGATGTTCATGGCTATTACCCAATGTTAGCAAAGATCTCATGGCCCAGTGTGACAAGAACCACCAATAAAAATGTTGGTTTCTTCATGGAACCATTTCCTAAATTATAGTGATGAAGAAACTCTCACTGTGTATACATGGTTTTTCTTTACTTGGTTTGACTAATCCTACCATGAGGATCAATGGGGTGATATCAAGTAGTTCTGTTATTTTAATTTTACCCAATCAGTTTTTATTGTGTAACTAGGGACCAGTGCGTTGAGTCAGAAAAAGCAGGGCTGAGAGTAATGGAGAAAAATGTGAATGGTTTCTTTTGCATCTCTGAGAAAAGCTGAACTTTCACTTCCTGATAATCTGGCTACTTTTTCCTCACACCCTGTGGTGGAATGGAGTGGGTGGAAGTAACTGGTCTAGTAGAAATTCCGGTTAATATCAACCATGTGAACTCCCCAGTGCAGAGCTCTTTACCTGACCAGGAAGTTCTCCTTGTCACACAGTTGTGACCCTCCTCTTTCATCTGTGCATGGGAAGCAACATTGCAAGGGAAGGGGGAAGGAAGTGCAGCTGTCTTGCAACCCTCCCATAGGGGTCAGCATCTTTAAGGAGAGCTGGATCCATTGCCAGGATGTTGCTCCTCTTCTGAGTGTCTTTTTTCTTGTGTCCCTTACTTTGTGCCTCTGTTCTTACCCTGATGTTGGAGGTGTCTGTTAGAGACGATGGGCTTCCTTTCCTGTGTGGTGACTCTTGCGTGCTATGTGCAGACTGCCCTGTGTGGATGATGGCCCATGGCAGTGTTCTAGCAGAGCCTCCTGTGTGTCTGAGGTGAAATTTCACTTTCTCTAGATTTGGGCATGCAGCTATCTCCTGAAAGCAAATCTTAGATAAAGGAAGAAAACAGTACTTCCTCTTTATGGCTCTGATATCTTTGAGCATTAATTTAACTGCATGTAAGTCTGTTATCTTTTACAGTTATACTATTCAAATATAGTCATCCCTGGATACCTAAAAGTGATTGATTCCATCAGTCTGTGTATGTCAAAATCCATAGATGTTTAGATTCCTTGTATGAACTAGAGTAGTATTTTCATGTAACCTATGCATATTCTTCTGTATACTTTAAATCATTTGTAGATTACTTATAATACTTAATGCAATGTAAATGCTATCTTCATTTAATTAAACTATATTTTAGGGAATTATGAGAAGAAATAAGATTGTATGTTCAGTACAGAGGAATTTTTTTCAAATATTCACAAATCTTTAAATCCTTGGGTGCAGAAAACATAAACATGAAGGACCAACATTAATATAATAAAGTGCCTATGTATGAGTCGGGGCAAACCTTCATGCAGCAGTGGTGGGTGTCTCTTACTTGGTCTAGAAGTGCAGCTGAGTTTGGATCTTTTGAGGATCTACTACAGGTACACACTCCTATTCACTGTCCTTACCAGGATAACCCCTTCCTTACAGAAGCTCTTTTTCATAGGTGTTTCTCAGAGTGAAGCTCATAGACCACTGGTTTCAGAATCCTTGAGATGAGGATAGGAGACACTCACAAAACTTAAAATCACAGATCTGACCAAAATCTCAGACTTAGTATATTTAGCATGATCCTGAAAGTCATCACTTCTAAATAAAGTACACCAAGTAGGTTTGTCCACTTCTAATATTTGATAATGATTAATAGCCTCAGTTTAATGAAGTGGTACCTCAGTTTATGAATGCTTTTGTTTGCAAATAATTTTCAAACCATCTTTCCCACACAGTCATCCATGTGACCATCTGCTCCAAAATTGCAGAATAAATTGAGTCTGGGAACCAAGTTAGCACTGCAGTCTTTATAAATGTCATCCTTAGTATTGTCTTTTTTCCTTGGAAAGGATATTGTCAGGACTATGCTTGTAGCTCAGGGGCTGAGTGCATGCTTAGCATATGTGAAGTTTTGGGTTCAATCTCCAAAACCAAAAAAAAAGAAAAGAAAAGAAAAGAAAAGAAAAGAAAAGAAAAGAAAAGAGAAAAGGAAACAAGGACTCCAAGAAAGGGAGGGAGGTAGGAAGAGAAGGAGAGAGGAAGGAAAAAAATATAGGAAGAAAGAATGGTATTAAGAAATGAAACTAATTTTCAGAAATATTAACATCATAAGGGTAAAACAATACAAAGTAGTAACAAACTTAGAGATACTTGTAATAGAGACAAGATAAATTTTGTTGTGAAAACATCAAGAAAGTATGAATGTTAAAATGCCATAAACCTTAGAATTCGTTTGGCAGTAGTTTTAGCAGTTGCGCATTTTGTTAAGTAAAACACATTTGTATACCAAAGTTTGTATCCCTTGAGGGTCCAGGTGTATGTCTGGTTAACAAAGAGGCTTTGTTGCAGGAGACTGTGAAACAAAAACATTCTTCTTTTACCTGACCCCTCTCTCTGGAGCTCTTGGCCTCTCAAAATGCTGTAATTTTTCAGCAAGAATAGCAATGACAGTCACCCCTTTTTATTGATCACCACTCTATTTGTAAGATGTCTTGCGTGTATTTTCTCAAAATTGTTTTGTTAATCATCTGAAAATTATTATCCACATTCAACAATCCATGTCGGTAATATGACATTGATGCTGAAAAGTGGCCACAGATATAAAATGACTAATTAATTCAGCAAACATATATGAGAATTTGCTATGCACAGGCACAAATTTGGTTACTGAAAGTGTAGAATAAAAAAACCTTTTCTCTGCATCTAGGAGTGTTAGAGACAGACACATAAATAAAAATGTAAGCTAGTGTTTTCAGTCCATAGAAGTCCAGTTTGAAAATGAAACAAAAATGTGATACATGAAATAGAAAAGTGATATGTTGACCTGCATTTTAATGTTTAAAACTTTTGCTATGTGAAAGAACATGCCCAGAAATTTGAGGCAAATCAAAGGCTGGGAGAAAATATTTGTAAATTTCATAACTGATGAAGAGCTTGTCTTCAGTTATACACAAAATACTCTTTAATTCAGCAAAATGGTAATGAACAACCTAATTAACAACGAAAAAGGAAAACTGGATGCCCAACCTACAGACACCTCATCAAAGATAGCAAGTACAGATGGCAAATAAACATATGGAACTGTGTTATCAACATAACATATAAGGACCAGGGAAATGAAAATTAAAACAGTAAGATTTCACTGTATATCTCCTAGAATCACTAAAATCTCTACAACTGACAGTGCCAAATGTGGCAAAGATGTGCCACTTCAAGGGATTTCACTCATTTAATTGCAAGATCATGCAGTCATTTTGGAAGGTACATTAGGAGTTTTGTTTATTGATTTATTTATTTTTTAGAAAACTGACCATGAGATTACTTTACAACTCTATGATCACAACCTTTTATATTTATGCCATGATTAGAAAACTTCTATTTACATGACATTACCTAACGTGTTCCATATTTTAAAGTAAACATTTTAAAATTTTAAGATGAGTTTAGATTTTAGTTTTTCTTATTTTTGCAAGAAACCAAAAAAACATAAATTATTTCTTTTTCAACATGTGCAGATCTCAAGCACTGATCAATACTGATAATTAATTGAAGTGAGCATAGCTGTAAAAATAAAACAATCATGATTTCACTTCCATTTTATTTGCAATCCACCTGGTTTTTAAATAAAATTTGTTTACCCAAACATTCGATTCTAACCATGTATGAGAGAAAATATTCTGCATTCTGATTTTGTAACTTGAACAACTATTTCTAAGAGGACAACATGTAACTTGTCAACTAGTAATTTCTTAATGTCAAAGACCCTTTTCAATAATGGGTATCTAAGATGAGCACATATTTCACAGATGAAGATATACCAGTGTCAAATAAATACCTGAAATATATGTTCACTATCACTGGTTATTTAAGAAATGCAAATTAAATTTCTCATAAAGATGAAGAAACTCAGTTATCAAGCATTTCCTCTCTAATAGCTAAGTCTGTAATTCAATCAAACAATGCATTTGACATAAACGTCTTGAGTAACAACAGGATAGGATTTCCAACATGAGGCTAATTCACTGATGAATGCCTAATTATGCTACATGTCAGGGACTTGATGTAAACCAGCCCTCTTCATGCTCCAGCCCCCTCTAAAATTGAGACTGAGCAATCAGGCTTCTGAACAGGAGTTGGCTTTTGAAAGATAATAAATGGGCAGGGCGAGAGGCTTATAAAGCCACACTGACTTTTGCTAAGTGCATGGTAATAAAAAATTCCCAAAGGACCAACCCTCTGGAGGGACATATAAGAGATATGGAAAAAAATCAGAATTTACAGTAAATCATGAAGATGGCACCACCACTTTACAGCACGAAGCAGATGCCTTACTCTTTCAGAGCTGATAATGGACCTTCTGGTTCCATGGGAAGCAGGCAGGCAGGAGAGGCTGAGGTGAATTCCCTTCTTCTGAAAAGAGCCAGAATTCCTGAAGGTGTGCACTTATTCTTATGTTCCTTCCATTAAAGGAACAAAGGGCCACTTCTAAAGGCTGGTCCCTCCACCACAGCCCTAGGCTCTTTCCTGTGCCATGTTTTGTAGGACTCCGGGGGAGCCTCTTAATCTCACATTTTCAGTTTTTTCCTTGCTGCTGGAACAACCCAAACAGCATGCAAACCTGTTATATGAGAAAACAGAAAACCTTAGCTAATCTAATCATAGCCGCGCTGCTCCAATGTACCAGTCTCTGACACTTTTAGGCAAAGCTTCTTACACATTAAGTCATGCTCACTTATTCAATTTTCTCCAAAGTCACTTAGTTTCTTTTTATCATGGAATATAATTCATGTTAAACAACACAAGCAGTAACAAGAATATGAGTATATAGTGCCTCTGCTTAAGAAGTAAAACATTGCTAATGCAGTGAAAGCTTCCCTCCTTCTCAGAGGCTCTATTTCCTTGCTTCTGTATTCCCACTGCCTAGACATCTCCAGAGAACCGCAGTTCTGAATTTTAATCCCTATTTGCTATGCATTTCCATATAAAAACATTGGAAAAAGAAGTAATACCTGCCCCTGCAAAACCATCAGCTGAATCTATTACCGTGCTATTCCTCTACCACAAACTTATTTTCTGTAAGTTTTAAAAGTAAATTTGTTACTTAAGAATGAATGGTCTCTTTCTCAGCCATTCCATTCTGGTTCTCAAGCTCATCTCCACGGAACCTGCTTAGGTCCCAATCTTTGGGTTCAGCTGTTGATCATATGTGGACTTTTTCCCTCTATATCTTTTACTTAAACTCTCAGCAGCTTCCCTGCAGTTAAGACCATCCCTCCTGCTTGGGCCATCCTTGTGTTTTGCCTCTCTTGGCTTCTGATATACTCATTTTCCTTCAGCCTCTTTCTGGTACCACATCTCTTAAAAATATAAATACTGAATTTCTTTTTTTTTTCCTGGTACTGAGGATCAAACTCATGACCTCGCGCTTGCCAGGCAGGCCCTTATGCTGCTGAGCTAAATCCCTGGACATTCATCAGACAAAAGACTTATATCCAGAGTATATAAAGAATTGAAAAAACATCAAGCTCCCCAAATTCAAAGACTCTTTTCAAAAATGGGTATCTAAGATGAGCACATATTTCACAGATGAAGATATACCAGTGTCAAATAAATACCTGAAAGATATGTTCACTATCACTGGTTATTTAAGAAATGCAAATTAAAACAGCACTGAGATTTCATCTCACTCTGAAAGAATGGCTGCCATCAAGAAATCAACTGATAATAAATACTGGCGAGACTGGGGAAACAGGAATGCTTCTCTACTGTTGGTGGGAGTGTAGATTGGTGCAGTCACTATGGAAATCAATATGGAGATTCCTTAGAAAACTAG
This sequence comes from Hydrochoerus hydrochaeris, assembly GCA_004027455.1. Lineage (NCBI taxonomy): Eukaryota > Metazoa > Chordata > Mammalia > Rodentia > Hydrochaeridae > Hydrochoerus > Hydrochoerus hydrochaeris. The sequence continues at coordinate 369,721 of PVLA01000012.1, forward strand.
GATTAGAAGTTCCATTCAACCCAGCTATTCCCTTCCTGGGTATTTTCCCCCGAAAATTGAAAAGATCATGCCACAGAGATATATGTGTACCCATGTTTATAGAAGCACAATTTGTAATAGCTAAATTTTGGAAACAGTCAAAATGCCCATCAACTACAAAGTGGATGAAAAAGATATGGTACTTTTGTACAATGGAATATCACTCACCTATAAAAAGGATGATCTTGAGTCCTTTATAGGTAAATAAAGGCAATTTGAGACTATCCTCATAGGTGAAATAAATAAGTCTCACATTTGTAAATATTGCATTGTCTCTCTAGTGTAAAAAGATAATAAAAACTGAGAGTAATAAGATCCAAAATACATAATAGACATAGTAAAAATGAAAGGAAAGGAAAGTGCTCTAAAGGATATAACTATATGAACGTAAAAGTGTGTCAGATAGATGACCGTATTACTGTTTCCATTACATCATTGAACAGAATGGTTTGCACTGTCAGTGTCTGAGTGTCTATCTACTTTTTATGCTTTGATTTTGTAACTTGAACAACTATTTCTAAGAGGACAACATGTAACTTGTCAACTAGTAATTTCTTAATGTTAATATTTTTCTTTGAAATTCTGTATTATTTCTTCCCTTTTTTCTGTTTTGGCTTGCTTTTATTTCTTTTTTCTTTAAATAAAAAAAAATAAAAGAAAAATATTGGAAACCCACAGGCGCAGCATGGACTTTCTTTACTTTATCTTACAAATAAGCCAGTGGTGATGAACAGCTATGGCACGTATGTTATGGTTTTTCTTTTAAGACAAAGGATGTTAACATAAATTTTTTTTTTTTCTAAACTAAAACCTCAGTGTTCAGGTTTAATTGCAATGTTGGCACCTTGCAATGAATAGGTAGGCTTTGGGTTGCAGTTTGACGCTCAGTCTCTGAAAGGTTCACTGTCACTGCTGTAAGTCAGTGATTCCAGACCTTTCTTTGTGACTCTTGGCTGTGGATGTATTTATACAATATTGCCCAAGTACATCCTTCTCATTTTTCTTCACCTCAGCAATGACACTAAAAACGCAGTACCTTAAAGTGGTACAATGAAACTTACACTTTATTTTTTCTTTGTATCTTTCTTTTTTGTTAAACCTCTAAAAACCCATTGTGGTGCTTGGGATCTTGTTTTTAGAAACAGCTTGCCTCTTGCTGCTGAATTCATGTTGGAAAAATCTTTAATCTGTGAAATACATGACGTGGTAGCGTAGGGTCCAAGGAGGAATGAATATGCTCTGTGCTTTTCCAAGTGTGCCTCTTTGGGACAATGAAATCTCCACTTTGCTAAAAACTTTGTATGTGGCATGTGTAAATTAGACATTATTATTATAATTCTTGTTTGTTAAACAATAATGCCAATCTTATCTAATCAGTAAAATTTTCAGAATCATATTAATACCAGAAAAAAATGAGATATTATGGTGTATTTTTCAAAATATGTGAAAACCTAATTGCTTGTGTAGGCTTGATGCTTTTTCCTTGTGAAATTTGAACATAAACTGATAGGCTATATGTAGTATTTTGAGTAAATGTGTAACTAAGTTTTTGATTTTTTAAAGAAAGTTGTTTTAGTTTCTTTTTTATAATTTCAGCATGTAACATAAAAGTTTAATGAACTTGGCATGACTTATTTGAAGCTGTAAATTTAAAAACACATTTCTTACAAATTCAGTATACTTTAAATTTGGTGGAGTTGTTAAACCACTCTACCCCTTTATTTTGAATTTCTAAAAGTATTTGTTGGTATGCAAGTCAGTACCTGCTGTTGCAATAATGTTTTTCAATTTTTTGTCATTTTTTTCGTATTTTTATGCTCCCATTGGTCAAATGAAATTTGACTTTTTAAAGCATATTTTAATAACATTGCCTTTTTAAAAAACCCTTAAGATGAGTGCTGTATTTGAATGGGCTGGAATTTGTTGATCCTTATAATAATTATATTATAGTTCCCTGATGTGTATTCACATGTGAGTATTTAAGGGATTAAAGTTCAAAAGTATTAAATATTTACATTCATTAAAGCATGATCTTTTGTATAGCCACAAAGGAAAGATACTAATTGGTTTACTTCCAGTTGTAGCCTTTATGGACTTATTGCTTTGGTAATTTCTTACATGTCACACTTAAAAATATTGGCCCGTTCCTTTATGGACTTTCATTGAAATGATGGCAATCATCTGTAATGTTATATAATAAATTTAAAATATGGTCTTTAAATATAAATGTGACTGTTATAGCTAATATTTCTCCTTTTCAAGCCAAAAGCTCTAAATCATAAGTGATTGTTTTTCTTGGTATAATAATCTCCAGAGAGCTACAGCGTATTTTGTTTGTTTTCTTCCACAGAAACTGAGCAGGATGTCTTTGCCATTAATTAAGCTGTGTTTCTCTGATCAAGCTTGGGCTTATCTCTGGTTTTAGTTTCCCACTTAGGAAGCCAAATGTTTGAGTTAGATGCCGTCTAATAGCTATTTTTATGTTTTTTCATTTTTTTTAAGAGAGGAGGTCCAGAGATATAGCCACAGGCATACCACCTACCTGGTAAGCAGGTCCTGAGTTCCATCCCTGGTACAAAACAAAAGATAAAACAAAAGAGGAAGAGCACCAGGACTGTCTGCGCCATGGGTTGTGGCTGGGGGCTCAGAGGAGTCATTAAGATCTATAGTCCAATTAAACAATGCTCATTTCAGTTTCTTATTTACATATATTGCTGCAAATCAGGATTGATATGTTAAGAAACTTGCAAAATGGGTGACCACCATGGTGTTTCTCCAGGACATTAGAAGGATGGAGGATGACAAACAGTTGAGTGGCTCCATGGAACTGGTAGACAAAAACTCCCTGATCACTCAGCGCTACCCTATATACTCACAAACCTGGGCTCTGAGCCACTGAAATAAATGATACGTATTTATGCTCATTGATGCAGCCCTTGAAGAATACTGGGAGATTTAGCATTTCATCTTGGTGATATGGAAGGGTAAGATGTATGGAAGAGGTTTTACTGATGAGAAAGGGCTAGTAGCTAGCTAACGCATACTGTGAAACTTGTAACTATTCAGGAAAAAAAATGAGAAGGTTTTTAATAAATGACTAGTTCTGCCTAAAGATACACAAGCATCTGACTGTAGAGACCCAGATGAGCTGAGTTTTACCCAGAAAAGTGGCAAAGCTAATGTAAACTACAACAATATTTCTGAAGTTTGTTGCCTAGGAAAGAAGTGACATATGCTATCAGGGCCATTTGCTACCTTTTGCACAGAAATGGGATGTAGTGACCAATCTTCATTCTGGTGTGAGTTGTAGCCTCATTCAAAAGGCGGTGGTTATTTCATTACTTTTATGTTTGTTCATACATAACAAAGAGAAAATCTTCCTCCCTGCCACTAATGAGACCACAGATCCTGTGACTCATGATGAGCAGTAGTTGTACAGCATGGACTTCTTGATGTGGAATAGTTTGCAAGGGACTTGGGGGCAGAGACCTTCCAGCACAGTGACTAGAAAGACATCCTGTTAGAAATGGCTGCATCTCTCCCTTTCACTCCCCAGCACCTTCTGTAGGTAGAGACCAAGACCAAGTCTGTGATTCTTATGTGGTTAGAAAATTATTCATCAGTCTCAGGCAGAGCATGATTCCTGATATTATTAGCAAACTGGTTAAAGACTAACAAGCTTATTGAAATACACAGCCCCAATTCATTCAATATATACCTGGTCCATGGTAGGAAGGCCTAGACTTTTAGGCTCTTCATTATATGATTTGAGAGAAGGTTCTCTATGAGACTTTTATGTATTGAGCCAAGATTGACTCAAGAAGGTAGTAATATAGCTATAACTTTCCATCTTTCAGGAGGCCAAGGGTTCAGTGGCCCCTGTGCTGTGGCTTATGGTTTAGAAAATGATAGCATTTATTCCTAGAAAAAAGAAAGGAAAAAAAAATACAGCAGGCACTTCTATGGAGAAGGAAGAATAAGGATATTTATATTGTCATAGCACCAGATTACAATGAGAATATGCATGTTTTACCAAACCATTAGCATGGTCAAAGTGGTTAAGACAAGGGAGGTTTTTAAAGACAAAAATGAGGGTGATTACATCGATATTTTGAAGCGGTCATCTCTGGTCACGATGATTATATAAAAGTGGCATCAGCCTGAGATTGAGTAAACAGGGGCTGGGACAATGTGCTGCCACATGTGCTTGATGTGTAACCTTGTGGTGGCCCCATACGAGGCCGGGATCTGGCCAAGTCTTTGTGGTAGTTTCCATAATCATCAGGAACACCACCTTCATAACTTCCTAGCTTTATTTGGTTAAGGTTGACACAGATAACTCCATTTTGATTCTGGTAACATTTGTGTTTCTTCTGAAAGCCAAAATGCTGGCTGCCTACCTGTATGAGGAGATAAGAGGATCCAGGTCTCCATGGAGCACTATGTTGAACCTGAAAAAACCCTGCCTGCTGCCCTTCCCGTCTTCCAGCTTGCTTGGGATAGTAGAATATCCTCTCTCTTCCTTTTCCTTTTCTTGATTTATACATGGACTTCCAATAACTAACAGAAGCCTGCATAGTGGTCAGGTAGATGGAATTCAGTGTTAGTCCTGGAGCTTCAGTGACCCCGAGTGACAGCTGAGTCCTCTTGTCTACAGGGCCCCCCAATGTTAGGTTCTCAAACATGGTCAGTGGGACTTGACCTCCAGAAAATAGGGAGGTCTAAAAGCCAGGGCTCTTCCATATGAAGCTTTGATTGTCTTTGAGTTGGGATAAACAGAAGAATTGGTACTTTCTGCTTCTCATCTGTGCCTTCTGTCCCAGAGTGTTACATACACAGTGAATATCTGTAAAGGAAATAAAGCCAAAACATTAGGGGCATCCTATGCTGAGTGAACCCCTTTTCTCATTCATTACAGTTGCCTGGGATTTTCTAAAGATCTGCATTGTAACTGGCATTTTCATTCTTCTTTTTATTATGATCCCTCAAAACATAACCAAGAAAAGATTACTTGGTTTCAGTATGTGCTATTACATAAGTAGTAAAAATGAACCTCAAAAAACTAAAAGAAGAATGAAGACTTAGCTTAACTCTGGGCTACATTTTAATTCATGCACTAGGGCCTGCTTTGTCCCCTGAACGTGCACCAAGAAAAACACAGAAAAAAAGGTTAAGTCAGTATGAAATATTTTCAAGAAAAGCGCAACTCTGCTGGAAGAGGTCTGTCCAGCTCTGTTATTTCTGCATTGAGAAACACATCACTCAAAAGTTTATAAGCCATAATCTAAAGAGAGTAAATGTCACGAGTTTTATTAGTTTGGTTTTCAATCTTAGTAACTATGGTTACTAAGATAATTGAGAATCTTTCTATTCTGCTCATCCTGCTCTCATGTCCAGAATTCAAGAAAATATATTCTGAAACCTGCAATTATATGAACTTAATAATAATTATTGTTAGTTTAGTGCTAATGAAATTTAGTTTCTATATCTCAAGAGTTGACACAGCTTTAAGTGACTTATTTTTATTCTGAATGACCACCTCCTACACATGGGTACCAAGGTGTTTTAGAGCCACTTTAGCGATTGGAACACACTTTTTTTTTAAATTCACGGTTAGCCATTAGTAAACTAGAGCTATAAGGGAAATACTCTTGTAACAGTTATTTAGGGTTTTATTCTGCTTTTTAAATCTTCCAGGTATTTTGAAAGAATACTATTTATTGACAATTTTATGATTAACAGAATAGATAATGACCTGGTCCTCTTTTTTTCTTTTTTCTTTTAATCAAGACTCCACACAAATATTTCTAGTCTATTTTTATCCATAATGTTCAACTTGCATTTCTCCCTGGGAAAATGAAAATGTAAGTTTGAACCAGTTTTTCCAGGTGTAGAATTAGATCAACAATGTTATGTATCTTTCTTGTTTGCTGAACAATTCAACCTTATATTCATTTTTCACAAAACCTGATACTTTTCTTTCATGCAGCAACAAAATTGGTTTGAATTTATTGCACGCTTCTTTCTGTGTAGCTTTTCTTTCATTGCCTTTTCCATCCAGAAAATAACTGTTTTAGTGTTTATGAGTTGCATGTTTTTTCACCTTTACTGTCAATATTCTCTGTTTATATCCTGTCTCTTATTTCAAAAGGCATTGCAAGGTAAAGGGTAAAGTATGCATTAGAAATACTAAACTATTTATTATTTTTAAACAGTTTTCTAACATCTTTGTGTAGAAGCATCATTTCTCATGTATCATACTCATCCTTGGACAATATGATCAAGTTATATCATGTCTTTGCTTTATAATAAAGTCATAGTCAAGAAGTCCTACACTATTTGACCTGAAGAGCTGGAAGGTTGCATTGTCTGGAGACACGCTAATGACCAGGAATCTGACTCCTAGAATCTGACTCCTAGAAATTGTCCATTGGGTTTTGCAATTCCTAAGAGAAAGAGTAAGGCTAGAAGATGGGTTTCAGACCTGATAGTCTTTTTTCTGCGCTATTTTAGGAAGCAGTGAAGTTCATGTGCATCATGTTTAAAAGTAGCTGTCAGCACTGTGGCACATGGATTACCTTAAGGCTAATTTTCGTGCAGTAGTCCATTCCACCATTCTCCCTCCCTGGTGAAAACAAGAATAATGAAGTGAATCAAAAACAAAGTGGACTGGTGGCATCCTTAGGAATGCACAGTTAGAAAGGTGACTGTCTTAGTAGGTCAGTGTAGGATGGTAACCTATACCACCAATTTCCACTCTCCAGTTGGAAAGGAAAACTCAAAGTTAATAAAAGTCTGGAGCAGGACTAATTGAACAATTTGCCATAAATTTGGACTGGTAATACCTATTAATTGCTTTTTATTTAACAAGAAGCATTTCATATTAATATTATCTTCTAAATTTAAGCATAACTCAGTCGTTTGACTTTATTTATCTTCACAATGTGTTTCCTCACTTCAATAGCATACAGCTACAAGCAATATATCACTAATCAAGTTTAATTCAACCAATGAGATTATATTGTGTATTTATATTAGCATTATGTGTGTGGGTAGAATTATAATATCTGCATGCACATAGGTTGCAGTTGATTAATTTGAAAATCATAGGCCATAAAAGTGTTGAGAAAATTATGTATCAGTAATGTTATTAAAATGCCCCACAGCAGACTAATTTTATAATGAAACAGCCAAAGAAATAGTGATTTGTGATAAAAATGCATAATCAGAGCTATGATACTGCCAAACTATGGCAGGTTCTGCTCTCAAAACTAGGGACATAAGATGTACCATAAGGCCATAAGGTTACGGGTAGAACATAGTGTAGACCATTTCAGCCTCAGCCTCTAGAACACTTGTACGTTCTCTCTTTCCTGTTAAGTGATGAAGGGACTACTGGGCCAGATTCCAAGACTAGAGAAGGCAGCTATTGAGTGAATAGAGTTGGAGACTTGCAACCAGGTCTTGTCATTACCACATTTGTCCTTCATTACACTGTGGCAAGAAAAATAAATCAACTTTTATTGTGTTAGCTGACCGAGGTTTTCAGTAGTTTCTTCAACTGTTCACTGTTGAACATTAAAATCAATGCTCGTAAAATTTCATCTGCAAGAAACACAAAGAATTCAATGTCTAAGACAGGCAAAATGTACATACCTCCATGGGTTTGAGATACATCATAATAAGCCTTCTTGGTTCTCCAGATGCTGTGAAATAGTCATGGAGATCAGAATGGTGCAAAAAGAGGAGAAACAAGTGAGTGGCTTAGGTGATTATCTTCTAGAATTTTAGGAATAATATATTAAATGTGGTTTTTTAAACTTCCTGAAACAAGAATTTGTGCACAGTGGAGTGAAAGTCAAATGAGATGATATATGTGAAAATATGCATTTTTCAGTGCTTGTTCAACAAATACCTGTTTAACTTTGGTTAAAATTGTTCTTATATATTAATAATTGCAGAATAAAAAAGTCTACCCTTTATTTTCAGACATTTTCAGAGACATGAATCCCAATCTTTTTTCCCTAGAACCTTCAAAATGAGCTGTATTCCCTGACTTGATACTTTTAAATATTCCTTAAATATTTTTCAAACCTTAGTATGCATTAAGATGCCTTGGGAGTGTGTTAAAATATAATTTCTATATGCATATTAATTAAGATTTTGTATTAGATAGTCAGAGCCAGAGAGAGATGCTGCTTTTCACTTACTGGCTGCCTGTCCATCCAGCAAGAAGTAGCCCTATATCCCACCATGTCCAAGCACTTTAGAACACATGCCTATCTGCTTCCCGGCCCGTCTCCCTGCATGTGGAACACATGCCTATCTCCATGCCTATTACCTCCCGAAGGCTTTAACTGGAAAGCACGTTTTTCCTTAAGTAGGATTATAGCAACAATCCTACTTAATCCTCAAAATGTAGCTTAAAGGTCATCTCTAGAAAAGCATCAGAATTTCCCAGTGAGATGTGATCTTTCCTGTGTGTGTGTGTGTGTGTGTGTGTGTGTGCAGCTTCAACAATTTGAGACTCTGATGGTATATATTCTGTCCTGTTTGGGGTTTTCTTACTTATATACTTATATATTACTCTTCAGATTGTAATTGTTCTGATAATGTTCTTATTTTCATTGCATGTAATAAAATCTCTCTTCAAAACAAATGCTGGGGACCTTCTCAAGCATTTTTGTCTTAAAACATGACCCAATAAATATTCAGTAATTATTTTCTCAATCCATGAGTCTACAATACCATCACATGACACAAATGTCAATTGTAAAAGGAAATAGTGTTTCTAAGGTTTGAGACTTAAAACTTAGGAAACACATTTCTTGCTGGTGTTTTCAAGAGATTTATTAAATATGAAGCTTTATGCACAAAGGTGTTACCCCTCACACACACGTACACACACAACACACATGCTCTCATTTCACATAAAAAATAAGAGCCCATGTTAGACGTTTTTTTTCAAATAAAAAGAATAAAAATGATGATACAGAATTTCAAAACAAGATAATAGGAGATTAACAATGGTTAATATATTCCATAATGTTAATGTCAAAGTAGTTGCTCAAATTACAAGATATAGACATGAAAAATTGATCAAACTCTGTAAGCACAAACTGTTCTTTTCAATGAACTAATAGAGATTAGTAGTATAATTTTCATATCTAATATATATTTATATATTTTCTTTTCCTTTCTTTTCTCCTTTCTCCCATCTCAGTTGTTGTTTTCTTTTGAGTAGTTTTTTCTTGCTTCATTTTCACAATATCTATTGTACATTTTGGATCTTATTTAATCTTTCAGATTTTTTACATTTATACAATATAATGTTTACACATGTGAGCCTGATTTGTTTGACTTACCAGTATCATTTCAAGTTACATTCATTTACCTATAAAAGCCTCAAGTTTATCCTTCTTTATAGCTATGTAGTACTTCATTGTATAAAAATACATCTTTTTTATCCACTTGGTATTTGGATTGTTTTCAAGATTTAGGTATTACAAATTTTACTATTATAAACATGGGAGCATATATATTGCTGTGGTATGATGTTTTCCTTTCTTTTGGGAATATACCAAAAAAGGGAATATCTGGATCAAATTGGACCTCCAGTCCTATTTTTTGAGGAATCTCCACACTGATTTCCATAGTAGTTGTATCAGTCTACACTCACATTAATAGTGAAGGATTCATTTTTTTTCCCCACAGCTTCACCAGCATTTTTTATTGATTGAACTTTTGACAATACCCATTCTTTCTGGAGTGAGATGGAATCTCGGTGTTATTTTAATTTGCATTTCTTGAATGACCAATACTGTTGAACATATCTTAATATATTTATTGTCATTTGTGTTTCTTCATTGGAGAAGTGCATATTTAGCTCAGATGCCCATTTTGGGATTGAGTGTTTGAAGTTGAAGGGCCTGATTTTTTTCAATTCTTTATACTTTTAAATAGAAATCCTTTGTCTGAGGGACAGTTGGCTAAAAGTCTTTTTCCATTCTGTAGGTTTTCTTTTCACTCTGTTGGTGATTTCATTTTTCTTTTCTTTTTTTTTTTAGCAGAAATATTTATTGAGAGAAAGAAAGCTTCTGTCTGAGAGAGAGAAACAGAAGGGGTCCTGCCTGGTGATTTCTTTTGATGTGCAAAAACTTTTTAACAAGATGAGATCCCAGTTGTTGATTCTTGGAAGTTTGGGTTTTGTTCACAAACTCTTTGCCTATCCCATTTTCAGGATTTTTACCTGCATTAGCTTCCAGGAGACTAAGTCTTTTTGTTTTGATATTTAGATCTTTGATCCATTTTGACTTTAGCTCAGTGCACAGTGATAGACATGTGTCTAATTTTAAGTTTCTGCATGTGGAAAGCCAGTTTTTCCAGCACCATTTATTAAAGAGACTTTCTACCAGTGAATGGATGTGACACCTCTGCCAAAGTTACAGTCGCCGAATATGTTTGTAGTTGTGTCTGTATCTTCTCATCTGTTCTATTGATCCTCAGGTCTGTTTTTTTTTGACAGTATCATGATGGTTTTATCATAGTTATTTTATAGTATAGTTTCAAGTCAGGGATTATGATGCTTCTTGTGTCAGGCCTTTTAAAAACTGAAAATAAGTAGCATAAGTATTCTTTCTTTTCAACTTTTTTAAGAGAAAAAAACAGAATTTTAAAACAAGATAATAGAAGAGTAACAATGGGTAGTACATTGTATATTGTTATCTTTAAATTCCTCACTCAGAGTACAAGATATAGTCATTTAATTGTCCAAACACTATTAGCACAAACCTTTCTTTTCAGTGAACTAAGAGAAATTAGTAGTAGAACTATCATAAATATATATATATTTCTTCTTTAATTTCATCTCTGACCCATTGTTTCTTTTTTATAGAGAGTACGATTTAATTTCCACATGCTTATGAAGTTCTCATGGTCTCTTTTGCCATTGACTTCCAGTTTCATTGAACTATGGTCTGATAATGTGTATGGGATAATTTCAGTTCCTTTGTATTTAGTTATACAAGTTCTGTGAGTTTCAGTATGTGGTCTATTTTGGAGATCAACCCAGGTGTGGCTTAGAAGAATGTGTATTCTTATGTTATGGGTAGACATTTACTAAATCCATTTGTTCAGAACTTTGATTCTATTCTAATATTTGTTGATTTTTTACCTAGTCGATCTATCTTTCTGTGATAGTGTGAAATTGAGAATCTCCAATACAGTTCCATTAGTGCCTGTTTGATTTTTCATGTCCATTAATATTAAATTTTTGTGAATATTCTTAATGTCTCTAATTTAGTATACTTTTTTCTTTAAAATATCTGCAAAATTTTTGCCTAGGTTTTTCCAGATCCTCTTGATTTCAATGGAACTTCATGTTGATATTTTCCAAAGTAGAGGGGTTATCTTACCTTTAAAAAGGGGAATCATTTAATCAGCAGACATTCTTTGGGCCAACTTGCTAACATTTTGGCCAAAGACTGATGTGCTCAAGTCGGAATAACTTTTTAGGCCACTGCTGGTTTTTGTTGAAGTGAAACTTTCCAGAAAGATTGTTGGTATTTTTTTGAATTAGTATCCTTTATTATTTTTTGTTTGTTTTTGTTTTTGTTTTCATTTGGTACTGGGAATTGAACTAATGACCTTGCGCTTGCCGGGTAGGCACTATGGTTCTGAGCTATATCCCTGGCAATTGCTGGTATATTTATTTAGCTACATTTTTTTTAAATGATAAGGTTGTCAATCAAGTCAGACACTGCAGGATTATGTTTCTGTTTAATGTCCATTTTACAGTCCTTCTAGTTTAACCATTAGTATATATTAAATAGAAATCAGCTTTTTCACTGTCCCCAGCCAATAATTATAGGTAAGCTTGGTTTTGCAGCTACCCTTTAGCATTAGTTACATTTTCATCTCCTGGCCTCACAGTGTAAGCTTCTTAGAGATTCTTTTTTAGTGGAGAAATGTAGGAAGACTTAACAACATTTAAATTGAACTGATCTTTGGAAGTAATTACAAGTAATACAGGGAAGAAATCTTGGTATGGTGTCACCATTATTACTGTTATTATTATGTACATTCTTACGCTCTTATTACATTTTTGTCCTGTCCTTTGATCTCAGGTGGTTCTGTTCAAAAGAACCTTCTAAAATAATGGAGGTATTCTATTTCTTTGCAGTCTGATGCGGTTCCCACAGATGTGTGTGTCATGCTAAAGCCTATTGTTGTTTTTGTTTTCTGTTCACTAGATGGATACTAACACAATCTCAGTTTCAGCCAGCAAAGTGGACTGGACTCTTTCCTTTGTATGAGTTAGAATGCAATCTGAGCTTCGCTATAAGAATGGTTTTCAAAGATGGCTGCCACAGCTCCTCCCCTGCTCCTTTGGAATATGGCTTTACTACTTGTCTTGTCAAGAGGTGGAATCTGTTTCTCCACCTGTTGAATGTGAGTCTGCCCTGAGACTTAACATGACTAACAGATTATGGTAGAAGTGACACTGAGTGAGTTCTCTACCCCTACCACAAGCAGTTTTCTTTTTTATCTTTTTAATTTTTTTTTTTTATGGTACCGGGGATTGAACTCATGACCACACACTTGCAAGGAAGGTACTTATGCCACTAAGCTAAATCCTCAGCCCTACAAGCAGTTTTGTAACTTTTGCTACTCCCTATTGTAATACTGGGCTGAGAGAACCAAAGCATGTAGACCCAGTATGAAAAACTACTTAAAAAATCATAGTCATCCTAAGTGATCCTAGGCTCCCACTGACAGCAGTGATGATTGTTAAATGTGAGTGAGACTTTGTGGACTTAGTTGATCCTCTAAGTGTATGGGGAAGTTGATGAATGAGTGTATGGGGAAGTTGATGAATGAGTATATGGGGAAGTTGTGAATAAACACAACTCTAGGGAAATTACAAATTGTTCTTTTAAGCCACTGGGAGTGTGGAGATTTTTTGTTTGTTTGCTTGTTTTTTGTTATGTCTTTTTGAGACTGGATCTCTCTATGGAGTTCAGGCTGGCCATGAGCTCACTTTGTAGCCTAGGCTGGTCTCAAACTCACAAGGATCCTCCTGCCTCAGCCTCCTGAGTGCTGGGATTACAGGTGTGAGCCACCATGCCTGGCTGTTTTGTTTGATTGGTTTTGGTTCAGTGAAGCTAGAACTGATAGTTATATCTTTCTTATGGTACTGTGGACCAGGGAAGAGGCCATGTAGGAATATCACCACCCCCCAAGTAATATGAATGATAGTATTAATTCAAGGCACTAATGTTGACAGAGCTTTGGGAAATGACTCTGAGAAAAAGACATAGTTATGAACAAAAAAGGAAAATAAGACTAAATTGAACTCCACATTTGATTTTTGAATATCCAAAATACATGGTCATTATTTTTTAGAGGAGCCCAACATAACTTACTCGGTTTGAATAGTCTCTTTGCCAATATTAGGTAATTTCTGTGCCTTACTGTCTAATTCACATTCACTCTACTTACTAGCAAAAAGATAGGTTCCTAAGCTATAGTGGTTTGGGGGAACATTGCTTCTTGGGAAATTGTAACATTAGAAGATCAATTATTCCTACATCTCAGGTCATATCAATGACTTTAGAGATCATGTTTATCACTAAGGGATATTTTAAAGCCTGCTGAGTCACCTGATTGAAGCCTTGAAAGGGAGTGATATTCCCAACAATGGCAGCAGCTGCTGAGAGATGGACACATTGGATTTCTTTCATTTGGCATGGTTAAAGGGACATGCTTGAGAGTTGGAAAGAAGTGCTGATGGTAGCAAATAAAGCCGTGAGTCTTTTAATATTCCACTTTAGAGAGTCTACAGTTTTACGGTTGTAGCGCACGCACTTTCTGCCAACTACATTTTACTTGATATCTCTTTTTAATTTTTTCTTTTAGCCATGTTATCATTGTCATTATATGATGATATAGTTAGACTATTTTGACATCTTGGATAATAGAATTTCTCAAGAGGCTGTAACAAACAATGGAGAAGTACAAAGGATCAAATAATATTGAGGTTTCCACCATTCTACCATTTAAAAAAGTAGAAAATTAAATTCTACCATTTAAAAAAGTAGACATTGAGATTGAACTGTGAAGTAACATGCGTATGGGATGTAAGAACTTTAGGATGTTTTCTGGTTTTCTTTTCTTTATTTTTATCCTTAAGTTTCTGGCTGGGAATTACATGGCGCAGGATCACCACCATCACCACTTTCATACCAGCTAAATGACACTCTGGAATAGGAAAAATATATTTATTTCTTGTTTTGGTTTATAAATTTGCTGAAGAAATAATTGTAAGTTCTTCTTCTAACAGTGAAAATTAGAAAGTACTTGCATCCTTATCCCAAATACTCTCAAGGAGTTGCTAAAGGTGTGGATGAGGGAGAATTCTACCGTATACTTGACTATTACTCATTAACTACCCTTCGGTGGAGTCATGTGACTATATTTATGTGAGCCATTTGTGTGCTCGCTTCGGCAGCACGTACACTAAAAGGAGCCATTTGTGAAACTAGTTTCCAAAACGTTTATTTGAACATAAAAAGAGATATTTGGCTTAGACTAAGGAGGACCGATAAACTGTCATATATTGAGATTTTAAAATGTGAATTCATCAAATAACTAAAAGCTATTTAGTCACCTGCTATCACTGAGATATAAAGGGCACATTATCTTCACAAACTACCTAGTTCACTGACAATGTATGACTGTTGCTATTTACTAAGTTCCTTCAAGATGAAAGTTTTTGTTATGTTTGTGTTTCTAAGTTGAATGCCTGAAAATCTCTCCTAACTTGTCAAAGTTTTGATAATGTGAGTAGTAAATAATGAGTAGCCAGAATGAAAAGGTAAAAATGGACTCTTTCGTTTTTCTGGATGTAGAGAAAAAAAGTATCTGGATACCAACAAAGCAGTTTCCATGGTAATGTGTATCTTTATCTTTAGGGTTTCAAGTTATATTGTTTTAAAAGCCACATTGAAATTCTAAGACAAAGTATTTAATAGTCAAGAAAAAATGCTACATCAAGGAGATGGCAGAAGCCATCACAGTTCAGTTGGAAGAGAATCGTTGCGAAATATATCTGTATATCCAGAAATTCAGTTTTATATAGTGTAAAATAATTTCAAAATTCCATCTGCATATCTTATCTTTCACTGATTTACTAATAATAGTTCAAAAACAATGAAAGAACAGCCTTGTATTTCTGTGATGGTACTGTATAGTTTTTGTTTGTTTTTTTTTTTTTTTAACACAAGCACAGATGGCCATGCTTATATTCCATTGATAATACATTTTTCTGAGTAAGCATCCCAGGAAATAAAAGAATTAGCTTAATCTTCAGCCATTTTGGTTACTTAAGCTAGAGCCACATGGAGTTTATTTAAGAACCCGGTCACATTGTTATAATATTTAACTGTTCTGTTCCAAGGAGTGAGGAGCCTGATCTGTGACTCGCTTTCTGTAAATAATGAAAACACTCCCTTGGAATTGACTCACAAGTTGATTTATCCAGGTTGGTCTGATGGTAGTGTGTGAGACCCACCTGAGCTTCAGCTGGGTTTGAGGATGCCAGTGCAAACAGTGGCCCTGCTTTCCAGTCCCAGCTCTGGTGCTGTTACTGAGGCAGGCAGCTGCACCACAGAGAAATCGCAAGAGTGGAGCACTTTCCTCTTAAGCTAGAAGGCGGTGCCGGGGAATCTAAAATCAGGGACTGCGCACTGTACAGCTGTGCCTCCTGGACCCCTACCTGGAAAATAAGTGCAAGCAGTCTGCCAAACACTGAATGACTCTCTCATAGAACAGTAGCTGATATGTGCCAAGCCCTTAGCCCACACTAAACACTTTCCAAGTGTGCATAAACTCTATTGCATTCCTCATCATATTGTGGGTCAGATACCATCATCATCTTTGGTTTGTAAATGAGAAAACTGGTACTTAGAAGAACAGTGACTTAATGAGTAGACAGTTTGATGGTGACTTGGAAAGGACCTCAGAGGCAGGCGGTGCACTTCCATGGCCCAGTCCATTTGTGCCCTGTCGTTTTTCCCCCTGGAAGGTTACTCCATTCTCTTACCCATGTGGAGGACTTGATGGGTGAATGTAAGCTGTGGAATAAAAATCATGTTCTCCATGTGAAAGGAAAGGAGTCAAACCTGACTGTGTTCAGTGAAATCTAGGACCCCAGATTGATTTCTCCAGTTATGGACAAATAAATAATTAGCCTTTACTTCTAACCCATGTGCTTCTCAAGTGAGTTGATGGATCGATACATAATAAATAACTGCAAAGAGAACATATCCAGATGAGGGGTAACATGGTACATAGGTGTTTACAAAGATAAAATACCCAGGTAAAATGCCTGCCATTTATAGGATTATTGGATTTTATGCATGTTTTTCCAGAGTCAAGAATAAAAATAATTTTTAAAAAATTGTTAAAATTAAATTAAATTAAAGTTAAATTAAAATAATTTAAATAATTTACATTAAATTAAATTGAAATAAAAATAATTTTTAAATAAATGTTAAGTAAACCAAATGATAATTACCTTAGATTTCTGAATCATTGGTCTCTAGCTGTTTTATCACTTTTGTTTTCCATTGAATCATTAGGTGCATTTTCGGGTGGTTTCTAGTTTTTCTCTTAAAAGAGCAATTAATTCCTAAATATTTTGATGCTAAGCCATTCTTAGATTCCTGAGAAAATATCCTACTTTGTCATGAATATTATATACCTATATAACATATGTGTGTATTTGCTATTTTGATAAATTTGTATGTATGTTGGTGTGAAACTTCTGAAATTGTATTTTTCCTTTTTTTAACTTTAATTTGAAAGAGCTTTATATAGAGAAACTAATCTGTTTTTTAACTTTTTGCAATAGTAAGGCTTGAACGCAGGTTCTTTACACTGAGTTATACCCCCAGACCTTCTTACTCTTTTTTTTTTGGATAGGTTCTTGCTAAGTTGCTAAGCTTGCCAGGCTGGTCTCGCTGTTGTAATCCTCCTGCCTCATCTCCCAAGGAGCTGGCAATGCAACCATGTACAACCATTCCAAGCCAAAACACAATCTCGAAATTGGAGCTGTCCTTTAGGAGCAAGACTGCTCAGATACCTCTGATACCTGTAGAGTAGATAGAGGCCTCCTGGTGCCTCCAACAATGATTGGCCACCTAGGGCTCATCTCTATTAACAGTTTCTGCCAGTATGGGAGAATGAGTACAGGACTAAAAAAAGATACCCAGTAGACAGGTGACCCATGGGAAGGAGTGGACGACCTGACATGACTGTGGTGTTCGTCTAGAACACAGAGGAACTGACAGCTGATGGACACACTGAATCCCTTTCTCGGGTTACAGATCTTGACCTTTTTGTTTTCTTGCTTCCTGGCTAGTGTTATTTTCACATCCTGTAAAATAGGGTGCCGCTCCACACTTTAATTCAGGTGGGTATTTTAGTGGAGAAAGCTTTAATATGTTAGGTTTATTCTTAAGTCCCCACACTACTCTGGACATGTTTTCCCATGTAGTAAATGACCAGATGACAGCCTCACAGAGAGGAACAGCTGAAGGATGACTTCCAAGTTCACTCGTACCTGATGATTAGATATAACTGCCAGACATCTGACAAGCTTTGGGACACCTCAAAGAGCCTTAAAACTTGTATCTCAGAAATAGCTAAGGTTCTCATAAATAAATGATTGTTTAAATGAAATAAGCCAGACCCAGGAAAAAAAAATAAAAGACTACATGTTCTCCTCAAGATATGGAATCTAGAAAAGGTGACAAGAAAATAGAATTATTATTTGTTGAGAGGAAATCGGTGTATGGTGGAAAATGGGGGTTATGAATATATTATATACTTTGAACCCCTCCCCCAAAAAATGTGAAAATAGGTGCAAGGGTGGGGCAGGGTGGAGATGTGAGATGATAAAATTATGTTACATGCAAGGCAAAACCCATTATTTATATAATCAATAAGCACTAATAAAAATGCTGGGAGAAAAGATTTTAAAAAGATTATATTACAGGGGTTTACAAAACTGTTAGGAGGAGAAACAGAAGTACCTCTGAATGGAGGCTTGTCTTCACAAAAACAAAGAAAAATCCTGAAACACAACACACAGACACATTGAGAACAGCTTTCAAGGTCCACAGGTGTCCTGAACCTCTGTTCATGGAACCCATGCTAAGAGTGCCTGGTCTGCTCTAGAATCCTAAGTGGCCTGATCAGCTAGGCAAGCTGTTTCTATTAGTTCAGATGAGAACACAGTACTATTGTGAATTATATTAAACTTTTGCACTTAATATTTAAGTCAAGAAATACCTTTTTTACTTCATAAAATTCATAAAACTTATGGACATTTTCCCATATTTAATTCTAAGTATTTTTTGTAAATAAATATACCTATGT
This sequence comes from Hydrochoerus hydrochaeris, assembly GCA_004027455.1. Lineage (NCBI taxonomy): Eukaryota > Metazoa > Chordata > Mammalia > Rodentia > Hydrochaeridae > Hydrochoerus > Hydrochoerus hydrochaeris. The sequence goes on from PVLA01000012.1 coordinate 388,201, forward strand.
AAATTTATTGAATAAATGGTTTCAACCATCTCAAGGGAAAAATTTGAAGGTTTTTGTTTATATTTTTTCAAACATTGACTTATAAGAACAAAGAGAAACATAATAGGGGTGGTCCCAGGAATGTGTGTTACATTTGTCAAAAGTAGTACAAGACACACTTCTATTTGGTGACAGTAATTAATACTTTCCTAAATACAATATAATTAATTTTTATTTTTCATCTTTTGGATGATCAAAAATATGTGATAACTGCTTTTTATAAAGTATCTGAACTGGAATTAAACAAAGAATAAAAGATATATGCATTCCACAAATATAATGTTTAAGCAAATGCTAAGACTAGTATATGCATTAGAGATTATAATTTTAAATACATATATGGAAATAGTAGTTACGTGTATTATATGTGTAATGTGTACTATATATATATATTAGAATCTTTGTAAGAGTTTAAAATATCAGTTATGAGATGACTTCATTTCAAGGCAAAGCAGAAAACTATTCTAAAATCATACAAACTCACATTAACCAGATCCAGAGGAAATATATCACCCCAATTAAAATAATTCAAAATCAACACAAGTGTAAAACACTTTCCCTTCTTTATTGCTTACCATAAAATATTTTAATGAGCATCTTTAAAAAATCAGAACTATATCACTGAATTTTTAATGCTTCTCCTGTTTAGTTTAAATGGAGAAGACCAAAGTTTCATATTTGTACATAGATTTATAGCACTTGGAATGCAATAATAAATTATTTATTTAGTTAGTGGTTTAATTGCTTACCAGATTCCTAAATTTTCTTGGAACATGTTTATGATCACTCTCTAAGCTTGATTTTATGTGTGAAATAAAAATTAAAAGGCTACCTTTGAAAAGGGTTAGGTAAAGTGGTTTTACCTGTTTTTTATTTTTTTTTTTTAACTGCATTCTGAGTTGCAAGATTTCTTTTTTTCTGTCTTTGCGGCAGAGAAATGTTCCTCCCTTTCCTTTTGAATGCGGTGTGGCTGTGCTGGCTGTCATCCTTCTTGGGCAGGTTGCCTAAGTACTTAATTGTTCAATCTCTACACAAGAATCATTTTGCCCAACAATGAAATGAAACTGCCTCTAGGGTAACAGGCAGCAGCTGTTGAAGGCATAAGCTCTACCACCCAGCAGTCTGGAGCAGGGAAGAGGATGCACATCTATTTCCAAGAAAGGGAAGAAACTGAGATCTACAGCCAGTAGTTTTTTAAATTTTTTCCAAACTCGGCCTTGTGGCACCAACATTCTTCCTTTGTCCACGTCACCTTTTCAGGGATAGTTTAGGCATATTTTCTTCCTGCTGTGATCTAGCCTTTTTTGTTTTTTAATCTTTTGTCAGTTTCCCTCCCCAGTGGTACTTAATTCCACCATTTGTCTCCTATTGTGGTCAGTAATTTTCAATTTCAAGTCAGCTGTCAACCAGTGTTTTCACTGGAATATTTGGAGCTGAACTTGACCTTTTGCATCCCTGTGTGTCCCCGATGGAAGGTCTTTAGCACAATGAGGGAGAAATAGGAGTTTGCGGGAGCTGGAGGCTGGCAGGGCTTGCAACTTTGTGCCAAGGAGTGACCAGGGACAGGCTCGCAGGCTCACAGAGCTTTCTAGTTAATTAGATTTGGCCATGTGACCTCTGTGACTCTGCCAATTGCAAGAAATAATTAGCCACAGACTCCTGGCTGACAGGCTTCTGTTGACAGGTCCAGTCCACAGAAGTGAAATCTCTACTTAGGTTATGATTGTAAGGGAGCTTACAAAGCATGCCTTTGGAGAAATTGCTCTGAAACTTTCTCAGTGTAAAGTTCTTTCTTCTCTATGTTCCTCTGGACTCTCTTTCTTGTTTACACCTGGTACCTCATCACACAAAACCACAAAATCACGTGGCTTCTCTTCTATTCAACTCTGTAGGAGAGTCCTCAGTGTGAAGAGTGCTTATCTTTACTCTCCTATGCTTTATTTCTGTCTTAAATCTTGCTTAATTTTGATCATTGCTCTCCTTTTTGTGCTGTCTCTAGGCCTTCACTCTCTTCACTTCCATCCCTCTATTCTCTCCTTCCCTTTTTCCCCTGTCAACCACAAACACATTTTTTTAAAAGCCGAGTGAATTAAAACGGCCATGAAAGAAGAATATCAAGATGCAGGTACAGAAGAAAAACTAAAGGGCTCTTTCTGAAATCAGAGTTTTTACAGTGATCTAAAACACATGTTTCACCTGTCACGTCACCTTGGAGTTTCTGGCTTTGTAAAGTCAGAGCAGGCGGGCAGGGGGAACGCAGGGAAGCCTTTGGAGAGGATGAACTTTCCTCTTGTGCAGAGAAAAGAGCTTGGTCTCCACCACGCAGTCCTTCTAAGATTTAGCAATATTAAAATGTTATGCTTCTGGGAAAGAGTTGCTCTCCATCTCTAATAAGGTTGTTTCCTTTAATGTTCTCTAGGGAAACATACTGCTAGTGATTGGAAGTTTTCTTGTCCCATTATACTAAAATATGGTAATGTTTGAAAAACACTAGCAAGTGTTTCTGTATTATTTATCACATCCAAAAAATAGATAAATATGCTAACATGCACTGAAATTTAAATAGAAAAGCAGTACAGAGAACAATGGGTAAGCATGGAGTATATCTTTTGCTAATTGAAATTAGCAAAGGTAAAAAGACTATCTGTATTAGAATGTAATCTTACAATTTTATTTGTAAATAAAGGCACAGAGTCTCAGTTGATATATTTCATCTGCAAAATGAACTTTTTTTCAATTCTGCACATTCAGTATAAAATTGAAGGTCATGAATTGAAAGTACTCTAAGAAATACTATTGAGACATACAACTTGTTTTCACCACACAGAACAAATGAATTAAGCAAAGGTATTTTTTTTTCCTTTCAAAGGCCTAAGGTTACAAAGTATTCCTTCCAGAAATGGGGACAGAAGTCAAATGAAGTCACATGTATACAACAATTACAGACTCTCGTTAGTTACCTTTAAATACGTCATGAAATTAAGCTAAGGTTTACATATTTTAGATAATGTTTCAGGTACTTAGAGGAAAACCATATATATATATATATATATATATATATATATATATAAAACCATGTATATATATATATCTATATATATACATATAGATATATATATATGTTTAATTGATACTAACATATGTGTCTTTTAGCAACTACACCCTATAACTACTCTTTTTTTTATTTAGAGAGAAATAAAATAGGAAAAGGGTAGAAATAGTACAAAATTTCAAAAAAAAGATAAACAGTAAGAAATCACTAGTTGATAAATTACATATTGTTCTCTTAGAAATAGTTGTTCAAGTTACAAAATTAAAGCATACAAAGTAGACATTCAAACAGTGAGACTATAAACAGCTACGCATGCATGAGTCTCTACATGTATTTCTGTCCTTTCTGTATTAGAGGGAAAAACCAAACATAGCAAGAGAAAACAGAACAAATTTCTATAAAAACATGAAACAAAAAAGTCATAAAACCACAGTACAAGATGATCTACAATGGTTACTGTGTTGTCTCTTGTTATCTTCAAGAGAATTTTCCATATCATCAGGCAAACTGAATATAGCAGTGTAATTGAATATAGTAGTACATAACAATATTAATAAAAATGAAACATTGTAGACAGTGTAAAGCTTCAAAGGCAGGTAATAATCAAACCAGAGTGGGTATCCTAGTGAATCTTGTCATCTTCAATGTAGTTGCCTATACTCTCAGACTTGATACTATCAATCATAACAGCTTTGAATAAAATCTGTCAATACAAACCAGCAATCTAACAAACCAGATTCAATTAAGATCAGTCATGGTAAAACAGTGTATGTTATACAGAGCTTCAGATTAAGTTAATAGGAAATTTAGGATGATTATCGTACTATATTCTGCAATTTTCTGGATAACTGTCTGTGCTCTCAAATCTAGTACAAGTAAACAAACTAGAACAGAATATAATCCATCTAAGCAGAGTGGTGTGAGTAATGTGGGTTTTAAATCTTGATACACTATTAACAACATCCTCTGCTTTCTTTTTTTTCTGTGCATTTTGGGTACCACCAACTCCCTCAGTTTTTAGATTGTGGGGAGGGGCAACCTGCTATTTACTTAAGTGGTACTGAACCTTCTTACTCCTGGAGTTGATCTCAGGTTGTATTACTTTACCTACAAAAGCCTCCAGGTTTTCCTTTGTTATAGCTTAGTAGTTCTCTACTGCATATAAATATCCTGTCTTTCCAATCTATCTGCAGGTGGTAGCCAAGTTGCCCTCATTTTTCTCTGGCTCCCTGTCACATAGAGCATTGTTTACTCTTATTTGATTTTCTGTCCATAAATCCTCACTCAGGTTGATTATATTTCCTATACAGAGCATCTCAATGGACCCAACCTCCTGATCTACTCTGCCTATGTTTCTTTTTTCCTTTTTTTTTTTTTTTTTTTAGTGTATCGAGGCTATCTATGTTAGAGATTATACCAACCTTCTCTGCCTCATTTCTGCTATGCTATTTTTCTGCCATTGGTTGTCTGCTTTTCTTCATTGTACTGCCTGCCCCCATTCATTGAGGCCTTTCTGCCACTGTTCTGGAAATCTTGGTATTTTTTTTTTCTCTCTCTAGAATTTCCTTCAGTATTCTCTGTAGGGTTGGATTGATGGTCACAAATTCCCCCAATTCCTCTTTGTCATGGAAGCATCTTGTTTCTCCATTAATTTCTAGTGACAGTTTTGTAGGATACATCAATCTGGGCTAGACGTTCTTTCCTTTCAGGGCTTGGAATACTTTGCTCCAAGCTCTTCTTGATCTGATGGTCTGTGTCAAGAAGTCTGCCATGATCTTGATGGGCTTACCTTTATAGGCAAATAGTTTCTTTTCTCTGATGGCTTTTAATATTCTGTTTTTATATTGAATTTCTGGTATCTTGATTATTACATGTCTGGGTTTAGCACTGTTTTGGTTGTAGGTGGCTGGAGTCCTGTATGCCTCATATATCTGAATATCATTTTCTTTTCCTAAGCTTGGAAGGTTTTCCTTAATTATTTCCATTAATAGCCTTTGTAATTCCTTTGTTTTTATTACTGCTTCTTCACTCAAATTTCTTATTCTTAAATTATAGATTCTCTTGTCATCTTCTATCCTTTGTATTGTTACTGCCTGTTTCCTTGTCATTGTTAAGAGATCTTTCCTTTCATGATCACATATTGCAAACCTGTCTTCAAGTTTTGATAGTCTATCCTTAGGTTTTTTCAAGCAGTTTTTCCAGCTTTCATGGAATTTTTAATTTCCTGGTAATCTCTTTGAATCTGCTTCATGTATTCTAAGTTTTCTTTATATTCTTTATCAAACATTTCTCTCCTTTTTTGGTATTTCTCATTTCTTCCATCTGTGTCTTCTCGAGAGGTGCTTAACATTTCTTTTATTAATCTACTTATATCTTGCTTTACCTGATTTAATATTTCAGTTTTGAGTTCATCTACGAGGTCCTGAAGATATCTCTTAATGTCCATTGATGCCATGTCTAATGTTGCATATTTGCTGCCCTCAGTTTCTTTTGTATTTCTCTCTCCTGGATCAGTGTTCTCAGGGTTTTGGTCTGGAGGCTTTTTCTTGTTTCTTTCTCTTGTCATGTTTTTTGTTTCTTCCATACAGATATATAGTGGAGATCCCAGCCCCTTTCCTTGTTGGTTATGGTTCTTCTGAAGCATACTGGTGTGGGATTTCTGCCCTCTCCTGTTTGTTCTTGGTCATTGAGGTGCAAGCATGGGTGGCGTATACTGGTCCCTCTCCACTGGGCCAGTCAACCTTCCAGGCCTTCACCAGGATAGTGTGTGCTACACATAGGGAATCAGTTTGGGATGGCTTATTGGGTCCCAGCCGGGGGTGTGACCCAGGCCGAGCAGATCCTATCAATCTGCTCTGGGAAGGGAGCAACCAACTGAAGTCACTGTCATTCCTAGTTCAGGGTCCTCCTGCCTGACTCCAACATGTAGTCCATTTGGTCGCCTCTTCTTCCGTGGGGGGGGGGTGTCTTAGTCCCAGCACTCACTAAGGGTTAATGAAGGTTCCTCACTGGCTCCATTTTCTATTGGGCTTGCCAACCTCTGTCTTCAGCATGACCAGCTAGTCGCAGCACCATGATTTTGGGTGCTCCAGTGGGTTCTTGCTGCTCCAGTCAGTAGTGGCAGGTCACTGCTGCATGAGCTCTGGCCGCTCTGGTCAGTCGCAGTGGTGGCACAAATTCAGGTGGCTGGAGAGCACTGTGTCCACTAATCTTAGCTTCTTCAATGGTAGTCCCAGGACTGTGTGTTTGACCAGCTTTTTTGGCTTTAGTTTCTTCCTAGGTCAAGAGTATCCATCTCCCTCTGTCCAGACTTCTCTAGGACATTTTATTACAGCATGAGTTGTCTCTCTCAGGGGAGGCACTGTGTCCTGCTGCTTATGAATCTGCCACCTTTTCTTTCTCTCCCTTATAACTACTCTTAACACTGCCATTTTTTTCTTTATCTCTCACTATCTAACAAACTCATTTATTCAGTATTCAGCTCCCACAAACTATACTATAAAATAAACTTAACCATTCCTTCTAAACTCTTTATCCAAGTGGAAATTTCAGTTTGCTTCTTTCTTTTCATTAAGTGTCTGTTTTGTCGTCAAGACCTTGAATTATCCTTTGTCATGCTTTGGTGTTATTTCCCATATGACCTACTCTTTCTTGCCTCTGTGTTCCTTGCCCCTACTAGAATTTCACTTTAATTACTTTATAATAAAATATGTACAAAAACAACCCAACGGTCTACTTGAAATAGCCTTCAGATCTTCCCAACTTCAAAATAATCACTTGCTTTGTACTAGCTTGACTTTTTAAAGTAAATTATATTATTTTTCAACATATTTTCTTTATTTGCTTTTGTCCTGTCAAAAAGAAAGAATTACAAAAATTTGCTGATAGACCTCGGCAGCCTTCATTCTACAAGATAAAATGAGAGCTTCTTTTTCTGTGTTCCAGGGTGCTGCAGTCTCCCTGTAAAGGTATTTCTTAGGATCTTTCTGTCTTGAACAAAGAATTGGTAAAGATGAACCCAAAAGATAGTGAGGTTTTGCTCTTACTAAAGGTAGGAAAAGAAATATGCTCTGTACAGTGAGTTTGGTCTTATTAAAAGTAGGAAAAGAAACACACTCACTGTTGAGATGTTATTAGACCACCACACAAGTGAAAGCACAGTGGCCTACCAGTACAATGGTGACTCTCTTTTTTGTATCTCCCACTCCTCTGCTGAGGGTTGATCTTGGCTCACCTATCCCGAACCTGCTGGAGGTCTTTGGTGAAGAACTGAATATGGCACTCTCCGATTCCTTGCGTAGGGCTTTGGGAACTATTGTGCATGTGTGTCCTGGAACTTTCTAATGAACATGTAACAGCCACTTCTGCAGCCTGTTTGCCATGCCCTAATCTCCTGCTTTACCTTTATTGATGGAAGAAGTGTGGGCTTAGTAAGGTGTAAACAAGGAAATAGAACAATTGAAAATAGCTGGTTAATATTGGGTTGCTTCACATGACTTTCTAGTAAGGATTAAAGTGGAGGAGACTTCTTTTTTTTTTTTTTTTTTTGTGGTACCAGAGATCAAACTCATGACCTCATGCTTGATAGGCAGGCGCTTATGCCACTGAGCTAAAATCCCTGGCCCAAGGGACTTCTTGATACTGATTCAAGTAGACTGGATTTTTCTGTTTCTAGAAAAAGACTCCTGTTTTGAGATCTGTCTACTTCCTTTATCTTTCAGTTTCATTTTGTAGCATTTACTGTCACTGATTCCATTTTGGTATGGTCTGCTTTATTGAAGGCCGTTACAGAAGCTTAATCCAAAATAGTGGGCTTTTATAATAATAATAGTTTTTATGTATTCATAACTTTTATCTACCTCACTATTTTATCAGAGTCTTTAAGAAAGAAAACAATTTATATGATGCTTATAGCACTAACGTTACACATATAAATATAGCCCTGTGAATTACTCAGGATATATTAATTAGGAGCCATGAAGTGATAAAGCATAAACAATTTGTTTTTAAAAAGAATAAAAAACAAAGTGAGCAACTTGGCCAATTTATTTATTCGTGTGATACTGAGTATTGAACATAGGATTCCACTGCTTGCTAGGCAAGGACCGTACCCCTGAACTACATGCTAGCCTGGTGAGTTTTTCTTTGACATTAGTCATCTTGCTTATATTACTTTACTATTGCTGTTATATCATGCTAAGTCAAATTTAGGTTTAAACATATAAAGTTAGTATGTTGTAGTTCTGGAAATCAGAAGTGCAACATCAGCCTCAAGATTTCAGCAGGTTTATTTCTTCTGGAGATTATTGGGGAGGATTAACTTCCTTTACTTTTCCAGCCTGGAAAGGCCACTTGGCACCATTGTTTGTCATAGTCTTACTTGTAGCTCTGCTACCATCGACAGGGTTTTTGTTTGTTTGTTTTTGTGACTTTGATTCTCTTGCTTCTGCCTTAAAGGACCTGCATGATTGTATTGTGCCCACCTAGATAATCCTGAAGTGTTTTGCCCTCTCAAGATATGTAGTTTAACCACGTCTGTGGTATAAGGTAACATCTTCATAGTTTGAGGGAATTAGAATATGGGCATTTCTGAAGTGCCAGTGTTTTTTCATCTTCACAGTCCCTTTTCTTATCAGGCTCACCTTCTTGAAGGAATGAAGCAAATTGCTTGCATATCTATACTAGCAGCTTCCAGACTGTAGACTTCTCTCATATGTTACTACAGATAAAGTCTAAGAATTTCTGCTTTGTATCAAGGACTTTAGAAGCCTTATTTGTTAGATAATGGTAAACAATTACACTCACCTTCAATGTGGATAAAGAACCTGGTATATTTTATTTTTCTCTATTTTAGAAAAATTACTGGTGGAACAGTAGAGGTTGGTTATAAATAAACCTAAGGTGCTGAAAAAGCCTATAGAAGATGATAACAATGGAACTGGGGTGTAGTCAGATGATAAAGAGACATTCCACAGAAGATGCCGTGATGACTTAGCAGTGTTTGCAAGGAGGTAAAAGTCTTGAGGATGCCTGTGAAGTTTTTAGCTTGGTTGACAGCATAACAAGTAACAACATTAATGAGTTTAAATACACTCTGCTATAGATTCCTGTGCCACATGCCTATAACAGGGTCAGATTCAGAAACTAGCAGTCCCAATGCAGAAAACACACTGTACTCACATTTGCAAATATGTATTTTGAGTATAATTAAGGATATTGGAGGATGCCTCCTTCAGTGAGAGAAATCCAAAGAGAAGATCTATGCATGCACACATATTTATGCATGCATGAATATGTATATATGCACAAATGCACACACATACATGTGAATGTTTTGTTTGCCTTAGTGACCAAGACAGAATAGCCTCAACAGTCAAAATTTCCAGATATCAATACTTGCCTAAATAACAGGCTATACACAATCAAACTCATTTCATAGCCTTACTTTGTACACATTTCACATCTGATCTTATGTGAATCTAAAAGAAACACAAAGAAATGAGAAAATAATACTTCCCCAATACAAAATTGAGAAGATATGCTTTTCACTGTCAGAGTTTGATGTCTAATGCTGAGGCAAATGCAAGTAGTAATGGCAAACCATGATAGTTGTTAAAAAGAGAAATAGTTAATATTTTTAAGATTTAATCCTGTAAGATCAGCACTGTGTAGTCTATTAACTGTGTTAACTGATTAATTCTCATAGGCATCATGTGAAGAAGATATTCCATGTAAAGTGCAAAGCAGAGCAGAACAAAGTTTGGCAGCCGATTTCCAATCCCAGGTGGGAGTCGGAGTGAGTTAGAAATGCGCGTCGAGGAGGTAGCCCTGAAATGAGACTTCATGGATGAAGTTTTACAGGTCTGTAAATGTGAAAGGCATTCAAAGAAAGAACAACATTTGAGGACACCTAGAGATTTGCAAAGGCACAAGGTGTCAGGGAATGATGAGTGTGTTAGATTTCAAAGAGCCAGAGGCACAAGGGCAACAGATGAGCCTTGTCAGGTACATGAAGGTCATATTGGAGAGATCATTGCAGTCACAGTGTTACGAGTTTCCTTAGTCTTGTGTGGCTTAAGGGAAGATCGGGATAATTTTCAGCTGGATGGTAAGCTATTCTATTTACATATTGGCACAGACTCTATTGCATAGAGTGAAGAAGGCATCCCTCCTGCGATGGAGGGAGGGAAGGACCACAGTTGTGACAGACAGCAAAGTCTGAATCAGTAGTGTAGGCAGAAGCAATGAGAATTGTATCTGTATGGTATTGTTGGTAGCAAAGAAAGCAAGAACATGCAGTGAGTTTTTATGGTAGTACTGAGAGCATGTGATGAGTGGAAATAGGGGGCAAAGGAAATTGGGAAATAGAGGGTAGTGTCCAGAAGGCACTCATCACAACTGTGGTGGTAAGTGAAGAGGCAGAAGATGGTGTATTAATATTTAAGCGTGTTCCTTAGGAGTTATCCCTGAATATCTATGTGGAGATGCCTCAGTAGCAGTTGAATATATGGGCCCAGTTCTCAAAAGATATTTGGGTTAGACGTAAGGACTTAGAAATCTGTGATGAATGGGTACAATTTAAATTATGCAGAGGGAATAAATGCCATATATGAAGAACCAAAAAAGGGAATCTTGGGGAATATGTATGTTTTGAAACTGACTTCTGGGATACAGAATACAAACAGAAATCAATGATTTTGTAGTCAGCAGCACAAATGTAGTATCTAATATTGTAATAATGGAGGTAGTAGCCAGAGAAATTTTGTAGAAAGAGCAGAATGAAGGAAATGAATGGCACTCTATGGAAGAGAAAAAGAAGATTCTTAGCTAGGAATTGTTTAAGTACTGTTAGGAAAGTTGCCCAGCACAATGGTGTCAAAGTAATCAATGAAGGGGAAAATCCCAAGATAGAGGGAGGAGGAGTTAAACATGTCAGAAGAACACAGAAAGGGCAAATGAGATAATGACTGCAAATTGCTCTTTGGTAATTAAGAGTCATTGGTAACCTTTGTAAGAGTGATTTGAACATTGTGGTGAGGGAGAAATTCCAGGAAAAAAAAAAGTGGGTATAGATGTAAGTGGGACTTGAAGATTACAGACTAATGAATTGAGACATAATGATTATTGATTCAACAAATGACCTTTTAAGATTTTTTTGAAACTAACCAGTGAAATGCTAAAACACCAAGTGGTTGTCACTTTCCATTGGAATTATGTAGGAATCAGTTTGTAAGGCCAGAGAATTATTATTGGAACTAGGCAGTTTATGATTGTCAACTGGCTACTAATTGCACCTATTAATGGTTTCCTGTTATTTCTTCTACTTCCAATTTTGATGAAAATTAATTATCTGTTGCTGCAACAATAGTTAGGAAGTCCCTAATGCCACTAGTACTGGTTATTACTTACATTTGCAGTATGTATGGTGCTATATTTACCATTTTAGAAAAGCAAAGCATGTAAGTGGCAAATAATTATTATTAGCTGAATTATACCTAAGAAGCAGAAATCATGAAATATCATGAAATATTGAATAATTAGAGGATGAATACTTACCTAGAGCTGGTCAATAAAATCTTTTGTATCTTTATTTTCTGAATGTTTAATTAGCCACTTTTTTAGAACAGTGGGATCTGGGCACTGAACCCAGGATCTTTGCACTGAGATAAATCCCCACTTTTTTTTCCTTTCCTTTCCTTTTTTTTTTTTTTTAAACATGGTCTTGATTAGTTACCAGATTTCCCAAGATGGGCTTGAACTTGTAATCTTTTGATCTGAATGTTGTATAAGACTAGGACTATAGGCATGGGCCAGTACCCTGAGATTTTTCACTTTTAATTAGTCCAAAGTTGCTCATAGTACACTCTGATTCACGATTTACACAGGATCACCTAGTGCAGTACAATCATTGATAGAATTTTTAAAAATCTATTTGAATAGTATTATCAGTCTCTAAATCATCAGATACAGAAAAGGTCAACAGGTATGAATGGTTTTCACTTCATGCTGAGATGTTAACAGAGTGAAGGTCAGAGTTTGAGTTGTGTGACAAATAAGAATTTCATGAGGTCTGTGGTGCCCTATAGCTGTATCCAGCTTTTTTATATTCTTCTCCCAAATATGCCTCCATGACACCTTTCACCTTCTAATACCCAGACATTTGTAAGATCAAGAAATGGGTCTTCCCTGTAGAGCTGTGTCAACTGCAGTAATGGGTTGGGGTGATGTAGTGAGATGATCTGTTTCATTCTGCCTTAATCTTCTCCTCTTCCCTGCAAGACAATGAGCAGGACTCTCTATATGACTTATTTCATGGGTGGCCTTAATCTTGAATGATTTTTGTTTTATGAAAATATGTATTTTTTGGAGCTACCATGTTAATGACGAAAAGAAAGAGTAGTACTTTAGAGAATAATGGAAATCAAACAAAGCGGAAAGATCCTTCAAGATTAGGAAGCAGATGGATGACTGTGTGTCCTATAAACACCAACCCTGTTGCCAGGCTCAAGCAGGTTCACAAAGGACTCATGCACCAAGATTCCCAAGAGGTCCACATTCTCAAAATATGGCAAGATTCAGGCAAAGGTGCAGCAAGGGATCATGTGTCATTTGAACAAAGCTGTGAGCATTCTCTCCCAGAAACCACATCACTGATATGGTCACTATTGGTGTTATCTGTAAATCTAAGGAGGTTGATAAGTGGTCTCCTGAATTACAAATGAATTGTTTAGGAGTCATATTTCAATAAAATATAATAATGTTACATTTTTACACAGTGTTGTCATGAGTGCAAATTTATACCAATTGTTATATTTCTTCCACTTAAAATTTATATTTGAGTTCCAATCAGTATAGTCTCGTAGGTAACTGGCATGTTCTCTACTTGTATAGCTTTGTGCTAAGAAACAGTTCTCCATGGTTTCTCATTTTCCTGAATATCCAGTGACCAGAGCTCTGAGTGACCTTTGTACAAGATTGACTTTTCAAGAATATTTGTATTGTAAACAATCTTGGAAGTAGAGACAAAGTCTTCCTCTGGGACAGATTATGTTTGCTCCTCCTAAAAGATTGAGTTTTTCAAGGCTCAGGGTTCTTCTTTTGTATCAGACCACTGTGAATACTACTGCCCCCACATTGCACTGTGGGACAGTGTCTTTTTACATCTGAGAACCTGGAGAATCTTTGACAGTTTAGATTTTGCTGGGAAAGAAGAAACAAATAGCAATATATGATGCAATTTAATCATAATAATAGCTAACATTTGTTGAGTAATTTCTATGGATCAGTCACTGTTCTCAAATTTACACTTACTCTCTCTTTTCACCATTATCATAATCAATGAGGTAGGTTCTATCATCATTTTTAACATCTTGAATGATGTCTCATAGGACATCTTAAGGCACCAGGATTCAAACCCACGCCTAACACCAGAATTTAGGTCTTAGCCACTAGTCTGTAAACATGAAAGATTTGATGTGTGGCTATTCCCAGAGTTCATGAGGGTTGATAGTGCCCACATTTAAAAATGAGACAGCCCCAGGCCAGTGAGGTTCATAGTGAGACTGAAAAGGAAATGCAGCCAACCTCAGGATGGCACGGTGGGTAAAATGAAGATTGCTTGGTTATGTTGCTATTTTACTTGCCACATCACCTGGCCCTGATTCATTCCAATGAATTTCCATTGCCCTCCTTTTTTTATTTTTCAATTAAGTATGTGACATTTGAAAAGAGTGATCCAGACGGCAGGATCATAATTACTGTCCAACACTGAACACTCCATGCTTTTGAAATATTAGAAAAATTGCTTATTATTGTGCTCTTCATATTACTAATCAGTAACACAGAGGCCAGTGGTCATCATGACAGTGTGGACTGTGAATATTTATGAAATCCAAACAGCCTTAACAATGATAAAAATCTGAATAAATATTTTATAGAACTATATGGGACAGTGCCTTTTTATTTCATAATACACATTTGTTGATATTTCTTTTCTGTTACTACAGTGATTCTCATACTGAATAGATAGCAATGGGACATCTTCTATGTGTTAAGCTGGATAAATATTTTGTGTCGCACAGAGAAAGACTGGGTAGTATGTATGTTCAGTGTGGTGACAAACTTGAGAACATGAGCCTGAATCCAGTATCTGTAATGTGCAATAGGGTGACATTGAAATGTAAAGTGATGAGGTTTGTAGGTGAGTCTTGTGAGAAAAACTATGAAATGTATTAGTCAGCCTTCCTGTCACTGGAAGTAATTACCTGCAACTTAAAGATAGAGAGGTGTTTTTTTTGTTTGTTTTTTTCTAGTTTCAGATTCAGAGTATTTAGTCCATGATGGACTGGCTTCAAGGCAAGATTATCGTGGTAAAAGAGCAAACAAATGAAACTTCTTAGATCATGGTGGCCAGGAACATGCTAGAGGGCAAAAATGTTAGCTAGCTACAGTTCCAGACTTGCTGGTTGATGACATAAGACTCAGGACACACTCAAAGACTTTATCACCATAGCACAGCTGGCCAGCAAGTGCATCTTATTCATGTGAGATCTCTCTTCCTGCCACGGTCATGGAGATTGGACAGTGGTACTCAGGTGGAGCTGTGCACTAGTGGGGCTGTATCCCTGCTGAAGATTCCCAAGTGGAAGAAACCTGAGTCTTTTTTACTGGTGAGTAAACACCCATTTTTTATCTTCTGTGGAAGACATTATGTGTAATAATAAGAAATCTTGCTTCTTTATTTTCAATGCTGCCTATTATAGAAATAAGTTTTCTTTGGTATGGGGGGATATCTGGGGATTGAACTCATGACCTTGTACTTACCAGGTAGGTACTCACACTGCCGAGCTAAATCTCTGACTCATAAAAGTTTTTTTTCCCCCTTTCTGGTTTTTGTTTTGAGATAGTGTTTCAAAAATATCTTTAGAAAAATAGTCTGGGGCCGTTAGTACCTCTAATCACAAATACATAGAAAAGTGAGAGACTGTGGAAAATTATCTCCCTATACCTAGAAGGGGAGTCATTTTTAAGTAAATTTTATACCACTTCCCAATTTGGTTTTGAGCTCCAATCCAAACTATAGTATACAAATTACAATTTATAATCAGCTTATTATTGATTAAAAAATCCCCATTCTTTATTTCCATCTCTGTCCTGTACCCCCACATATACAATATGGCTAAATGGAAATAAAACTTGCAAGAAGGAAGGAAAAAGAATGTAACAGAGATTAGGAGGGAAGGGAAAGTAAGGCTTTAGTGAAAGGTAAACAAATGAGAAAGCAGACACAGGGTTTTAACACGGCCTTAGACATCTAGATGATTAGAATGTATAAGGTTAACTGCAAAACAAGCATTTATTTATTTCTGTCTTATTTTTCATGTTGCTGAGACAAAGTACCCAATACCCAAAGTTAAAGAGGAATTCAGCTCACAATGTTTAGAGGTTTTAGTCTACGGTCCTCTGGCTCCAAGGCAGGGTGGCATGGCACAAGGGCGTTGCAGAGGAGAAACAGCTCATGGCATGGCAGGCAGGAAACAGTAAGCAGCAAGCAGCAGCAGCAACCTGAGTGTCCCTTTGATCCCTTCCAGGCTACCTAGCTTCTGGGTGGTGTCATCCACCCTTAGGGTGGGCCTTCCCGTTTTATATACCCAGACCTATGCTAAACCCATCAGCGGACTAATTTATCAGCATGCCCCCATAGTCACAGTATCATACCCTAAATACCAGTGTCACACACCTTAGATGTAGTCACTTTGGAAAAGCCCCCATGTCCATATGGGTTTGAGGAAACATCTGTATCTCAGTAATAAAAATTTACTTTTGCTATATGAAAAGCTGTATATATTTCATGTTTATGAAGAAGTGAACACTGGGATAAATATGCACCAATGAAAATGTCACCTGTCAAAGTTTCCTCTCATGTTTTGTTTTATTTTGCTTTGTTTTGTTTTGTTTTAAGAAGCATCTTAATGCATATGCTAGGCTGGCCTTGAACTCACTTAGTATCCCAAGCTGTCTTCAAACTCACAACAATGCTTCTGCCTCAGTCTCCCACGTGCTAGGACTACAGGTGTGCACCACTGTGTCCAGTCTGTCCCTTGATTATTTTTTGAAGTGGGAGTACTTAATATAAGAATTATCCTCTTAGCAAATTTTTAGCTGTAGGCTCTGTCATACAGTTGATCCCTAGAACTTCCTTATAATGAAACTGAAAATGAGTATTTACAGAAGAGTGTAGCTCATGAATAGAAGTATTTATCTGAGGCATGACACTGGGAGAAGGATAGATCTCCTTGGTTTAAAACTTAGTTCTGGTGTGTCTTTCACTGCCTGTCATTGACTGTACATCTTTCTGTGCACTCTTCACTTGGCCATTGTAAATGCAAGAATTCAGATGCTGTGTGGTTGATCATACATCCTACAGTGGGACAGCATAGCACACTTTTAATGACTTCGGCACAATGCAGTACTACAGCTGAGGACCTACCTACTACGTGTTGAAATAGTTTATGAATTAGACTAATAGATTGTTAATTAAAAAGTACACCAGACTCCTGTCCTGAAAAACAGACTTTTGCAATGTTTTATTAATTTTGTGACATTAAGTCAGCAAAGTTTCAGTCATTTAACTTTAAATATTATTGTCGATTTACTTCTGAATTCTATGGCCACATAAGAATAAAAAAGTTTATACACGTCATTACATCTTGCCTTTATTTAAGCAAAATCACTAATTACTTTCTTATACAAAGTACTTTCAGGTAGTTTGTGTCCCTTTATAGTAATTGTCTAAAAAATTAAAAATATAATCATAAAGTATGCAACATGTAAATTTTTTTTAAACAAATCTTTAAGGTGGCGGCTGACATGTAGCCTAGTTGTAGAATGTATGCTTAGCATGTGTGAGTTTCTTGGTTCAATCACCATCAAAAGAAATAAATAATTGAAAGTATTATAAAATATTTACAAATACATGCTTAGAAAATTAGCTCTTCTCTAAAATATTCTAAAGTATTTTGTAAACTTAAAGAGGACAGCAACTACTATGAAGTTTTAAATTTTAAATTAATTGCATTTAAATCTGAAAATGTTATCTTTTTTCAAATTAAAACATATTATGTGTTTTCATGAAAAAAATAATTATCAATTGTACTGGTCAGTGATTTTTTTAGTTGCCAAAATAGAGAACCTTACCATCTTTTACACAGGCTACACTGGGGCATAATATAAAAATGTATATGCATTTATGAATTGCTCGCTACTGTGTTTATCTGTTGCTATGTGTGACTGATGTATTTTGTGTGGGACTCAGAGCTGCAACTTGAAATAAAGAAAGAAGAAAACAACAAACAAAAAGATATTTAATAGTACTGTGAAAAAAATACTTCTCTACAAAATCTATTGTATTCATGCTGTTTTGGGGAAAGACACATTAATTATTTTCTCCTTTTGGTGAAATAAATGCTTGTCTCCAAGCTCCTTTTCCTCAAGAGAAATACCTGTTTCTAAAAGCACAAAATAATTCTTAGCATTTGAACAAAGGCTCATTTTGTTCTGCAGACATGAAGCAATATATCCAGAAAAAGATTCCCCGGGCTTTTAAATTCTTAGTCATAAGGGTGTCTATTTTGTTTACAAGTTTCACCATGCCTCACACTGGAGACAAGGGTGTGGTCTTCAGTACCTTTATGCTGTATGTGTTCGCTATGTTTAGGATGCTACATGGGGTCCCTTGACAGAGAGGAGCCCCTCGTGAGCGAAGGAAAGAGGAAGATCTTGTAAGATAGAAAAGAAATTAGGAGTCTAATTTTTCTGAAGCTTAGGAAAGCAGAACTTTAGACATTATAATGTTTTCAACAATCATTTAAAAGTAATTTAAACTTCTGGGCATGGTGGTGCACACCTGTAATCCCAGCACTCTACAGTCAGAGACAGGAGGACTGTTGCAAGTTCAATTCCAGCCTGGGCTACACAGTGAGCTCAAGGCCAGCTTGAACTGCATAGTGAGACCCTATCTCAAAAACAAATGAACAAAAAAAGTTATCTAAACTATGCCTGGGATGGTGAAAAACTCTAGATAAATAGGTGCTCTTCCAGTCTCTGTAAATAACAGGGAAAAAAATCAACACTTATTTAGTGGAAACTGACTCCTGGCCACAAGAGGCACACACAAAACATCTAAGTCAGGATGGTACCTGATAGGAAGGAATACATGGGATTACTACACATGTGGTGATTGGAGGTGTCTGGCCTTTAAAAGGTCAAGAATTTTAACGCAAGTGAGTCAGTCAGGTGGAGATGAAAAATACACGTTGCTACATCAATTAGGTAACGAAAAGTGGCTATAGTTTAACCAGAGTGAGTTACTAGGAATGCAAATGCAAAGCCTTTCCTCTACCCAGACTTTAGTAAGTATTCTTGTCATGACCTGAACCTCTTACTTTGTAAGAGATGCGCACTCAGGAGAATGAGATGGCTGTGATTATTGAAGCTCTCAATCCAGTCACGTGTTAAACTGATCCCTTTCAGTGTAATTTACACAACCCCAGAGGAAAGGCTTTCTTTTACCTCCAGTTCCATTGCCAAAATTCCCATTAAGGGTATTATATGATGTCTCTAAAAGATGCCTTTCAAAACATAAACAAGGTAGCAAAATTGTAAATTACTGTGTGTACAAGTTATTAATGGCAGAGTGGTTTGGAATGGGTTTTTGGTTGCTGTTTTTCTTCCACAAAACATGGAAGAAAATAGAAGGTGCAAGTGTGGGGAGTCACCCAGGATAAACACAGGTGGAAAGCAGGCAGGATGTGATGGAAATTGCCGACATCCCCAGAAGCCTGATCATACCAGGCTCAGTGCTCACTCAAAGGATAAGAAACTTAAACTTTCTTAGGTAATAAAAATGGCTTAACATACAGAAAAATTGCCTGTATTTTCTTGTGTTTGTATACTTGAACTTCTTGATCTTTAAGAAGAATCCATGATGGGAATTTAAAACATTTTTAAAGTTTGAATTAAATATGTCTATTTTTAAAAATTAATTATTTATTATTACATGTGTTAGGATTGTATTATTCTCTGGGGTGGAGTTTATCAAATGAAATGGTCTTAATCAGTTATTCTTCTTTTGGTGTGTACTGGTTTCCACATGAAGAGTTTCTGCATCCCTACTTCCTGAAAAATTTACCTTTTCCCTGATGCCTGTATTTCCTAATAGAAAGATTTTTGCCATCACCTAGTTTGCTGTTTCTTTAAGAGTGGTCCCAAGACATGAAGCATCAGAATCTAGGTAGAATCTAAAATCTAGGTAGCAATATGTATTCACTGTCTCATTCCAGACCTGCTGGATCAGACTCTGTGGGTGAGGACCAGCCATCTGTATGTTACTTTAACGTCCAAGGACTTCCAAGCCACTGGTCTAGTCCAATTCCTTAGGTCTTAAGCTTGGAAACACATTCCAAATGAGATGGTAGTAATCTGATCCCTCTCTACTGCTCTTCATTTGTTACCACTATGTTAGTGTGTCAAGAATATGATTACACCAGTCTTCTACTGGAATTCAGGGCTTTTATATCCTCCTAGATTCTCAGATTGACCACAACCATCTAGTGGTATAAAACAGCATTTTATTTTCCTTTCAAATAGTTAGATTTTTATTTTTATTTGAATATTTAAAATATTTAATGCAAAATGCAGGATAGGAGATAATGCACTGGGGTGAATGCTGGCTCTGGTAAAACCCAGCTATTTTTTTTTTAATAAGGCAATTTCTTTACAAAAGCAGTCAAGAAAGAAAGAACAACAAGTTAATGTGAGACATTAAGAAGTGATGTGGTCAACCTGAGCCATTAAGGATGACTCAAGAGAACCCTGTATCACTGAGTAAACAAAGTGGACAGACATCTGCATATCTAAAATTAAATCAAATATGAAAGTTTTCACATGAATTCCCAGAAGATAGGAACATTGAGTAAGACTTAAAGATATCAGCTTAGAATAACAAAGACTTCTACAAAGGAAATTGTAGACTGTGGGAGTAGCAAAATAGTAGTTTACCTAACATACATGAGAGCCTAGGTTTGAGTCTAAGCACCACAAAATGAATAAATAATGAATGAATGAATGAATGAATGAGAGAACATTCTGCCTAGAACAGTAGTTTCATTTGCTTTTACTCTCAGAAAATGAGAAAAGTATGAGGCTTTGGAGTCTCAATGAATCTCTTACTCTTCAGTGATAATGTGTGGAAAGTCAGCATGCCAGCATTAAAAACATTAAGAATTAGGTAACCTAATTTATTCTTGAAGAAGAGAGGATGAATATCAGTTACACGGTATGTTTTTATTCTTTTCTTGTTCCTTTGGGAAAATGCCAGCTCTTGGTTGCAACCCAGCCATTTTTGACTGGCAGAAGCAAGGGCGGTTTCTTGGGAATCTCGGCCACCGGATGGGGTCAGAGGAGCAAAGAAAACCTCTGTTCACTCCAGCTGTTCAGTAGATTGTAGGTTCCTTAACTCTTATTATAGAAAAGGAATTTTCAGGATATGTTGTTAAGAGGCATAAAAGGTTTTGTCAGGCAGAGCTTAAAAAGTATATACTCAGTGTAGAGTGTGGACTCTCGAGAGAGGCACATTAGAGTCAGGAGTTGAGGGTTTTAATGGGATCTTAAGGGTGTCCTCCCGGTTGATGACCTAGCATGTGTGTTCCTACTAACTATCAAACCATCCATTTGGTGGGCTAGTTTCAGGTGCAGGCCATTTGTGTGTGCTGAAAGTTTAAATTTCTTCTTCGCACTTCATAGTACTATTCCCCTGAGAATGAAGATTTCTGGGAGAAAAAGTGCAGGTCAGTTTACAGATGAAAAGCACAGCCTCTAATTTGCTGGCTTACTGTATCTTAAGACCCCTGGAAGCACTTATTTTTTCCTTTCACCTTTGCAATTAGGTGACTTTTGTGTCCTTAAGCTCTAGCTTTTCTTAAAAGTGTAACGTTAAAATTATGTGAAATTAAATATAAAGTTAGGTCTTGTCACCTTTGTACCCATCTTTATGTTTTATCATAACTCAGCTCCTGGCTCTGGTTTTGGTAAAGTCAAGTCAATGGCTTGTTTCTTCTTTCACTGTCTTCTTTTTAACCCTCTCAGCCTCACTTCTCCTTTCCTGAGACATGTTTGTATATTTCTAAATACTATATACATATATGGGTTTGTGTCCAGGTACTTCATTCTGGTCTCCTATCAGGCATTCCTTCAATCCCAAACACCAGACCTTTCCTGCAGTATTGACCTTCTAAGCACTGATCATCAAGGATACAGATTAAAAAGCGACCTTCTTAACATGGTTTGAGATTCCTCCCCACCCCGAGGGCGTATCCTTCCCTCTTTTCAGGTTATAAAGGCATGTAGAAATATATTGTGGAAGAATCTTGTCACTTATCTTGTATACCCTATCAAGAATGGTGCAGAAATTTAAATGCTCTGCTGTTTTCCTGCATCTTACAAAGGTGTGGAGGTGCCAGTTAGGCTGATCTATCTTTAGATCAAGTAATAAAGCTTAGAAATAGAGAGTGCAAAAGAGCTATTATTGTAGCTTTTATTTTTTTGTTAGAATTGTTTAGTATCATTGAACTGAATGGAGACTCATTCACAGTCTTAATGTCACATTAGCATATTCTTTTTATTCTATAAGCTATATTTAATTTCTCCTTCCACAGGGTTATGGTAGTAATCATTATGAAAATGTATCTTATTTCACATGTCATAAATAAAGCAACATTTTAGACATAGATGTAGGTTGGTAGCAATTGTAATAACTTACTCTATTGAATGGCATAATAATACCAGTTTTTCTTAGAAAGAAAGAATTCAGAGATGTGGTACTGAATGCAGAAGGATAGCTTTTCAGATGTTGGATTGTTTCCTATGGAACTTCAAAGTCATATATGCATTGAACTTGTCTTACAGAAATTTTGAGATCTTGCTATGATTTTGTCAGGTACTATTTTGTCAAGTAAAATGCAAGGGAGAAGTCTAAGATGATGACTATGATAGTTGGAATGTATGTATAGAAGGTAAATGTACTTTTATACCATGAAATGTTAAAGTAGTGTGCAAATTTCAAAAATTAACAACTTGTGGAAAAGTTGAGTATTTGAAAGAAAATAGGCAGTGAATCTTTTTGTGCCGACCCTGTGACTAACTCATGCAAACATGAAGTATAAAATGGCACTTCCTATTTCATAGCTTGGATTTCATCAACATAAAACTTTTTTCATTAGTTGACTTGACCTTTAAACTGCAGCCATTGTTTTAGATAGAGGCACTCCCACACCAGATGCAATTCCAATTCTTTCTCAGAATGAAAATTAAGTTCTTTTGCTGAGTCTCACTTTGTAACAATTTTATCACTGCTTGTCAGAAGGATTTTAGTAACATGTTGCCAATATTTGAATTAAAAAGAAAACATGTAGGAAATGCCAACAAGTGTGTACTGCAAGAGTCTGGACAGCAGGTGTTTGTCTTGTAAAAGACTCATAGTTTTTTTAGGAATTCAGAGAGAGCCCAATGATACCTAGATTAGTTCCCCCTGCAGAAGGGGTTATTATCCAAGAAGAAGGGCAGTGTAAGAGTGGAGATCTGTGGACAGGAGCCCACCAGGAGCTAAGTAAACTTTAGATAGCAGTGAAAGAGTGCTGATTCATCTCTCTAGTTTCCTGGTATCTCGCCTGCTGGGGGAAAAATTGTTGCCTGTTTTGTGCTTATTTGGTAGATTTAGAAGACAAGTGCTAATTACTATTTGGTTGTAGTGTGATGCTAAGCAATGTCTGCATCTCGTCATAAAGGGTTAAATTATTTAGAAATCATAGAAAGGGATTATAGAGATATACTTAAAAGAACCATTCCTTGGCACATTGAAAAAAATTCTGTTATTGCTTCTAAACTTACATTGCAAGGGAGCTACAAAGACATTTTAATTCAGCAATAACCAGAATAATGCACATTTGGGTGATTTATAACTGAAGCTAATAGTAGGGAGTTTTTGTGCTAATCATAAGTTCTTTAAAGAAATTGGAAAGGCCTTGAGAATGCTTTCCTTAAATTTTAATTTAGTAGAAAAGGTGAATTATTTTCCAGAAAGCCAAATGAATGTATTGGGTATATTTTATCTATCATTTTACCTTTTCTTGACATTGTGGCGACAACCAACTTTCCCACAGATGGATTCTCACAACCAACCCTCTGCATGTAGTTTCTCTTGCTTTGTCCCCTGGAAACATTGGTGCGCTGGAGTTTTTGAGACCCTTAGGGAAAATGTCTCAGTATTCTAGGTGTTGTTTAAGCCATGAGGTTCAGGTCATTGATGGCCCCTTACGAGTGAATACATTAGACCAGAGGTAAGTGCTGCTGCTTCTCTGCCTTGAGAAGACCAATGGTGAGGCGTATCCTTCATGTCTTCAGAGCTTCCCCTAGTGTCCTGTTCCAAGTCTCTATTATAGAAATCACTTAATTCTTCTTTCCTAGTTTCTCAATTTTCTTAGTTCTTATGAGGTTTGCTTTCCAAACTGTATCATATGCACCCTTCACTTTTATGAAATCTATTCCTTTTATCTAAAAAACTTGGCACCAGCAGTATCCCTAGGAAGCAGACTCTCAGGCTGAGGTTCTGAAATGCTGTGAAGGAGAGAAGGACTCCACTGATGTGTTAGACCAGGGCGATGTCCTGCACATCCAGTAAAATGACTTACATTGTTGCTGTCTTATAGTGCATCTCAGGTCTGGTAGGCACATTTTATTAAATTTTTCTTGGGTCTTGAATGCAAAATTGAGATGAGCATTCTAGTGAATGAAACACTCAAAATAGTTGTCTGACTTGTAGAGTAAAAACCACTGTGACAGGAAAGAAGAAATAGAAGTCTCTGACTCCTCTTCTTAGGAGAAGATAAGACATCACTAATGCTGATCCCAGAAGAATTTGTGCTAATTAGTGCCATCAGCAAAGACATAAGCAGCTGTGATCCTCATTTCATTTGTATTACTTGTGGAACAACAAGAGATCATAGCCAAATTTCCACTTGGGTCATGTAAAAGCAAGACTGAACAGTGCCACAAAATGTGAGATGATTAAGGATGCTGTCATGGGTGCTTGACAGTCTGAAACATGAGAGCTGATTCACAGACTCCTAATTTTCTAGTGTATGTCAGTGCCTCCTGCAGCAGGAAACTTGTCCTGCCCAAGATGGGAAGATAATCATGGAAGAGCAAGAAAAGAGAGAAGAGCCCTAAAAACAGAAGCAAGTTCTGACCCATTGAAGACATGCTATCAGGGGAGAAAGTTCCCCTCCCCTAAACAAAGCAAAGCAACCAAATAAGAAAGCAAACAAAAACAGAACAAAACAAAACAAAAAACAGGAAAAAATGATTTCTAAATCATCAAAGCTAGAAAATTAAATTTCTATCTTTCAGAGTTGTTAGATTACCGCATTATAATCTATTATGTATAATGAGATAATCTATGTGAAGGGCTGGAATTGTGTCTGGCACACAAAAGGTGCACAATAAATATTAGTTTTTATTCTTATCATTGATAAAAAATTAAACCGAATATGTTTCATGACATTATTAAGTTGACTATTCTTTGCATTGTTTTTTCATGGACATATTTGCAATGTGTACTGTGAATGTCACTTTCAAATAATTAAGTCTCCTTTGAATTACTCCCCCACATGGTTAATTTTATGTTCTCTTTTATTTATACTCGTTGTTTGTAGTCTTGAAAAGGAAAAATGATACTTAATAAATGTGAGAATTCAGTTGGTCCTGTGAGGGGAAAAAAAGAAAAAAGACCAGATAATTTGATTAAGGGCATGTGTCTGTTTCACTACAGCTTTGCAAAATACTCTGGTAGGCTATGATAAATATTTTTTATGATAAAGAAATAATTGGAGGGGCTGGGGTTTTAGCTCAGCAGTATAAGTGTTTGCCTGGCAAGTGTGAGGTTGTGAGTTTGATCCCAGGTACCAGAAAAAAGAAAAAAAAATTTTAAAAAGAAATAATTAGATATTTACATTTAAATAGAAACAAAAAGAAGAAAATCTGGATAAAGGTCAGAATACTATTGATTAAGACATAGCTGACTACTGAGAAGTTCTATTATCAGTTCTCAAACTCAGCCTTAATTCCATTTTAGTGCATCAGAAAGTTGTTTTCAAAAGTGGTCAAACGTGCTTATTTCTTCCTAAAAGGAGTTATAAATTTGCAATTTACATTATGTCGCCAAATACAGCAACCGTGCAATGAGAAATAGTCTTTGCAAAGAATCTTGAAGAAGATGAAAAAAAAAAAAAAAAAACAGAAGCAAAACTAGGCCAACTGAATGGGAGGTGAGCAGGTTGCCTTGACCACAGGCCTGGCCAGGCTCTGTGTGAGAAATTTGTGGGAAGAACACTGGTAATTTTGGGGGGAGAAAACTATTTTTAGTCTATTTGTTCTTTTTCTCACAGCAACTATCCATTCCTCACAGGAACTACTTTCATATATTCCTGACTTCTAAAATTTCTGAAAAAGTCTGTTTTTAACATGTATTAATGTGCTGGAAAAAAATCTACCAGATAAAGATTACACTCTGGTCTTTTTCTATTCTGACCCTAATCACAATTACATAGTCAAAGTTTATTATGTGTATAACTCTTTTTTTGAGAATGAGTTAAATCAGTAAAATATGTGTAGTGTTATGGTATCTATTTATATCTATATCCATATAGATATATCTGTTATTTTTGGAATTGTTGACTATCCTCTGTAGCAATAACCACATGCTTTTTGTGATTTAGGATTAAGGTAAATCTTGAGGTTAAGGGCTTGACCAGGGCAAAATGATGGAATTTATACTTTAATTTATACTTGTCACAGGAAATATCAGAGTAAATTATTTTAAGGATGGTAACCAATTCATATATATACAGAAATACACACACATATATGTACATATATTTAAAGACTAAAATCAGAAAAATATGTGTAGGTTAGGATGGACATTAAAAAGATATTACCATCTTTAAAAATTAGACAATAGATTAGAGGTTAAGAAACAACTTCTTTGAAAATGCTAAAAGCATAAAATACAAGTAACAACTTTTTGGACAGTGGGGAAATAATACTTTTAGACATGATTTAGGAAAATTCTGTGATATGTGAAAAATGTCCTTCTGAGGAACACAGGTGCCAGGATAACCCTGTAAGGGGAAATAGCTTCTATGGAAAATCTTAAAGATTGGAAATGAACTGGGGAAACTGTGAATCAGAGGAATGGTGTCCCAGGAAGTCAGTGGGCGTGTCAGGGTGTCTGTGAGAAGTTTTGTGGGAGGAGCTCTGTTAATGGATCCTGCAGTGGTGTTCATGAGTTAAATAGAAATCCAAATGGTGCGCTGTGGACAGGTGGAGGCTTGGCCTATTTGATGGTTGTTCCATAAGGCAAGGAGCCTAGAGTGAGTCTACTGCCCCCTAAGCATTAAGCTCGAACAACAACCCCAGGTTAGCAACATGGCAGGCCTGGAGGCTAACACTTATAATTCCAGAACTCTGGGAGGCTGAGACAGGAGGGATTAAAATTTTAAACTCAACCTGGGCAATTTCGTGACACACTGCCTCAATAAAAATAAAAAGAGCTGGAATTGTACTTCAGTGCTACAAGGGCCTGGTTTCAAATCCTTATACCAAGTAGTAAGTAAGTAAGTAAATACAGATTAGTGAGCTCATTTACTCGGAAGATTAATTTGTGCTACAGTTTCTGTCTTGCTGAATACTGTATTTTTCTAACACTAAAGAATATTCAGTTGTGGTACAGTTGTAAGAAAAACTGGGATAGCTCATGATTTTCTAAGAAGAATAGTAGGTTAGAAATTATTCTTGGGCAAATCTTTTCTGTATAAGGTGCCCATGTGGTGTCAACATTAATTCTCTTTCCTGTTCCACTCATTCTTTCAGCTTCAGACGATGTGCTGCGGTAGTTCACCTGGTTCTTACAGGCACCCTGTGGGAACCAGGGTGACTCTTCGTAGGTCCGCCAACTCGGAGTTTATTTTATTTTTTTAATAGAGCAGGCATTTTAGGATTACAAAAGAGCTTTTAAATAAATGAGTAAAACGGCAGATTTGCATTTCTGATAGATGACTTTGGAGGCACCAGAGGTTGCCTTGAGGAGAGGGAGGGGGTGTGTGTTGCAGAGAGCTCGTACAGGTATTAGACAAGGGATTACCAGAAAGTCAGTAATGAAATAGATGAGGAATTACCTAAAATGTAAAGGGATAAAGAGCTAGGGGATGACCGGGAGCATTTACAGGAAGATAATGTGGTTGGGAGCCCTGGAACTCTGCAGGACCGTGTGCCTGCCCCGCACTCTCCTGGCAGCTGTAGGTGCCACAGGCACACTGCTTCCTTCTTGGCCTGTTTGACAGCCTCCCGGGTGTGCTTCACCTTTGCATCCCCCACAGGTCCAGTGCTCAGTGTGAACCCACCGGTCCCTTGAAGGTAGCTCCTATAAAGCCCACCCTTCTCTACTTCTTAGAATTACAGCATCTCGGGGGTAAAACTATCCTTGTACTTACACCATGTTTTTATCTATTATCCCTTATGAGCGTTACAGAAAAGATACTCCATTAAGGTTGGCATCAAAATAATGTCAGTTCTTCTTCTCATCAGGATCCTAGCCCTGAGCAAGTGACCAACTCATGCATCTATTTCCCTAAATCACAACTCTGTTCCTCAGCTAAGGTTCCTGGAACTCTGCTTTTCCTGGGCTCTCGGTAGGTCACGCTTGTCCAGGCCTCTCTCAGCCAGCCTCACTCCGCAGATCCCCAGCTCACCTCCCCTTCCATCATTCCAGTGAAAACCACTCTCACTCTGAGCCCCTCTGGGCACGTTTTTACAGATGTATTCCTTGGTTTGTTCATCTTTTCTGCGAGATTTAGAATTGCTTCCTCCTGTGTTTCTCTTTCTTTCCTCTCTGCAGACCAATGATTTTTATCCTGAAAGATTCTCAGAGTCCCTTTTCCCACAAGGCTGACTTATTAAGCCTCTCTTTTAAGTGTCCTCTGTTCTTATAACCATTCAAAAATGATGTTCGAAGTGCTTAAAAATCAAGCTTATGATTTCTTTGAATGATTTGATAAATAGCCTATGGTCATAAACTGAACTTTTTCATATAAAAAGCATTTAATTTTAATCACATTTTCTGCTTAGAAATGATTTAAGTTTGTCCTAATAACTGAAAATGTACTCTATTAAAACACCTGTATCTGATTTAATGCAGTATTACTTCTAGACTATTTTTACTGTGTTCAAACGATATATTAGTTCTTAAAGGTTATCAAAGTTCCTTTTCAACACATGAATTAAAGTGCTTATTTGAATGAGTAGTGATTGTGTTAAACTTTTAAAGAAAAG
Source organism: Hydrochoerus hydrochaeris (assembly GCA_004027455.1). Taxonomy (NCBI): domain Eukaryota; kingdom Metazoa; phylum Chordata; class Mammalia; order Rodentia; family Hydrochaeridae; genus Hydrochoerus; species Hydrochoerus hydrochaeris. Next base: position 416,732 of record PVLA01000012.1, read on the forward strand.
TGCTGATCTATTTAAAATTTGTTATGGAAGGTACAGCTGTGCTGCTTGGCTTTAAAATGCACAATGCTATTATGTGAACTATAAATACTAAGACATTGTTCTGAGAAAAAGCTAAAGATGTAAGAAATTATACTTTTTTAGTATAACTGGATTTCTTACTCTTTTATATTTATAAAATATGATTTTGATAACAAGAGATTGTAAGTGTGTAATTCAAACCTGCAAAATAGCTTCACTTTTTGGAGTTTTCTTGTGGCTGGTTACTATTGTGATCTCCCTTGTGATATCTATGATATTCAGTCTACCTTTACAAAAATAGCTTCTTATCTGGTACTAAACATGTAAAATATAGTGTTGATAAATAATATCAATGAGTGCAATTCAACATATTTCACAATACTTTTCCTACAGGGACTATTGGTGTAAATTCTTGTTCACATTACTTCTCTTATTGAGTCCTTACCTACTGCCAGTATGGATTCTCCAGAGGCAGACGTGTAAAAGATTCATCAAGGGTTACATGTATGAAAGGTAAAGGGGAGAAGGCAGTAGGAGGAAAGCAAGATTGGGGACTGGGTAGTAAGTGTCTTGGATTGTTGTTGGCTAGGCCACTGGGGAACTCTGTTGCACAAATGGCCAATGCTCATGGTAGGGGCTGGTTATTGGCTTAAACTCCTTGGTGAAATCCTGCCATTGTCTTGAAAGCCACAGAAAGCTGACAGCATCTGCAGCAGGAGCTTGTCACCCAATTGTGGGTTCCTGTTTTCTTCATAGTGTCTTCTAAAAGAAAGTCTATTTTATGTTGATCAAGTCTGGTATATCGATTTTAATTCACTCATTGCTCATGTTTTGGGTATATTTAAGACATCTTTGCTTAATTTAAGTTCACATCAATTTTATTCTATGTTTTTACTAGGAGTTTCACAGTTTGGGGCTTTACATTTGGAGTTTAATTCATTTTTCAACATTTTTTTTATCATCGACTAGATAGGAGGTGAGGTATATTTATGCATATGTGGCTGTGCACTTGTGCCGATATCACTTCTTCAAAAGACTATCTTTCCTTCCCTGAGTTTTGTGCCATTTACAGAACAAATAGGGCATATATGTGAGTGTATACTTCTAAAATCTATTTTGATCCATTGATTGATTGTTATACTATTGTCAATACCATACTGTGGTGATTATTTTATCTATATAATCTTTAAACTAAGTGGTTTGCATCTTCCAAAGTGGTTCTTTTTTGAAAATTGTTTTGGTTGTTTAAATTCATATATATATTTCTAAAAATGAAAAATCTGTTTTAATTCCACTTTGGTATTATATCTTAACATTACTGAAATTTCTAATTGACAGACACCATGTGTGTACTAACTCACTGAAGTTCATAAAAATTTCTCATCAACTTTGTGCTTTCAACACACACAGCTTGTTTACAGTTCATTACAGTTATACCTAAGAACTTTGTATTTTGAATGTTAACTTTAAGAAAGTTTTGATGTCTAATTGTTCATTGCTACTGAAGAGAATTGTTTTTTGTGTGCATGCTGCATGTGTTTTGTGGATTTTTCTTGCATCACATTGTCTATTAAATGTATGTTTATGGAACTGGGGATTTAGCTCAGTGGCTTAAGCACCTGCCTGGCAAGTGTGAGGTCATGAGTTCGATCCCCAGTACCAAAAAAAACCCAAAATAAAACAAAACAAAACAAAACGAACAAACAAACAAAAATGTATGTTTTTAAAATAGCACTTGGGGTTTTGTACATTGATTCTTGTATTGGCTTTAAAAATTGTATTTTGCCTTCAACTTTCCATTTTTTATTATTTTCTTTGTCTTGTTGCACAGGCTAGGATTTCCATTATGACAGAGGATAGAAGTGATGAATATAGTCATCTATCAAACTTGTATTCAACAGTAGTATTTGGGATGAATGCTATGGTATGATTTCCCATGAAACCTGAAGGACCTGTTCCCCAGCTTTAGAACACTGCTGGGTAACAGACCCCAGGAACGACCTTCTGAAGCACAGCTACCTTAAACAAAGCCATGTCACCATCTCAAACATTCGATATCTAATACAGGAATGTAACAACCCAGGCCACCATGCCAACTCATCAGGGCCAATTATGAAGGACCATTCCAACTTCATAGGTCCCCAAGGGGTCCAGTGGAACTTGCTGTGGCTAGGCCTGATAGGCATCCTGGCCACAATTACCAATAGTGCCACTTTGCTCTTTCCTGAAAAATCTTCCAGAACATGAGATCCAGGAAATATTTTCCCAATCTTCACAGTCCAACCTCAGCTCTTCAGAACACCATTTAACTTCTTTGTACCACAAAAAGCTGGTCCTGAGTACACTCCTTGCCTCACTTCCTCCTCCTAATCGGTGTCAGGCATTTATCTCCAAGGATGGATGCCAGGGGAACAAAGAAGAAGCCAGAAGGCCAATTAGGGAGACATTCGCATTACTGCATGAGAGATATGAGAGTTGCAGGCCTAGGGAGGTGAAAGCAGGCAGGCAGAGAATAAAACAGATAAGGAATTTATTTTGGAAATCAAACCAATGACTCATAATGATAAATTAAATTGTGAGGCAAGGGGGCCTGCTCAGGATTGAGACTGAACAGGTGAGTGAAGGGTACCAGCACTTACTGAAATGGAGAAAGAAATAATAACTCACTGTCCTCGATTGCATATTAGAAAATTGCATGGAGATTTTAAATACAGCCAAATTTCTAGAATTTCAGAGAAGTCTGGATTAGTGGTGCTGATCTGGGAGACAGTTAAATCCAAGTTATAGTTGAAATAACAGGAGTAAACCAAACCACTACAGGAGAGTGTCAGACACAGTTCCTCTGAGGCTTTATGGGTTTTCAGGTTATTTGGAGGTCAGGAAGCTAGAGACATTTTTTTTAAAAGAAGAAAAAGAATATTCTTGTAAATATCTTTACGTTAGTTTCTGAGGGCTTAACAAAATACTACATATCAGGAACTTAAAACTATAGAAATTTATTTTCTTATATTTTTAAAGTAAAAGATCTGAAATAAAGGCATTGGTAGGGCTGTGTTCCCCCTCAAATCTGCAGGAGAGGATTCTTTGTTCTGCTGAGCTCCCCAAAGTGCCTGTTCCATTTTGGCAAGCCTGCGTGCCATGGCTTCTCTGCTAGCTCTTCATGCATTGTCATGGGTGATTCTCTACGTGTGTCTGTCTTCTCCTAAGGACACCAATCATATATGAGGAAAGGCACACACCTTTCTAGTATGAACTCATTCTAACTAATTAGATATCCTATGCTCATGTTTTTAATTAGATCACATTTTCAGTCACCGAGGGCTAATACTTCAACATAACTTTTGAGTTACATATTTAAACCCATCACAGTTCCATACTATTTGAAGGATTCAAAAATTCCTTGACATACAGCTTCCAAAGGTTAAATACTGGACTCACCGATATCAGAAGTGTGTGTTCTAGAAGTACTGATGGCAAAGAGAAGAAGAACATGCAGGAAGAGCCAAAGCTGTGTCTATTTTCCAGAGGCAAAGAGGGTTGAATGATTTACACAGAGACCATGCAAGTAAGTCCCTGAAAAGAGCCCCATGTCTAGTGGATGAACCTGACTGGTGCCCACTAGCAACTCCACATAACATTGATCTCTGTGGCTTTATGGATGCCAGACAGTATTCTAAGCACTTTTCTTGTATTATATTATTAAATATTTACAGCAACTCAAATATTATACCAATTATATCAGTGAGGAAACCAGAGAAACGAATAACTTTCTTGCAGTGACTCATTGGTTAGGCAAAAGAGCATCTCAAACCTAACATTGTAAAAATTTAAAAAGAAACATAATTTTTGTGTTTCTGCTCTAATTGTATCTCCCCATTCTCATTTCATTAGTAATAAGTTCTCACACAATTGGCTTTTTTTCAACTAAATGATCTCAACTCACCTCATAAATTGAATGAATTCATTTTTGTTTACTCACATCAGAAACTGTGGAGTGATATATTTCTCTCTTGCCCTTTTCTGCCCTTTTCCAATTTAAAACTGTGACCAACCTCTTCCTTATAATTTGCAAGTGATTCTGTGTGGTACTAAGATAAGAACACTATTTTCCAACTCTGGCTTGCATTTCCAGCCTCGCCTCTCAAAAGTCTTCCTGTTACCCTGTCTGCCCTGCATCAGCCTGTCCTGGTTAGGCATTTCCTTTGCACTTTCTATGGATGCCTTTTTCTCTGGAGACTTCTTTTTGTGTTTCAGCACCTGTCTCCTGGGCACCTTCTCATGTATAATCCTTTATGAAATCATGTGGGGGTCACCGAAGGTAAAATCAAAATGAGGAAGACATGAACTTGCCCTTGAATGTGTATTTGATTTTGTCAAACTGAGATGTGAAAGGGACACGGGACTAGTAATGGTTAAATGAAAGATAGAATGAAAACAACATGATGGAGTTGGCCAAAAAAAATTGCCTTTTAAAGATGAGAGATAAACCATCCAGCTGGAGGGCATGCTCTATCACAACTAGGTTATATCATCAATGTAATGAGTCCCTTTCCCCCAAAAGGCAGCTTTGTGAAAATAAAGTGATGAAGACCTTCATGCTGCTCTGCATGTGTAACATTACATTTACCCTCTGGTGTATTTGCTTTCAATTTTTAATTTACTCTTTCAAATAAGCCTCATTACCCCTTATTTACATAGCTTCTAAATTGCTCCTAGGTGTTTGTATTTCTGAATACGCTTTAGTATAAAATAATGGCTATAATTATATAATTAAAGCAGACTAGATTTCATTTAAAAGTTTACTGTTTGTTCACTTTCCTATTATTCATTTTTATATTTTAGTACTACTAAAGATGCATTTAAATATCAAGATTAGCATATTTGTTGTTTTTCTTAAATAGATGCTGTAAATTTTCTCTAAAAGACTGGTTTTTAGATGAGAATGAGGACTCCTTAACCTTGTAGTCTTGAAACTTTAATTGCATTAATACTCAAGATTTCTTTAAGCAAAATATATGAAATGTTTGTGGTTTTTTTATTATTATTAGATCTTATTTATAGTTTTGTTGAGAATTTATCACATACTTGGGCTCAAATTAAATATATATTATGTATATGTATTATCCCATACTTAAATTTAAAATGTTACAAATATTATGTATATACATGTATATGGCTACAAATTACAAGTGATGTGCATGTCACAGTAAGTATTTTGTGCAGATAAAACTGCACTGTTTTGACCTTAGCTACTATTTCTCTTTCATTTTCAGAACTGTATGCAACCGCACTTTGTACTCCATGGCTTGCTGTGTATTTTACTTTTATGTGAATCACATATTTTATAATAATTTATTGGTTTTACTTCTTTATCTCCTTCCTTCTCTGATGAAACTGTGGAATATTGAAACCTACTTGCATTTTTATATGTATTTAGCACAGTGATTGGGGAAGATAGGCAATTGAATGACTGAATGGATGTCTAGTGCTTGCTCTATTTTGAGAGACTTTAAGAACTTTAGTAAGAAAAAATGACAGCTTCCGTTGATGTTTTAAGGGAATATCAAATGAAAGATAAAACATTTCCAAAATTAAAATTGAAGTCAACTGGAAAATGATTAAAATACCATGCATTATTTCTAGAGACATTTATCATACAATAATGAAAGCTGGTATTCCTTCATTAGTTGCTTTATTATTTGTTGTGCATATGTTCTGCTCATGATAGTGAATCTTATCTTCGATGGGACATTTGATTGCTAGTTGACTGCATATATTTTTCTTTTTCTTATCATTTCTGGAACTTTCACCCCAAACTAACTAGTGGCACAGACAACAAGGTTTAGCTTTTGATAGTGAAAGTTTAGTTGACAGGAAGTACAATGACAGTAGTAAGAACTACCACCATAAATGACAAATGGAAGCTGTAGATTTCCAACTTGGATGAAATCCTCATCATTGGAATGTCTTCCAATTTACTCCTAATGGTTGAATAAACAGAAGATCTCAGTTCTGTACTCCCTGCATTCAAAAAGATATTTTTGCTTCTAATGCTATACAAATGTCTATACCTACTCAATGCATTATTCCATTATTCACATAACTGTATTCAATGAAAAGAGAGAATGGAAAATAGGAGGGTTGAAATTTTGAGATGTTTCTGAAAAGTCTACTTACTCTTCTTTTAATTTCAGTAAGTCTGAAGTTAGTCAAAATGAAATGTGCTGGTAAATACTGTGGTTTAGTAATAGAGTTGAATTTTGAACATAGGACATCTAGTTTCCTGTTACATTAGACCTCATTTTTCCTTATCTATTATTTATTGAAATATAGTTTTTCAAAATGACAATTCTTTTAAAAGATTAATGGTTAGTGTCTTTTATGTATTTTCTTTCACTTCAAATCATACTTTCATCTCTTCATTAGTTTTCCATAATACAAATACAAATGCATTCGTTAAGTTTCCAATCAGTGGGACACAGTACCTGATATCCAGAGCTTAGAGAAGAGGAGGTTTAACTGGATCACAGTTTCATCCTATGCTTGGCTGGCTCTAAAGCAGAAACATGATGGGGAAGGACCTGCAGGACAGAAGTTGTCAGTTCTCGGAACAGCCAGCAGAGTAGGAAACTACTGCCAGAGAGGAACAGGAAAGGGAACATTTATAATACCCAAGGCCACACTTCCATGACACACCCAGACATACCCAGGAGTGAGCTTTACTTATTTTCTAAATGTTTCTGAAACATGCAATGTTGATATTTGTGGATTCATGGTCATAGTCCTTCTTTTGTTAACTTCACATCCATGTGTATCTCATTATACTATTATTAGTCTCCAAATAAAGACAATAAAAAGCTCATAATTTGGCTTAATTTCATATGTTGCCTGTGTATAACTGAAAATGCATTAATTCTTTCCTTAAAATCTCAGCAGCTCCATCAATTTTCATAAGATCAAGTCCAAGTCTGTTCTGAAACTCGAAACAAACTCTTAGCTATAAACTTATTAAAAAATGTTTTTACAAATCAAGTTACATAAGCCCAAGGTAAAATTGCATAGATTAAACATTCACATAAAGAGGAATAGGGGATAGAAAAGAGTGAGAAGAATGACTGTTATCAAGATATCAAACAATAATAAATGCCATTGAGGCTGCAAGAAGACAAGGAACCCTTCTACATTGTTCGTAGGAATGTGAACTAATCAAACTGATAGAAATCAGTATGGATACTTCTCCAAAAATAAAAGTAGAAATTTTGTTCAACCCAGCTATTCCATCTTTAGGTATCTTCCTGAAAAAGTTAAAGAAATCATACATACAGACCCATGTTTATAGCAGCACAATTTTTAATAGCTAATAGCTAATTCTGGAAGTGGCCTATATACCTATCAAAAGATGAGAAATAAAATATGATATATGTATATAATATATGTTTAATAGATTATATATGTAATATATATTCTGTGATATATATATTAGAATATTACTGTGCTGTGTGGTCTATATAATGCAGTAGACCACTACTCTGCATGAAGAAGGATAAACTTGAGTTATTTGAAGAAAACTGGATGTACCTTGACAGCATAATGTTAAATGAAATGAATCAAACACACAAGTTTAGATATCACATGACCTCTGTTATAGTCTATTCTAAACCCAAAACCTAAAGAGCAAAAATTTTTTAAATAGGAAATAAGGAGATACACAAGGGTGAGAAAATGGGCATGGGAAGGAAGAAAGTGGCAGTCATGTAAAATTTTAAGATGTATTCTCCACATGTACCACCTCTCCATGAAGAATATAATCATTATATGCTGCAAACATGTGCCAATAATATTTAAAAGTTGATAAAAGAAAGGAAAGGAAAGGAAAGGAAAGGAAAAGAAAGGAAGGAAGGAAGGAAGGAAGGAAGGAAGGAAGGAAGGAAGGAAGAAAGAAAGAAAGAAAGAAAGAAAGAAAGAAAGAAAGAAAGAAAGAAAGGTAAGACTGAAGCCAGCAGGCAAAATCTCATTTACATGTGGCATCCAGGGCACGCATGATAAAATGTAGTGGGTTTGGTTAGGTCCACTTCTGTGATGTTGCCAGTTGCAGTGCTCAAAGCCTTTCTTTTAGACTGCTTTCACTCATGGCCTGCAGCTTTCCTTTACAAATACTCCATGTTCCTGACGTTGGCAATCTCTTGTTGTCCCTACTGCATTTTTGGCTTCATTCCTGCCCTTTCAGGGGATCCAACTCTGGCTATCAGGCCTTCCTTTGAAATCTGGGTGGAAGCTTCTATGATCCTACAACTCATACATTATGTGTGTTGTATGTCCTTTGGGCTGCAAATTTACATGTAGTTCCTTCTGCACCAGAATTTAACATTTTAAAAATTTTCCTGCTTGCATTTTGCCTCACAATAAACCTGGCTAAAAGCAGCCAGTGGTACCTATCCTACAACTTGAAGATTTGTCTGTCAGGAAATTTTATCCATCAGATTAAACAGTCTACCACTATTAATCTCAATCTCCTACAGTAGCTCAGGATTTGAATGAAATATAAGCATATTCTGGCAGATTTTAGTGCAACATAACACATAAGGCCTTTATTCAAATTACCAATGGAGTTCATGCTCCAAAAGGAAATGTCCTGAGTCTGGCTTTTGCTGTCCATGTTCCTGTTGTCATTTTAATCATCTGACCTCCCATCAAAATCATGAGATTCTAGTTAGAGATTGTTATGGTTTCTCAAGTCTGTATCTTCAAACATTTCCAGAATTCTCCTGCAAACTAGTTCTGATGTACATGGTCAGTTACAGTCACAGCAACGACACTGCTTCCCCCATGACCAATTTTCTCTATTATTCAGCTTTCTCATCACTAGAACACAATACCTGACATTCACAACTTAGAGAAGTTTAATTGGGTCGTGTTTTTATCTGTGATTGGCTCACTGCCGGCAGAAACATCATGGCAAAGATGTAGAGGAGTAAAACTGCTCAGTTCGTGACAGCTGGGAATCAGAGCAGAGAAAAAATGCTGCAGAGGAGTGGGTAAGAAACTGTATGTGAGCCCCAAGACCATATCTTTAAGATCCACCCTGATACACACAGGTAGGTGCTTTACTAAACTGGTAGGTGTTATCTTAATTCACTGAAACTGATACATCAGGATTAGCAGTCACAGTAAGTAAAATCAAACTCATAGCAATGCCCTGAGAACTGATAACTATTGTATTTTTAAAGATATACAAAAATTTCTTTATTTCTTACAATTAAATGAAAAACAAAAACAATTTCATGTAAACAATTAACCCTATCATACATAAGGAGAATATATTCACTCATTTTATTTAATTGTTTAATATGGTTACATATTTTAAATGCAGAACACTCTACCAAAAAATAAGGGGAAAATGAAATACTTTGGATCTATAAAATTTATTGAGCAATTAGTTATATGGAAATTAAAGAACAGAAGCAAGTGTCAGAATTTACACCGTATACCAAATATTAAGGAAGAAGTGCTGGGGATTTAGCTCAGCGGCATAAGTGCCTGCCTTACAAATATTAAGGAAGAGAACAATATGTGTAATCTTGAAAAATGAATTGTGACTTAGTATTTCAAAGGAATAATAATAACAGGAAAGCAAAGCATGTGCCACACAGAAAAATTGTGTGTTGTACGTTGGATCTGCAATTTCAAAGCCTCATGTTGAGAGATGGGCTTGTGGAAGGTGATTGGATCATGGAGATGCTACAGCAGACACGCTGTTCAGTGGAGGGGCCTGGTAGCTTGACCTGGAAGGTTATATCTGCCTTCTCGGTTCCTCTCCTTGCTCTCTGCTTCCTTTCCGTCATCGCATCAGTCTTTCCTCTACCAGAGCTTATACCATGTTCTTCTTGCTTGGAGGCAACTGACTATGAACTGCTATGGCTAAAAATCATAAGATAAGGTAAACTTTTCCTCTTTTTCATTGTGAATGTTGGATATTTTGTCCCAGTGATGAGAAAATAAGACATTACTGAGCAAGAATGTGGTTAGGATAGTTCTTAATACTATTTTGGGAGTAACTTGATGTTAGCCAGACTAAAGCCTAAAGCACTAGTTCAGTCTTGTACATATTTCTACTAGTTAATTTTCCATCATTACAATGAAATACTTAAGGCAGTAGCTTAAAAAGAAAAAAAAGGATTATTTGGCTTATAGTTTTGCAGGTTTCAATGCATGATCAGGTCAGCTTATTACTTTGTGCCTTAATAGACATTCAATTGGAAGTGGCAGGGAGTGTAAGATGAAAAAAAATCTATTTATCTAATGTCCAGGAAGAAAAGAGAAAGACTGAATTGTTCAGGTACCAAATATCCTTTTAAAAAGCTTACCCAAAATGACCTAAGTGACTCTCACAAGGTTCTGTCACCTACCAGTAAGGCCACCGTGGGGACCAAGTCTTTAACTCATGGACCATTGATTCACTTAGCAAACTATAAAATTCTATTTCTGGTGCACAAAGATTTGTGTCCATCTCAAAATTCACTCAGTCCATCCCGAGGAGTCCCCAGCTTCCTAAATATTCCCATATTGCTCTGAAGTCCAGATTCAGAGTTTCTGCTTAGACTCAGGTGAACTCATCTCTGAACTCTTGTAAAAAAAAAAAAATTACACCTTTCCAAGGTACAATGATGGAAAAGCACAGGGCAACTACTTACTTCATTTACAAAAAAAAAAAGGAAAATAGTTTGAGCCAAAGCAAGACTGAAATCCAAAAGGGAAAATGTTGAATCTTAAAACTGCCTGGCATCTACTGCAATGTAGCCTGTGAAGGGTTTGGATGTCCCTGACTTTTTGACCTTCTGCTCTCACAGCCATTCTCTAGGGCAGGTTATCATACAGCCTGCAGGTTCACTCAGAAGGCACTGAGTATTGCAGTTGTATCTGTCTTCCTAGAATCTGTTTTTGCTTCACTCGTACAGCTCCACACATTGCTGTGGCGTGGATGTGTTCAAAGACTCTGAAACTGCAATGCATTCTTTGGCCTCCATGGATTTCCTCTGGAATATCAGTGCAGGTTGTCATGACCCCTAATCTCTTGCATTCAAAAGCAAACGCCCAATTCTGCCACGAGTGTAAGCTATAACTGGACTCACTTGAACTATGGCTAGAGCAGCCTCTGAGTGTCTTTTTGGATGAATGTGGGAAAACAAATGCCCTGAAAATGATTCCTGAAATAGTCCTGGGTAGGTAAGGTGTCCTGGAGCACTTTTCTGAAATGACTCTCCCCTGGAAAGTTGTAGAAACAAATGTGTATTTCTAAATCTCTGAATCTTTGATAGTGGTGGCCTTTCTATTTTTTGAGATGCCCTCAGGTTATTCTTCCTTTTGTTCCTGTGCAAAGCATTCACCTTCTTTTATGGGTAATGGGAATCACAGCCCCTTTGGCTCAACATGCTCCTTTTCTGGTCAAGCTGAAAATTTTCTCCTCTGCTCCTCTTAGTTCCTGATTTTCATTGCAAATTTCATTAAAATCAGCTTGTAAAATACTCTTGCCACAAACTGAAACCTCTGCTTCCTTGAAATATCTTCCACCAAGTTAGTCAATTGCTTTTAAGTTCATCCTTTCACAAAGAACAGGAAATGGACAAAATGCTGAGGCTTTGCGATAGTTTAAGAGTACCTTCTGTTCTAATTCCCAATAGAATCTACATTTCCATCTGAACCTCATCAGCCTGGCCATTACTGTCTGCATTCCTATTAGCATTTTAGTCTGCTAATTCCTTAAAGAATCACCTGTTAAGCTCTGCTTAATAGTATTCTAGTATTTTCTAGCTTTTTTCTTCAAACTCTTCCAAATTCCTCCCATAAAGCAATTATAAAAGCTCTTCCACATTTCTCTATGTTTCTGTAGTAAACAGACCACTTTTGGTTCCAAATTTCTGTTTGTCAACCTTCCATCACTATCACAAAAAACATGTGATAACTAACTAATGAAAAGGAAAGAGTTGTTTTGGAGATTTCATCACAAGATCAAGTGAACCCATTGCTTTGGGTATCCAATGGATTTCTACATTGCAGAACAAAGTTCAGGAAGCAAAAGAATAGATGGGCTGTTGTCTCAAAATTCCTTTCATGGGCCTGCCCTTAATGACCTAAGAACATCCTATGAGGTTTTACTCATAAAGGTCCCACTGCTTCTCAATAGCACCAGCCTGGGGATCAACTTTGAAATGCATGGACCTGAGCAGGCCATTTGTAAAAAATATGCCAGTATTTTATAAGCCTGAAACTTAAGCGAAGTAGAGCAATAGCTAAATAATTTCTTTTATCATTTTCATTATTTCAGTTATAATTTATTCTATGTGAAGTAGTAGAATGTGTTTGGTATTATAGCCACATACATTTTATGCTCTGAATGTTCTGCTTTTCTTTCGCTTCTGAAATTTCTATTTATATGAATGAGACTTCATTAATTTAGTTTAGTGTCTGTTGATATGTGATTTCATGGTTTCTTCTTGGTCAGTGAGCAGTTAAAAGAAAATATGCACTGAAGAAACTAATATTAGATCACGTTATTTCCCTAAATCTAATAGGAATCCAATGCTTTTCATTTATCACTGGGCTATTGTGAAAGAACTCACTATATTTTACTTTGTCAAGTGTTTCAGGGGACCCTTTTTTATTCTTTTTGTTCATTCTAATAAGCATAAGGAAGCATTTTATTCCTGTAAGCAAGTATAAATATGTATATTCTGTATACAAACCTTACAGTGTAGCCTGGTGTTATCACCCTATTCCCTTAGCCCTCTTTATCTGTGATTTAAATGGATCTATCTGTGAGGGAGACAGTATCACAGGAGCTTTTCTCCATGTATTTCTCGCCCTCACCTTGATTTTGCTGTGCCACAAATCTGATTCATTTTGCCTGGCATGTATCTCTCAAACCTTTCTGCCTGTGTTTATCCCAAGCACCTAAACCAAATTACTGGCTGCATCCTGCTGCACCTGTACTGAACTCTGCACGGGGGTATCAGTTCCCACTCTCACCCATTCTTGCCACAGGGGTCATTCACCTGCAGCCAATGGGCCCTTTTTCTGGCTTCCAGATTGGCAACATGACTGGAGTCTCTATGCTCCTAATCTCCTGAGCCATAGAAGACTGTCTCCTGCTGGTTCCTTAGGCCACTCTCCATACCCCTTCATCCAGCATCGTCTCCATTCAGATCATTATTACACAAGTCTTCCAGGCTCTGACCTTGACAGATGCTTTCCCGCCATATGCCAGTCTTTTTTGCAAGATCGAATTTCTCATCCTCATCATTTAGATGTCAGTGAAATGTCATATCATCACAGAACAGTTTGTCGGCAGCCTTACATGGGTCAGATCTTCCATTACAGTATCACAGCAGTGCAGCTTTCATTTCTGTTGCAACTTTTCTCTGGTGTGATTTGTTTATTATGGTGTAATTTACTTTTTTCTTCATGTACTTAATGAGCTATCTTCCACAGAGATAATACAAGAGGTCCATAGGAGTTAGAAGAACAGTAGGCAGTCAGCAAATACGTGTTAAGATTTTTAATAATCAAGAGGCTTTTTAAAAAAATATCACAGTGATGAGCTACATAAGAGACAGAGCCAACCCACCTCATGGAACGTATGTATGGCTTGTCTCAAGTAGTCAGAGAAACAGAGATAAAGGTTTTAAAGTTCATAACTATGCAGTCTGGATCCTGTTCTGTGGAACTGTGACCCTGAAGAATTCATCATGTAGCTGTAAATTCATCACTTTTTCTTGGTTATGGTGATATTGAGATGTCATTGTATACATTATCAGTAATAGAAAATGATTTAGAAAATAAAGTTGAATGTCAGTTTCCATTCCTCACTTTCAAAATGCCACCAATTGCTCTGGGTAGATAAAAATCCTATGTTTTGGTTTTATATTTAGACTTCCTTGGGCAGATTGAAGAAGTTTGTTTACCCCTAAGGATTAAATATAAAGACTTTGCAAGAAGCTAAAATAGTGCTAAATTCAGGGAGCTGTGTCTGTTTAGGAAAGGAGACAGAATCACACTTAAAAGAGAGAAAAGAAATGAGATAAGATCTTGAAAGCATGTAGAAAAAATAAATGCAGGCACAGCCCAGTGTTTATCTTTTTAAGCAATCTAGCATGTTTCAAGTTTTGAACATCAGAGAACCCAAATAATGGTGTCTATATCAGATCTCCCTAGGAATCTGGTTTTGATGCTGATAAATGTTGTTTTCACAACTTCTGCAGCCAGATGCGGTTTCTTCGAATTACCCAAAGGCCAAGCACTCTCCTCCTTTCTTCCTTTTTCCAATTTATTTTGCAGTTATCATGCCTCCAGCATGGGTTACCATAGTTGGAAATAACATTTAGGAGCTAATAAATAAGTGTATCCATAGGCTCTTTGGGATTGTATTGCGATTTTCAGTAGCATCACACCAAATCTTAGGATGACACAACAGTTTAACAATGACAACCATGTTTCATATCTCCAGAATGCCTTTCAAAGAGAAGTCTCACTGTCCTAATGCTTACGAGTCTGAAAACTGCCCAGTGCATTTTCAAAATAACGTCTAGTTTGCTCAGAGAGCTGATGTTATCCTTTTAAATTTATTTAACAGTAAAAATCAATTTAAGTCTGCTTCCACAAGATATTTATTAAGTGTAGTCTATTCTGCAGTGTCGAATGGGATTGAGTCTGTATTCTACATTCTATAGCTAGGATGACCAGTAATTATTGTAAATGCTGAGGTGCTTTATGACTCTAATAAACATTCTCAATCATCAAAACAAGATGACCTTGTTTTTATAATGTTTCCTTTCCACATTCCTTGCATTTGTTATTTCTTGGGCAATATTTTATTTTTCCCTTTGATTTCTCGATCTTTGTTCCCTGTTATATGAGCAGGTAGTGTAACAGTATTATGAGCATGGTTGTTGAGGTCAGATCAACATTTAAGTCATTGTTCAGTTACTTATTAAATTCATTAGTAAGACATTTATTTCACTGGACCTCAGTTTTTCCTTTATGAAATAAATATTAAAATAATATTCAGCTCTCAAATGAATCAATACACACAAAACACTCAGAAGAATATTTTTCTTTAACAATTCTGGTACGTTAATGTTTTTATGATTAATATTGTTATCAGACTCACTGCTATGTTTTATTAAATGCCTAGTATATACTAAATATTTTTCTGGCAATGGGTGACATGATGAACCTAACGTGAATAACTCCTGCGGTACCTAAGCTTAAAGCCTGGGAAGCAGAGACAGATGATGTAATATATAAAAAGTAAGGTTATAACTGAGTTAAATTAAATGAATAGAATACTGTGCCTTCAGATACCAAAAAGGAAACACTTCAGAGAGAATGGACCATAGCAGGAAGTCTGAGGTGCATTTAATTATGCAGTCTCAAGATTGAAAGAGCCAAGAACAGGAATAGGATTGCTTTTCAGACAGAGAAAACAGCCTGAGCAAAAACACTCAGGAGAAGAACTTGACTGTGCTCTTGTGAAAGAAATAGTGTTGTTGGGGGCGTAACAGGAGAGCCAGGGCAGGATAGTGTAAACCAATGTGTGCTGGGGCAGCAGAGGCTGAATCATGCCCTCAGTATCTCAGTGATGATGCTTTTACAATTCTAGATCACTTTAGGGACCATGTTAAAGAATGTACGAGGCTTGAAATGGTAACACAGCAGTTGAGACTTTATTCAGCAGTTTAAGTGAAAGATGCGATGGTTCAAATGACAGCATTAGTGATTAAGGGAAACAAGAAGGAATGGGCGCATGAAAGATGATTCCTAATTGACTTGAACTGCTGTGGGAGGTGATGGCACCATTACTAAATGGAGGAGAGAGGGCGAAGGATGGATCTGAGCAGCTGGGAGAGGGTAGATAGCATAACTCAGTTTCAGATTAAGATGATGGTGGCTGTCTATCTTTTAATGCAATTTTTAAAAGTTAGGAATGTGAATTTGGAATTCAGGGACAAGATAAAGACTGGAGATAGAGATATAGACGTAGGGCATACCATGCAGATATTTTTCAAAACAGATAGGGCTTAATTGGAAAGAGCTAAAAAAGAAAAAGTTTGAAACCAAGCCCCGAGGATCTCTGATAGTAGAGAAACAAATGCATACTCAATTTTTAATTATTCTAAAAAATGAGTGTAAGTCTGTGAATATCAGTGTCATTATAAAATATTAATGCTGTACATTACTCCTTCCTTATCCACAGAAGATATGTTCTAAGACCCACTGTGTGCTTGAAAATAAAGATGTCACCAAACCCTACTTATTTAACTTTCAAACTAGTTATAGTAAGACGTTAGCAAGAATAACAAAGTAGAGCTATTATAACCATATGTTGTAGTAAAACTGTCAGCATCACTCCTCTCCGGGCCATTATTACATTGAAACAGCTTTTTTGACTACAAGCACAGCAATTGCAATTCCATGGCAGTTAACCTGCTTTTGGAAAATGGCTACTGAGTACATAATAGTCAAAGTGGAAATGCAGTGTGGCTGCTCTGGACAGAAGGATGACTCACACCCTGTGTGGGGCTGAGTGAGTCTCTAACATTACTGGGACAACGTGCACTCAAAAACATATCCATTGAAAAAGATTATGAATGTTTTATTTTTGGCATTTTTCCACTTAATATTTTTGGGCTCTGATAGAGCATAGTTAACTGAAACCACAGATAGTACAGCCACAGCTGCAGGGATGCTACTGTGTATTACATGATATTATGACATGAGGTAGTGGACAGCTAAGCATATTATTGCTCCTGTTTTCATTTTTTTGTTTGGATTTCCTGCCATTTTTCTAAAACAGGAAAAGAAATGTGCTATTATGAAGTCTATTCTAGACAGAAAGTAACATTAAGTTAGCAAATTAAAAAAAGATGAATATGTGAGTTTATGTAGCCCTTTGAATACTTACAGTAATTAATACAAAATAAAAATTTTAAAAATTAATTGAGGCAGTTAGAGTCTATATAAGATCACTTGGATGGTGTATTTCTTGTTGCTAAAAATTAATTGAGGCAGTTAGAGTCTATGTAAGATCACTTGGATGGTGCATTTCTATTTTGAGAAAGAAGTACTGTTGAGAACTGAGAGGGCATTCATACTCATAAGAAAATTTTATCATGGTCAGATTAAATTATCTGACTGCAAAAAGAAAAAGGACCAGGGAAAAATTATGTAAATGAAGAGCAAGCTCTATTCCTCACCACTGATATTCCAGTTCTAGAGAAGGGTCATTTATAGGGCTCCAAGGCAAAAGAAATTTGGCTTCAACCAAACATTAAATATTCATGGTCTCCTGGACCAACTATACCTACTACCATTTTCATGCCTGGATATGTTCTGGGATCCAGCAAAGAATGGGGCCCAGAATGTTACAAGTCATAATGCCAAGGAACAGGAAGATGTGTATGTTTACGTGCCATCTACGTGTGTGCTAATGAGAAACTTGGGCAAACAGCAGCTATTTCCATTGCCTTTGATTTCTTTCATTTGTTTCAAGGAAAGCTCTGTGTACGAGCCCTTTTCTGAGTTGATAATTCTAATCACCTCCAAATACAGAAATGAGAAGCGATGCTTGTTGGAGCAAGATTTATGAAACAATCAGAATGTACCCAGACTCAGAAGGAAAAAGAGGAGTCTTTAGATTGGCACCACAGACTCTGTTTATTTTATTGATTGTATTCCAGCTTATAGCAGAAAGTCACACTGCATTTTTAAAGGGAGTCATACATATTTTGGGCATGAAAGAATGACCAGTGACATTAAAATACTTAGCTGAAACACAATTACCTTATGACAGATCATAATTTTTTTAAAATACACAAATAATCAAGACATTTTGATAACAAAAAGAATAGTTGGTTTGCTCTGGAAAAGCAACAAAGGTCATCCAGAATACCAGCAGGCTTAGGGCACATGGAGGAATTTCGTTGACAGCAAATTACAAAATGAAAATGCCCAAATAGCAGTGAACTGCAAACCTTAGACGAACAGGGAGCACATCAGATGAAACGCTGCCCAGTGTGCCTGAGGAGATAGCCTTTACCAGAAGTGGACGCTATGGTCAGCACTTACACATACACCCCTGTACATAGAAGCAACTGTGTCTAAAGTTCCCCTAAAGGAATACACACAGATTTATTACCTGACATAAAAATATATAAATTTTAAAAGTATTCTGCCTGAAGAAGATAAATAACACTTAAACAAATTTTAAAAAATGATTTGGAGTAGGTGACGCTGAATAACACATGGTCACCAAGTCATACTGGGTGACCTACATGAAAAATGCCAAGAACCCTTTATTAGGTACCCATCTTTACAGAGTTTTATCAGAGTTAGTTTGGGTTAACCTGTTGTTCTGTTTTCTGAAAATTAAATTAAATTTTTATAATTTTTACCTGGTCCATGTGGAACATTATTGAAATTTAATATAGTGCTTTTTATATGTGTTTTTATTTCATTATTGGTCCCTTCCTAAATTGTTGCATTGTAGTTTTATCACAGATGCATTATATTTTATATTATATTTTATAAACAATATCTTAATGTGAGGTAAAGATGAAGATATGCAAAGGAAATAATTTTCCTGCATCTATATTTTGGTCTTTGCATTTAATATCTTTCCTTTAAACTGTTGTATAAAAATAACCTGAAAGAGTCTGATTTTTGTTTTTCTCGTTTCTATATAAGAAACAGTAGTTTTGATGTACTGACGATGCTATCTTTCCCAACAAAATTTAAAATGCGACATTTTGAGACATCTATTGATTGCTGTGACATTTTGCTTTTGTCCATTTATAAGCTGCTGTAGTACAAAATAATGCAGATACAACTAATAGAAAATTGCCTTCATTGTTGAATGAATGTTGAAAATTTACTTCCACTATCTTAAAGGAGAAAATGAGACTGGCAAGCAAAAAAGAATACTGGAAAATTATGTTAAAGATCCGTTATAAAGTGATGGGATTTCATTGTAGGCAGCCAGTAAGATAAAAGGAAGGAAAATTATGAAAAGAAAGTATGTGCCTTTGGATTGTCTACTGAACGAATTGTGGAAGAGTTGGTTGAGTCAAAAAGTAAAACAAGTGAGAGGAGAGTGTATCCATTGCCTGCAGCTCTGGTTTTAGGGCAAGCTTCCTTCATGAGCAGACAGCATCCTCTTCCCCTGTAAGCTTGTTGCAAATTCAAATTTTCAGCCCCTCCCAGATTACCGAAACAGGAATTCTGTGTTTTCACAAGCCCTCTGTGCGACTCTGATGCACATTTAAGATTCTCTGGTCTGCACTTGGATATGTGTCTGAGTTGCCCAGATGAATGGCTAACATTCATGGATCCACTGAGAAACTGCCCAAAGCTTTCACCTGCGTTTTACCTTGGTGGACTTAGATGTGCTGCAGGGTAATATCCCCAACACCCTTATGTGTTCTATCAGAGTGATCAGTTTCTGTTTAACGATGGGAACATTTGGGACCTTAAGTAACTGAAGCTCCTAACACTGTAGGATGCTTGCTGAGGGAAATGTATTTCTCCTGCCTACTTCCACCAAATGTCTCATATTTACCTGCTCATACATATCTGCTTTTCAGTGTCCCTAAGGAAATGTTTTAAGATGACAGTTGTTCAGAGAGGTACGCAAGCTGGTCTAAATGCATGCTGTGGTAGAAGGGACCAGATTCCACTATATTATGATACTATATTTTTATTCAAGTGTCTATTTCAAGGCCCCCAGAAGCTTAACACGGATGGAAAGATGCCAGTACAGGCGGTTATTTAGTAGATGATTCCAGAAAACATTGACAGGAGACAAAGAGGCCAGGGCAGGGTGCTAACAAGAATTTCTGGATGAAACTAGGACCCTCTGTGATACAGTGTAAAGCACAGCCCAGTTATCTCAGGAGGGTCCAAAAGGCAACTGAGGTATTTAACCATGTGTCCTTGGTGATAGACTGGTAGAAGATGTGATGTTGGTATTATTTTTCTGTCACCTCCACTCTGAAATCCCGAAAATTCCCAAGCATGCTGGGTAAAGGGAGATTCTGAAGCACTGTGGGCCGTGCATAGCAGCATCCACCCACAGTGGAAGCAGTGGAAAGTAGATAGGCGGTGGGGATTTGCCGTGGATGCATGAAAGGAGAAATAAATGAGAAAAAATAAAAACCAAGGAAGAATTGTGGGCTTCCAAAGGGAACTTTGTCTACTTCTCTATGTTGTTCAGATATGACCCAGGCATTTATCATCCATGAACAATTATTTAATATTCACCTGTGCTTGACATTGTGATCTACCCCAGGAAGGCAATGAAAGCAATATGGCTCCTTGCCGGAGGTGTCTGACAAGCTGGGCTGGAAGCAGGAGGCAGAAAACTAGAGCTCTCAGCTTCCGTTCAAAATGACAAATGCAGGCTGTACAAAAGGATGGCCCTGGAGTTTCTGGAGGCAACAAATGAAATGCAACCTGCCTAGGTTTGATCCAGTGCCCATTCTTATTACTTGGCACTGACACGTCCCAGAGAGTTACGCTATGAGTCTCCAAAGTCATTTTATTGTTTTTCACCTGCCAGAATAGCAAGGCTTGTAGGGTACAAGGTAGTTGTGTTGTGAAACATTAACATTTTAATGCATGATCATTGAAAACGGTGCTGGTATAACTTGCTCATCTTTGGATGCTTCTTGTTACAGATGTGACATCTTGCCACTTTATGCCCCCCCCTTTAGTCTCTTCTCAGTGCATGAATTTGAAAACCATAAAGCACTGTCTTTTCGATCCATATGAACTTAACAGGGCAGATCATTGTACTTGATTTTATTTCATTTTGGATACAAAATTAATACTACTTTTTCTGTATAAGCACACTTATAAGTATCTCAGAACAAATTAAGAGATTTTGTAAGAGCTCTTGAACTCTGCTTTTAGTCCTCACACTGAAAAAACTGAAATCAATTAGGGCATAAGTGAAATCTGATTTTTTTTCTTCTCAAGGTATGTCATAGCTATTTTTAATTTTTTTCTTTTTTGCTTGTCTTATGCCAACTCCATCGTCATTATGTGTATAATGTTTTCATTTAAATGTCTTGTGTTATTCAACTTTTAAGTGTAAAATTTTTTCAGGTTTATCTTATTTTTAATGTTTCAGATGAACAAGTTTTTTTTCGGTCTGAGTTATTTTGTATAGCTTAAAAATCCCTGACTCCTTCCCACAGTTTTCACTTAATGCATTTTATCTCTAAACTGGTAATCAGGAAATACAGTAGCTCATTTGAGTAGTGCTCTGGCTTTCTCCTTCATAAAAGTTGTGTCCAGGTAATTGGTACTTTAGCTGTTTTCTCATGCCTCATCTCCAATGCCTGCTGTCATTTTGCTAGATGGATTCTTTTGTTCTCAGTGTTTATTCACTGAGAGTACACGCTTCTTAATCACTACCAGAGCAATTGCAGTCTTCTATTCTTAAATTAAAAAAAAAAAAAGTTTGCATTACACTACTTTTTTTTACTCCTTTATTTTGGCCTCTGATATATCACAGATATGCCAATAAATTCCAATTTCTGTACTTTGTTGAATCACGTTTTGTATCTAATATTTGAATAATTTTCATTTTCTTCAGTAATCTTCTCAGGCATATAAAGCCAGATTGTAATTCATTCATTCCTTAAAGAATTTGACTTTAAAAAAAAAACTTTTTGGCTCTAAAATAAGTTGCTAATAGTCATTTTCCTGCTAGCTTTTCAGTTTGGTCACATAGTCACTCATTTTTTGCTACACTCTCAAATTCAGTCTCATTTATCCACTTGGCACCGGCCTAAAATGAACCACTAGCATTGCCTATGGGCAAGTTCTCTCTGTAGCAGATTGTGAAAAGAAGTGCTCCCCCAGGACCAGGACCAGGACCAGGACCAGGACCAGGACCAGGACCAGGACCAGGACCAGGACCAGGGGAACTCAAGAACATTCCACAGCTATTATCCAAAACAATACAAGACTAAACTCCCACAGTAAATGTCCTGACCTAGAACTGGACCTTGATTTTTATAAAGCATTTACTAACCTGATACTTTCTATTCTCCGTGTATTTGTTAAATTAACAAGAGTTTCCTGCTCTTTTTCCTTCATATGTAGCTAACAAAGCTCTTTCCTTGTGGCAACACAGTTAGAAATAAGCTTTTTCTCCTAAATGTAGAACCAGCTACATTGCCATGGCCTGAGCTTGTCTTTCTTTGCCTCTCATAAATTGATAAATTGACTGTTCTCTGGTATATAGCTTCTGGCCATTATCCTTATGTAAATAGTTCAGATATTGGTTGTTACATGTTTTGTTTTACTGAAAGAGGCCTCAAAAGACACAGAGCTTTGGCCCTTTGTCTTTCTGTGCATCCAAACAAAAGCAGGCCTGTGCCTGACTTCACTTTAGCATTCAGCCACAGCGCACACATGACGGCTTCCTGTGTGGCACAGACAGCCTCACTGTGGTTATTTAAGAATGCCAGGACCAGATGTGACCCTGTCAACAGTGTATCCAGCCATTTCTCAAGCAACCATTGTCTTTTTAATAGTCTTCTAAATTTTAAATATGTCTTCTATTTATGCTGATTATAAAGATTTTTTTTTTTTGCTTGTTTTGTTCTCAGGAAAAGAAACTGATTTAAGCATTAGCCCATATCCATAAGCCATACAAAAGGTAAATTTATAAACACGTTACTGAACATGCAAATTAGAAAGTTCCCCAAATACAAACAGCAAAGATCTAGGGCATGTGATTGCTTTCTTCTGGCGTGAGATTTTAAGTTTCTATAGAACTTTGACAGTAAAATTACTTAAAATTCCTTTAAGATTTACATTAGTGATAGGATATTAGACATATCCTATACTAACCTGCAGTTTTTAAACTTAAACTTGGAACCAAATTCTGAGAATTTCATGATACTTTTTTATTGTCAGTGAAAAAAGTGGACTGACCCTAGGGAAAATATTGAGGAACCAGGAATTTGTCCTTCCGGTCCATTTTTCTTATCTCCACCCAGACTTGTGTCCTCATGCAAAATTAATGAGGAACTTGGAATCTTGTTTCATTCCCTTCTCCTTAAAAGATTCTGTACTTGGGTCAGACTCCTCTCCAATCAAAAGCAATGCTGTCAGCCTCCTTCTCTCTTCCTAGATTGTGAATTTTAGTGAATGCTGTCAGTTAAGAACTAACTTCAGTAATCATTGCCTGTTCCACACAGCATGATCTTTAGACTTTTGAGCAGTGAGGAGTGAGAAGGATTACTGCAGACATCCCATGAAGCTGCTGGGAAAACATTCCACCTTCCACTCGGTGAGGCTGGATGTTGCACTGTTTGTCACATGTCACCTAGAAAAGCCTGTGTGCTAATATTGGTCCATGCTACCTCATCTCTCTGCTCCCACAGAGAAACCTATAAAACAATGCAAAGGTATTCTTAAAAGAGCTCCATCTATTTCTCTGTCTTAACTCCTGCTTTGCAGCAGTCTTGCCATTAAAGTTTTTAAATTTCTATTTGGCATATGTGCATCATATTTAAAAATTTTAAACCTTTTGATTAATGACATAATATTGAAAGCCTCAGTGACCAGTTTATATTTTTCTAATTTTAATTAAATGGGCCTCGTTCACTTTTGGTAACAACCATATATTTTTCCAGTGGAGGCTCCAATTTACAGTTCTTTCACTGTTTGACTTTATTAAGGGATGTTTCTGACATTTTCCTGCAACACACAAGCACAGGAAAACAACTCCTAGTGCACATCTGCCATGCACAACTTGTGAGTAGAGACATAGAAGTGGAACTGTTAAATAAGACAGCTCATCAAAAGGTACAAGTTGTAAGATTTGTAATCAAACTTGCTTTCCTGATAGAGTGACGGCAATTTGTTCTTAAAATTTTGCCTTTTTTTCTTTTCTAGACTGAATAAAAGTTTTATGAAAAAATATAGGATCTATTTCTGCATTTCGTTAAAGCAGAATTGTAGTACAGTTTTGCATATATTTGGAATAAAATGTTGATAAGATCAGTTGTCTTCTATGGGCAGAGAAATGACCAAGCATGTCAGTCATTATTGACTCATCTTCTAAAAGTGACTACTAGAACTACCCAGGATGTTGATATCACCTTAGTTAGTGTTGCTTATGTAAACAACTGAGATTTCAATAGCAATACCTCCCTGCATGTCTACCTCCAAGTATTATGGAGCCAACCTGTGCTTGTATGTGCTGCATTAGATAGGATTCCTGGAGGATCCTTGGTATTTTGTGTGGCAGAATCCCCTCTTCTCAAATCACCTTTGACTCTTCGGTCTTCATAGATTGCACAATGCAGTGTTCACTGCTCACTGCTTGGCTTCATTTTCAGTGACTTCCATGGCAGATCTCCAGTTCTCCTATTTGTCCCTTTGACTTCTACCACTTTTAGCTTACTTCTATGCTTTGCATAAACAGTGATAATTCTTCCTAATCAGTGTATGATGGACATTATGTTTAGTCTTTGGAGCACAGGATTCTCTTAGCGGTAGGGCTCTTGGCCTTAGCACTCAGGGAGGCTGCCGATTCTGTTCATGAAATTAGTTACATTTTAATCCTGATTATCTTAGATCTTCAATCATTGCTGAACCTTGATATTGGGAAGGCTGGTCCCTAGATGACTCAAATTTTCCTAAGTTTGAGTTTCAGAGGCATCTGCTCCAACTCTTCTGAGACATCTTAGAGATTAATTTTTTCAGTGCTTGCTAATAATTGAAGTTGACATGCAAAGTATAGAAAAGATATTTTTTAGTACATCATTTCTAAAAAATGGAGTATATTTATGTTCCATTGTATTAATTTGGTAGGACTGTAATAAAAATGTATAACAAATCAAGTGACTATAATAAAACCCAAAAGTCATTCTTTCCTAATTCTGGGAACAGTATATCCAAGCATTCATGTGTTGGTCTGGCCATGTTCCTTCTAAAACGTGTTGTGGAGAATTATCCCCTGTAACTTCTTAGCTTCTCATGACTTTCTGCCAATTCTTTGATGTTTGCGTTCAGTACATCGCTCTCTCTGCCTCTGTCGTCCCTTTGCATGTCTGCCTGGTGTCTCCTTTTGTCAAGATCCCAGACTTATTGAATCAGGGTACACCATAATTAAATAAGAACTCATCTTACCTTGTTGATATTTGCAAAAACTGTTTTCAAATAAGGTCGTATTCAGAAGTATTAGGGATTAGGACCCTGAAATATCTTTTAGGGAGACATAATTCATGGCTACTGAATGAAACCCATTAAATAACAATGTACGTCAGTGGAGGCATGGCCGCAAATGGTTGGGGTGGCATCAAGATGTGAGGCAGAGGCACGTTCTGTGATTTGTTAAGGTATATGATAGAAGGAAACCTGAGATAACTCTGCTCACCCTTCTCATTCTTTATTTCTTATTCTTTATTGTAAAACACTGTCACTTTGCAATTTATTGCTAGAAATTGAAAATTGTTTAAAAAAATGAATGTTTGAGTATATGGTTTATGAATGGCTTTAGTCTATGGGGAAATAATTCAGCTTCTCCAAAAAATGTGTTTTACTCTTCAGATATTTGTTCTTTGTACATGGATTTTTTTTTTTTTTTTTAG
Organism: Hydrochoerus hydrochaeris; assembly: GCA_004027455.1. Taxonomy (NCBI): domain Eukaryota; kingdom Metazoa; phylum Chordata; class Mammalia; order Rodentia; family Hydrochaeridae; genus Hydrochoerus; species Hydrochoerus hydrochaeris. Next base: position 442,414 of record PVLA01000012.1, read on the forward strand.
AAAACTACCCAATTTAGCCAAGAGAGAGTGATATTATCCAAGGTGTTATCGTAAGATGTTACAATTAGGAATGAAAATGAATGTTTATTATAATATTGAACCTAAGCCCTCCATAATGTTAGCCTTTCTCTGATTTTTGGATGATTAAAAAATGAGATTGACCCCATGTAATTGAGTGATACTACCCTTAGTAAATGTATTACTACATTTATAAGGTTAGAAGTTAAAAAGTGCATTTGATATTAAAATTATATTGATTCAACTCTTTAATTTTTCACTGAGGATTTAAGGAAAGTGGAAGATTTAATGAAATGATGTAATGGCTATGTAAATTATGAGTGATGATTAGAACTGTATAGGTTTCTTTCCATACTTCTGAGAAAAGCAGGAGCAGCTAAGGTCAGATAAGAGGGTACTGCTCATTAGAGAAGGAATGTGAGCCATGGTGGATAGAGACAGGGGAGCAGGAGTTTTGGGGGTAGAAAGTTAAATGTCATGCTTTAGGAAAAGCTAGGTTTTCTATGCTAGGAAACAAGTTAAAGCAGTAAGAGGCTTTGTCTGAGTAAAAGATGAAGGAGTGATAATAGGCAGAATTCCTTAAAGCTAATCATTAGGTTTCTGATTTGATATGAAAGTATATTCAGCTCTTTAGGTCTTGATTCTTCTGATCTGACTGATTTGACAGGTTTCATTCCTAATGATAGGATGGATGGAAAGTTGAAAAAAATAAGAAATATGGAGTTTTTAGCTATTCTCATAAAGTCTTGAGTTTTGGATATAATAGTGTCTCTGGGAATGGAAAAGATTATGAGATTTTTAAAGTAATTATGAAATAGAGTTACTATAACTTCATGTGAGTTTCATCTAGATGAAACTAGAGAAGAAGACATTGAGATCTTGTGCTGACAGGCAAGGTCATGGTTGACAGTATGTATAACATGAACAGAGACTAAAAACCATAAAACACTGTCAGACACATTTATTAGAAAACTATTACTGCAAATGTCCCACTACTACTGTTATATGGCCACTAGAACTTCCTTTGCTGCTTAACGACTTTTAGTACTGAACATTGAACAGGTGCTAGCCATAAACTGGGCTACAATGTTTATCCATAGTATCTCATTAATCTTTTTAAAATTCATTCTGTGCTGAAGCCCAGTTAATTATGAAATGTAAATTTTAATGGTTTCTTCTTGCAATAAACTGTCTCACTTTCTTCAAACACTCATTTTGCTCACATTTTATACAATAGTTTAGCTAGGTATAGAATTCCACATCGCCATTTATTTTCTCTCACCATCTTGCCTATGACTCCTTGCTTCCATTTTGCCTTTGAGAAGGATTCTGTATTAAGTCATTGCTGGTAGCTGATCTGTCTTTTCTTTCTACTAAAACTAAGATCTTTGCATTGACTTTGGAATTCATCAATTTTAGCATAATGTGATCAGGTGTGGGCCTCTTTTTATTCCTCTTGTTTGGTTTGCATTAGACTTTCTGGAAGAGATTACTTATATTATTCAAATCTGAAAAACTTTTGGACATTTCACCAACACTACTTCTTTTCCATTCAGTTTATTTATTTATTTATTACTCTGATAAACTTAGACTTATATGGAAGAATTGTTAGAGACACTTGCAGAGGTCAAGCATGGATACAAACAAGCAAGCTTTATTAACTGATGGACAACTCCCAACACACAATTCAGAATATCAACCCTTGGGATAGCGTGGTTAAACATTATATGAGGGCTGATTTCCAAATTTTAGAAAAAGCTTGACTATCTCCTTATGTTCATGGTGTGATTGGGGACTGGGAACAGCCTTAGTCAGAAGAGGGGTTTTTGAAATGAGATCACCTGGGACAAAGTTCCCCTGGGGACGCTGGCTCCAGAAAAACAGAAATTGGGTGGGGTAGGCAGGAGAACTCAGGAGGCAAAATGGCGACTAGGAACAAAATGGCATTAGTCCAACTACCTTGTAACATTCTACTTCAAGGCTAGAAATTTTTTCTACATTTTCTATGTATGTCTTTCTTTATTTTCTGTTCTGTTGACTAGTTTCACATTTTTCTTTAATTTTTTCAGCAGTCTTCTAATTTATTGTTTCCTTCTGAGTTGTGTCTCATCTTTTATTTACTCCTTCCCTTGAGTGTTAATTGCTATTATTTTTAAAGATGTTCTATTTGGTTATAGAGTAGTATGCCCCTAGCTCATTCTGTCAAATCTTATTCAGGTTCTATAAACACTTTAAAATATTGACCTTATTTTTTTATCCTATGCCCCATTATCTAAAGTGTTTGTATCATTTAGTTTCTCACACAGCACATCTCTAGATGCCTTCTGTAATTCTAAATTATATACTAATTATTTTTGAATCCTTACTTGAGAGAGTCTTATATTTCCTTCTAGAAAGGATTTGGTTTTTGCCTCAGTCAGGCGCTGTAGAACATGGCCAACCTAAGACTATTTTTTAATAATTTTATTCTATTTTGGATTTCTTACATTATGTAGTTAGTATAAAAATTGTACACCACAAGCACATGAGGCCTCTCTTTTATGATAATGATACCTTGTAGTATCCATAACAAATGAAACCCATGATATTTCCCGTGGGTCTTAGGGTTTGACTTTTTTTTTTTTCTAGCACTGAGATCACAAGTTTCTTTACCATTTCTCTTTGCTAGAGAACAGGTTTTTTATCCAGTTAATATTTTTCCCTCACATAGCATTTTTAAAATATAAACTTTATTTTAGATAGGCAACTTTAGAGTTATTCACAAGGGTCAAAACATTCTCTTCTCCTCTCTGTGATCAGTAGAACTCTAGCTGATAAATTACTGAAATTTCAAATAATGCTAAAATTGCCAGGATTTCAGAAAAGCTTATACTCTATTTTCAAGATTGTTTACTTCCCTCTCTCTCAAGGATGTGCTACCCATTTATTATACTGACTGTACTTTACACATATTTCCAAGTGTTTCTGAGATTTCTTTCAGGATACTCAATTTCTCATATCTCTCATTTAACCTTTAAAATAAACCATGATAAGAACTATTATTTTATGCATTTTACCAATGAGACTTAGAAAAGGTAAATACTTTATACAAAGTCAAACAAGGAAAAGATGTCAGAATTTAAACAGAAGTCTGTACTCATTCTTCATTTATATATTTTCAGAAGAAAATCCCAGTTCATTTAAGAGGTTTTCTTGCTGATAGTTTTGTTGGCTTTGTATTTTGTTATGGAACTTTTAAATACTATTAGCATTTTAACACATATTTTTTGTTTCTATATATAAATGGTAATAAGCCCAAGATTCATAGGGTTCCCAAGTTATAATAGAAAAGAACTATGTATTTCAAGAGGTAGAATTTTAAATTATTAATGAAAAGCTGCCATCTGAGAAAGTATCAGGTTTTTGTTGCTTCTTTTCATTTATAATCAGTGGACATAAATGTGCAAAATAGATGAAAAGAAGACCTATTTCCGAAGATGATTTTCAATTTCTCATTCTATAAGGTATGTTGTCTTCTGAAGAATAATTTGTGATCTTCGTAAACATAATCAGCAATTCTTTAAATATGTTTCCAAACTTAATAACGAAATGTTAACTGGGACATCACAATGGAAATGATTATACTATATAAATTTAAAAACAAAACCAGATGTTTTTGCTTGCCTCAGCTCTTGGCTACCTTCTGGATGTGGAAGGTTATAAAGTTCTTTGTCAGTATGGAAAATCAAAGGGTTGACTTTGACACAATATGGTCTCCACAGTGTTGTTAGTTGACCATCTGTGAATCAGGGCAAACACAGGTGCTTACATATCTATATTATAATACAAACAAAAATAAAGACCTTTTCATTGTCTATTTTCTGTATCTTCTCTTAGTTTTGTTTCAATACTGGCCCGCATGCTTAAAATTATAATGCAATAAGGATTTTCTAGATCTTATTTAAAAGATTAATTTCAAAAATATAGCCACAAAATAATTGTAAACATGTATGTTTGTCTTTGGTGTTTCAACCATATTTTTGTTTATTGATTTTAATTATTTTGGTTGACATATAACCATGTGTAGTGTCTTAGAAACGGTTGAAGCTCGGACTTTGTAGCCAGACTTTCTAGGTTAAAAAGTCATTTGTTTCCTCAATCCTTTAAGCTTTTGACAAATTGATTAACATTTATAAACATCAGTCTCATCATCTATACATTGTTAATAGTACTGCCTGATAGAATTTTCATGAGGCTTATATTAATTCATGTAGAACTTAGAGCCATAACTGGAACATAATAGGTACAATTTCACAATTAGCTATAATTATTAATATTACTGTCATCATCGTCCTCATTCTGTCATGGTCTAGGTTTTTCTACTGTCAGACCTCTGGTTTATTTATTTATTTTTTCTTTACCATGAGTTATCAAGACCATAGACTTTTGCATCCAGCCTTAGATTCAAGTCCCAGGATTGAAGCTGACTAGTTGTAGGACTTTGAGCACATTAATGACATTGTACACTAAATCATACTTTTTGTTTTGTTGTATATTTGAGATGAAACTAATTTGTTCACTTCATTGTAAGATTATATATGTGAAGTGCTTAAAGTTGTGCCTTATATATGCTACTTCAAAAATAACAGGAGCCATTTCTTTTGAATTGTACGTAGGAAAGATGCTCTTCAGAACCTTAGTCATTTATTCTTATTTCTACAGAAGAATAAAACTAGAAATGAAGACATAATGTTAAATACTATGAAAGAGTTCCACAGAGTAGGACAAAATAGTAGGACAAGGTAATACCGCTGGTTTTGGGAGATTATCTCTGACAGTATCAGTGGATTTCTGAAAATATTAAGTTTGGGGATTTTCTCATGTAATTGTAGTGTGTAGTGCATAAAGCAAAACAAGACCAAGACTAGTTCTGTTTTGGGGGGCAGAGGGTACTGGGAATCAAACTCAGAGCCTCACACTTGCCAGGCAGGCGCTATGTCACTGAACCTAAGACGAATTCTATAAATGGTTCTATTAGCTGGCTCTGCTAGCCCTCAGGGAGAGAATCTTAACTGGACTGTTGAAATAAAGTACAGTTTAGTGGAGAGTTTTTGGCATGTGTGTTAAGGATACCTTAAATTAGAATTGTGTATAGATAAGAAGGCAATCTTACTGCAAAGTACTGAACCCATAATCTTTCCTAAATTTAAATATAGTTGACTAGCCATTCATTACATAGGGTGTCCTGTAAAGGACCCAAAAGGGGGAATCACCTAGTCTCTCTTATCTTCCTAACAACCTCGACTAATGTGACTCGGTAGTGGCCTCTGCTGGGACATGGACCGGATCGTCTTGTGCTATTGTATTCTGCCTGTGTACTGTGATGCCTGATTCTTACTTCATGTCCCCAAACCCTGGCTGCAGGAGGTTTTGAATTTCATGTGTTAAACCCAGGAATTGCTGACATTTTGGTTCCGTAAGCAATAAGTCTTCTGTACCTACAGTTCTTTAGCATCTGTGCTTTCTTACTCAACCAAACCTTTAAACTCCTATTGGAAAAAAAAAACAGCCACTTGCTGTCCAGAGTAGTAATTAAAAATGAACTTCCCTTTGTTATTCAAGCCAGTTCCCTTACTTACTTAGTACAATCAGACAGCTCCCAGTTGTGCCCCAAGGCCATTGCTAAGTCTGTGCAACTCCATAATGTGTAAATGATGAAAGAATTAAAGAACCATGTGCAAGTAGTCAGAGAAAACAATCTATGTTAGCTTTTCAGTCTTTATTACAGCATTAAACAGTGGAATACAAACGTCAGCATGACCAGCATATTCTCCCCCTGGAGGCAGATCTGCGTGGGAAAATAAATTAGACTCCCAGTGTGAGTTTATTAATTTGTAGTAAGAAATATGTTTACCTAGGGACTGCACACATGCATTCACTGGTGGATACATAAAGGGAAATTTTTACGTCATTTATCACTGTTTTCTCTGTTTTCCTTTAAAAGAAATAAATACTAAGAAGCATAGATTTTAGCCCCTTTCCTTGGGAGTAACTTTATTCAAGAAGGAAAACTCGGAGACTGCTAAAAAATAATTTGAGAATGTGTTTAAGTACTAACATACCACAGTTTCCAAAAAGTCAGAGTGGTAATATAGAAAAAATAATATCTATATTATCCTTTTTTCAGTTTAATAATTGGACCTTGATTTAAATTTTGATATGCTTTATAAGAATGTTAAATTTTGATATATGTTATAAGAATATGTTGAAGAATATTGAGCATATTATTTGAAAATTTGATTCACACATGCATAAAAATAACTTTGTCCTATTTCCTGACATTTTGGATGCCCTATGGCATTTGGACTGGAGTATTGTATCACTTTCCACTGGAAGGAGAGAAAAAGCTAAAATTCAGTGGGTTTTTGTTTTTTTGTTTTGGTTTTGTAATCTTCATTCTTTTGTTCCTCTTTCTAAACTTCTCTTCCATTTCATGCAAATGGTGTGTTAAAGTGCGGCCCTCGGCCTTTGGAAATCTTAGTAGAAAATAAATGAGGATCAGCAGGAGGAATTTGGAGTTGCTAGACTCCACTGTTTTTTTTTAAGGATGGATGTCAGAATTTATGAGGCCTTGACATCTCACTCTTGACTCCACTTGTCTCAGTATGGGATAGAAGGTTTAATTTAGGAATAGGTGTATTTTCCTGGGAAAGTCAAACTACAAGGGAGTGAGGAATGGGTGGTGTGCGCTTGTTCTCTGGCATTACTCTGAGTCATGGCTGAAAGACATCATTGTAGGGATAAAAGAAGAAAAAAACAATTCTGTGACTATTCACACCTATTATAAAGGGCTTAGTAAATGTTTGTCGAATGACTAAAAGACATATGAAATAATAGTACTCTTTTGTGTACTTTGTATGTGAGTACGTAAGACGTGATTACGTCATCAACCCCGCACACTAGGCGGTCCGGACAGCGCTGTAAACTCCCTGTCCCTAATCACAAATTTCCCTTTCACTTCCAGCATCATGTCATGTTTGGACATTTTTTTTTTATCTTTTAAGTTTGATGTTTGTTTTAACTCTATTTTACTTATTTTAATAGTGCACTTTTGAATTGGATGAAGGAAGCGTTTGAGATCTGTCAACACTGTAGTGACAAGCTGTATTGATCACAGAAGTATAAAAAGCATCAATCAACACGTTTGGGCAGTTTGTCTTTTTGGACTTAGCGTGTTGAGTTGCCTTAAGTTGATTTTTTTCATTACCTGTTGTCAGGACTCCTGCATATTTTTGTTATATGCGTTTTGTTACAATTGATACACCAGTGTAAATGAAGATGTATTTTCCTTTAACACTCTTTATATAAAAAACAGAATGATAATGATATAGTCACCTCCTCCCAGTTCAGAAAAGATGACAAACTGCTATAATCATCTGTGAGAAACTGCCATTTTTATGATGAATAGAAAATCAGTGAGAGTTTGGAAATTAAAATAAAAACTGCCATTTCCATCCCAGAATCTAATAGTTCTAGTTTTTTTCACCCACAAACAAGTTATGAAAACCAGTTTTCTTCATGCTGCATTTCAAAATATAACTTAATTGAGCTCCAACTGACTAGCACCATTGGTCATATTTGTGATACCAAATACTTGGAACATTTTTCATTTTGTTTTAATTTTGAAATGTGTGATGGAATTTTCTACCTCTAATCAATATTTCCCATTATGGAAATGGTCCCTGTGTTTTGCTTAGCTTTAACTTTATGGAAAATTACGTTGACTTTTTATGTCATGGTATAGCAATTTCAAGCCTAATTTATTTGGCTGAAGTTTGTCAAACGTAAATTATACAATACCTCTTTTTTATAATTTACATTTGCTTTTTTTTGCATTTATGTTTCAGTTTCTATGATATCAGTGATGCAAGTTTTATAGGCAACAACTGTGAGATGCCTACAAATACATCTACATAAACATAGTATTATATAAATTTCCCTTACACTTCCAGCTTCATGCCAAACTGGTGTCAAGATACTTCAGTTATATAAACTACCTTGTGGATATCAGCTGTGAATTTGTGAAAATATTTAAAAATATTTCCCCAAACTCTGTAGTAAGCTGAAGGAAATACAAAGCTCAAATTCAAGAGATCAACTTTTGATCTGGACTTGACATCTATTTGTGTGATCTTAAACACACCATCGAAGGCCCTCAAACTGGAGAGTTGGGTTCCACCGTTAAGCTCCTATTCTGTGTCTTTTACATGTATGTCTTAGTTTGGGCCTTGAAATAACATCACTTTGACATTCTCAGTATTTTCACATGTAAGAAACTACCTTTGCTCTCTCCAAAGTAGGTAAAGAACACATTTTAATTTACTTAGCACTGTTAATTTATGTAAAAGGTAGTGTAAAAGCAGCCTAATCATTATAACTTGAATGGTAAATTAGCATGTTTGTACCATCTGAAAACCCACAGAAAATTCTTTCTTCATTTTTATTTTTTTAATATCAGTTTACAAATGCAGCATTCCTTCCCAGGCAATGGCTGATGGATGCTCATCTTGACATTTTCCTTCTCCTTAAAGGACACTTAAAAAAATTCTCTCAAGAAATACCTTATGGAAATGCAGATTATATTTTTATGCATGGTTCAGAAGAGTACATCAAAGACTAACTAGTTGAAATAAAGAATTGGTTTTCTTGAAAGATTGTGAGTTTTCTGTCCTGAAGGTGATACCTGGGTTTTGCATCTGCTAGAATTCAGACCATATAACGTTCTCAAAGACAGTTTTAAAGTCTGGAATTTGGACATTAAATCTAGCCCTTCTAAACTGTGTTTACCCATAAAATTTTTTAATCAGCATAAGGATATTAAGGTGCCTTCTACATTTGTATATTCATATGGTTGGTCTTAGGTAATGCTGTCTTCTTTCCTTCAGGATTAGCTGCTAACATTCTGGGTGGTCATACTATCTTTGCTTTGTTTAGTCTATGTTTAGGCTGTGCAAATTGTGGCATTGTTTCTTGCTTTCCTCATCACATTTAAAGTTTTCGAAATCAAACTTGAGCTACAACTAGTATATCACGCTCCTGACATATCAGTGGATTTTGATTTGTGTCATAATTGTAAGAGAATAGAGATACTGATCAATAAAAACGTTTATTGATTTAAAAATGTAAATATGTCAGTAGTATGCGTCTTACAAATGAACTGACCTTGCATATGCAGGATTAATGAAATTGTGGATTTATAATAAAGTTAATTTATTAGATGCTTGTTTGCTTTGCAAAGTAATTTACAAAAGGCTTTAACAACACATTTGATATAGGGTAGTTATTACAGAAGTCTTTTATTGCACAATGAAATTTATATGTCCGTCATTTACTTTGCTAATTGTTTTATAAAATATAAAATGAAATTTGTTTAAGTGATCTCTATACTTTCTTTTTTCTCTAAGTTCAGAACCCTTCTATTTAATGTTTCCAGGTTTATGATCCTCTGTTGCACTCAAGCCCAAGATAATGATCACTTCTTTAAGGAAGGTGGCTCTTGCTACATTAAACAGGTCCTTGTAAAGGTCTCATCTATGAAGTATGCCATATTGCAGCTTGATATTCTTTCTGACTACAACAATGTAAAACTATCTTGCACCTTCTTGTCCCAACCCAGGAAATTCTGTAGCTGAAATAATTAAGATCCATACACTTAATGACCTGTACTTTCTGCAAGGTGGCACATTGCTGTCTCTAGCGATATTTAATAGCTCATAATATTCAATATACTTAATCATCAGTTACTGATGTTTTCTGTACATTTTCATACTGCATGTATCTCGATTTGTGGATACTGCATTGGGACAGACTCAGTTATCAATTCTTGATAAAGAACTCTGGTCATTACCAGGAGGATACACATATTTCTTTGGAGCTGTGGGAGTGCACTCAATCAGAGCAGTGATAAAGCATGTTGCTAAACTAGAATTTTTTTACGTACAACAAATTTCATTGACTGACATCATATACTTTGCTGGTCTTACAACTATTGTAAAACTGTGACTAGAGTCTTGGATTGGGTTCTCAAGAAACTGGGGTTCTGCCCTTCCAATGTTCTCCCTTGGAATTTTATGTTTTCATATTTAATATGAGATTGAGGAGAATTCATTGGGATCAGAAATTCTCCAACCTCACAATCCCTTCAGAGACAGTGATTGCAACAGTGGTTCCAATATCCAACACCTGATATTTTACACCTAAATTCTGCTTTTCTTAGAGAATTTCTTGAAAAAAAAGGAAGAATGAAAAAGAGCCCTCAGAGCCCACAATCCTAGCTGAATGACAAAAAGAAGAAAAAAAAAAGCAGCTTTCTCAAATTTATAATTTTACTATGATTTTGATATAAATTGTAATGGTATCTCTGGAAAGAAAAAAAAACAAAGAAAGAAAGAAAGAAAGAAAGAAAGAAAGAAAGAAAGAAAGAAAACGAAAATAATAATAATAATAATGATTAATAAATCTAAAGAGATAAGGCTTTCTACTGTACAGTTAGACTGAAGATTGACTTTTTGTGGCAGAACCCAAATTGTACCAAGCTCTGCTGTAGATGTTCAGTGCTTGAAGTCCCACAGGAAGTGGCTTATTTTAATGTAAATTTTGATTCAGAAAATAGAGGATTTCATCATCCATAAGCCTGAGAGAAAAGTTCTTGTTGATTATTGACCTTTTCACCAATTGTGGATTTGAATCATAACCACCCTGGGGTGAAATGTTAACACTGTTGATTATTTAAAAAAAAAAAAGTTTTAAAGACTTGTTTCCCTCTTGCTAATATTGCCTATGTAGGCAAAACAAAGAACAAAACAAAAAAGAAGTGAAACCACAGTACCTGCCTTTTTTCAAATATTACAGCTACCCTGCTAATTCTAAACTCACAAATCTGACTTGAAAATAAAGTTAAAAATATAATGGAAATAAATATTCCAATTATCTCATTGTGACATTCATAGTGCTTGGAATTTCATTTAACTTTTCTCCTTGCTTTAAAATCAATTTGATAGATTTCAACAGGGGCCGTGCTGGGCTTCCTTCCTTTCCTTTTCCTGAAAACACTCATTGAGAAAATACATCATGACCAACTTAAATTATGTGCTAGGAGTAAAGAAATTAATGTGCTGCCATTATTGTTCTTACACTGGTCAAGGTTGTGGGCCAGGGGAAATGTGAAGATGTAGTGACAAGCAGTCTCAAATCTGCTCAAGTATGAGAAGACAGAACGGGGGTGGCCTGGAGATAGCTGGAGAATTGTCTTTGTTTAGGTGCTCATTCCCTTCATTCTGTCTTCTTTGTGGCCCTCCATCTTTGCCTTTTTGGCTTTCTGTTTTCTCCCTTTTCCCTCCCTTCCTATCCTTTTCCTTTCTTCTTTCCTGTCGTCTAGAAGCCTAACATAATAGTTAATTAGACTGCAACTTCTAGTCTAGGACCCCAGACACGGTTATGTAAATGCACATTTTTTATATAGGAGCTAGAATATTAAAGATATCTCTAAAACCTTGTTTGTGAGAGTGTGGACTGTGACGGGGAATCTTTCAGAGCTTTCAGTGATACCGTAGCTCACTGTGGCGTGCGTGCCATGAGTTTGCCGCCACTGGCATAGATTGTACAACCAGACTGATTTCAGATGCCCACTCTACTGCTTAGTACCTATGTAACTTAGCCAAGTAATCTTTCCTTTCTGTATTTAATTTTTTTTCAGATATAAATAGTGTAGTGAGAGTACTTAGTTCATCACATTCTCTTCGTCAGCACATGAGGTGATACAGTAAAGGACTTTAAACAGAACTTGGCATATCTTGGACTCTTACAAAGAGGACAACTCTTAAACAGATAGGAGAACACATAAGTAAGTGCAAATACACAAACTAATAGGATCCTAGGTTGGGAAGGATCTCGGGTCACCCTGCAGAACTATCGCTTTGCTGTGGACACCACACCAGAAGAGGGGCTTCCTGTGTTTGCTCATGAGTAAGCTCAGACCCTCACCCTGCCCAGTTGACCCCTTCATTACATCTAGACAACACTGTATGTTTACCAAAGGTAAACTGACAGAAGCAAGGCACATAGTTTGGCATAGAGTAGTAACTGGCTTTAAAGTAACATGATGCCTCATCATCTTTACAGAATAATCAAAGCGATTCACAGTTTTGCCTCTATGATAGTATTATTTTGAAATTCTGTCTAGTTCTTCTTTCACGGGCTCTGCAAGTGTGTGGTCCAACCAGGATGCACATGTGGAGCCGCAGAACCAGCCCAGGCTTTAGGAAACGGAGTTTCCCAGATCATACTGTGCTTCGCCAGCCTTGCTTTCTCTTCTAAAAACACACTGCAATTTCTCCATTGTGATTTGGATTCCTTTTCTCAGAACCATTTATAATTTGTGCCTTAAGGAAAATGTGAATGAAAAAGACAGAGTGGAAGGTACAGGTTATGAAGAGGAAACGAGATGATGAGAACTTTTGGCTTTATTTTTCCTGTTACCTGTTTTCTAGGAATTCTTCAGTGGGGTAGAAATACAAAGTGTATTCACGGTCAAAAAGGCCAGGTCATTTATCTAGATAAATGAGAAAGATATTTCGGCAACTGAGTGTACATGTACACTGTCAAGGATATGCTGATATAGATACTATGGGAGAAAACTGCTGGTTAAAGTACAGGCACGGAGAACTTTCCTGAAGGTACAGTAGTTCATCAGTATGTGGTTTGGTGATTATTCTTGATTATTAGGATGGCAGATGCTCATTGGCTTCTGTATTTTTCAGAAGTTGGCTAACTGTATTTTTCAGATCTCATAAGGAGCAAATATTCATTTTATAATGACAATTAATTTAAATATAAATATTATACTATACAAATTTTGAAAGTTTCATTGAATTCCTCTACTTGGCTTCATTTGTTGTAGTGGTCACTTATTCTGGTGTCTGGAACTTTCTTTTTCTTTCATTTTCACCCATTATTTAATTCCTGGGAACATGTCCTGTGCCTGTCACTGTTGAAAGACTACCAAGAAAGTACCAGTTAATTACTCTTCAGCACTGAGTCTTGTTAGTGATTCTGTTTTTCATTGCTTTAGGTAGATTTTCACTGTACCTTTTTCTTTGATGCTCACCTTTTCTAGAACTTCAGTTGTCACGCATTCGAAGTTTGAGCCTCACCATGTCCATGTCCTTCTGGCTCATACTTTGGGTCCTACATGCTTTTTCTGTTCCTGGGATCTTGCTATTAGAGACTACTCTGTCTGCTATATTGTCACCAGTCTACTTCATCCCATATCTCATTTCATATTAACTGAAGCTTATGCACTATTGTGTATGCATTCTGGTGCCTTCTGGGTAGACTCGGAAACAAAACAGCCACCAATTTAAAACTAAGCATCAAGTATTTATTTATTTATTTATTTATTTATTTATTTATTTGATATATTCTGCCTTAATCAATATTTTTGTTGGGTGAATATTCTTCTTGCTATTAAGATATATCAAAAGTAGAATCATATTTGCAAATCTGTACCAGGAATTCACCAACTGTTGTGTTATGAAAGATAGAGGTGATAGTGGTATTAGCGATATTAATGATAACAATGATTAAGCGCCTTTACATTTAAGGTCATATACTGGGTGTTTTGAACTCAGTATTCTTAATTTTATATCCAGTAGTTGTCTGTGAGGCTGTTATCATTACTTTTACTCCCATTTTACAGTTAGGGGACTGAATCCCAAAAGTCAAATGAGCATCAAGTACACCTGTTTTGAAATAGTTGAAGTGAACTCAGAAGGAACTCAGGCCCTTATGACTTTAGTGCTTATTCTTTTTTATAGCTATGAATTGAGATATGTAACACTTTCAGAACAATATGCATATAATCAGGAATAAACTGCATACATATTAATTGGTTTTCTCTTTAGTCCCTTCCTGGATGAAGTTGATTTTTCCTCTTTCCAGCAGGTGGTGGTGGCCGGAGATCACAGACTTTACTGTAGAAACACTGCTTGAGTTAGGTCTATATAAAGTAAATGAGACTGAACATCAGCACATTCGTGCAAGTAGAAGGCAGCTTCCTGTAAGCCTTTTCTCACCACTCTGTCCTCTTTGTCACATATTCATGCTGTTTCTCAGCTAAATAGTTTTATTTGAAGGAATGATTCCTTGGGAAAATGGCTAATTTTATCCTGATAAACCTGCTTGTCATTTAGTTACACAGATTTTCATTGTAATTCTGTAATCCTGAAAGCACAGGGATATGCAACACATTAAAGTTATAGCTGAGTTCAGATTGCTTCTCTGAAATCTATAATGATGTCAGATCATTTGTACCTGCTTAAATCGAGATTTCTGTTTTAATTTAAATGAACTAGTTATCTCCTATTTGTCTTAGAATAATCTTAGAACTTAGCCTGAGTTTTCTGTTTACAGATCACATTCCCTTCTCCCCTTGCTGGACTACTTGCAGGAGTCCCTGTTTTGGCCCCCAAGTTGACAGACTCCACCTAAGAGCTCTATAATGACAAACTGTAATCCAATGTCTGTGACCAAACCATCTGAATGACCTGCCATTCCACTGAAAATCAGTGTGACTATCTGAGCTGGAAAGTCAATTTAATCAGACAAAGCTCACCCAGTAACTCTTAAACCTAGGCACTGGGAAGAGATGACATTGGATTTTCCTCCTAGGGCCTATGTTGTAGGGTTAACCCTACCTGAGTGCTCAATCCATGTCCAGGCAAGGGTTTTTTATCAATATAATCTGCAGATTTTGGAGGTGAAACGTGTGCACCATAAAAATCTCTTTTCCTTTGAATAAGTGGATCTCTTTGAATAACAGCTGACTTACCTATGAATAGTTGGTGCAGATGTGTCTGGCTTTACCTATGATGATTCTTTCCATGTCTCATTGGATTTGTCATGGTGCATAATAGTTCTAACTCCTCTGAAAAGAAATGCTTTCAGGTATTTACCTATGAGTGTGTTTATTTGGAGAAGGGGTGAGAGGAGATTTATGTACGCCTTTGCAAGAGTCTAGCACTTGGTTTGAATATGTATCTCCTAACTGCAGCCTCTACCTTAAGCTGTGTTTGGATCTTCAGGGCCATACATCTTAAAAATTCACCATTGTACCAGTCCAAGGATGAATTTAAAGTATCTCCAAAACTGTTGTTATATATAAAGCTATTTGTGTTTGTGCATCAAGTCTAAGCTAGTCAGCACTGTGATGTGGTTATTGTAGATAATAACCTCTTTAAAAATTCCAGCAGTACAATATATTTTCCTAAATGCTACACTATACAAAGTATCATTGTGCGAGTTTAAATAACTATAAAACTAACAGAATTAACATTTTATTCTGATAAGCCTATAAAAAAGAGATTTTTTTCTTTTCCCTGTGTCTTAGGATAGATGAAAGGATGCAGAATTTCAATGCTGTTATTTATTTAATTAAGCTCAATTTTGCCAAATAAATGAAGTATAAGCACAGTTATTAAAGATATTGAATAAATTGTTTTACTCTAAATTAAATAATCTATCATATTTACTCTTGAATTTATTGAAGTTTTTCCTCCCTGTGAAACTGTATGAAACTGCATGTAGCTCAGCCTTCCTAGTCCCCCAACACTGGGTGGATGTCCACCCCCCAGGGCACTCTTGGTCTTATTCTAATTTCTTACCTTCCTTTCTTTCCCACTCCTCGGGAAAGAAAGGGAGGCAAATGCCTTCCTGCCTCCAAAGCTGTCCTTATTCATCATCACCTCCACCTTCTCTTTCATCTTCTTGTCTAATCAATCCCTAAGTCCATTCCTTATGCCACCAAGATTTCAGTCATACACCTTTTCTCTCCTGTATTGTGTTTCTGTTTTTCTGGTCTATGGCCTCATCATGGCTCTCCTGGACGATGACTCCGTTTGCCCTATTAACCAGTTTTTCTGTCTGAGTCATCTTCCCTCTAGTTTATCCTATGTAACGTGGCTGAAATAATACTGCACAAATGTAAATCTATTAATGTCACTCCCACCCCACCCCACCCGAATCTCTCACATGGTGTGAGGCTCCATTGTTTCTTCCCACCACGCTTCTTCATATACGCTCACGAAGAGATTCAGTCCTAGACACTTGGCTGGGTCTGCAGGATTCAGGACCTCCTGCAGGGCTCACTCTGCCTACGATTTTCTTCCTATCTTTGCATTCGCCTAAGCCTTCTGTCTTTCATGGAATATTGAAGCCAACAGCTTGCTCCAACTTGTTCCACACTGAACAAGTAAATCACTTCCTTATTTCCATTGCATATATTTTTATTTATATGTCTGATACTTAGCCACTGTGTTCTGGTGCTGTGTTTACAAACCTGTTTCCTTGTGGTAGTGGTTTTCATGAAACTGCCTCAAGCGTAGAAATTCCTATCCATCTTTTAACTTCCAAAGCTTGGTACAGAACCAGACACTTGCTGAATGGGTTGGATTCTCTGCAGATGTTCTCAGCATGGGACAGGGTTAGCAGACTGGTTGTTGGATTTTTGTATACTCTGTTCTTGACTGTGTAGCCCAATGAAAAATGCAGTCTTAAGAAGGCCAGTGTCTCAAGCTTCAGTCCTCTACAGAGCAGTTAATTTTATCTCTTAGCTTAGCAATCTTAGATATTTGCCTAGTAATTGCCACTGGTTCGAAGAGAAATGAGGAGAGAAGATGGTTAAGTTCAAGGCAGGTTCATCACAGCTGTTACAAAAAGTGGAATTAGATGTTTTCTTTAAAGGTATTAAAAGCATAATTTTACAATTCAATCTAAAATGAAGACTTGCTTTGATCCCCAGCCCCTGTCCATAACCATGTGCACTGACATACTTGATTTGGAGGTGGCAGAAGTGCCACCAGGTCATCAGAGGTTTGTAGCAAAAGCAAGAATCATGCATCCATGCATGGTTAGGGTTGCCCGCCCCACGCCTCCTGTCTACCCACCTGTCTCTCCACGTTTGCCTTCCAGGTGAGACCATGCGGATTGCCTCCTCCGAGTTTGCTGATGACCCGTGCTCGTCAGTGAAACGTGGCACCATGGTGCGAGCAGCAAGGGCACTGCTATCGGCCGTAACCCGCTTACTCATCCTGGCAGACATGGCAGATGTCATGAGACTTTTATCTCATCTGAAAATTGTACGTATGGAGAATTTACTAAGACTTCCTTTATAAGGGCGGCATTCTTGACCACATATCCTGAACTCTGCTAGAGATATTTGTGCTGAGTATTTTGTGTTGTTATCTGTTCCCCCACTTTGTTCCGTGTAGATGTGGATTTTGAGTCTATTTGGGTCTGGCCGTGAAAAGGTACCCCCCAAACACACCTTTCCATGCTCCCATTTGTCCTGTACAAAGGTTACCATCTAACATACCTGGGTAGGGTCTTTCGGCACATATGTGCCCTGCCAACCTATGGAACCCCATTACAAATATCTTTTTAGTCATAGTTAGTTGCTCTTATTATTTTTTTTCCTAGTGGTAGTGTAGTCCTCCTTGGTCACAGATTTTACTAGATAAGTGACCAGTGCCACCTCCCCAGTCCCTGAGAGCTGAGTCTTTCTCTGCTTTCTAGTTACTGAATGGAATTTAGTCATAACAAACAAATATGATATAATGCAACTGCCCTTCCAAGTAACCCCTATTCCATGTCCTCAGAGGATTTAGTTCCTGGACAATTGGTACCAACCCTGGATTTGGCTCAGGGTCATGATAGGATGTGAACCACAGGCTTTATTTTTTTTAGGAGCCCACCAATTGTAGCTCTCTTCTTAGCCAAAGAAATTGCTGGCTTAGGGGCTGGGGATTTAGCTCAGCAGCATAAGCACCTGCCTTGCAGTTCTTGAGTTCGATTCCCAGTACTGGAAAAAAAAAAAAAAAGAAAAGAAAAGAAATTGCTGGCTTATGATTCTCACTATCAGCAGATCATTAAAGTTTTATTTTCTTTGTCAGTGAAATGCAGCAGGTCCCAATGAAGCGGCAGGTGAGAAAAGAAATTAAAATAAAAGCCTTCTCATACTTTACATTTCTCAAATTTGTTCAGTAGAAAGGCTCAAGAAAGTTCTTCAATCCAAGTGTTTTCTGTCAGGAAACCTTAGGCTGACATTATCTGAGCTGGCTCCAACCAAAAGCTCGAAGTTATGTTACACATAAATTCCACAGTATTTTGAAGAATCTTAAATTCTAAGATCCAGAGATTGCATTTCATCATCATAAACCATAAAACAAGGTTTCGCTGTCTCCTTACAGTTTCCATACAAATTCCTGAGGAGTCACAAGACTCAAAGAAGAACCCACTTTGGGTTTTCTGTCTTAGGTTCTTCTCAGAACAGCCCAGGGCAAGTTCTTGCAAACTAAACCAGGTCAACAATTGGAGGAAACAAATCACCTACTTCACAACATAGCAAGGAGCAGTATATTAGTGAGATTGAATGTTGAGCTGTTGGAGTCAGACCAACAGGGTTTAATCTTGGCTTGATGCCCGCTTGCCACCTGTGTTCAGACATACCACATAACTCCTGATTTCTCAGACACCTCATCTGTCATGTTGGCACTAATTGTAGTGCAGCCCGCAGGCAGTGAGAGGTTTGAACTGGGGAAATCCCTAGGATGCACTTGCCACAGACTGGCGGAGTCAATATTTGGTAAATGCTGGCTCTGTGTTTCTCGTGAGATCCCTGGCGCCACCTACAGGCTACAGCTCACCTCTGCTGTATGCGTATTTTAGACTAAAGTAACTGTCAAGTGTGTTGGAGAAAAGGTGTTATCTTTACCTTACAGCCCACTGACTGTTCAAAGGCTACATCTGAAGAAAATCCCTTCCCCAAAAGAATGATTTTTCTTTACCCAAGTGAGGGAGAACAGGACCGAACCTAGGGAAGTGAATGCTGAGTCCCACATGTCATTGTCCATGTGCTGTGGGGGACCCTGGTCAGGAGCTGGGGGAGAAGCCATAGGCTAAATACTCTCCCTGAACTGTGTGCACCAGCAAAGTGCCCATTAGGTCTGGACCTGTGATATTGTGTGTGACAGCCTTTGCTGCTTGAAGTTCTGCTTCTCTACCTGGCTGTTCTGACCAGGGCTGATGCTGATAATATCACTGCAGCCTGTTGTAATTTAGAGTCTATTGCATTCTCTTCTCCATGCAGCAGGTTAAGAGAGATTTAAAAAAAAAAACGAGTTAGCACAAAATCATGTAAAGGTCAACCCAGAAATATGAAGCAGTCCTGTCAGACTGTCAATAGTAAAATTTAAAATGATTGTGAACTAAATAACACATTTGTTCTGCTTAGACTGCAGCCTCTGTAGTGAACAGGAGTGGTGGAATGTTGCTATCTTGTGGAACAAGTGAAGAACTACAGTTTTTGGTGCTGTGACTGAATTGTGCAGGCTGTGGTCCAAGTCACACTTTAGGTTCACATTAGTCTGGGTTTCATCTAACGGAGGTATCACCCTAAACTCTAAAGAACACATTGTGCTGACAAAGTCTTTGTAACTGAGCACAGAGCACAATTGTGCTTAGTGGTGTGCTGTTCTTCCTAAAGAAGCACTTTCTCTCTTTAGTGGTGCCAGTGTCTATTTATTTTTTAACTTAGGATGAAGAACATGTCAAATTGTGTGTTTTGATGGAGAAGGTTAGAAACTATGATCTACACCCTTAGAGGTATTCTTTCTTTAATGATTTTCTTCCTCATATGGATGACAAAACATACATGAGGAAAAAAGAGTGACAATAACTAGTAAGTCTAGTGACTCCTGTTTGCTGGGTATGGTCAGATATCTCTGAAAGAGTCCTCCACTTCCTGAAATGTTAATGACTGCATAGGTATTGTATCTTTAAGCATTATGGATAATAGTTTACATTTTATCTTGGATGGCGTATGCCAAAATTGTATTGGTGCTCTTTCCAGATACTGATCAGCTCACAGGAACACTGAAGAATCACCTTCTTATCAGAAACTTATATTCATGATTTTTCCATCAGTAAATCACCAAGTCGGTGGAAGATTTTTCAGTTTATTTTCTAAAACATCCATCATCCTCCTTTGTCCTTTGCCCCAGTATACAACCATTGAGGAACAGAGAAATCATGAACAGATGTCACTGAGCCTCCATAAGGAGTGAAATATTAGGGTGCTGACAGAATTATGTGGTATTGCAGTGTACCTGCCTTTGCAGGCTGCTGTCTTAAAATATGGTTGCAAGCTTAGGTTTGTGTAGTTATGGAGAAGTTTGTATAAAACATCATATTCTTATTCTATCAAGCAAGGATTTAATGTGATTGAGCGTTCAATTATTTTTCAATATATTAAATATTCAAATGACCACAAGAAGTTTCTGCTGCTACTGTTTGAGTTCAGGTGAGTACAGATGAAACTACAGGTGACATATAATTTGAGAGCCAAGTTATCACCCACATAGAGATTTGATATTCATGGTCAATGCTGAAGTAATCATTTCTACATCAGACACTATTAAAAATGCCAAATTGTAATCACTTTTATTGTTGAAGTTGCTGGCGAATTATGCCTTTGCCAGGCAGTTAGTACACATGCAATCAGTTGACATTGTCAATGGGTTAGGCTTCACAGTTCTGAAGGAATTCTGCATTTGAATCAGTGATTGTGAACAGGCTTATTTAACTTTCCTAAGCTCTGAATTAATGTAATCAGGTTATATTGTCGATTGTTACCATGAGGGATAACGTTATCCATACACTCACCTAAACATATGTGTGCTGGAGGGAGCAGCGAGCTTCTCTCTATCCTAAGAGTAGATCCTGGAATAACAATTTTCTGTTTAATTTGTTTTAAATTTTAGTATATTACAGGTACATGTTATTAAAGAAAATATAGAAAAGCACCCTTCTATATTTTTTTAAAAAAATTTTCGTAACAGAATATTTAGAAAATGTCAATGATTAACACACTGCAAATCATAATCTAAAAAGAATGGCTAAAATATTACTCAGCGTACCACTCATACACAAAGAGACCCTGTCTTACAAAGTAGAAACAAATAGATAAAGCCACAAAACTTTCTTTTCAATAATGAACTAAGAGAAACTAGCAGTATAAATGAAACAAAAACTGAATAGATAATAATGATGTTCTTCATCACCTGAGACTTTTTCTCTAGAAAAGAGAACAAAACAGAAAACAATAAACTCTTAGATTCTTGGGGAAGTCAGATGTTAATCAGTGCCAGACACCACGTCTAGCATTGATGCTTCATTATTTGTGGAATTGGTAACATGGAATTACATTAACCTTTCCTGTGATTTTTGTGGCTTAAGCATCAAATAGTGTTGTTTAGTCTCAGTAACTTGTTCTGTCACAACAGCCTGCCTCTATGTCCTGAAGCTCTAATGTGGCCCTCATGCCTGAAAGACAACAATCAGTTGGTATAAATAGCCGTGTTCCTGCTTATAAATATAGAAATATGACTGTTTCTTAGCATATCTTTTCTGGCCGAGGTATAATGATATTAGTTTTCATCCAGCTTTGTTCGTAACAGACTTTTTCATAAATACTCATTGGAAACATTCCGTGCAAATCAAAGTAAGATATACAGTTTCAAAGATGAATTGGCTCCTGCCTTTAAAATCTTATATGTTCATAGATGAGACACTAAGGAGGTATACGGTGCATGTTGGAAAGTGTGCATGGTGTTACAGTCTCACTCAGAAGCCCAGAACAATTAAAGTCCTTTCTGTTGTGAAAAGCAGAAAGCCTAACTGAACTGTTAGGCTTATATACATTTTAAAAGTAATATATTGGCTTATGTATTGGCTCACCCCACTGAGAGGTGCTAGTTTCAGGTAAATTTTGATCAAGTTGAAAAGTGTAACTAAGACTAGGTTTTGATCTCCTTTTCTTCACTGAGTTTCCTAGTCCCTATGGATTCTATGGTCTCAAAGAATAGCCTCTTCTCAAGGTTATATCTTCCTCTACTAAAGATAGCATGACAGAGAAAATTCTCTTCCTTCACAGTTCAAATAAAAACTCTGTTATTTGTAGACTTGATTGGCCTTTGCATCATGTGTATGTATCGCTGAATTAATTTTTAAAGGGAAAATGAGATATTCTGAGGATATGCTGATTTCTTGACTTTGAACTAATCTTCATTCTTCATCCAAAATCAAATAGGATCAGCTACACCAAATTTTATTATTAGATGATTAAGAATAACATGAGGAGGTATAGTGTGGCTGGGAGGGGAAGGCCTTGAGTTCGGGTCTCATGGAAGTAAATAAGGTTTGCTTCTTCCTGAATCCAGTGCTGGGCCCAGTTCAACAGGCAGAGTTACAGGACTAATCTTCAAAATAAGCTGCATCTGCTACTGGAGTCTAGTAATGTACATCAGAGCCAGAAAACAAACCTTTTCTCCTGCAGTGTGTGTCCCACATTCCCTACTTATGAAGTTTAGCATTGGGTCAACTAGGAAAATAATCTTATTTCAAGGGCATAGATCTGTGTTTACAGAGCAGGTCAAAAAGGCAAGTTTGGGTTAGATCACTTACAGAAGGAAACTGGTTTTCAGAAACAAAAATGAATGTTATTTTCTTAAGAAGGAAAAAAGATTCAGGTCAGACAAGAGACTTCAACAATAGGTTCCCAAAGGCAAGGACAGAGACATGAATCTTGTAGTGTCTGAGATAATATTAATAATTTATTTCATTGAAACATAGAACATAAGGTGGAGAGATGCAATAATAGAATTAGATGGAGAGATCCAGTCTATAGAGGCCTTGATAATGAGCTAACTAGTTTGTACTCTATATATAGAGTACAGGAAACCATTGAGTAATACTACTCTTTAGAATCAGACTTACGATTTAGATAATTTTGGTGGCAGTGTGGAAAAGGAATTATAGTCATCTGAACCCAGAGTTAGACACATTAGAAATTATGAATGAAACGCAGAGCTGAAACAATGACAGTTTGTATTATGACAACAAGCTAGGACTTAGAGATATTAAGGAAGTAGTGACTCAAACTTGGAGGTGGGCCAGATGGAGCTAACTTCTTAGTGGTTTCCATAAACAAAAGATCAGTGTGGTCCAAACACAAACTGCAGCTCGACAACCCACCCTTCCCGCACACTGATGCAGCGTCGTCCAGCAATGAAACGTGCTCCTGCACGATCTTGCTATGAAACACTGGCAGGTTAACTGTGCTTCTGCTGGGAGCTCAGTCTCTATGAACATTGGAAATTTCAAAGAACTTTTTTAGGGAACTAAATTCTTTTTAAGTAAACTGATTTTTTTGAAACAGGAATCTAACTCAGGGCCTTTCATTTGCCAGCCAGGGGCTTGTGCCACTGAGCTGTGTCCCCAACCCTAGTTTAGAATAATGTCTTCTTTTCCCTCAGCACTTGATGACACTGGCTGCTGTGATTTTTGCACAAACTGATAATCAGTTTGGAAATCCATTATGAGTTGCGCTACTGTTCCGCTTTAAGACACTTCCCTTTAAGAATAATGACCCTGAAAGTCATGATTGGTTTCTGATGAAATAATTTCACTCTTCATGTGTTAACAAGGAAAGATAAAATTTAATTAAGAGGGCCAACGTTTTTTAGGGGATAAAGGATAATGGGGCATGTAGGACCAAATGAGTAGCATAGCCAGCTGTAGGGGCCTGTTCCTTTCACGCATCCATTTGTGTGTGTGTGTGTGTGTGTGTGTGTGTGTGTGTGTACCAGGGATCAAACTCACGACCTCACGCTTGCCAGGTAGGTGCTTAAGCCACAGAGCTAAATCCCAGGCTGACACATCCATTCTTCTACTGGCCCAACTCCTATTTCCAGGATCGATATTTTTACTTTAGTTGTGAAATATGACCCTAACAAGAGAGTTGCATATGATTTATTAAATAGTTGCATCTGGGTCACTTAAAATTCAATCAACTATGTATCGATGGAAGGGCTCTGGGATGAGATCAATCTGCCTCTGCAGAATCAATGTTTGTAACAACGGTGCCCTGTAGCAGCAGCGTGGGCCCCAAATGCTACCAGGAAAACCAGAGGGCCACAGAATACCCTCTCCTGACTCCTCAAGTCCGCACTGCCCCATCCTCCCATGCCAGCCTTCTCCCTCATTAGAGATTTCATAGCACTTCATGCAAAATGAACCGCTGGGCTACTTTTATCACTCGTTGAGCGAGTGAGTGAGTACAGCTTCAGGCAGGAACCCTAAAGACTGATTCAAAAAGTCTCCCAAACAATTTGGCACAGCTGTAGACTGAATAAAAGCGATGGGGAGCCAGGTTTCCAGGTTGAGGGGGGAGTATATTGTCAACAAGCCTTTGAGATGACCTTGGTAAGTTTTAATGTAATAGTCTTGTAAGATAAAATGCCCTAACCCCCAGCCAGTATACTTCAGCTTCTTTAGTTGCCCAGGTAATAATTCCTATTCCTTCTGTCTCTCAGAAATGGTGGGTCTCTGTGCTGCATAACTGGTCCCTATGATGCACATTGTGTGAACCAAGCCCCAACTGGCGAGCCATTCTGTCTCTGTACTTCCTACTTGCTTATCCCATATAAGCTCTAGGCCACTGGAGATATGGGCCTGATATTTTAGGAATGATCCCAATCAGTGGCTGTAGACCTGGATAAGTCTGCTTCAAGATCCAAGTCTTTTCAGTGTTTCTGCTTGCTGTTTTAAGCCCACTAAGTAGGGGCCGCAATTTAATTTTGCAACAGTTTCAGTATTTTCAGATCTGTCCCAAGCACTGAATGCCATAGTAAGGACAGAAACGCCTGGTCCAGCCAAGCTCTCACCTGGGTACTCAAACTTCCTGCCTGCACTACTGGAGAGAAACTGATGTCTAATGCCCAAGGTCATGAGAACACTTTCATGGGGACGGGATGACAGCTGCCTCCTGGTGGACCTTTATGTCTGCTTGTTGGAATCCATATCCCAGCCCAAACCATAAGTGTCTTCCAAATTTCCCCTTTAACAAACAGCTCTACTTTGAACACTCTCTTGGAGAATTCTGAGCAACCTGCTGTGTGGCTCCTCTCTAAGACTTTCCTTGTGTTCTCTCTGAAACATGGCATTCAAAGAAGGATAAGATGAAACCCCTTTTACAACTGCTTCACACACAGACTAATCTGATCCTGTGGTTCTCACACAGTTGCACTTAGGTCCTTCCCAGTGGGCCTTAGGCTTAGGTAGGTGTGTTTTGCCTAAGTTTCTCTAAATCTTCTCTAAGATCTGCCCTTCTGCCCTTTGATCCTTTTTTTTTTTTTTTATGGGTACTGGGGATCGAACTCACAACCAGGTGCTTGCAAGGCAAGTGCTTATGCCGCTGAGCTAAATCCCCAGCCCTGACCTTTGATCCTTGCAAGCCCCGCAAACTCATATGGACAGCAGACATTTGAGAGAAAGGCTTTGTTTGTTTTTGTTTTTCTTTATAGGAGTCATTTTCTTTTCCTCAGTCTTCTGGAAAGAACAAAATATAATTGATTCTGTTCAAACATAATTATTTTATTTGTATATTAATTCTGAGCTGTCAAAAGCCTCTGGTAACTGCCACCTTTTCTTCCTTTTCTCTATCACTTTATCTATTTATCTGTTCACCTCTATCTTTCTACTAGCAGTAAGTGTGGCCATAGGCCAGGTCTAAGTGACAACTTTGGCATATTCTGTGTCATGATTCAAAATAAAAAAACTTTTGTAGGTGAGCTCTCAGATTTTCCAGATTCAAATTTTGAATATAACTAAGTCTCTATGTTTATAACGACAGACCGCATTGGTGGTGTTTTTTCTTCAAAAGCACTTCATTAAATTTTAACTTTTGTAATTAATCATAAGTTCAAACTGCCATCTGACTTCAGAGAAAACCAATGAGAAGAAAATTATGTGTAACACAACAAAATAAATATTATGAATTGGGCTAACAACTGGTAAGAAGCTAGGTATCTACATATACAAATCCAGGATTTAAAAATCTCTAAGATAATTATTTTTCTCTTCCCTGGAACCACTTTTTATGTCCTGAGAAAAGATTCACATCACAAATAAGCAGCAGGAACAAGTTAATTGCCAAGAGAGTCCTACCAGAGATGCTATTTGCTGGCCAGGATGATTATACGTCTATTAGAAAGTGAGGCACTGCCAATGTGTTGTTTTAAAATTTCAGGATATGAGTTCTCATTAATTAATTTTTGTTATGAAAATGCTTTGCACAGGCCATTCCGTATCATAAAATGTAATTTGACTTCTGTGCTAGAAACATCCTCACATACAATGGTCCCCTTTTCAATTGCATGACCTCATCTTCCTTAAGGATTTTTATGGTCTGGGTAGAAGTTGGGAATGACTAATGCTCAGATGTCAGGTCTTCCTTTTAGTTTATCTTTTTCTCCTTTTTTCATTAGTACATGTCTATAGTACACAGTGTTTACATTCCTCACGCGGAGTTGGTACCTTTCCACAACACGTTAAATCCCTTTTTAAATCCCATGTCACTCCCCCTTATATTTTTACAATTAGGAAGAAAACAATGCAGAATTTTCATGAAAGATAAGAATGAAAACTTCATTTGATGTGGAGTCTAGATCGAACCCCATCACCATCATTGTAATAACTTCCCTTTTTTCCTACAACACTTTCCTTACTAAAATGTGGCAGCCTATTTGGTAAATTGAAGGGTATTATCCCATCTATGGGAAAAAGCTTTGCTGTGATCCATTATCACTGGCTTATTTACACATTCTCTTCCTTTACTCAGTGACACTCGATAAGGAACTTATGTGAATCCCCTTGTGATAATGTCAAGCTTAAAGCTGGAGCTCTGTAGTTGAGAAGGGAGTTAATCTGTGGCTTTTCCCAGCCTTTTTAGCACTCATTTTTACTTCTGAATTGCCAAGCCAAGATCTGTTTATGTATACTCTTCTTCGATTTGCACAGAGCCACAAGAGCTGATCTGAAATATGTCCAGAGAGTTCCTGCATTTCTCATTACTTTTCCAGAGAAGCCTCCTCTCCTTTTCCTGTCTCAAGGTCGTGTACTGGTTAGGACTTCATGACCAGGCTGAGGAATATCTGATTTTGCAAAATAAAGCATCTGTGCTTTATTGACACAGGATTGTGTCTTCAGCTGTTTCCACTGATGAAATCATATTCATAACAGTGCTACCTGACAGTGCCTCAGTGCATTATTTTACCATAAAAATCTTAATTTTAGTTTTAATTTTAATTGAGTCCACAGGTATTTCGACCGAGAGGGTTACCCACGTTAGAAATTTTCATGCCATTTTAAAGCTAAGATCATTTTGAAGGACAGGATACTGTAATACCTCTCGGATACTTTAAACATTTATAGTAGAACTGTAGTACAATTCATAATTCAGGTCCAGTGCCACTCTGGAAAATTTCAATGAGACAGTTCGCAGGACTTTGGAAGCACCTTTCATCTTTAGAGCAGCAGACTTCCTGTCAATCTGTCCACCCCCATTCCAATCCAGTTGATGCCACCATCAAGTAACAACAAAACTTCAAATGCATTGCTTCTGGAGGAGTGATATTTCGTCTTTCTCTGCTTGGCAAGGTGTATACTCAGTTTAAAATCACAGCTCTTTACCCACATTGAAAGCTATTAGGAGATCTTGTTGAAGATTCTGTCCCAAATCATCAGTAGCCTGGAAATCTCCCTAGGTTTTGAAAGCCACTTCCTCTCCTGAAGATTTCTCGGATGTGTTTTGTATTTTCATATTTTTCTTAAGTATATATTCTTCAATGTTTATACTTTAATTTAGAAACCTTTGTAACCAGAATTATTACTCTAGAAGTACAGGATTTTAGTATGCTTTAAAATTTCAGTAATTATTTTCATTTGCATGCAAAAATCCTGTAAATCTTAGCTGGGCTATAAATGATTGTTATGGGCATACATATTCTTATGAATTTTATAAACTACCACTTATGACAAGTTTAATATTTTTGAGTGCTATCCCCTTACAAATATTTTGTTTTTTAACACCTCAGGTGGAAGAAGCACTGGAAGCTGTCAAAAATGCTACAAATGAACAAGACCTTGCAAATCGCTTTAAAGAGTTTGGAAAAGAGATGGTGAAACTTAACTATGTAGCAGCAAGAAGACAGCAGGTAGGAAAGATTCTGAAACTGCTAGGGGAAAAATGGGTGAGTTTAAACAATCTTGTAGCTTCATAGGTCTGAATATGGAAAATTTCATCTGCTTGCTACAAATTTCCCCAGACTCTTTCTTGCTTGGGCCGGTTCTGGTTCCGTGGTGGGCCTCAGATGCTCTCAAGCCCCACTATGAGTAGATCACAAACTACCTGTTTTCAGTGATAAGCACTGCTTTACCAGCCCACACACTGTAACCTTTTCTGTATTATAAGAGCAGTTCCAGGTCAAATTAAAAAATATCGAAACATGGTATGGTTCTGTTTTCATTCTCGGGACACCACCCTTTGCCTTCAGGTGTGTCTTCTGGCCCTATAGATGTGACCATGCCCGTATAGATCCAGCATATACACCATGTGGAGTAGAGCTTATAAAAGAAAGGAGGAAAACATGACCAAAAATGAGGACATGGGGATGGAGATGGAGGGAGTGAAAGGAAAAAATTAGAAGGAAAATTCCCTTAATAAAAATGGAATCACTCAAATGCAGACAAGTTACCTGAGATCGCCTTTGCCTTTTCTGTGCCTAGAGATAACACCCACAGTTTTAGCCAGTTCATTAAAATTTCACTCCCAGAGCAAAAATAGATCTGGCACTTCCTAGTGACTTCTTCACCAACAGTAAAGTTCATTTAGTAAACATTTGTTAAACACTCACTTTGCCAATCTGAAGTGACGCCAGAATTGCAAACTTGGCCAACATGTGGTCCTTTACATGGCAGGAACAGACAAGGAGATTGTAAACATGGTTTTAACTTATGTGATTATCTTAAGTACTTTTTCAAATCAACAATTCTTTGTTCAACAGAATCTTAGGTGTTATCCCAGGCTTAATATGGCTAAGAGGAAAGTTGTTCTGAAGTACATGTCAGAGACCTAGAATTCATTGGTCCTGTTTATACAACTGAAAGAAACACTCAATGAACATCTCAGTGAACCAAGAGAGAGATCAGGAAGAGATGGAGGAGGCAAGATACTGAATGTTGAACAGTGCTTTGTATTTTCTCATAAGTTGATCAGTTCAAAATTCATTGTCCGTGCCTCAGAATTATATCTGTTATTCTTAATATGTTGCATAAATGGGCATAGAGTAGAAGGGGAGGAACAGTGTGAGAGGGCTGGAGTGATCCGGGTTTAAGGTTGTATGGTTGTTGTACTAGCCAGTGTTATCCTCCCTAAGCTCACAATTTAGAGGACTGGAGAAATTCCTATAGCTCACAGTTTCAAGATGTTGAGTCTGTGATCAGCTGGCTCCCAAGCAGAAATTACATGATAGAAGGTCAGGGTGAAGGAAACTGCCAGGAAGAAAAGGGAGGCAGACTGGGGAGCAGGGATATCAGTCACATGTCCAGGGATCCACCTTTCTTAATCAGGCCGACCTACAGCAATCCAGCTCCACATTCAGCCATGTGTTAATCTACCCACAAGTATATTGCCCACATGATCTAATCCCTATTAAAAAGCCCTAAGTCTGCTTCTGACTGCATGAGAATCTGGGGGGGGGGCATTTCAGATATAATGTATAATACCCTCCACTAGTACAGCACTAGTGAAGTAGAAAAAAATACAAGGAGTCAAAGGGTATTTTGAAAATAGATGCTGTTGAACTGGATCTATGAGGTGAGAGAGTGACAGCAAACAGTTAAATTCTAAGGTTCTGATTTGAGGAAATAGAAGGTGATGGATTTACTGAGATGGAGAGGACTGAGAAGAGGTCAGTTAGTATTACAGATCAGTGTTTCACATATAGATAATACTTGATGTATATATAGATCTTAAGGTACTTCTGATGCATCCCTGTTGAAAAGTCAGATAGATTTTCACTGGAGATAGAAACATAGTTTTAAATGTACATTTAATTTATGCCATCTTTCTAATTGATTGTTAATACTATTTCAGTAATATTTAGGAGAAATATAGAGTGAGAAACAAGAAAAAATCTTACTACTCATTAAAAGTGGTGCTGAAATTTTTGACTTATTGCCTTGTATTTGTTTATCAATATATTTTGGCATATTTATTATACCAGTATAGGTATAATCATAAAAACTGTGTTCTACTTTTTCATTTATGTTAAAAACTCATAAATGTTGCTCCCTCTTTGGAACTAGTTTTAATAGCCCCATAAATAGTCTGTTAAATGAATGTTTCCATAGTTAAACCAGTCTTCATGGTTCAGTATCTAGTATTTTTTCTAGTTCTTTACTTATGATTAAAGAATATTTTTTTCTAGCATTTTTATAGAGAAACTTTCATACCTCACGTTACAATATTTTTAAAGTGTATGCAGGAATAGGATTTCTGGACCAGATTTTCAGATGAGTAATACTTTCCATTACTCCTTAGGGAAACCATCTACTTCCAGGCCCCAGATCATTTACAAGCATGGAAAATACATTCGGATATTTATTACTTATGTTTTTTATATCTAGGGCTCAATTTAAATAATTGCTATTTATAGTTTATGCTAGCTGACATATTTCTGTTAGTATTAACGAAGGCATACACCTGTAATCCCAGCACTTGGGAGGCTGAGGCAGGAGGATAACCTGGAGTTCAAGGTCAGCCTAATCTACATAGTGAGTTTAAGGCAAGCTGAGCTACATAACAAGACCCTGTCTCAAAAAGAAGGAGAAGGAGAAAGAGGGGGAGGGGGAGGAGAGGGGGAGGGGGAGGGGAGAGGGAGGGGGAGGATAGAAGGATAGATGGTCCAATTAATTATTTCTCATCAATAGGTCCAGACAACTCGAGATACCAAATATACTTGTCTCAGAATTATTTTGTACCACAAAAAAGACTGTGTCATTCATTTTTGCAGGGTCATCCATCTATCATGTACCAAATAAGCAATAGGAAGAGAACCCCAGTAATTCAAACCCCTTTACTGATGTTTTAAAGTTGAAAGAATGTCCTCATGGAGACACTCAGCTAGCTGTCCTGCAGCCTCAAAGAAGCCAGCACTGCCCCTTACATTCCCCAAAATGATATAGAAATCATTATTGATGTAGAAATCTTCTTAATGACACTCTCTCCATAAAGATTAAAGTAAAAAGACTGCCTAATGATGTTACTTTGACATCTTGAACTAGGAAAACAAATCAGCTTTAGCTTGTTTTTTTCTGTTCTTTAAACCCAATGATTGAGCTGCCATTAGAGACAGTTAAAAAATATAAGAAAAAGAACCCTGTTCTGAAAATGATAACGAAGTTACATTGATTCACTAAGCAAAGATAAAAATCATACAGATGTTTCCTTGTTTTGAATGATAATTAAATACAACAGCAAGCAAAGTCTCAGAAGACTGAGGTTCAAGTTGTCCCTTTACTGATAACTGAACCTATAATCCATGCAATCCACTTACCTTGCTAGTGGATTTTGTACTTTTGGTAATATTTATTGAATGCTTCTTATAGGCCAGACATTGTGCTAATGATTACAGAGCCCATGAACAAGATAGTTAAGTCTCTCCACTGTTATTAAAGATCCAGCATAGGAGGGAAATACGGTTTAATAAAATATAGCATAGTAAAGAATGATGAGTGTTAATGAAAATAAATGTTTATGAGGGGCATAGCTTGGTGATTTGGATGGAAACTCAGCTCTAGGACAATGTGGCAGGTGAATTCATGTGATCCTGTCAGGTGACCACATGCGGTGGACAAGGAAAGCTTAGTGCATGTATTTAGAACAGTAAATGCAAAGTCCTGGCGGCTGGAGGCAGCGTAAGGAAGATAAGATGGTTTCTAACAGTCTATGACTCAAAGTTCTCTTGCAGCCGCTACCGTGCAAACTTTATGTATGACTCTCGCTTTTCACACGCAGGAGCTGAAGGATCCTCACTGTAGGGACGAAATGGCAGCCGCGCGTGGGGCTCTGAAGAAGAATGCCACGATGCTGTACACAGCCTCCCAAGCCTTTCTTCGCCACCCAGATGTTGCTGCCACAAGAGCCAATCGTGATTACGTGTTCAAACAAGTCCAGGAGGCCATTGCTGGAATCTCCAACGCTGCGCAAGCTACCTCGCCCACCGATGAAGCCAAAGGCCACACGGGGATCGGCGAGCTGGCCGCGGCCCTGAACGAGTTTGATGTAAGCACAGGGTGATGCATGCAGGGATATGTGTTTACACTGCAAGAATGTACTGGGGGTAAGGGGGTTCCCAAGGGTGTACACTGATTTTTCGCTCAAAGGATTTTGATAATAAAATAGGCTATAAAATGTGTTCCTATTTTTAAGAATCTTAAAATATCAGCAGAGACTACTTTACTTGGCTTTAAAGATAGAAGCAACTCTATTTTAGAGGCCCTGATCCTTCCAGGTAAGAGGAATACCTTGCATCCATTCAGGTGATCATCTTTATTATTAAAGGGACAAATGTTCTAGTGAGATTGCTTTTATATTGTTCCTGAGTGGAAAAAGTGCCTTTGATTTCTTCTTTTTAAACTAGTGACAGACTCACCAGTTACCCTGTGAGCCCACGTAAGCATCTGGTCTTGCTCAGAATAGTCAGGAAAGCCTCAGGAAAGCCTGTGGAAATCCCATTTGTGTGCATCTGCTGCCTCAGTGCTGTGTCCCAGTGATGGACACAGTGGGAGCACAAGTTGGTGAGCCTGGACCATCACAGAGGCATCCTTGCCAGCAAGAATTCACATGTCACCAGCCGCCCAGGGTGACTTTCGTCTGCATGGCACAGACGTGTCCTTGTGTGGATTCATGTACCTCTGACCAGTGGCAGCTCGTGTGTGTTGAGAATCTGCTCTTGAAGGCATTGTTTCCTATCAGGGAGATGAGAGTAGCTAGATGAACTGCACATCATATAAGAGAGGAAACAGAATTTATAGGGGAACAAATAGGTTATTTAATGGCTGATAGAGATTATGTGTTTGCTTTCGAATGTATTGACATGAATTTTTGGCAGAAAATGGCTAGCTATCCTTTGGAAAAGAGGATCTGAGGGCTGGGGATTTAGCTCAGGGGCTTTAAGCGCCTGCCTGGCAAGCGGTGAGGTTGTGAGTTCGATCCCTGGTACCAGAAAAAACAAACAAACAAACAAAACAACAACAACAAAAAAAAAAAAAACAAGAGGATCTGAAGCAAAGAGGTGATTCCTGAAGGTATAGAGATGGATATTATAATTGAGAAAATATTGTAACACTTTATATTCAGAGAGTTCTTTGTGGTATGTGTGAGATATCTTTTCTTTTGTCATTAATATAAATCTTAAGCTATGTGTTATTTTTCTAAGGCTTTTGGGGGAGATTAAGTAAGTATAAAAATGAATTGAGCATTCCTCAAAATTATTAGGACTTGATCTTATGTAATTGTATTCACATTTTAGTGGATAACTGTAAATCTATGAAAGATAGCATTTACTTTGCATGGAATAAATATAAAAAGGCACTGTATTCCCATAATGCAAAGAAAAAATAGAATAATGGGAGAAGACATATTATTGAAAAAGTAAATAATAAAAAATAGTTTTCATTTTATTTTAAATTATGTACATATGCTACAAACAAGTTTGACATAGATGTGAAAAACCTAAAAGTGCATTACTTTATAGGGGGGCAAGTTTTAGTCCCTAGTAAATAATTTTGTAAAGTAAGGTAGAAAAACTATTGTCCTCATCAATTTTTATAATATTCAGGCAAACCAGGGGGTAGGGTAATTCTAAGACAGTTCTTTTGGAATTAAATAATGATAATTTTTTCCCTTTGAAAACTAAATCAAGTGAAAGATGAATAATCTTATAGCTTAAGGAAAAAAATGAGCAGATGCTGCACTGAGATATTAAAACCAAATCCTGGTATATTAATTTTAAAACTATGCCTTAAACAAAAAAGGACTCCTCCAGCAAAAATATAAAATTGCAAACCATCTCAGATGCAAAATTATTTTCAAACTAGTTTAAAATTAAGCATGTATGAATTACTTGGTTAAAATTTGACACAGTTTTTATGTTAATAGTAATGTATTTTGGTCATCAAATGATAAACAGTAAAACCCAGAGAGCAGAACAGCACACCACCTTCTGAAAAAGGATATGGACCCTTCAGCTGCTGCCATCTACTGTCCCAAAGTATGACAACTCCAGCTTCCTATTTTCTTTGTTTCTAGACCATTTTCATTAGCAGTGTTTACCCCCAATGAATTTAACAGCCGCGGCATCTCTACAGCATTGCAGAACACTTAGACTTATCAAATCAAACTCGAAGTCATCTGAGGAAAATCTGTTAGCCAAGTATGTCAATGTCAATTTTTTTTTTTAATTGCAACGTTGCTTCATATTGGACTAACAAAACTTTAGGAGGTAAACATATGAATATTATCTATCAAAGTGTATTATCTAATTCATTAATTATTTTTATTAATTTATACTTTAAACATTGATTTTATTATTCATTCTACTAAGTATATCATACATTAACATAACAATTATATTTTATATTAGCTAAGTATATTTATTAAATAATACTTCATACTATTATTTGTTATTTACTATTATTTATGATTATTATTTATTATTAAATATAGTTTTGTCCTCAAGCTATGTAAGTGTCATAAAGTATTATCTAATGTTTAAGTTTTTGTTTAAAATCGGTACGAACACAGAGTTGTCTCAATTGAAATTAGAGACAAATTTTCAATTTGTTGTGGCCTCTTAAAAATTTCATTAGTAAATACAATTTAACTTCAGTACTTCCTCTAAAGTCAATATTGAATTTGTAAAATACAAAATATTTAGTAAATTATACATGTTTTAAAACAACCAAGCTAATCTCTTAATATTTGAAAATTTCTTGTTAAAAAATAACATACCACTTCTTTTTACTTTACAGCAAAATTATAAGTTTATCTCCTTTAGTTGGATGACAAATATTTTGGGTATTTTTATTTATCAGAAATATTAACTGGAAATTTATAGGCATTTGTCTTACACTTTAAATTCTATTTTCACATTGTTTGTCAGCCCTCAGCTACCATAACAAAATTTCCAATATAATTAACCTAGAAAGTGGGAACGTTTATTTTGGCTCATAATTTTGAGATTTCAGTCTATGGCCAGTTGGTCTTGTTGATTTTGCACAAGGCAAAGAGTATGTCGAGGGGAGGGAGGAGCACATGGTGGCATGGGCGCGCCTCATGGTGACCAAGAGAGGGAAGGGATGTCGTATGACCAGAAGGCTCCACATTTTAAGATTTCACAAGTTCCCAATGATGCCTTGGACCAGAAACCAGGCCTTTAACACACAGGCCTTAGGGGACACTTAATCAAACATTATGCAGATTCTAAAACAAATTCATATTTCTTGTGAATAACTTTGCTGGATGATATTATAGTTGACTTAATAGCTTCCCAATTTAGTGACAAATAGGTAAAATGTCTTTAAGATGCAAAAGTACAAGGAACAATAGAAACACAAAATACATTTTCATAATCAGTAGAGCTACCATGCTGTAAAATTGAATTTGAAATGCACTTTATATTAAGAGCTGTGAATGTGTCAATCTTAGTTTTATGGGTAAGGATGTGGCTTAATTTATTTGATGAGAACAAGATAGAAATAGCATATTTTTAAATGTTCATTTGTCTAAACTATAAGATTGAGTTCTAATTGGGTAGTTATAATTGTGGCTCAATGCTTGGTGACCCTTATCTTACCTTCATTAATAACTGTTGTAGTGATTAATGAATCAAAGGAATGAGTGGTAGAGCCAGTACTTTAACATTTGAAACTGTTTCTACTGATACTACAACAAAAAGTAAAATGACTGTAAATCGATGAAAAAATCATCCCCTATTTGAAATGTGGCTATTTGAGGTGGTTAAATTTTATCTATGAAACTACATGCTAAGGAATGTTGCAATGATTATTTAAAAAAGAGTAATGACTTCATAAAAATAAATCCTATTAGAATGTCAATTTTAGCTGCCAGAAAATTCAAGAGTGGGAGAGGATATAAAGCTACTTCTGAAGAATTATCTTTTATTCAGTAAAGAAAATATCTTGTATCTTTTGTAGATGGATGATGTTACTTCAGAAAAATTAAAGTTAATGCCAGTCATGGCCCTAACTTTATAAACCATAACAGTAAAAATAGGAGTTGACATTATTCACAAAGCTATCTTTGTAATCTAAAATGACTTTCCTTTTTAAAAAATGTTATCTTCTTTCAAACCTTACAATAAGCAGTATTTCAAGTACATTTAGCTCTACACGTTACACCTGTAACTTTTCTTTCTAATTCTCCTACTTGCCCTGAGAATCTATTTTTTTTAGCAATGGTCTTCTTTCCTTGTTTCGTCTGACTTGCTTCATACCTACAGAAAAATGTACTTCTGTTCTAGAATCTAAAGGGAAAAGAAGGTATTAAGTTATTTTCCTTTGCATATTCTCATGTTTTTCTTTCCCTGACAGAGTTCTTTAGATTCCAGACTTGGCCTCTGTCTCCTGGCTACCCCCAGTCTCAGCCTCTGACCGCTGCTTTTGATCTGTACCAGCCTATGGCCTCTGCCTGGTCTCCAGGAACCCCTTACACTCACAAAATCTGTGGGTATCTATTTTCTGGCTTTCAATCCTTCGACCTAGGGAAAGGGGCCATGACTGTATCACCCATGCTCTTTTCTTATTTTGATTTACTACTGACGTCACTTAAAAGCCTTAAATATCTCTCATTGAGAATAAGACAGTCTGTTTTCAGTCATTAAAGAACTGAAATGTCATCTTGACATCCAAATTCCACGTAAGATGCCCTTCTTGCATCTAATTTTTTTATGTACACCTCCATCTTTTATTTCAATTTTTCTTTCTTTTTACTTCTTGTTCTTACCTTTTTTTTAAAAAAAAAATTTAATTGAATTGTACTTCTCTTCCTGATCTGGTGTTCGGTGGATGGAGTTGCTGAGATGTGAGCATAAGCAATGATGGAATTTACATCACAGAGCACTGGGAGCAAAGAGAACACTGACTGGGAAGAATGATGGGCTGAGCTCACTGCCGCCATAGAAAACTGGCCTCTAGGAGGTGGTACCAGGCAACAGTACTCCTGCCGAAAGGGCATCCAAATGAGCTTCCTTCAGTGAACAGACATATTCAAAGGGGTGCAATCCAAAGACTGAGGTTCGGCGGCAGGAGTTCAAGTGGTGGTTCTCCTTTGGCTGCACCCATGAAGAGCATGTGTCCCTTAAAGGATACAGAAAAGAGGTCACTGGATCTCTGAACGTATTTAGGACTCCAGACTGCAGTTCGGAACTCCAGGGTTGGGAGCCAGTTTCAGTGGAAAACTGGAATGCTGGGGAGATAAGTTAGATTCGAAACTAAAATACCTCAGGGCATTTTGAATAGGGAAATGACATCTCTCTTGTTACAGAGTCCAAAAAGGTGCTTCTGTGGAAGCTCAGCATCCTGAAGGAGCCTCGAACTAGAGTTCTGGCTGGATCGCGCAGGTTTTTAAGAGGATCTTTTGACTCATGGTTTCTGCAACAACAGGAACAGATGAATGCTCTTTGGAAAAGGAAATTATTGCTAAGTTTTTGTTTAGTCCCTTCTCACTATAACCTTCCTATTTTCTGTGGACCAAGGTAGTTACTGATCAGGCGGGTTGCTCCTGGCCTTACCTCCTTGGACAGTCTGCAAAGTCAGTCTGAAGGTAGACAGCTGGGTGGCCCTACATTAGTCTTTGAAGAGCATAAGCTTCACTAGTTTCATTCTAATTAAGTTGCATTCCATTCCATTGAGGCTAGAGAAACAAGAGGAGAGTGTTCTCTCAAGTACAATAATCACACTGGTGAGGAAAATACAACATGTAGCTGAAGTGTGCTAAAACAATTAGCAAAACAGAGGACAAATGCATGAAAATAAAAGCTGGCAAGGGAAGTCTTGCACTGTTTCCTCAGGCAAACTCAAGATGCCTTTTTCAGGCTTGAAAAAGTTTCAAGGAGAAAACTTGAGATTTTCTTCCATTCATATCTGCATTTCACATAAATATAGTTTTTACTGTGTCCATTTTTTTTCTTTAATACTTTTATTAGTACTCCCTAAAAATTATCTCACTGCATATCCATGAAGAGGTTTGCCATTAACCAGACACTAGAAGTACACCAGTGTCCAGGAAGAGCCCAGGACCTGAATTCAAGTGCTGGGCTATTACTCTATGGTTTGCAAATAATTACGTGTGATTGTATCTTATTGAGACTACATCTCTGGATCTTGGGTTTTAGTATGAGACTTAGCAGCAAGATAGCTAAGATGAGAATGTTCACAGTGCCAAGAGAAGTGCAACTGAAAATGCAGTGGAAAACCATGGTATAGAGGTATAGTTACTACAATATATAAATGCTCTTGTGTGCACTTATGTATATAGTTTTGCTTTTAACCTATCATGTGTGTTTGTATGTGTGAGGGACTGAGTATGTATCTAGAGAAAATTAGGAAAGGTGGGAAAGGGTGAAGTCAAGGAAGAATTCCTGGGGGAGATGGATTGTGTAGGAACCACATCTAATGTACAAGTGTTAACATGATGAACTGGCAGCGACGGTGTTTCTCAAGCAAAAAGAGCCTCACTGGATGAGGGAGCTTGGGGGTGCAGAATACATAAACTATTCCGTTCTGAGCACAGGGGATGAAGAGAAGGCAGGCTAAGCAAATGGGCAGGAGGCAGGTCCTGAAAAGCCTTGCGGATCTTGCAAAGCGGGGCCCTTCATCTTGGAGACATCAGTCTGGAGGATGCGGGTGGTCTCCACAGAAGAATGGCGTGGTCAGATTTCTGTCATTACGGATGCCTGTGCCTGCAGTATGAGACAATTTGAAAGAGGCAAAACTGCAGGGCAGGGTGAAAATTATGAATGTTTGAAGGACATGATTGAAGTTGGAATAGGAAGAAGTAGATGGGTCCAGACCACGCTGAAGGGGTAAAACCAACAGAGCTTGAAAGATTGTGCTTTTTATTTTCATATTATGAAACAATATTTTGTAGAGTAGGCTTTAGTTAATTACGAAAGCTAAATATTTTTATAATTCCAATTATAAAATCTTATGAACTTTCAGTTCTTAGTGGAAACCATATTTTTGCATAATGAAACAGTCTTGCATTTACTTACATACCCATCAGTATAATTTTGAAATTTATGCATTTTGAAAATTCTTGAACTAAATGTTATATGCACAATTATTCTTAAGTTAAACTACTTGCTTCACTAAGCTCTTCCTTTGTGCAGAATGAACTTATTCTATTTAACTTATTAAAAAATAATAAACTTTATTTTTAAAAAATGGAAACCCAGTTTTCTACCTGGTAGGGCAAAGTAGCAAAAGCTGGGGGTTAGCGCAGCCTGCAGCTCTCAGCTGCGCCTCATATCTTCTCCAAAGTGCTTTCTGAGTCTGTGTTTTCTATTTCACTCTGGCAAATTAAACTCTCTGAAACTGGATTTCAGGCTTTTGTAGCTGGAAAGCAGCAGCGGCGTCTTACCATTCTTTATCTTACACTGACATCTGGTGGCCATACCGAACAGTAAGAAACATTAGATTTCCTGTAAACATACAGCTCAGTCTACTTTTGCACTGAGACCTAAACAGAGAGACAGACATGGGCATCACACAAGCAGCCTTCAGGAAATGTCCAGTGTGCTATCACCTTTCACACACTAGCGTTATGAGATGCAAGTTTCATTAATCCTTTAGGGGAAATGTTTGTAGTCTTGGGATGGGGCAAAGATAGATGCAGATACCAGTGGGTCTGTAGGAAGAGAAATAAAAGGTCATGTGGGGAACTGAGGGTGTATCCTGCTGGGTGGCTGAGGTAAGCATGCATGTGGGAGGATAATCTTCCTGTCCTCTGAGCCGTACCACTTCCTCTGCGGGACGCATTCATCCACTCTGCTCACTTACTCCCCAGAATCCTGCTCTGTGACTGGCAGCTCTGATCTTGCTTCTGAAAAGGTTTACATTTCAAAAGTTTATCAAGTAGGAGGATTTTTTTGATGAATTTTTTACCTTTCTATCAAGTTTTCAAATAATTGCTGCAAGGAACTACACCGAGACAAATTAGTTGTAGCTTTCAGTTGATAGAAAGAGCTACAAAAACGTGAAGCAAACAACAGAATGACACTTGAAATATTAGTTTTAATAATTGCAATTTAAATCTTTTTTTTTCCTGATCAAAGTTTGATCAAAATTATTATATTTCAAGTCTTACATTACTTCTTTTAAAAAAAGGATCTAAGAATCTAATTTTCTCAGTATGAGTAATTTTTTTTTTTGAGGATTCGGACTTATTTTTTAAGGTTTGAAATCACAATTATTTAACCCTTATTGTGGCCTATTGAATCCTGCCTTTCATTTCTCCAAGTGTTTGCTGATATCCTGTTTATTTGTTTTTCTGATCGCATACATTTATTGAACTAAAGCTGTAGAGAAACTATTGCCCATAGACCTCGTATATATATATAACTGGAACCCTCCAGCGTAACTATGTCAAAAGCAGGTCCTCCTAGTGACACTGGCCATGCTAACAGGAAGTGGGGCAACGGACGGTAGGACACACAGAACAAGCATGTCTTTGAGTTTTATCATAAAACGATTCCTCTGTGCTTCTCTTTCTTCATTCATAGAGTAGAAGTGTTGATTCCTCAAAGCTGTCACGAGTTTATAGGAAGAACATTCCTAGGTGCCGAATTATAGGTGATGGTCACAAATGCAAGTTTTTTTTTCCTCCTAATGCTCTGCTCAGGTGTCAGCCAGACATCTTTCATCTAAATCGAGTGTTGAACCTGTTCGCTAACATTGCCTCGTGGAGCAGCGCCTGATTGAAAAGTTGTTAATATCATTTGACGGTTGCTATGGACATACATCCTTTGCTTTCCCATGGCCGCTTCCATACTCTAAAGCACAGTGGTCTCCAAAGCAGGCTGTTCAAACTGTGAGGCATTCTTCTAAGATGGGCAACTCTATGCATAAGAGAAAACACCAGACAAAGGTTAAATCACCACTTGGTGCAAGAATGATTCTTCAAGTGAGGACTCTCATGTCCAGTGTGAACACAGAAAATGTCATTTTATCCCGGGTGTCTGTTTGGGAATTCTCATTGTATCTCTGGATACTTATGTGACAAAAGTAATGTTTAGTTTCACACCAAATATCAGATGTGTTTTCTGATTGGTGGCTCTTATAATTGCTTGGTATGCACTTGGCAGGAAGAGGATTGATTGCCAAAAAGCCGGAGGGCCAAAGTATGAAATGCTAGTGCAGGTTAGTGTTACTGATGAAAGCTGATATATGAAATTTTATCCATGTTAGCTATAGTTAATCAGTGAGTTATGATGCATGTTTTAAAGAATTCGACACAAAAATTAAGGAAGCAAAAACAGTGCAAAAGGAGTGTTGAATGCTACATTTGATTAATTCTCAGTTTTTTTAGCACTAATGTTCTCTGGGAAGCTTTCAGGGTTAAGGTGTTCATTTGTGATATGGATGAAACTTTTCAATCTTCTATGTTGAATATGGCTCTATGTTTGCCTGACCAAAACATAAACATGTAAGTCAAATGAAATTGCTAATATCTGCTTGATCCAGAAAGTAATAGGTTATTAACACTAAAAGGACCGTTTGTTACAATCTAATCCACATCATGTGAATTTTAGATGCAGAAAGTGACTTTAGAGTCATTCTTTGTGCGGGATCACACAAATACTTATTTGCCAAGCCCAGGTAAGAGTACAATACTCACAATTTCAGTAAAATGGCTAAGAATAATGTAGGAGGCGATATCCCCTCACCGTCTCTACAGACTCCCCAGAGCTTCCTTTGGGCACTTGTGCAATCCAAGGGGGAAAATGTGCTTGCGAAGTCTGTGCAGCTCCAGAGGCCATCCTGTCTCACCCTCAAGATCGTCGCTTCCAAAACCATCGAGTGAAGGAGTGCCAGAGATGATATTTTTGCTTCTTAGTTTGGGTAGTTTTCCTACTTTAGTAAACCCACAAAAGTGTTACTCGGGCACTCTTCGTTTGAAACTGTCATACTTTTACCATCCATGGACTTGACCAAGTTTCTTAAAGGTATTCTGGGCACTGACAGCTGTACTGATGATCATCTTTATATTATTTTCTCTTCCTGTCTTCTTCCAGTTTTATCTGTCTACAAAGTTTTGAAATTAGGTTTCACGATTCTATGTGATACACAATACATTGTCTTAGTCTATTTAGACTGTGTGTAACTTATAAATAGCAGAAATGTTTTGCTTGTGAAGGCAGAGGAGTCCATGTTCACGTTCCTGCAGATTCAGTACATTCTGAGGGTTTCCTCTGTGCTTCTCAGGTGGCACCTTATGAAAGGAACATAATGTGACAGAGGGGGCAAGGCACATCCCTTAGCCTTGTTTTCTGCACTAATTTAAATCCTGAAAGGGGAACTATCATTACCTAATTACTTCCCAAAGGCTATGCATGTTAATTTGCTTGTATCAAGTTTCAGGTTTTGGACAACATGGTGAAACATTTGAGGCAGCTAACATTACAGAGAGACAAGGTTTATTAAGCTCACAGTTGGAGGTTTTCAAATTCCAAAATTGTAAAGACTTGACCACATCACCTGAGGACAAGGGAAGAAGCAGATGTGCGAGCAGTTTAGTAATCAAGTTGCAAGTGAGGAAGAGGGTAGACAGGGCTAGGTTAACTCTGTTCATCAAAGTCCTCTGCAAGAACTCAAAGGGGTTACACGAGAGTTAATGAAGGTGTCACCTCAGGCCTCGGATGATCTAAGGGCCTCCTACTAGTTAGACAGTTAAACTACATCCTAACAATAGCAACACTTACATTGGCTATTTGGTTCCTACATGAAAGTTTTAGAAGGACACAGGTATTCATAGTATGCGTGACATTTTTCTGTATCAAAATAGGGTAGATTTTTATAGCTTTCCTTCAAGAGATACTCATACATGTTACTTGATGGTACCCAAGAATTCACAGCTCTGAGGCTTGACCCACCTGGGTTTCTAAGACTTTTTGCAGGCCTGGAAAACCTGACCTAATTTGTATAAAATTTAGAAACTTTTCTATCTGAAAAGGACACGTTCATTCTTCTCAAGTGTTGTATTTGAGAACATAGAGAATGTTTTCACCCATTCAGTGGAATGCGTAATCTAAAACTTTTCAAATTATACGTTTTCACAAAATGATCTTCCACTCAGCAGCATACTTAGGCTGAAAAACATCACTGCCCCAATACATGTTTTCTAGAGTGCTTTTTAATAAAAGCCTGTAACAAATTTCAGTACAGCTGATACTGGATAGAGCCGAAGGAGTGGAAGGGAGGTTTCCTGAGGAGGAAAAGCTAATGTACTTGATCTGCCATCAACCCACAGTAAGACAGTCTGTGGCTGGAGATCACGGTACTTTTACTTCTGGGTTCTCTCAGGTCTGTGTATGGGAATCACTTGAAATAAAGAAAAGGAAGATAATTCTAAAGTGACACCAGACAAAGACAGGCTTAATACATATTCTGCCATTGAAACATGTATTTATCTTGCAGCCGAAAGAAACACATCTGCAGTGAAAGTGCCAGACAGTCTGAACATTTGTGTGTGTGTACAACATTCACGGTGTATATATCTCAGAGGGT
This sequence comes from Hydrochoerus hydrochaeris, assembly GCA_004027455.1. Classification (NCBI taxonomy): domain Eukaryota; kingdom Metazoa; phylum Chordata; class Mammalia; order Rodentia; family Hydrochaeridae; genus Hydrochoerus; species Hydrochoerus hydrochaeris. The sequence goes on from PVLA01000012.1 coordinate 486,232, forward strand.
TTGTGATATTTTTGGAGCATTGAGGTGACTATGTGTGTTTTTCTCCTATTTTTCTTACTTTCTAAATTTTCACTAATATTTCTTAATTTTTATTATTTGAAGAAAATAAAACTTTACAGGTATATAGCAAATGTAAAAATAGTATGAAAAAAATTTATTCATATGTCCTTTAGATAAATTCATTTGTCATTAATAACTTATCCCATATATACATACATATATATTTCAACCAATATACTCAAATACAATATTTATTTTAAAATAGATATATCAATTTTATGTTACATATACACCTAGCATATGTACATGCAAATGTATGCAAACAGCAAGTAATTTTCACTTGGTTCTTTCCTTTAAGCTTTACAGATAAAAGGCTTGACACTAGAATTACTGTAAAGTTACTAGTTTCACCTAGCTGAAATAATTAGTAATTTAATGGAAGGTACCATACAAAACAAAATCTCTTTAAAAAGTGAGACAATAATAACTATGAAAAATTGTCTTTGGGTCAGGAGCGGAGGCCCACGCCTAAAATTCCAGCACTTGGAAGGCTAGACCCTGTCCCTCACCACCAAAAGATTATCTTTGCAACTGGAGAATTTAAAATAGTAACCATTAACCTAAGTTTTGTTAATCCATGCTTGAGTAGGCTCAGTTTTAGTATTAAAAATCCATACACACAGAGCTGTTTGTTCCTAATGAACCATAATATAATAATGAAGATTTTTTAAAAGAAGTATTTTGCAAACCTGCATTTAAGAAACATTATGTAAAATACAGTGGATTGTGACTCCACTTAGGTCAGTGTAAACAGAGAAAATTCATGACCTTTTTAAGACAGAGCCTCTTATTGTTATCCAGGTAACAGAGAGAGAGAGAGAGAGAGAAAGATACAGAGATCTGCATAATCCATACATTTGTAAAACTTTTTTACTACTGAAATTCTGCTTCATTATTTTTTCTTATAGGTTAGTAAAACTTCAAAGTTGAGAATAGCAGCTGAGCCCTTGCACTGTCACATTGCGAGATCACAAGCCCCCTGTCCACCCTCCTAGCAGGTGGCCTCCTCTTGCCTTTGCAGGACATTGAGAGGAAATCATTATGGAATTTTTTCCATTCTAACTGTTAATTGTTAAAGTCTAATTTTTAAAATCAAAGAGTTTTTTTTCCTACACTGAAATACCCATGCCCCTCACTTGTCACCTTTTCCACATTTCATTCTGGTCACAGATCTTATTTCCTATATAGAAGCTGACAAATTCTTACTGAGAAAATTCCACTTTGGTCTTTTTCCTTAGTCAGTATTCTCCTATGGTAAATAATTAATAAATCTTTTAGAAAGTTAAATCTTCCCAGTTTTCATCCTTATCATCACAGTAGCCAGGGAGGTGATCTGTTTTCTACCTCTTCAGCCTGTTCTGTCACATTGTCACTGATGTTATCTGTCTCAAAATCACAGGCGTCTGTGCCTCTCTTCTGTTCTGCTTGCCCAGGAGAGGTTAAACTTGTTCATGTTGTCTCCATTCTCTGTCATTAGGCCTGACTTGCTTTTTACTCATCTGGGATCCAGAGGCCACTGGCTCTTTTGAGGGATTTCAAGTGTCACCATGTTGGTTTCCTCTCAGACTTTGCTCATGGTTGACCATGTCATTCAGACTTCATGTTCTCCTAGGTAGGCATGGGCTAATGTGGCCTTAGAGGTTGTAGTGAGAATGAAAGAAAATAGTGTTTTAAAAACCCACATAAAGTAAATACCACATAAAAATTAGTTGTGGTGCAGTGAAAAATGGAGCTTTTCTACTACCTTTTTGCACATTTTTACTGGACTTATTTAATTTTGAGAAATAATTTAAATGTGCCACTTGGGTTAAAAGATAAATATATTAAGTACCAGGATTTGTTATTTTAACAAAGTTTGCAATGTAAATTTAGTTAATATTTCACAAAGTCCCAAATATTAGCAATGGTCAGATTATCCTACTCTTGAAAAAGTAAAAATTATGTTCATTCATAGTGAATGCTATACTAGGGAAAAAAGGTATAAATTACCATGTATCTATCAGTCTTTGCTAAATCCATCAAACAAATTGTTTCAAAGACTTTTCAAGTGAGGTTGGCATTCTATCTCATGTGCTAATGGCAGTAATCTTAAATCTGTGCTATTTTTATATGTATTTTCATATTAGATCACGTTTGCTTTTTATTTATGGTTAAACATTTATAATTATACAAATACTAGTTGTATACAGATTAATTTATATGAGAATAATTGCTACATATTATGATCACTATTTATATTCCATGTAAAGAATGAATAAAATAAGAATTCAGAGGGGTGTCTATGTACAGAAAAGGGCTGGAGGAAATGTAAAGAGATTCCTTGAAATTCCCCAGAAATTTTCTGTGTCTATGTCCTTTTTAATTAAATCTTTCACAGCCTTGTAAATTATAGTAAGGGAAGGTTAATTTGTCATCAGTTTACTACTCACTGCAGAATAGGAATGGAACATTTGAGGAAGTATATAGTTACCTCAGAAGCAAACATGCATTAATATAAAAATTAAAATAAATAAATGAAATTAAAATTTGTAAAAGCACTCACACTTTTACTAGTTTAGACTCATACAGTTCAGACCTGCTGCCAGATCATGCCGGTCCTATCAACTCTGCCATGTATATAACAGAGATTGGAGATGGGGTAGTTGGATGCACAGTTCTTATGCTGATTGGAGTGTTATAGAGGATGGAAGATAAAGAAATATAAGACAGAGCAAGAAAAAATTCTCAGTGGCGGAAAGAACATCCTAATGTACACAAAATAAAGAGCCCAGGAAGTGAGAGCATAGAAACATACTAACAATCTATACTACAAACTTAAGTAAACAGAACCTCATTAGGCAAGAAAGTTAATAGAAGTACACTGTCTTAGATGACACATTGCTCAAAAATACTAAGACTTCTACCCTTCAAGCATCCCATGAATCATGATCTTCCAAATGGAATTTTCATAAAAAGTAAAAAGTATCAGTAGATACCTGTCTTGTTCACCTATTTTATCCTTTTGAAATGTATTGCATTGGAAAACACATTCTGTGGTAGCAGTTTCACTTCTGCTGCCTGCCTGTGACTGGTGCACAACGAACTCTCAATTATCACTGACTTAAATGAGTAAGTGACGGTGTCTCCTAATAGCAGATGAGGCAAAATGAGTCAATCATTTGAATCAGAGGGCTTAGTGATAAAATATTTATACTCAGCCATCAAAAGTATTGATACTATAAAATTATTGGCAGTAAGAAGAATTACAGCTGGATTTGGTGGCAAACACCTATAAGGCCAGTACTTATGAGAAAAAGGCAGGAAAATCATGAATTCAAAACCAGTCTGTACTACATAGCAAGTCCAGAATCAGTCTGAACTATGTAGCAAGACCCTGTCTCTAAAAGAGAAAGGAGAGGGAGAAGAAAGTGGAGAGGAGCAAGGAGTGAGGGGGAGGAAGACAGTTGCAATAATGAAATCCGCGTTTGGCTTTGCCACATGTTTTAGCCCATAGCTGTAAGTCAGTGGACCTTTCTTCTTGAACGTTAGAGAAATTGTGAAAATGTCACGAAGTCGTCTGTCTTCTAGAGCCACTTCTGGTGTGGCCTTCAGTTCCCAGGTAATTTTCATGCAGAAGCACTTCCTTCCTTCAGCTACTTCTTTCTTTGAGGCCATGCTCTCTCTGGCTTTCAAAACAACTCTATTTTTCAACTCTGGTTTTCTGTTTTTCCTCCTGTTTGACCGTTACATCCCTTCTCCTTGTGCTCCACTTTCCTGCCACCTATTTATGGGGCTTTCCTAGGACTCTGTCCTTTACCTGATTGATTCCCAATGAAAGGGCCTCTGTTGTTGAGATCTTGTGTTCTGTACATCTGGTTCTCTACTTTCCGTGTCTCCCCTGAATTCCAGATCTGTGTCCAGCTTTGAATGTGGCATCTTAATTTGCATGGTTTGTAAGTGTCTGAAGAGTTCTATTAATTATAGAGATTTAGTTTCCTTTGTCAAGCATAGCTTTTCTTCTTCTTGTATTTTTCTTAAACTTCATTTTCTGATGTAAGCAACCTAGAAACCTAAACCTTTAATGCACTCTATCTTCACGTCATCTTTGAAATACTATGACTTTCTTTCCCTTTACAACTCTTAATTCAATCCTCTCATCTTCTTCATCGTCACTGGTTGATTCTGACCTCTGTTTTTGGTCTGGATCATTATGACAACGTTCTAACTGGTTGCCTTGCTGTCATCCCTGCTGACTTTCACCCTCTGTATTCCATAACATGGGCAAGGTGCAGCCCTGCCAAAGTGCAAACCAACTATTATTGACTGGGAAAACTTTAAAGTGCTCAGCATGCTATAAAATCACTCTGGTAAGTCAAAACAAACATTGCCTATGACATTCTACTTTTGCACATGTTTTAGTCTATGTGCTACCATAATAAAGTATTTAGCTTTTATCAGATGCATAATCACTGTCCAGTTTGTATGGCACTCCTCATGGTGATTCCTCTGCCAGAACTTCCATTCTTGTTTCATGCCTAACCTAATATTCATCCTTTCAAAGTACCATCTTTTTTAAACCCTTCCTTAATTCTGCCAGTCACTAAACTGTTGTTGTCTCTATGTTACCATTGTGCTTTATGCAAGTTAGTTTTAAACGTATTGTTCTGTTTCAAGCTTAAATGAATACATCAACTGTTTGATTCTAGTGCCTATCTAGTTTATCCATCTTGATCTCATCTCAGACCTCTGGATTGTTACTATTCACCATATCAAATTCTCCACAGAAGTCATGTCATGGTTTCTTGAATATTTATTAATTTCTAATGATCATCTATTCTCTTATTTTGCAGTTAACCCTTCACAGCTGTTTTCCAGTGTTGCATAAAGGATCTATATTATTGAAAGTATTAACAGATGCACATTGAAATCCAAAGTTCCAAGGAGAACATGCCATTCTCATTAAACATAAAGGATACTTTTAAGCTCTGCTATATTTCTTGATAAGCAATTAACATATTGCACATTATTCCTGTGAGACACAAGTCATTTGTTTCCCATCTTAATTTGCCTGTTTAAAATTGAACAGCAAAAGATAGATGAGTTTTTGCTCAAGGTGTATGGATTTCCCTCGTGGCCAATGAACTAATTTCCCTTTCATATTTCTGGAATATTGATACAATTATTCTTTCATCAGACATGGAATTTGAGTGTATAACCAGTTTGTGGAAATCACCTAGTAATTTATTAGGTTGATAACAGCAATTAAGCCACAATTGCTTCTGAGAAATATAAATTGACTTTCCATTTTAAATGGGTAATTTAACATTCTAAACCACAGCCATAGAGTGTAACTAATTTCTGGAATAAGAGGTTTGTTTCTTCTGTTATTAAACTTTTAAAAAGTTCAACCATTGATAATCCAGTAACTTATTATTCAATTTCTGTATTATTCAGGTTGTGACATTTGTTCATTTTTCCCCCTTGGCAGTGTACCTTTTGACTACTTATAGATGAATGAGACAAAGTATTTTAGACAGAAATATAGAAGCTGGTCCATAACTTTTTTTTTACCCAATTAAAGCATAAAAAATCATTCTTAGCTTGGAAATTATATGAAAACAGGCAGATGTTATTAGTGCAATAGGACATTTTTATTGATCCTAGTTTAATCAAACCTTAAAAGATTTCCTTATTTTTCTAGGTTTTTTTTTTTCCTGTGGTATTGCTGCTGGCAAAAAATTCTCTGTATTTGTGTGCACACAGTCAGAAACTGCCTATTTGTTTAGGTTATAGTGTATGGAAATTTCAAAATTCATTTTTTTAGATGAGTCATAATCAAAGACTTATAATGGATGTTGGTCAATGATAGAAATTGGGTCCTTCAACTAGTTCTCTCCTTCTTAAAGCAGAATTACCATCATGATATTGTATATGTCCCTACGCAAGAAATTTTCAATGTCAAGTTCATTGAGCCATAACAAATATCAGTACAGATCAAATATCAATACGGACCTAACTGAAGGGAAATCCACATGTATTTGTTTGCAGTACTAGGTTCACTGTTTTCTGTTCACTAGGTTCCAAAAAGACTTTTGATAAAAGTTTAAGAAAAATTATTCTTGATCAGTAAGAAAAACATCTTATTTGGTGATCTCCTATACATGCACACACACACACACATATATACACATACACATTAACAATGCATGGTAGTGTCAGACAAGAGTCAAATGAGAAGTTTGGATGATAAGGAGCAGGTAATTTATTAAGGTGAGTTAAAAGAGAGAGATTTATATGAAAAAGAACTGAAGATGATTTTCTCTGAGTAAGGGCAACATGTGCATCACAGAAGTATGAGTGAGGAAGGAACTGCAATATTCCATAGAGGGAAATACTGCAATAATCAGTAGAGTTTGCATGATGTGTGTTGGTTGGGATAATGTATTTAGAGTGCATGTTGGCTGCAGTCAAGTGTTGATGAGGAGAGTTCTAGGAGATGAAGTGTGAGAGGCAGAAAGTCGGGTCAAATTGCTGAGGATCATGAAGATCAAGGATCTTAAATATGAGTGAATGAAAGTGAAAATATGTATTTTAGGCTATTTTATTAAAAGCGGCATCCTAATTCTGAAAGTTGGATTTTAAAAAATGCAACCCATTGCTTTGTTTCATTATGAATTTTGCCATATTTCTCAAAAGAAATATGGGTACAAATGGAATGGAAGAGCTATCAGGTAACATTCCAGACTATATACATTGTTAGTAGATAATGATCTAATGGTGGCCTTGAGAATCCACTGAAAGTTTGGGACCAGTGAGGTACCTATGGTGAAGAAGAACTTTAAGAATTGTGTGTTAGTAAAAACTGAGTTGTGTTAGTGTAAGTTTCTCTTTCACGAGCAGAAGATGGTGAAATCCAGTGCTGAGAGAACTGCTCAGGACAAGGACTGGGATGGAGAGGTATATTACCTTCCTGGGGAAGATCCAGGAAGAACTGGGAATGTGATGGGAGAAGTACAAGGGGAACCTCAGTAGAGCAAAGGAGAGGCGCGAGTCTCCCAGATTAGGAAACAGATGGTAAATTACAGTGAGAACCCACAGAGGTTAGAGAGGATGGAGCCTGACTAGGAAAGATGCTTGGCAGTGTGCAGAGTTCTAGGGGAATAGAGAAGTAACATAGCTAACTTTACCTCCATTCATAGTAACAAAGAATAAAATCTATTCCTCTTTATTAAACTCTCTAAAGACTTAATTTGATTAAATATATTTTGGAGACTTGGTAATCAATCAGTTAAACGCATTTTGGACACTTGCTAATCAATCTATAATACCAATCTAAGGATTATTAACCTTGTCCTGATTTATGGTAATAAGTGGTAAACTAATGCCCTTGTCAGAGCTTGAGAATGTGCTTTCGAAATGTCACAAAACTCAGTACCACACATAGGTGACAGAATTAGTGAAGATGAAACTAGCTTTTGTTTCCTTTTCCTGTCCAGTAGGAAAGATGCCAGGGCTAAACTCTATCCAGTTAGTTCATTACGACTGGTAAATAGTTATGCCTTCCAAAATATCAGTGTCTCATCTAAAACAAAACTAATATGGACTTAGGTGGAATTCTCTTTTTAAAAAGTTGCAAAAGCTAAGGGTAAAAATGTTCTCTTTAATTATAAAGTCATTATCTCTGTCATCTATTTTCAATTAAACTGAGCTGTTTAATTAAAAATAGTATCATAAGTAGGTAAGTAGAATAATTAGTTTATTTTTAATTTGACGGAGAACAAAGAGTAAGTCATCAATAAAGTCATTTGCAATTTAAAATTAAGGCAAACTTAAAAAAATGATGAGAATTGTCTACAGTTTAATAAAAAGCAGATGACTAACACTTAATGTAGTATCCCCCATTTCTATTGCTGCTCCCAATTATGTCAAAGGAAACATTTAATGTACAGATAGGAAGTTTATCACTGGGGGAGAATGGCGTAGACAGAAAGAGATGAAAATGTTTTGCGTTAACTATTGCTCCATTACATGGAGAGTGTTTAAAACTGAACAAATAACAAGCTTTTGATTTCAATACATGATACATTTAATACATTTAGTGATACATTTATTAAAGTGACAATGATTTAGACTTTTGTCACAGACTTCAGTCTCTGAGGGAAGTATTTAAGGCATTCAGACCCACAATTGTGATCATGCCCCATTGTGAATAGATGCTTTCGTGCTCAAATTTCAGTGCTCTATCTCCTTTTGTTTTTACTCTGTCCAAAGACATTTTAGTATAACTGGGAGAGACTCTCTGCTAGTGACTACTAGGGAAATATATTAGATTGGATAAACAAATAGTTGTTTTATGAACTATGTAGTGAATAATTAATCATTAGATATTATTAGTTTTGTTATTAATATTATCAATGCAGCCAAATAATACAAAAATAAAATAAAATTCCTTAGGAAATTTTGACCTGGGTTCTCCAAGAACTTTTGTGACTTAGATACTTTTTAAAGGCCAGAGCGGCATTAAGTCCAAATTGAAATGGAACCTAAGGTTTTTGTAACCATTCTGTGTTACTGTCAGAATTCTATCAAGGTTATGGAACCATTACCTCCTGACAGTGTGGCTTTGCATTACCTTTTTCATGAAGCAAGAGAGAACAGATTTGAATTTTAAGCTTGGGCAGGGAAAAGGAAGATCTCTAGTATGACTAACATAGAAACCTATTGCTTTAGTTACTTTGCTTGTAGCTGAGACAAAAATACCAGACATCCGAAGTTAAAGGGGAAAAGGTTTATTTAGCTCACAGTTTGTAGAGGATTTAGTCCATAATAGGCTGGCTCCAAGACAGGGTGGCTTCACAAAGGAGAGCAATTCATGGTAGGCAGAAGACAGAAACAGCAGCAAGGGAGAGAGGAAACAAGCCTCTTTCTGTCCCTAATATTGTATGCAGTGTGTCAGGATTAGGAGAATGCCAATTCAATCAATCCAGTAGTACCTACCTTTAATCCCTGCAACCCTAATTCTACCTTGAACCATGAATCAGTTACATACTCTAGATTCAGCAACCTCCAAAAAAGCCCCATCTAAAACTGCATGAGGCTTTAGAGGAACAATTGGACACAAACTGTAATACCTACTCAGTTATATTACAAGATAAGGAAAGTATAAAACTGAAACGTTCAGGTCAGAGAAGTAGTTCAGTGGCACAGTGCTTGCCTAGCAAGCATTAGACCCTGTGTTACATTCCCAGTACCCCCTTTTTAAAAATATTTAAAGTAAATAGAATAGGTGGGTTGTAATAAAAGACCTTCCACCAAAGAACCTGAAATTGTGTATATATTGTTGCATGTTCCTGAGAAAAGTTCAGAGTAATTAAAAGAAAAATATTTGTTGAATAAGCATTGCTTTTTAGGTTTTCTGTTTTCATTGTTTCATTTTTTTATTGGAATGGTATTCTTTTAAAAGAATGACTTTGAGTAATGTTTTTGAGATTTTTAAAAAATGAAAGTGAATGATTTACATAAGGGCATAGTGGCATTTATTTTTCAACTTGTTAGCTTCAAAATAGTTATGCTGGAAGCAGGTGGAGAGACTTTGACATAAGGGAGAGCAGCACAATTCATTATTTTCCTTAGTTGGTACCTTGAACTATGAAAGTTGTGAAAATCTAAGACATATTTGTTTTATAGGGTTATGGCAAACAACAACAAAAATAGCACAGGAATTTATCATGCCATTGACAGGGTTTTTTATTTATAAAATTAGTTTTAAAGAAATAAATTATTAGATAAGTCTGTGCTTCATATTATGAAGTTGTTTCCTTTGACATTTTGAAATTTCTGTGTGCGTTTGAGATGACCGAGTTATTCTCTAAATGGTTTAACTGATGTTGAAAGTCATAAAATCTATGAACCATAGGTAAGATTTTATTTTCCACTTCTTAATTAGCAATTTCTTGGCTACTAAAGGCAAAAAAAAAATCACCTTCTTCAGCTGTACATTAAGTCTTGGAAACTTAATCTGTGGTTAAAACACCACTCAGGTGACTCAAGTATTTCTGCTTACTTTATTGTAACTGAAAATACAATTTTATAACATTTTCCTGGTGAACCAAACTTTTTCAGTGACTCTTGGAGGACACAGATAAAAGCCCAACTTTAAAATGGCTAATTCCTAGCCAGAGAAGGAGCAAGCTGTACTTTTGTTTTGCATCTTGGTAGAAAAGGTAACTTATAGCACCTGCTGACCAATTTGAAACAGGCATGTGGGCTTAAAAGTGGGCTAAAATACCCCGTGGAAGCTTTCATTCCTAGTGGTTTTTTTCAATACCTTCCCAAAGTACGAAACAATCATGAACTATGGCTACTTTAGTTTCTAACTTGGGGATGTGGCTGTGTCATTAAATCTAGCACTACTAACTGGCATTGCTCAGGCAGCAGGATGCACGTGGGATACTGCCTTGTGCAGTGGATTAAAGCATAGACTGGAGCCAGAGGAGGTGCGTCCCAATTCCAGCTTGAGCTTTCACGCTGAATGGGTACCTGGATGATTAATCATCTCCCTTCGCAAGTATTTGCTGAACATAATTGATACCTAGTATACACAAAATACTTTGTGTATTTTGTGATTATTACTAGATCTTCCAACTGGATATTCCTTATATGTACTAAAGCAATCAATTTTACATATCAAAAAAGGCCATATCCCTCCTGAAGTACATAAACTTATTATCAACTTCCTACCAGACCTCTTCACTTAAAAGAATTGTAGATACTTTCTCTGCTCTACTTCATCCCAGTTCTTCAGGAATCATCATTTTTGAAAGGCCAGGAGTAAATATTCCAAGTTCTGTGGTCCAGTCTTCTAACCATTTAACTCGGTCCCTGTTGTGGAAAAAACAGTCACAAAAAATAAATAGACAAATGACCTGTGTCATAACAAAACTACACACTAGGAGACTGACTCCTAGGAAGCATGTCCTTTACACCTGTGTCATCGATGGTGACTCTCTGCAGAGCTGTGTTGTATCTCTGAGGTCTTTTTCCTCATTTCCTGGCCTATATATTTTTCCAGATCCTGCTAGACTAAGATCCTCAGCATATCTCCATTCTAAGCCCCTCTGTGCTAACAACCACAATTCTGATCTATACCCTTCTTAACTCTCTTATGGGAACTGAAGGCTTAGTAATTGTTCTCCTATTTCTACTTCTAGTCTGTCAAATTAACTAAACCTCAGCTACCATAGGAAGCTTTCTCTAAGCAAACAAGGAACGTGTAGGACTTTTGAGAATTCTTTGCCAAAAGGCATGTGTACAACTGGAACACTTCATAATAGCATGAGTGTCCTCAGGGCCAGGTCATTGTTCTTTACTCTACTTTATCTCCTTCTATTTCAGTCTGTTTGAGTACTAGGAGGAGCAGATACCAAAACAGATGGGGTTAGATGTGTAAGGAAGAATCGGCCATAAAGGATAAAGTGGGACAGAACCTAACAGATGTAGACCGAGAGAGCCTTTTCACTGCCATGCAGCTCTGACACCTGTGCAAGGAGAACAGGTTAGAGGACCCTGGAGCAAACAGCTCGGCACAGTTCTGAGAGTCAAGGGTAGGTAGTGGAGTATCTACCTCAGTCACAGAACTTGCTGTCACTGGAGCTCTCCTTGAACTACACTGTGGCAGTGTAGTTCTCCATGGGTGGCTGGCTGTGCCGGCCACAGGCCAGGGGTGGCTGCCATATAAAACTTCATGATTTCTGAGTGCTGCAGGTAGAGGCAGTCAGCTGATGTAGCTTTAAGTTTCTCTTCAAGGAGAGCCTGTTGAGGTACCTCCATGGCACCATGTGTGGCTTTGGCCTAGCAGTTCAGTTTCAGTAAATCTCCTGTAGTATTTTCTCATGCACCATGACATCTCTCCTCTCCGAGTGTGACCTTCTGTTTTCTACTCTTGGTTTTGCTTAGCGCACTGCTTTCCTCTCTTCGGGTCTCAGCTGAGGAGCGTCCTTCTCTACCGAGACTTCTTTAACCTCCTCCCACCTGTGCCAGTGGGCTGCCCCTCAGGGCTTTTGCACTATCAGCAACATATATTTCAATTGCAGTGGATTGTTTATGATATTTTTTTGGGATTAGTCAACCTCTTGAAAAAAATATTCTTGACAATGTGTCCTTAAACACCTAACATGACAGGCACCTATTTGTTGCATGAATGGTAAGCTCTTAGTTATGTGTTTGAAACAACAGTTGATGTACAAGAAGTGAGTACAACAGATGACACTTGAGCTTCTTATATTTGGTTTAGGAGAATTCCATAGGTTTTTTTTTTAAGTAAGAGATCTATTTTTATAATTGTAATTTACTAATCTCAACTGAATGTATGTACTCTGATACAATGGAAGGGACTCTGGGTTTGAACTCTAAAGACCTGCATTCTAATAATGTTCTTTTCATTACTGAATGTAGTTTCTGTTCAGTGAAATGGAGAGAATTTTAACAAAGACACAGAGTTGTGGACCCATCAGACCACACATGATACATTTAGCTTCTTGCTATATTAGGTATCTCTCCACTTCCTCCTTTTGTATCAGAGTCTCCATCAAGCTAACTCAAATGTACTGAAACTTTAGATCATGCAACTCTATTTGGAAAGAATGAAGAGTAAAAGAACTTTAAACACAATGTTCTGTTAATTATTGTATTTGTGGTCAGTAAAGGTAAATGTATTATTCTGGAAAATAGTTTTAAAGCACACATTTTCCTGAATTATTTCAGATTAAAATTTTATACAGATCAATCTGGAGAAAATGGGAGCTTTGTTATGTGGGCTACAGGGCAAGCTACAACAGTGACTTAGCTGCCAAAGGCAGTAGCCTTCTTTGTGGTGGGTAATTTATTGTGGCCGTCTCTTTGGGAATATATTGCCACTCCATGAACTGTAAGAATGAAAAATGCTGATTTTAAAATTAAACTTGTTAATTAAAAAAACATGAAAAATTCACTAAGCACAAAATAGTATTCAAGTCAGATAAACAGATTGAAAATAGAGAAAAAAATAAAGAAAACTTAAAAATTTGAAAGATTCTGTACATGCAGCCCACAATTTTAAAGCAATGTCAAAGTTTGAGAGAAGGCAGAGGACATTGGGTGTGGAGATCTTAATAAACCTCGGCATTCAAAGTTCTCTGGGTCTTGTGCCTCAGCAGGCAAAGTGCTTCAGGTGTCTGCTATGAATACTTGGGTGTCTTCAGAGATCCAGGTGTTTGGAAGATTCCTTGATCCATGTTATTGCTTTTAAAACACCCTAAGTTTGCCCAGGGCATGGGTGTTGAGTTGAGCACAGTGCCACTGCTGGCAGACAGGCTGGATATTGGGAGAGTTATGTTCCAATGGAGCCTTATGGAAACACCGTAGACTCTTCTCATGGGACTGCAACTTTGTCTTAGAGGAAAGACAGCAAAACTGGGACTTGCTCTTTCACTGTTGCTCTGGCGCTTACTGCCCACTTGCAGTGTTTTCTCAGGGACAGGGAGTGCAGTTTTGATTGAGGATAAGGCAGAAGAGGAAACTTGCTGGGGGTGGAGGGAGGCGGGGGAGAGAGAAGGCTCTTCCTGTCTGTTGAGGGCAGCTGTACAGAAAAGCGAGACCTGCTAGGCTGAGATGCAGATGTGACGTAGATGGCCATGCGCTGATCTCAGGACTGTATGCTCATCTGAAAGAACGCTGACCATGCTGAGAAAGATAGTTGACCTAGATATTTCCTTTTTTTTAACCACTCCCAAATATTTTAGCAACAAGTACATCTCCCTCACTGAACTTAGACTTCTTTTCTCTGGTTATTTCTTGCTCAGGATTCATCTTTGGGGTTCGATTTCCTCTTTAGGTACTATAAATAGATCCTTCTACTCTCTAGCTACACAGTACTATTATTTTTTTCATTCTTTCATCTGCTAAAGCCTGAGATCTTTCCAGTTCTGTATACGTGTCCACACATAGAAACACAGAAACCTACCTTCTTCCGCTCATGCATACAATTTGTACCCAACCATTCACAGGCTCAGATACACAACCCACTGCCATCCCACGCACATCCATGCACACATACAGACCTGCTCATGCCTGTACAGCCTCCTCTTAGAATCACAGACACAACAGCGACTCATACCCCATCCCATACACACAGGGCAGCCTGCAAGTACACAGGCACATGTGTCACCACAAGCGTGGCCCTTTACAAACTCTGTGCCTTTCTCTCCTGAGTGGCTTCTCCCTGCTCATCTTTCACATCCATCACTGGAATGCTTCCCTTCTGTACCACAGATACCAATCAAAATGTTGTAAATTTATTGTTTTCTTCCCAGGGAGATTTTTTAAAGCTTTCCCCTTGTGATCTATAAATAATGCATAATTCTATTAGAAATGTGATAGATAGTGTAACTTTCATGTGAAGTTTGGCAAGTTCAATGTTTCATGTATTTACTTGCATGACAGCCCCTAGCAGTGACAGATCTGGAGCTCAGTTGGCTGGTGCTACAAATCCTCCTTGTCACATTTCCCTAAGCATGTTCCCTGAATTCTTGTAGGTAACATATCCCTGATATAGAGGCTCTCACTATGTCCAAATCCCTTTGGGCAATACTATAGTGAACTGACGCCGTTAGTGGAGAAATCCCCAAAGTGTTTCACAGGATAATTTGCTCTGCGCCATGTAGTATTTCCAAAGTGTATTTGACCACAGAGTCTATAGATTTTTTCTTCAAAACGTTGTATCTATATGTTCAGTGTTCCATAGAAGCTAATTTCCAAATAGCAGTCTAATGACCCTAGTCCATTCTCTTCTGTGTTCTGGAGAAGCGGTTTTACAATTACCCTTATTGTAAAGTTCAAATTGACCTCATATTTCCATCAAATTGGTGTTTTTTATATATTTAGCAAAAATGTATAATATTCTATCCTGGAGCCGGTGTATGATTCTGTTGAGTCTTCTGAAATCTTAAAGCAGAACACATCACTTTCACTTTGGCTTTCTGCAAAATAGGCCTTTAAAAATCAAATAGCTTTATAGGGAAGATAGTCTACTTATATATTAGCCAGGTATTTCCTTAATTATGGTATCAGTTCTTAATGCATGATTAAGAAAACATGCAACATATCAGCAGAGCAGCAAGAGAGAGAGCAAAAAGGAGATAGAGACAGTGACAGACACAGATAGAGAGAAATGGAGACAGAGATACAGACAGAGAGAGAGACAGAGAGAGAATATGAATTTATGTATACACATTTATTTATTTAATTTATTTAGACAGAGTCTCAGTATATAGCCCAGACTGGTCTTGAACTCACTATATAGACCAGGCTGGTCTCAAACTCAGGCCAGTCCCCTAGCCTCAGCCTCCCAAGTGCTGGGATTTCAGATATGGGCCACCACACCCAGCTGAGAATATGAGTTTAAATAGGCCCCACAGGAGGAGGCATTGCAGACGTAGTGCAGTACAGAGGGTGGAAGAACAGGAATCCCTGTGTCCCCTTCTCAGATTTCCTTTGGAGCTTTCACCTGTAATAGTGGACCCCAAATAGCCACCAGCTGCACTGAGGCCCTCCGGTGATTTCTTCATAATATTCAGACACTTATGCCCAGTACTGCGGCATAAGAGACAAATTCCAAGAAAGACACCATAGGCAAACATTGTTTTTTCACTGCCTTTCTGGGATGTACCAGAGAGCAAATGTGAGGATGGTCACCATCCCCAAAGTCTGTCACACCATAGTTTGCTCCTGTTTGCAAGACTTCAAGTGTCTACATTCTAAATTGAAGATCTGATCTCTTAGTTATTTTGTAGTAAATCTACCATTGTCGTGGACTCCAGCCTTGGTCTGTATTTAGTCTGTCCCTTTTCCTTTCCCTGTCACAACCTGCCTCTTCTCATTCTTCAAGATCTCCATCACCTCATACAGTAATAGCGAGCTTTCTGATTTGGAGGTTTGTATTTTAACAAAGTTCTGAATCAGAACTGGAGCCACAGAAGCTCATAGCCTAAACTTCAGCACAAACTCAAGGTTGGAGGCTACAGTAACTCTTTCCAGAACACATCGCTGATCTTCTTTTGTAATAGCTAAGCAATGATTTTGTGCTACATTAGACTGAAAAGCCACAGAATGTCTTTTTTGTTCCCTGTTCTCTTGTCAGCACTACGCACTACAGTAGGTACACAGTGGCACCTGGGCAGACTGGCAGTGGTATAACTGTGTACTCATTCATTTTTCTTATTATACTGTATTTGTTGGTAATGCTGAATTGTGGTTTTCTAATAGCTTTTTAAAAGGTTTTGTGATACTTAAGGCATGGTGAACATGCAACACACAGTAATGGAATGGAAATTGTACTTTGGGACCCTAGGGTTGGAAGCCCATTTGCTCCATCATCAGCCCCCTGTTTCTTAGACCTCTGAGTGTGTGTTTCCATTGTGGCTGAGCACTGTGCTTCTTGCTATGGGGCCACTTCGGTTAACACTGCTGGAATGATCTTCCTCACCTGGAGCAGCAATGGGTTCCCAAAGCAACCAGCCTTGGGGCACTGTTAGTTTCCCTTCTCTTTCTCCCAGTTAATTATCATACACTATCTTATTTTTTATTCTCTTGGCTTGCTGTAAGTTCTCTAGGCTCTGTTTGTGCCTCTGATTATACATTTAATCTTCTTTTTGATTCTCAGCCTTTTGTGTGTCCTTGGACATTGATACTCACAGAACCTTCTTTGTTCTGGTCTTCTCACTCCATTCACTTTACTTTTGTCTCAATTTGTACTCTGTGTTTAAACACCCTTGGCAATTCCCGAATTGCTGTAAGGCTGGAAAAGCTCCTCAATTCTATGTGCATATTTCCATCCAGCTATCTGCACTCCTATCCACAACCTTCCAGGCTGCTCAGACTTAATAGGAGCACAATTAACTTTGTAATCTTAGCGAAACCTTCCTTTCAGGAAACATCTCTATTTTCCTCATTAAATAGGCTTATTCAGAGCAAATTAATCCCTGTATCACAATGCAGACACTTCACCCCCATAAATCTCTTATTCATGCTCATATACATACACATTAGGAATCCCTTTCTATAAAACTAGTGTTTACATAAATTACTTCCTGGTGCGGAATTATCCTGTATCAAATACCCCTGTTGGATGGGACATGCCCTCATCTCCACAGGCATCCAACCATGTGACTACTTTTCATGAAGTGAATGTTCTGTGTGCAAGTCACAGCTTATGCATACTTAATTGTTGATGACATGTCATCTTTTAGTTCTAAGATCATCCCATAATCCCCCCCACCAAGTGCTACACTGAAATATGCTTTGCTAGAAGGCTGCATATTTTAAAAATATCAAACCAGCATCGTTTGAAAATGCCTCTGAATTCAGACAGCCTTTGCCAAGACCATGTTCTTCAAGCGAGATGTACTGTCTCCATCCTGCAGATTACATTCAGGGCCACGGTATCTCACGGAAGTTAATACTTTGTCAAGGTCATTGCAGAATTTGTCTCAGTAACCATTGTGTCCTTGGAGGGAGGTGGAGGGAGCATTTCTGGCTTCGGGCATTTGTGGGGTTGAAATCAGGGCGCACGGGCGGCCTTCTCTGCCCGCTCATCGCTTTGCTGTCATCCCTGCAGAATAAGATTATCCTGGACCCAATGACGTTCAGTGAGGCGCGGTTCCGGCCGTCGCTGGAGGAGAGGCTGGAAAGCATCATCAGCGGCGCGGCGCTCATGGCAGACTCCTCGTGCACGCGTGACGACCGGCGCGAGCGGATCGTGGCCGAGTGCAACGCCGTGCGGCAGGCGCTGCAGGACCTGCTCAGCGAGTACATGAATAATGTAAGTCCTGGGCTCTCGGCTCTCTCTCCTCTCGGTGGATTGGCTTCCAAGATCGCGTGGCTGTTATGGAAGCATGCGTAGCTGGAAAAGAGGACAGGCGTTCCCCGTGGAGCGCCAGGCGGAGCACGGGATCTGCGTGGGGACAGCCTGTGTCCCGATTTCGTTTCAGAATGCGAGTTTCCTATGGGGGACGTGGATGGAGAGGGTAATCTGAGGAAGATTTTCACTTTGCACGGGAGCGGTTCCTTCTGGGTCATTTTAGCGGCTGCAGGATTTCAAGTGGTTACAGCAGCTGACGGATGGAAGCAAGCGAGGCTGTGCCAAGTTCTGTTTTACAGAGCGCTTTCGAAGCTAATCCGCAACCCTAAAAGGCATTAATAAAGCCAATAGGTTTTAAAATGTTTGGATAGTTAAGGTGACATTCCAGCGCGGTGAAATTTAGAAGAGCTTTGTTGATTCATTGTGTAAGTAGCATTGCTTGTAAGAGTGAGTTTGAGTTTTCAAGTAGGTGCTAGTGGCGTCTAGTTGTATTGTGGCACAGACAATAAGCCCTTCTCCAACTGTGGTAAAATGTGGCAGTTTTGTGTACCCTGTAAAGTGCTAGGAGATGAAAGGCCCTAGCTTAAGGTTGTACTGACTTGGTGCATTTGTTCCGTTGTGATGATGTCCAGGGCTTGCAATGATTTGGAGCTCGCCTGTCTTCAATCCTGGGTTTGACATAATTCAGTACAACCTGGGTCAAACATAGGTGAAGCCAGGTCTGAATATTATATGTTGAAGAAATGTCTGATGCAGTTGTCCAGTAGGTAACAGGAACCCGGACAGTTAGCTCACAGCTTTTGAAATCCACAGTCAGTGTTGTTAGAACACACAGAGGCAGTGCTGGCTTGGGCAGCACGTATACTAAAATTAGAACACAGGGAGGCCAGGCAGAGGCCGAGCAGCCGTCCAGGGCCTTCCCAGGTTCATCCTAAGTGAATATGTGCTGACGGGCAGTGCATGCAACAAATGTGGAGCACATGTGAACACTGACCATAGCCTTCTCCACACTGGCCTGATAACTCTATTCAGAAAGCAAGCTGATAGTTAATGAGAACACCCTACAAACTAAAAATCAAAATCTGTTGCCTTGAACCTTCATATCCTTTGATTTTGGAAGACTTGTCCATTACCAGCATGCAAATAATGTGTGGGTGTGTCTTGGGTGCGTGATGCTCAGGACGACTTCACCGTAGGATGGTGGGTGGCCGTATCCTGTGATTGGTTTGTGGGTCCTACCTAGGACTCAGTCACAAATGTAGATCACCAGCTCCCTCATCCTGAGCAAAAGTTTTGAGTAGTAGGATTGCCAAAAGAGAGTAATTATCAAATCCGGGATTCTGTTTGTTGTTATTTTAACAGAGTAGCAAAGGGCTAATTGCTTGTCTGTGAGATTCGATTTCATATAAAGGCATGCTGGCATTTCTATCAGTGAAGAATTATTGACAAAGAAAACTATAGAAACAACATAGAGCTGGGCAAGATCTCAGTATAAATAAACCAGGGACAAAGTGTGTGCCTGTGAATGGAAATCACTGACTATGATTAAAGAGCAGTCCATGGAGATGTGACATATAATTTTCAGTTCGGTGTTCAGAAGACTTGCAGATAGAATTTTTTTCAGTGTAAATTAATACAGATCAGCAGAGCTTTTGTATTTTATTGACTCCAGGCTTTGTTTTTTTTGTTTAGAGGCTTATGGAAATGTTTTGTAATTTTATTGAAGTCTTGTTTTATTTTGATGTGGTTAGAGAGACTACATAGAAGAATATAGTGTGTAAATTTCAAAGTGTACAAATTCTGTTCACATCGAGTTGGATTAAAGCCTGAAACAAAATAGCTCCTATTTGACTTTTATATAAACCTTAGAAAATTTAGTTTAACTTTATATATTTTGGATGATTTCAAGATAAAATTGGATTCAATACACTGCCCCATAATCCCATTCCAGTGTACTTATTTCTAATGCCAAAAACATAAATCTATATTTAGTTTTATAGAATATATATTAATAAAAACAGCCTAACACATCCATGCCTTGACTAAAAATTCTATTGTAATGAATAATAACCAGTAGATTAGTCATTCCTGCATGGATATATTTCTTTTCTTTTCAGTTTGGCAAGCTTTAGGGATAAAGACATTATAAAATTACTACCCTGCAGGTTTTCATCTTAATGTGATAGGCCTAATATCATTAGCATAAAGAAATCACTAAACTAAAATGTTTTTTTAAAAAGACATAATTGGCATTTGTGAATTACAAAAAAAAAAAATCCTGATTGGTCCCAGATGAACATCCCACTTGTAATATTCCCTTGTAGCCAAAGCTGTTCTAAAACTGTGTACGTGCCAAGTGGCATGAAATAAAGGGAGATGGAAATAACAGAGAACCACTTTGGAAAAGGCACTATTCCTTGAACATGGGCTAAGGTTCAGCCTCCTGGGTGATACTGAAGGTGGGATATCATTTGTGGGTGAGATATTGCTGCAAACATACGTCATTTGAAGAGGTAACACAAATTATATATTTAAAAGAAAGTGTGGTATGATTAACAAAATAACTAGGGTGATAAGATACCTGTAGTAAAAATTACAGTCCCAGAGCATGGCAGTGGTATAGAAATTGTTGGAATGGCTTTCTCAAAGACTCAAGTGGCCTTAACTTATTCTCTCAAGCTCCAGATATAACTCAAAGTGAAAATATTCAAATATTTTGAATATTTACTGTGTAAAGTCCCCCTTTACATAGACCTCCATCACTGTACATATGTGGAGACCAATGGTAGTAGATTCTTTCTCAAAAGAATGTAAACTAGGGTTATGACATCAGTGTTGGTATATCACAGTGAATATGTTCAACTGTTCCAAATTATAATGAACACTTAAACTACCCTTCTGATGTTATAATTATATACATTATATATGTTTTATAAGTTTGGTTTGAGGCAATAAAATCTATTTCTATGAAAAAAAACCTTATAAGTGACTCATGATAGGATACAATTAAATATAGTGTTTTGTTGATAAGAATTTTGCAATGGATCCATATTTAGAATATTTAATTCATTCATCAAATGTACATTGCACTGGACATTATCCTAGGTCTCTGAATATGCGAAAGTGAGCAAAACAAAATTTTCTTTGCCTCTCTGAAGGTTACAGAGAAGAAACACAATAAAGGCATAAGGGATTCCAACAAGAGCTATTTCAGATGGTGAGGAATACAGTGGGGAATAGGAAACCTATGAGGGAAAAAACATGGGAGCGCCTCTAAGAAAAGGTGGCCTGGGAAGAAGAGAAGACGCTGTCAGAGACCTTTAGGCGTGAGGGAGCAGAGAGCGCTTGAGTTAGAAGGAACTTAAAAATGTCTAAGGAAAGGGGCTTTTCACAAGCCATTGCCAAGTATGTCAGAGAATCTAGGAGAGACTAGAGCGACTGTTCACCATACAGAGCAGTAGAAGGTGGAGTTTGCTAGATCACGGGACATTGGTCTGCTCAGGACACATGCACTGTTGTATAAAACTTAAATTTTAATCTTATGCAATGGAAGGGAGGCCTTCAGAAAATGATGGAAAGAAAATGGCATGATTCAGGGGTTGAAAATGAATTGTAGAGGTTTAAAGTGGGGGAAACAGGGCAGTGAAGAGGCCCTAGGACCTAGAATGATTCAGGAGGCAGCAGTCACCTAGTCACAGGGCAGCAGTGGTGGTGGAATAATTTCCAAATTCTGATTACACATTTGCTTATAATGTGACCAGTGAGAAGAATGTGTCTGGTTAATGAACACAAGAGAGGCATTGAGCATTGTAAGTGATAGTTGCTGTCCTGTCAGCTACTGCTAATGGGATTATCTTCATTTGGCTTGGGTTGCACAGAAAATTATGATTTACTGTGATAGAGTCACAATTTATAAACAGCTCACTAAGTGATGTCTGGATACTCTGTGAGACAGATTGCATTTGAAAGGGCAGTTAAGTAGAAAAATTTTGTTCTACATTGTATCATCTAAAATGTGTAAGAGTGGTTCATATTGTTATAAATATAAAAAACTGGAAAATATAAAACTTATTCCAAGTACTAAGCTATAATGGAGAACTCTAAGAAGAAAATTAGTACTTACTCTCAATACTAAAATCATAAATGCAAAACAGTAAGGAAAAGCATAAACCTGTTACTTCCCTGAGCACGATTTACTATTATTAGGCTTTGATGAGAATATGTGATGAGTAGATATGCCAGGACCTTAGTGTGTGTTGTAGTCAATATACAGTGTGATCTGATTTTATATGCAGAGACTCTGGGTACCTGTAAAGTCTTTAAAAGATCAGTGGAGAACTACAGTTTTATTTAACTAATCATAGTGTTAGAGTTCAAATGTTTATACAAAGATAGCAAAGGTCTTATTATGCTAAAGTAATCACTTTCTGGTCTTTGCTAAATTAAAAAAAAATGTTGCTTTTTAATTGTATTTTTAAAAATAATTAAAATTATTTAAAAAAATAATTTGTATGCAACTTTTTGCAAACTTTTGAAAAGGATGAAGCACTAATATAATACCAGGAAATATGCACAGAAAAGTACACTAATGTGGGAAAGATACTTGTTACAAGTACCCGAGACATTACTGTCGTAGCCTTCGCTTTGGAATGGAACTTCACGCAAAGGAGGCATCTCAGGGAGCCCCCTTCTGAAGGCTGGAGGACTGAATGAAGACTATAAAAGTCATTCTCAAACCAGGCATGATGGTTCACGCCTGTAATTCCAGCATTAGGGAGGCTGAGGAAGGAGGATCCTTGCAAGTTTGAGAACAGCTTGGGCTACAAAGTGAGCTCAAGTCCAGCCTGAACTGCATAGTGAGACCCTGTCTCAAAAAAGACAATAAAAAAGGTCATTCTCAGCCTTCACCACAGCAACACTGTAAAGTACTATTCCTCAGAGCTATATACTATGTGCTGTAGCTGAAGTGATATTCAAAGACAGAGGGCCTCAATAAACAGTGACTTTTATGCTAGTTTTTATTTTTTTAAATGACAAAAAGAAATACCTATTTATTTTAAAGGTAAATACAAAGAAAGAGAAAATATTAATCTTCTCCTATATAAACAATCACTGCTAGAATTTGATGTACGTCTTTCCAATAGTTTTAAACTTACAGGAATTGTCTATATATTCACACACACACTCATGCTTTTTTAAAAAAATGAATTAATATTGTAAATGATGTTTTGTAATCTATTTACCCAGTATTTCATGATATATTACCATATCAATATACCTTCTCTTACCTTATGTTCACTGGTTCCGTAGCATTTTATTGTATGAGTACATAAGATTTATTTGATTTAGAAGTGATTCATTTTCAATATAGTTTGAGACAAGAGGCTTAAAAAATTCAGAAGAAAAGTATCTTTTATGGGCAGTATATTCCTGATTTAGATCCATAGCCTGGCTGTGCAACAAATTAGAAAAGAATGAAGATACAGCTTTATAGTTTATGTGGTTTTATTCAATAAAACTTTTGCACCTAAAGATAATTTTGAGACTCTTTAAAATTATCTTGGGCCTATTTTTTTCTGGATTTGACAGAATTTATGTATACATTTTATTTTTATTCATCATAATTTCTCTGAGGTCACTGTATATAATACTACTGGGTGGGATCTTGAATAAGCCATGGGAAAGTTCAAATCTGGGGTTAGAAAGAGGGTCCCAGAGAAGTACTGAAAGCTTCTGAGTGGAGGGTCATCAGAAAGAAAACTTGGTTGGAGGAATTGTTACCCCAGTATACTCCTCACAGATGGGGAGGCAGTAATGGATCTGTATTGGGGGGCTGACAGTAACTGAGTAGTTGTTACCATTTAAGAAGGATAATTGCTGAACCAACATTGAATTTGTTTATAGATTTATCTAGGCCTTTTCTTCATTCCCATTATATGTGCAAGGGAAATACAAATCATAGATGTTAGGTTGGCTAATTATAAGTCTTTCTATTTAAAGATTTCCTTTAAAACAGATGAGGAGTTGAGGGTAGCGTTCAGTGGCACAAGAATTGATTAATATGTGAGGAACCCTAGGATTGATCCCAAACACTACAAGGAAAAAAAAAAAGCATAGGAAGTAATACCTAAAGAGCCTTGCACACTTTGCCTGTACCTCTCCAGCATGGCCCTCCATTCTAATGGGAAGCTAAACACTGCCCGAAGGAGCTTGCTATTTTTCATTCACTGGAAATATTCCTGATATCCCAAACTGCCAAACTTGAAGGCTGTGAGAAGAGTTTCTTTGCCTTTTGTCTGCGTCTTTTCTGTTTCTGCCTTCAAATATGAACAATACTCTTATTGGTATTAATTTTGAAGTCCAAGTTCATCTGTGCAATTATACCTCCCTCATAAGACAGTTTTTCATTCATTTTAGCTGGTATTTTTTACTCAGATATTCATTAAAACGTACAATTAGCTTACCACCCATTTTCTTTGAACACAAAATTGTCCTTTGAATTTATTCTTTCAAAACTATAGTCGTGGCAGAAATCTTGTGATAATGCTTTAGACACCCATTCTTAAATTATGCTATTTGCTCTCCTGTTTACTTGTATTTCCAGGTAGCTGTTGGTGTAACTCCCAGATGTACCCTGAAACTAGAACAGAGAAACACAATCTTGTAAATGTTTTCTGGTCATCATCCTTTTACTATTTATTGTTTTCCTCTCCTAATGACATTTGACTGTGTTTGCTGTAATGGAATCTCAGAAAGCCATAAGGCTTGTTGGTGGCATTAACTCAGACAGAGGTGCTGGGAAGATGTCAACCATGCTGCAGGACATATTCCCCCCAGGGAATGATGAGCATGAGAGTAAAAAGGACATTGTGCCAGGGGTCAATGGCCCACCAAGCTTGTGTTTACAGATTCTGAGGGGCTCCTAGAGGGAAGCCAGCCCCATACATGGTTGGTTGGCATTCAATTGACCTGGACACAGTACTCAACATAGCTATGGGGCAAAGATGCAGGTAACACCAGGTCTGTGGGAACATGGAACATCTCCTTGTGACTTGAACTATCCTAACTGTACTATAACTTTCCCCTTTTCATAGGCCCTATGAAAATTCTGCCATGTTATACACTTTAATACTCATTGTAATTAGCTGATGACATAGAGTTGAGTGATTCACAGGATTCCAGGACAGATAGAACTAATGAGATTTAGTTTATTTCAGTTGGTATCCCTCATACACTATCTTCTTGGCAAGAAAGGCCTTTTCTTCATGACCCTCAGTCCGCATTGTCTTTCCGCTGTAGATACTTTATTAGAGATAACACACCTGTGCTTAGAAGGCATCTATACTTTGGTTCAACTTCTGCTTTTATCATCTGTAAATTATATGATCTTAAGCAAGAATGCCTTAACTATCTTGGCTGCAAAATGACAAAGCCAGGATCCTCTATATGGGTATACTTGGAGGTCAAATGAAAGGATAAGAGGAAGAAAGCTAAGTATCAGAGGAAACTCCTGTTTCCCTGTTCTTCCCAATACTCTTATCTTCTTATTCTGTTTCCTTAGACTCAGACAAAAGTTGTCTGTACAGGCCACAGAGGTCTTTTGGAGATAGAAACTAGATAGGTAAAAAAAATGAAAATTTCCTTGTCTATATCTGGAGCAAGTCTGGTAGTCCCATGCTGGCCTCTGCATGGCCAGAGGTTATCTGTTTGTCTAGCTGTCATAGTGCATCTCAAGGAACCCTGAAGGGGGTTTCAATTATTATTATTATTATTAGTAGTAATAGTAGTAGTTGTAATAGTAATTTCAAAGTCAAGGAAAATATGTAGTGAGAATTCTTGTAAAATTAAGCCATCTTTAGACAGCTTGGGAGATAGTAATCAAGACTAGGGATCCTGGGAAACCATAGGGTAAACAAAACAAGAACCAGATCTCTGAGTTCTTTATTGGATGCAGAGGCCGGATTCAATAACTCTGACGAGTTTGTCTGAGTTAGGAGGTAAGCTGTGTCTTTTGTGGGTTCCTTATGCTTCTGCTGGAGATCAGTTAGTGGGAATATCTCCAGATCTTTGGATCAGTGAGATGGACAGAAATTTTTGTCAATATGGAGAAATTTCTAGAGCAGTCTATTAAAATGTTTTTTATAGGTCTGAAATGTGATTATGTATTACTTGGGTTTTAGAGCTAGAACTGGGATTGATGGGTAAAGATTAGAATCTATGTTTATTTTGAAACTAAATTTCCATTAAATGGCTCGGAGTGATCAACCTGGGCTTGTACTTCAGAAATTTGTGAACTCCATGATAGACTGAGCACACTTCCTTTTATTGATATCTACTAAAAGTTAATAGCAACACAGTGTTGATATGTAGACAGTTAGCAAAGGGGAGGTTTGCTGGCTAAAGATCTCTTGAGAAAGACTTCGGGTGAATGACGCTGCTATCAAGACGAGGGTCCCTGTCTTCTCTACTGATTTAAGGGTGAGTAATGAAAGTCAGAAATGAGAAATTCACCATTGAGTTCTTCGTAATGGAAACAGAGTACAGGGCCAAAAATATGTTTATTTTTTCCTCCTATCCTTGCCCTTAACATTCTCTCTCTCCTTTCCTCCCTTCTCTTCCTTCTTTCTACCTATTTACCTGGTAAAATTCTTAGGCATTCTTTTGAATGCATGCCTTAATTCATACAAGTGAAAGGGAATTGCTAAGGTGTTAAGAAATGACAAGACCAGTAACAAGAAGTAGGCCTGTAGGTTTCTCATGTCTAAATGGACATTTCAGATGGGAAATATATGCATAAAATAAGACACAAAGTCTAGACACTAAGAATCATGGTCAGTCAGATCAAAGACTTCAGTATTTCCACAAATTGTCAGATGATCACAGCATGAAAGCATAATATAAGAAAATAAAACTTCCCTACACTGAGTAAAAATGAGCATGCTTGCTGTTCTGGCTTTTAAAGAACAGGAAAGAAAACATTCCCTGTTTTCAAGAATTTCTAACTACAAGCCAACAACTATTCACTATCGGGGACAAAAATTGTATTCAAACATGAATAAACTTTATCCAGGTTTTATTTTAAAGGCTTCCTGGGTGGTGAGTTACCTGGTGGAAGCAAGTATCAGTGCCCTCTCGATATCACATTAAAAATCCAAATCTGAAAGAATTTCCAAACATGAAATTGCAAAGAGCAGAACTTGACATTCCATAATCACCACCAACAAAATCAAGTAAGCCACCACAAACTAGAGTTGGCAGAAACATCCAGTTTTATGTTAGACGTTATAAGCTTGCAGGTTTGTAATTATTAGATACAGGTTGTAAAATATTTTGAAGAAACTAAAAAGAATATTGGAAGAGTGATGGAAGGGAATATTGCCCTGACTGGGCAGAGAAGTTGGAAAGTGTTGTGGCCAAGTACGGTCAGCTTACCCGAGTGGGGACGAGCAGAAGTTTCATGGTTCCCTTAAGCCTAGACTAATAAAGAGGAAGGAAACATGGTAACTGAGAGTGCCCAGCCTTCAAATTTCAGAGTGATTGCTTTGGGGCTGGACACTGCTTAGTAACTCCATGGTTAAATACCAACCCACTTATCCATAATGACTTCCATAAAGAACTGTGCTTTCTTACAGAAATGGAAAATAGTAATCAAATAAAACAGAAGATGAAAGTAAAAATTTATCCCAATGACAAAATAAATCATATATTTAGAATTCTGGCTAGTTTCTTTCCTCATGAAGGAAACTTCTCCCTGGGTCCTTGGAAGTTGATTGTGAATCATACAAGTCAATCAACATGATAAGAACATGTGGCGCTGTGTGATAGCAGTAGGAGGCTGTCTTTTTTTAAAAAAAAAAAAAAGAAAAAATAGGCAAAATAGAAAAATGGTAGAAATAATACAGAATTTCAAAAAAGTAAAATAAACAGTAAGAAATCACTAGTTGATAAATCACATATTGTTCTTTTAGAAATAGTTGTTCGAGTTACAAAATTAAGGCATACAAAGTGGACATTCAAACAGTGAGATTGCAAACAGTTCTGTTCAATGATACAGTAAAAACTTAGCTATATGGTTATCACTCCTTCACACTTATGCATGCAGTTATATCCTTTAGAGAACTTCCTTGTCCTGTCATTTTTACAATACCAATTACACATTTTGGGTTTTGTTACTCCTATAGTTCTTATTACTTTTTACACTAGAGGCACAATGTGATATTTATAAATATGATTCTTATTTATTTCACTAAAATATAGTATCAAGTTATCTCCATTTACCTATGAAGGCCTCAAGATCATCCTTTTTATAGCTGAGTAATATTCCATTGTATAAAAATACCACATCTTTCTCATCCACTCTGTGGTTGATGGGCACCTTGGTTGTTTCCAAGATTTAGCTATTACAAATTGTGCTGCTGTGAATATGGGTGCACATATATCACTGGATATGAACTTTTCATTTTTTCTGGGAAAATACACAGGAGGGGAATAGCTGGATAGAATGGAACTTCCAATCCTCGTCTCCTGAGAAGTCTCCATACCGATTTCCATAGTGGTTGCACCAGTCTGCACTCCCACCAACAGTGGAGCAGTGTTCCCTTTTTCCTGCAGGGAAGCTGCCTTTAACTTAGTCAATGGCCAAGAATTATTGACAGCAGTAGCTGCCAAGTCATCACAATTGACCATCTTAGTGAAGGCAGCCTGGACAGCAGAATCCACCAGTTGATCTCAGTGGAATCTTGGTGGTATTTCATGGAAGACCTCACAGAAACTGTCAGGAGATCAGAGTGCTCTACTCTTGTGTCACACTTACAAGCTTGGGTAAACATTTCCTTTGAGTGTGCAGCCTATGCAGAAGGGCCAGAACTCTGGAGTTCTCATTCCTGATTGGTTTGTTCTGAAAATAAGACTCTAGGGCCTTCCCCCTTAGGCCTGATGCTGCCTGGAGCCCATTGTGAGAAACATTTCTGTTGATTCACTTCAGAAATAGTGATACTCTAAATTCTGAGTGTTTCATTGGTGGTGATACCTCTTGATACTGCAGGTGTGCTGCTTCAGTGATTTTACACTTGTGATTCCTCTCATTACAGTGTTCTTTGTCATGTTTGCAGTGATAGCTTCTTTTCCTGTAAGTTTTAGGTCAAATGTATTCACTTTGTTACATAAGTACATTTAAATCTGCAGTTGCACCTTGACACACTTACGAATTACATCCCTACTTTGAGTAGTTACTACTTGTTCCTTTATAGCAATTTAACTCCTGTAAGTGGGAATATCTTATTATTCAGAATCACCATTACACAGTGTATCTAGCCTGGTTCATTGAAGGTTGCAAATGAGTGTTTTTAGATGAATTCCCTCTCTCGTAGTCCTCTAATAATAGTGATGATGATGGTGATGATGATAAGAAAATGGGAAAAAGAAGAAAAGGAGGAAAAAGAAGAAGAGGAAAAGGAGGAGGGAGAGCAAGAAATGAGAGGAAGGAGGAGGAGGAGGAGGAAAGAGCTACGATAATCCATGTTTTGATTCCATTGAGTCAAAATGATTCATGTTTCTTCTCTGCTACACTATATGATAAAATAAATTAGCTGAGATGAACTCTTTTTGGCTGTCATAAGTATCACTTGACAGTCACCAGAACTTTGTCTGTAGTTAAAACTTTATTTAAGACTCTAGCAGGAGCATACATCAATTTTTTTTTCTAGAAATGCCCGAAATGATTCGAGTAACTATTACTGCAGATAAAAATGATTTTGTAGAAAATGTTCTATGTGCTTGTCAGCTAAAAGAGCAACACCAAGCAGATCCCTCTGTTTCTGCTGCTATCAGGTGACCTATCTGGGAAAACCCTAGTTATGTGTCAGAGGGTCTGGGAGGAGTTTGACCAATTTTAGTTCCTATAGCATTCTACAGATTAGACTAGATTTTTGGAAACTATTTAACTCATCTTCTTCCTAAAAGAGACAAAGAAGTTTTTGTTGGTAGCTAAAGGCTTGAATCCACAGAAGACACTAGAGATCCAGCTCAGACTCCTGAGTCACAGTCTCCTGAAGTCGTGTGTTTAATCTTTAGCTTTAGCAAGGAGCCTGATGATTATCATCAGCAGACAAGTCAGGTAACCCTGGATGTAACAGGTTAGTGGATCGAGTCATGGATTGATTTAGTACAATATGGGCTTAGAATAAGTTTTCTCCTTGTGGGTGGGAATATTGGTATAAGAAACCATTGAGTAAAATGTCTCCTGGGAACTCTTTTTGAGCTATATACTACTCAGCCTTGGATGTACAAGACATCACAGTAGAATTTCGAGCTAGATGGCTAACCTCTCTTTTGAATTTATTTCCAGTAGACAGCAGATCTGCACCAGCACCTCACCCTGTGAGCTACTAATTGAGGGGTAGCTGTTTTATCAACACTTCAACTGTCTGTTATCTCTGCCCTCAAAGATATTTCTTTCTACACATCTGCTTCTCCATTTTTAAAAAGGATAATTTATCATCCTTTGAATTACAGTACTTGCCCTCAATAAATGTCAGAACTAAAATAACTACTCTTGCAGATTATTTAAAAATTCTGAAACCTTTTAATTGCTGACTTTAGTTTCTTCTAATTCAGTGTTTGGCTGCAGGGAGAGATTTACAAGGCCATCCAGTGCTGAGCCTTTGTTAGTTTACTACATGAGGTAGGCTTTTGCTCTAGGTTTTTTTCAAAGCTATTATAGGGAATGGGTTCTGAGAGGAAGAAAAGTTTCTCCTGAAAGCTCCAGAAATTCTTAAATCTGGATACTAGAACCACATAAGATCTTTAAAAACAATATTGCAAGGTTCAGTCCATTTAAAAACAACAATATGTGCAAAGGTAGAGCCAGGGGAACTGTATTTTTCAAGTTTCTCATAGAATTCTCCAGCCTTCAGGAGCATACCTACCTTAGACTAAACAAAGATTGAGGAATAACCAAATTGAGCACCATTAGATTCAGAGACAAGTATGATAATTTCCTTTTCCCTGTAAATTATCTTCCCTGACTCCTGCCATAGAGACCTTTCTTTGCAGGCTAACATTTTCTTCTCCTTTCCCCCACCCCTGAAGTGATTCAAGAAGGCATTATTAGGATTATCTATGAATTTCACCTCAGTGTTTTCAAAAAAGATAACATTGGCCTTTTTAGTACTAGGTCTGTACACTTGGGTGTTGGGAGAAATTGGTTAAGTGGATTAATGGTTAATTTCACATTTTTGATCCCTGCAAAAGAGACACACAAATTTCTTAAGAAAGGTTTTTTTTTCCTCTGTTTCCATGAAACTTGAGAAGATTCTCTGAAATTCATCTTACACAGATTTGTGTTTATTTTAGGTGTGTTAACATTTTTTGTTCCTCTTCCTTCTTCTCACAGCTTATCTGTCAAAGTTTGTAAAACTTAAAAAAACATATCTGTTCTTTACATACATACAGGCATACATGCATACATGCATTAATTAATTTTTAGTTCTAGGAATTCTTACCGTATCACCACATTTTCCTAAAATCTGTTTTCCAACTCCAGACCATTTACCTGAACATGAGCAAGAGGATGTCTGTGAATAAACAAGGGGTAAACAACCTTCCCAAGGTCAGGGTCAGACAGAGCCCAAAGTAGACTCAATCTTCTCCTTTTGTTACCATTCTCATTCTTTGCAGAGAGAGCATCCTGCTTCATATATAAAGGATCTAGACATCGTTGGATTTTCCATATTCTCTTCTCCACATTAAACATTACATTTGAATTTGCCTATTTTTTCTGTAATAATTTCTTGTGTTCTCTGAGAGTTAGACTCCAGACAGATGTTTTTGCAGTTACCTACAGATCCTGGCAGAGCCCCCTCAGAACTCCAAGTTGAAGGCAGACAGCACAGTCTTGTAAGACAGTCATCAGAATTCTTTACAGAGGCAAAAGAGAGTCTCTGTTGGCAGGGATCAGGAGTAAATGGAAGCAGGCACTTGGATCTATTTTTTTCTAATTTTTTTCTTTTTGTTATTCTTTTTTTTCCCCTAAGAGTGCAGACTCACAGCTTTGATCTGATTGAATGTTATGAAATTTATAGGCAAAAGCTTGGGGCAATAACCCAACAGCCAACGTCATTACATCAACTTTCCCAAATTGCTCAGTACAGCGGCTCTGAGCTCTTCTAGCAATGTCTGTCCAAAGATTTAACTTTTACCCATTTCTGAAAAATAAACCTCCAGTTGCCTGCATCTTGAAGTAAAGATCTGGTGGTGAGGTTTAAAATAAGACTTAAAGTATTATTTGCTTATTTAAAAAATAACTGTAAATATTATGGGGAACGATATGGTGAAATGCCCATCTTGTTAACTATATTACTACGTTCTGAAAAGATGACTAAAACTAATTCTTGTAGTCTAACTGAAATTTTGTGCCTGTTTCCTATTATCCTTAGCCTTTGATAAATAGCTTTTTATTCTTTTTCTGAGACCAACATTTTTAGACTCTACATATGAGCAATCATACAGTAATTGTCTTTCTGTATTGGTGGGAAAGTAAATTAATACAGTCATTCTGGAAAACAGCATGAAAGTTCCTCAAAAAGCTAGACATAGAGCCACCCATCCCATGTGCAGCAGATGTATTTGTGGATATATATCCATAGGATTGAAATCAGTGGGTCAAAGGAATATCTGCAATCTCAAGTTCATTGCAGTATTATTTTTAATAACTAAGAGAGGGAATCAAGTTTCCATCAGTGGACACATACGTAAAGTATAATATGTATACACAATGAAATTCTATTCAGAGATTAAAAAGAAGGCAATTCTATCATTTGTAACAATATAGATGAACCTGGACTTCTAACTTTTTAAAATGGAATTTCAAGAAATCATCTCTTTTAAAAAAAAATCTCTCTTTTCTTGTCTCTTTCCTCCTAAGAGGAGTTCCTGCAACTTTGATTGTTTTGGAGAATAAATAGGCTTGATCTCAAGCTTCCTAGTTTCTAGCTGGGGATTCATCTTTTTCATTCCGCTACATGAGCTAGCACCCGTCCCTGTGTTATCTGGCTTTCAAAGTTTTTTCTGCTGTTTTTTTCCTGCTGTCTTTGTCCTTAAGAATTGATGCCTTTAAAAGGAAATTGCTTATGGTCATTTTAATGGGGTTTCAGAAAAATAGCAATGATAAATGTGTGAAGTCTGCCAGCTTCAGCCATATCCTCCTTTTTTTTAAATAGAGCAAGATTGCAGGTTCCATCCATCCCTGTGTCTAGGAGACACATTTTCACCTTCACTTGACCCAGAGATGAATCAAGATAAAATGATTAAAACCCATTTTCAGAGTAAGTTGATAGTTTTGGATAAAGTAGAGGTAAGAAATCCTATGTTGGAGTAAGCCTTGGGTGGAGCAATCTCCTTGACCTTAGTGGTCAGTACTCTATTATACTTAGTTCACGCCATTCTTAATGAAAGGAGTATGGCATTTACAGATTAGAACTTGAAGCAAGTGTGGTTGTGAATATCTTGTCTCTTAGTTGTTTCAGTGTCTACTTAATGCTGCATTCTGCTTAAGTGTTATTGACAAGTAACACTTATACAAATGACAGCACCGTGTGATCTATGATTTGAGCTTAGCCATTTTACTAGAATTTGATAACTTTAAATGCCTCTCAACATATTTGGAAACATGATATCCTCCTAAAAGGGCCTTTTCTCTACATTGCTTATTTTTTAAAGGTTTTCTTAAGTTTATTTAATGTGTTACTGGATTTTCCCATGTGATGTTACTCCATGTGTGACTCTGGTACTTAAATTTGTATATCCTTAAAATTTTGTCAGGGATATGGCCTAATGTACTTGGACGCACTGAGATTACCATTTCATATTATTATATAAAATCCTTATGCAACCACAAAAACGTTGGCAAGCAAAGGATGTAGAATACTAAACATTCATGAGAGTCAGTAGGGAAATTCCATGACATATTCTTAATATATTGTGTCTATCAGCATTATAGCTTATTAATTTTTTTCCACAGAATGAATACAACCATTAAATATTCCTCATTAAGCCAAAGATTATGTCCTAGCAAATTATATATAGTTGGTTGCATTACTGTATATGTACAGATATGAAGAATCCCAGAATTTATAGCTGATTTATTTTTTTATTTAAAGAGAAAAAACAGAAAAAAGGATAGAAATATTACAGAATTTCAAGAAAAGAAGATAAACAGTAAGAAATCACTAGTTGATAAGTTACATGTTGTTCTTTTAGAAATAGTTTTTCAAGTCACAAAATTAAAGCACACAAAGTGGACACTCATGCAGTGAGAGTGCAAACAGATCTGTTCAACAATCCAACAAGAACTTAGAGATATGGATATCAATCCCACACACCTAAACATACATGCAGCTATATCTTTTATAGCATATAGCTGATTTATTAACTTAGATACACCATTTCTTGGGGCCCTAGGTGCCTCAGATTTTCCAGGAGTTGGTGAGCAACAGAGAGGAGAGTTAATCTTGCTTCCCATTTCCTTGTATCCCGTTCTCTCTCAGCAGCCCTGGTATTAATTAAACATTTAGTTTCCATGTAAAGTTTTATTTAACAAAAAACATTTTCATTAATAGGGCGGATATTGAAAATAGGAAACAGTCCAATTTTAAAGTGGGCTAAAGTCCTAGATATTTTTCCTTCTTTCATCTCAGAAGATGTAGAAATAGCCCACAGGTTTATGAAATGCATGTTCAGTATCACCAACCATCAAGGAAATGCAAGTGAGAGCCACAGGGTTTAAGGAGATAAATTTAGTCAGACTTAAACATTATGCCATGCACTGTACCAAGACTTTCAAAATACCCTATTGATATGCACACTTTATATTTTGTGTACCAGTTAAAAGAAATGAATACTAATGAGATGCCAGTACATCCCAGTTAGAATGACCATTTTCAGGAAGACAAGAGTTAATAAATGCAGGGAGGATTTGGGAAAAAAAAAACCCAAAAAACAAGAGCTCTTACACACTGTTGGTGGAAATGTAAAGTAGTAGAACCATTACAGAAAATAGTATAAAATTTGCTCACAAAGCTATAAATAGAAATAACTTGTGATTCATATATTCCATTATGGGGTACATATCCAAAGAACATAAGCTCATCATGTCTAAAACACACACACACACACACACACACACACACACACATATATATATATATATATATATATATATATATATATATATATATACTCAAGTATATGGCAGCACTATTCATATGGCCAGAATATGAAATCAATTTAAAAACCATCAGTGAATGCATGGGTGGATGGGTGGATATTGTGTATACACAATGGAATACTATTTAACTGAAAAATTCTATCATTGCAATAAGGCAGAGGAAGCTATAAGAGATTATGTTTAGTGAAATAAGACTAGCACAGAAAAACAGAGACCAAAGACTGCATTGTCTCAATTGTAAGCAGAACCTAGAAAGGTTGTTGCCAAACGTGTTGAGAGTAGAACAGTGGTAACAAGGGAAGGGGGCAGGTGGGATGGACAGAAGTTGACTAATGGGCACAGTGTTGCAGCTGAGAGGAAGAAGGCCTGCTGTCCCGTGGCACAGAGGGGTGAATGTGACTGACTGTAATGCATACTATATGTCCATATAGAAAGTTTCGAGTGCGCTAACCGTAAAGGAATGAGAACAGTTAGAGTGTTAGACGTGCTAATCGTTCTAAGTTGGTAAGTACTGGATGTGTACAACAATTGAAATATCACCTAGTTCTTAATAAATATGCACAAATATGTGTCAATCAAAAAAATAAAGTACTAATAAATACACAAATAATGGAGGGTGATATTTTAAGGGTTAAAAATGACGAAGTTTGTTGGGCAGGTGTACAGGGCGCACACTGAGAAGGGTGAGCTGACAGATTGATTAGATAAAAGAACGAGAGAGAGGAAAATGAAAGTTAAGTTTACAAGAGAGTTCTGATTAGATTATAAGAGGTTGAAATTCAGGATTAAGAAATTCATGCTTTAGTTGGGGAGGTGGATGTGTGTTGGAAGTATCTGAGTTGTTGGCTGGTCTGGTTGGTAGGGACGTAGATGAGTATCAGGTACCCTGTGCAGTTTGGGAAGAGCTATTTTCTGCACGAAGAAGGGCCCCCTGGGTGAGTGCATTGAGTACAGGAAACCTCACTCTGAGCAAAGTTCACACACAAAGCGAGCAAGAGTCAGAATGAGGGGGATACACAGATCAAAGAGGATTAAAGTTAGCTTGATGACTGATTTTTTTTCATCAAGAACATTATTTTTCATAACTAAAACCATTTAACAGTGTTCACAATGTGCATGTGTTGGTTTTGACTACAGGTGCCTACTGTGTAAATATCTGTCTTCATTTGGTGCTTACCACACTCACAGAGTAGAACCTTGCTGCCTTTGGCTTGGTATTTCAGCTGTCAGAGCTCCTAGTACGAAGCCCGTTGCCATCCGGTAGAGGTCTGGCTGTGGATCTCACCTGCCGAGGTCCGCTTGAAGGTCGGATGTCTTCGCACCTGATTCTCCTGGGGAGGAGGCTGCCGTCTTCCTTCCAGTGTGCATTCTCCACTCACTGTCTGGCTCATAGTAACCTCTTCAAAGTGCAAACCATTATTTATTTGTGAGAGAAGTAGCCTTAACAGAAGATCCTTATATTGTTCTTGTGTTTATCGAAATTTAAGGGATCATTTAACATTTGCAGGGGTGTATTTCATTTACATTTCCTAAATTGCATATTAGAGAAGGGCCATCAGTATTAAATTTCACAAACTTTTCAGAACAAATACCTTAAGATCTGCAGTAAGGGTGATCTATGACGTAGAGTCCTCCTTTAGATAGTTCTGTGTCCTACAACAGCCACAGGTTATGGTTTTAAGAGTCATGCGATTTACTTACCTACATTAGGTGACATTTACATTGGGTGACAGAGCTAATATTATTTGGTACTGATTCCATACAAAAGATTACTCTGGGCACTACAGTGAGTACAAAGTTACATTAGCCACTGTCTACCTTCATGGAAATTACAGCATTTCAAAATGTAATGCTCTACTTCTTTTCTCTGATTTTAAGTAGACCTATTTTGAACATTATGGTTATTCAAGACATGATGGAGTAATACATTACTTTGTTGACTAAAATTAATCTTATTCAAATAAAACTTGATGCGTGATTGTTCAACATAGGCATCATTACCTGTGATACAAAAACTGATGTGTCTGCCCAACTTCCATGAACACAAAGTCAGTTTCCTTAGCACAGGTGACAGAGGTGGACGCTACCATAGCTTCCTTCACATGTTTGCAGACTTATCTGACTGGGTCAGCCCTTCTTGGTTTGGTACATAAATTCACTGAGAAATGCACTTTTTTCTTTTATACATTATGTAGTGATAAAGTGCTGAAAATCACATGGTAAAGGCTACCATATTCCTGACCTTTGAATGCATATTGTTTCTTTCATAATATTTCAACAAAACTTGCCCAACACATTGCTAAAGGGATGACTGGTGAGTATATAAAGAATCAATAACCATTATAACCCCACCCATACTAAATATAAGTCACAGAGGGATAACTTTATTCTTTCTTGTGTCGAGGAAATGAGACAGGTTTCCTCAAAGCCTTTACACATTTCAGGGCATTTTGGTGGATGGTCAGCCCATTAAGTTATTGAACCAAAAAGTAGATAGTAAATGGATTCCAGAGGAAGATTTATTGTATAATCTTCAGAAGTATCAAGGATACAGTTTAAAACAGTGAGATGTAAGGAATTGGAGGTGTTTGGTTTAGAAATGACTTTGAAAGAAGCGAGCTACACTCAGTATGTGAGGACCTCTTATATAAAAAGCAAAATGAAATGTATTCTGTATGGCTCAAAAATGGACTTGTTCAATGACTCCAAAAGTTTTGTGTGTGTAGAAACACACGCACACAAAAAATAGGCTCAATGGAAATATTCCTTTTGAATAGAGACAGCTGTCCATCATTTTCTGCCCTACAAGCCACTTTGACTTGACATGGAATCCCACGAGTTATCTCCTAAAGTCACGTACTGCAAAAGAACTGTGATCCTGTCACAAGAAATTACAACATGAGACTGACTGTTCTCCTAATCATGATGGTGTCACATCTGTGATTTTGCAGATGCATTTTATCTGTGAGATGTCGTGGGTCAGCCCCATCTTCATCAAGAAGTTGTGTCCACACCCTGAGCATCAGTTGTCTAGTTTTGCCTTAGAATGAACTAGGGAAAAATGAATTATACTTTATCTATAAAATGAATTATACATAAAGTAGTTTGAGAAACAAAAGGGAACTTTTGACTCTGAGATGATTACAGAAGCGATGGTATTCATCCCCACAATTTTTTTTTTTTTTTTTTTTTTACTATTTTCTTTTTGGGAGAGCAGATTTTCAGTTTACTATGAATCTTTGACTGAGTCAGGGTATTAGGAAAAAGGAACCTGGTTAAAATTTAGCATAGATGAAGGTAATTCTTCTTTGCTGTAGTAATAATACAGCAAAGACTCTTTCTCGTCAGTTTTTTTTTTTTTTTTCAAATCAACCTTGATTTAGCCTCGGTTGCTTTTGTTTCTGAGACAGTGAAAGCTGCTAGACTTTGGGACAGCTACCGAAGCATTTCCCTTTTGGATTTTTCATGTGTCCTTTGAGACTGTCTACCCCTGTAGCTTCTCTGGAGGCCAGAACCATTTGGCTGATGAATAGTAATAATGATTAAGGGAAACTTTTCTCCAAAAGCTACCCTGGCTGTTATACATTATCAGAGATTGCCACCAGAAAATCAGTCTTTCCTACAAA
Source organism: Hydrochoerus hydrochaeris (assembly GCA_004027455.1). NCBI lineage: Eukaryota > Metazoa > Chordata > Mammalia > Rodentia > Hydrochaeridae > Hydrochoerus > Hydrochoerus hydrochaeris. Next base: position 525,014 of record PVLA01000012.1, read on the forward strand.
GATGTTACTTTTATGACTCTGTTCTTCGATAGTGATAAGCTCTACTATAATTTGAAAACATAATTAAATTAATTTTAATGCTATATATATATATATATATATATATATATTCCCACAGAAGGCAGAGCTGGGCAGGTCTCTGGAGCAGTCCTGACCTGTAACAAATCCCACAGCAGTAAGTGTCACTCAGTAGTGTAAAGCAGATCCTAGCTTCTGCTTTTTGACAGAGTAATTGAACTTGGAATTTGCTTCATTTTTGAAGTCTTGGGGTTTGATTCATAACTATAGACATGATGTGATTTTTAAAAAATTTTCATTTACATCTAGGGCTTTTGATCACATAATATTTAAATGACAAAATGTAATGGATACTTAATACCTATGCAGTGAAGCTCTACAGAGTACACATAGGTTCACTAGTGATTTTTTGACTTGTATTTTTTTAATTTTGAAGATAATAAATCCAAACAAGACAAAACAATGAAACCAATCAGAAAAGCACAGAGTAAGCGATATAGGACTTCAAAGCAACTTGACTTGTATTTTACTGTCTTTCAAATATTTGTGGTTTTTCCATAATTTAAATTTGTGTCTTTAATTAACTGTGTTTACTTCTTAGGAATATGAGGTGACTTTTAAAATGTAATTAAATAGGATCGTTTTCTTCCCCTGTCCTTTCATTATCTAATTTTCCACCCCCAACAACCCAAGTTACACAGTTTTTCTCTATGACTTTTAGATTATTCAGCTAAGGGAGGTCATGTGGAAGGATGTAATTCTTAAGTGATTTTTACAAGTGCTCTGCAAAGTGTTATATCTGAATGCCCTCAGGTGTTAGCCTCAAAACTTTTAATATTTCACAAGATAAGTACAATAATGGCTAGCGAGCATTTAGACATTTTTGTAGTGATCTCTCATTGCCAGAGTAGGTTAATGGAATTATATAAAAATTAGTCCACAACGGATTGAGAATTTGATTTTTTAAATTACTTTTCATCTCAAATGGTTTGAAAAGCATTGTTTAAATGTTCTTTCATATGTTAGTCCCCCAGCAGAATAGAGATTTAGATAACCATTCAAAAACAAACAGGAGACCCCAAAAGCAGGACAGGTCACCGAGTTCAGCCTAACGTTTTGCACAGTTCCTGATCCAAATGCGAGGAAACAAAGATTTAAGGCTCTTGGCTAAGTCACCCACCCTCAGATTCCCTCCTACTCTACCATATCCAGCCATCAAAAATCCCCGGCACCCATCTTTTCGATCAGCAGAGAGAAGGCATAACTGCATGCTGCATGGGTTTGCCCCCGTGGTCTCCCTCACACCTCCTGATGACGTGAGAGCCCGAGGTCCATTAGGATCCCCTGGTAGGGGAGTGTCTCCCACCAGTGGTCCAGGAGGAAGGGATTCCTCCTGCTGCCCCAGATTGCTGAGCATCAGCCTCAAAGGTGTCTGGATCCAGTCCTCTCTCAGCTCTCTGCCTCCAGAGAAGGCACTGCCTGCGTTACAATAGTTTACTTTCCCGGGGAAGAAAAATGAAGGAAGGAACGAGAACAGGCAGCGGCGGAGAACCCTAGCCTGTGCTGCTGCAGAACAGTAACTGAGTGAACTTCCCTATGGGAAGATCAGTGGAATCATAGTTTAAACCCTCTGAGGCTTTTATCTCCAGACCTTAGCCACCTCTCGGTTGCTGATGCTGAAGTATTCATAGGAGGTATTTCTTTCTTTCCTTTTTCATGTTTTATTTCTAGAGTCATTAAATTCAGTCTTCTGTTTGGTTTTTAAAATACTGTTCCAGTTTGAATTGCTGCTGTGAACAGGCCACTTAACAAAGCAGGCTCTATCTGTCAGTACTGTGAGTACGTAACTTGCAACATTAAAAGTATCTTCCATGTGAAATGTAAACAAGTTAATATTTACATTTCCTGTAATTACTGGGTTCAGCAATGAAGAGTTCTCCAGGCTTTGTAAGTTTGCACTGCACTGTCTTTAATACGATGGTTGAGAACTAGATCCTCAAACTTTTCATTAGATGCATTGAGTTACAGGCTTGTTAAGTCACTCCATCTTTCTGTCACTTTTACAGTCTCACTTTAAATATCAGGCTGTGGGTGTGAGAGGGTCCTCTTAACGCCCTGACAAAGGAGCCTTGTGTCCACTGTCAAAGTGTGCACTGATCCTCTGAGCCGAGCTGTGTGTTTCAAGGGTCATTAACTTGTTATTTTTTATGTACTTGTCATTTCAGGTTAGTCCTCTGCTATCAGAGAAGATTTCATGCATATATATTTGATTATCTCTAATTGGAGATTTTTGCTTGGGAATATCTTGGATAATTATAACTATCTGTTTCTGCTCTACGAGACTCTTGGTTTCTATGTCAGCATCATTGCCACCTATGCATTAGTTTTACTGAGTGACCTTTCCATAAATTTGGTGGACACTGCTCTATACAGATTGGTTTTATCGGCTGGATCTAGAAAGAGGAAGAAGGAGTGGGGGCTAACATTCACTGTGTGCATATTCTGTGCCAAACATGCTACATGCTGTCACAGAGAACCTTCCTACCGTTAATATTAGGTTAAGATTTTAATCTGCCTTTTTTTAAATAAGAAAAATCTTAAAATGTTTAAACAACAAAGTCAGTGTCAAACAATGCAGGTAAATTCAAATCCTGGCTCAGGGGCTTTTCATAGTGCTGATTTTTAGATGGCTCCACCATCTCTATAGGTTTATACATGTTTAAAATATTCTTTTCATCATTCTTAAAATTTTGTGTGGTTTTAGTTTCTTAATGTTTTGAGACTATAACAATGTGATATCATAGCTAGGTAATGCTTGTGTGTGATACATTTAAAGATCAATAATAAATATAAAAGAAATTTTAAGAAGCCGTGTGAGAAGATTAGAAACTGCATCACATTGGCAAAAGAAAAAGCCTGAGTTTTAGGTTCAGGTCTGCAATCAGCTGTGACTCTATATTTAGATAGATATTTTCTTTATTTAATTTATAATATGAAAAAGAAGGGGTACATGGTCTAGCTTTAAGAATAGATGCCCTCAACCAAAAACCTTAAAAACATTTACTGAACTATTTTACATACAACTGCTATTAAAAAAAAAAACTTTTTAAAGTAATTCTATTTTCTCTGATTTTGAGTGGGTTTGAATTAAACAGATGAAAATAAATTTAGCAGGATTGTGATACTCTATGGAAATATCACTAACAGCCAAACACTAATAATATGATGGTGGCTATTATTTTTTTTTTCTCCTTTGCTTTTGTTGTTGTTTTTGTTCTGGATTTGGACCCCAGGCAGGCTAGAAAAGTGCTGTACCACTGAGCTACTTTACCCCTGGCTCAGATGCTTACTTTTAAAATTTCATAGTACCTATAACCCTAAAACCCTAAAAATAAATAAATAAATAAATATTGAATGTTTATCTTCTTTATATAGATAAGCAAATTGAGTTCAAACAAATTAATTTGGTGGTTTATACAAGAGATTTAATATTATATTACATTACATTAATATGATATGTGACATGGATTTGAACTGTGAATGATAAGCCCTTTTTCCTGGCATCTTTCTAAAGGGAAGCCTCCCCTCAGTAGTCTCTGGGCTTCCGAGAAGAAAGAGCAGGTAGCTCAGAGCTGCCTGATGCTGCCCTGGTGAAAGCTGCATCCTGTCTGTGCAGCTCAGGGGTGAGTTATCTACAGAGCCCCAGGAAGCCTTATGGTGGAATGGAAGAACTCCACTTGATGGAATAAATCCTGCCCTATGTTCCAAATATAAGTACTGTTACTATGTTGCAAATAATACAGTATTGAATCAAATGGAACACTCTGCATTGTGGACCTAGGAGGCAAATTTTATTATGCTGGCATGCTGGTGGGAACCAGTTCCAAATGACCAGCCATGAGTCAGCATAGAGTTCAGTTTAAATACAGTTTGCAAGCAGGATGTAGAAAGCTGATGGCAATTACTACCTGATTGGCTAAGTGAATTAAGTCCTATGTTGTCCAACAAACTAGTTCTAAGTAGATTCCTGGGAAGGAGCAGAGGGGGTTTAAGAGGAGCAAATAGAGTTAAATGTGTCCTTGACTAGGCCAGTCTGCCCCAAACATGAAGTCCTCAAAGCAAGTTGGAAACAATACATATTTTTCTAAGTAAGGAAATACACAAGCTTGCAACTAAACACAGTCAGGTTGACCCAGCACATTGTCAGGGAAAAGAGACTGGATGAAGACAGTCAAGGCTGGCTGAATTTAGCAGGTTAACTATGTGACAAGCAGCAGTAGCATAGTCCCAGGCCCCTAGTTGAATTTTCATTTTGCTCCACCATGTCTATAAGTTTGCTATTCTATAATTGTGCCCTTACAACTAAAAACAGAATAGCAAGATTTCACACTGAAGATGAGTTGAAGATGTATTTCCCCTAAGACTCACTTTAGTATGGATGTAAAAGTAAATCTCTGTCACCTGCATGAGATTATGAATTGCAAAGGTCCTTAACATGTTATGGATTAATGCTAGAAATATTTCTTTGATGTTTGCCAGAGCTGGGGGGCTGAGAAGGCACATCTCCTAGATGGAAGCCAGTCTTCCTCTCCAAATGGTGTTATTGTCAATCATACTGCTTAATTCTCCTGAGAACCATACTTCGCAAGCATTTACTCCTTTTTTTTTTCTTTTTACAGATGAGAAAATGGAAAGCCAGAAAAGTTTAACATTTTGGCCAAAATCATAGTAAAAAGCCAACTTAACCCATGTGATTTCTCTCTTTTTAAACTTTTCATTTGGTAGTAATTTTGAATTTACAGAAATCTGAAAAAAAGAAGAGTATAGAAAATAAGTGTGTCTGCTTTATCCAGACTGTCCTGTTAATAGTTTAGCCAGTTTCAGAGCCAGTGTACTCGTGTCACATGCTTTCCCACTGAGTCTATCATTTGGTTTTACAGTCCTAGCTTTCCTTCGTTATCTCATAACCAGACAGCAGAATGTGAACCACCTCGCTCAGTGCCCTCGTGGAATTCTGAACTTTAAATGCCCTTGTAGTTTAAGGCTCGGTGTCAGACTGCACTTAGGTAAAGACAGCATGAGAACCATGTGAAGGTCTGGCTGGAGCAGGGAAAATCCACCTTTCCTGGTTATGCTCCAAAAAAAAATATTGACAGAAACCTGGTGGTGATAAAGCGATGAACCCTCTGTTCTTTTCTTTTACACGGGTTTCTTGATTTTGCTTTATTTATTGATTTATTTTCCTTCTTAGCCTTGCATAAGGCATCTTTGCCATGAAAATGAAACAAACGCAAGTCACAGCTCCTTTCCGGGGACAGTGAGACGATATATCCAGCAGGGGGCGCGATTGCCTGCTCTAGGATTCCTCCGTTGCTAAGGACCCGATTGCTGCGGCTGTCAGGCGGCAAAGAGGGATCTGATGAGAAATCAAATGTAAGTCTTCGTTTAGTTTGGTACAGGATTTCAGATAAGACAACAGACCCAAAAAATTTACAAGAAGGGACTTAGTGCAGTCTACATGCGGCACCAAAGAAAATTATTTGGTTTATATCTATTTTTTCTTTCGGAGGCGGCACAGCCTACCTCTGCATCTCTGAGGGTTTCCTCTCTCCCTGGTGGCTGTTTCTCCCGCGTTGCTGTTTTTCCGTTTCCCGGGAGAATTTTAGTAGGATTGCTTCTGAAGGCAGGGAACTTGCACCGGTTGCTTTTTGTTTATTTTCCTACAGTGAATAGTAGTATTTAATTTGCTCAGCTGTCAAAAGGAGTAATATTGCATGTCCACCAGTTATGAACCCACTTCTTGAATGGTCAACAGAGTTTTATGCCTCCCTTTCACCTCCGTCTGCCTCTCCAGACGGTATCTTCCGCATCCTTGAGCGCACTGGACCGTTTGGGTCACCCGTCTAATGTCGCCCCCTCGTGGCTGTCTCCGGCAACTGCAGCAGTCGATGTCTCACTGGTATCTTCTCACCGGGCTGGGTTTGTGGTCAAGCTTCGTTCAGGATGTCTAGAGATGCTTTACCTTTTTGATACTGATATGACCGTTTTTACCATCTTTATCCATCTTCCTGTTTCTGTCTTATTTCAGAAAAGAACTTTCCGTCTTTCTGGGGGTCAGCCTCTAAATTCATACAATATGGGAGCCTTAAAACAAAAGCAAAATAGTTAACAAGCATTAGATACTGGAATTTGGAGGTGGCTGTGCAGGTGATGAATCCTGAATCTTCAACCTTATTAGCTTTCACTTCTATCTGACCCCTAAGTTCACTCACCATTCTTACCTTCTCTTTCATGTTTTGCAAATCATTTGTTTTTTCTGTGAGCATCAAATAAGTGAAAGAGTACAAAAGCACTCTGCATAGCTTCTTTGCTATCTTCTTGACTTAGAGGTACTTCCTATGATTTTTAGAAGAAAGTAGACATAGAGGAAAATGCCACTGATCTGCAGAGATATTTTCATAATCTTCTCCTCTCCGCCTTTTGTCAAGTCAGATTCCTACCTCAAACGTCAGAGTTTACAAGTTATGCACAAGGAGATTTATTATACCATTCATGTTCAGTTCTACTTAACTATAAATATTATAATGATATTAGATAACAATTTTGAAAATCAATTTCTATTTAAAAGGTCAGTCAGTTATTCTAATTATACTGTATTCTAAGTAGGAGCTTCTGACCTGGCTAGAAAAATTAACAGTCGTTTTTCTAAAGGCAACTACTACCAGTGTTCCACATAACAAGCTTAGAAATGAGATTTGAGAAAACAGGCTACTTGAAAGCAGGACCAGGCGACATGACCTGGAAGGCAATCTGGCCTTTCAGTTGATATTCTGTGTGTGGCGTCACAATCTCCAGCCATGTGCCTTCACTTTTATGATTTCCTGTCATATCTGCACACAGCTCCTCTGAATTGGTATTTCGCTAAATATCCTCACTTTTAAAAACCCTATGTATTTACAAGGTTAATGCTATATTACCATGCCTTCAAAGGAACGTCAGTGTCAGCTGTTATCAAGCAGAAGCGAACCGCAAGAATAAACGCAATGAAATAAAAATGAAATTAAATACGAAGCAGCTATGCAGGCTGCCTGAGGCCTGCTCCTTCCCTCTAAAAGGAAAATCAGAAGATGCTGGATGTTTGAAGTTCAAGTAGGAAGCAAAGACTTTATTCTGGAGTTGATCAAGAGATATGAAAGACAATTAAAAGAGGATGACATTTCTCTCCAGGCCAATCAGTGGTATTAAACATTTTACTTAGGCTCTATGTAAGGCTGTCTTTTGAGAAACACTGGTGGAGAATGTCTTTGCCTTTCCTCTGTAGACACTGTCTGCCTTCTGAGATCCACTCTGTTAGACTACTGAAGAGGGGATTGTAAGTCATACACGGTGGGATACCTTATTTTTTACCCCGTGTTATTCAGATTTTCTTGGTAAGATCCGGAGTTGCCATGGCTCTTGGGAGTGTTAAGCAGAAACAACACACATCAGAATGCCTGGAACCATGCATGGCCCTCAACATCAACACCCTCAGTCTGCTTCCTCTTCCAACCAACTAGAAGCTGGGACGTGAGGGGAGGGAGGTTGGCTAGGTGCCATCTACTGCAAAACATAAAGGCAAACAAGCTCTTTGTTTTTAAGAGAAGCCACGATATAAATAATGATACACATTTCAGGGCCTGATTTACAGAACTGATTAGTAGCAGGTTTTTTCATGGTTTCACAGAATTGAATATCAGAGACCCAGCAGTGGGAAATTTGGATAGTTCTTATGTGTTAAGTGTATTCACGATGTGGAAAAATTTGAGATATTTCATGTGTTAAGGAGATTCATAGTTCTCAGAAATTTTTATTATCTGACACTTAAAAAGTGAGTCAAAATGTAGTGAAAGCTTGAGATCTACTACATTTATACACATAAATATGCCTAAAATCACAAGATGAACTTTCTGCATAAAGGTAGAGCATTTGTTCTTCACATGAGCAGGGTTGACTCGAGGGAGGTTGCTGTAGTTTTAAATGAGGTTTGCCCACTTTTCAAAAGCACCCTCTAGGGCACCTTAAGGCACAGTGGTAGTAATATAGTTACGGCAAGACTGTTAAGAGTCACTGCCAAATAGTATTCAGGATCCAGAGTTCAGGAACATTAGGTTTTAATTGAGTTTCAAAGTTGAACTGAGTAGTTTGCTGTTTACAGCTGGGGTGGCCAGGAGCACCCCACAGGTAACATTGCTTGGGAAATGGGAAAACAGAGACTTGGGCCCTGTTTCTATTACAGAACATTGAGCAAAGAGTAGAATAGTTTTACAAAGCCAAGACAGAGTAGTTATTCCTGTTTTGTTAGCATTTTTTTAAACAAGTATTCAAGACACAACACCAGGTTGTGTACATCTGAGTGTGTCGAAGGCCAGTTACATAGACCAGTAACTGAAGCAACCTGGGGCATCTAATTCCACACCCCAACTTGTGACCTTTTCAGATGTAACTTTCTATGAAAGTCAGTCCTTGTTGGCCTGCTTTGCTATGCTATTACTTACCTGTGATAGTACTATTACTGTAACAGTACTGCTGTACTATTACTTACCTGTACTATTACCCCTGTTGTCAGGGGTTGTGCAGAGAACAACAGAGTCAGGACTTGGAGTTTATAATGTTATTTTTATGATGGTCACCTAGAGTTAACACAAGAAAATACAGGAAATCTATCCGTAACACTAAAGACAGAATATTCAGCCACGGGCCTGGGTCCCACAGCAATATCCTGCATGAATCCAGATGAAGACCCAGAGCTCATGACAATGCCTCCCATGAGTCCAACTGGAGGTCTAGAACCCACAAGGACTCACGCCAGTCTCTTTTACGGATCCGCGCTGGGAAGGTCCAAAGGTCAGCGGTGGAAACTAGGAAGTCTATGCCAGCGGGGTGAAGGAGCTGTGCTGAGAATTGAGAGTTCTGTGCTGGAGCTGAGAAATCACGCTCACAGCAAAGACCGGGGCTGTCCTGAAAAGCACCACAGCCATCCTCAACGAGTACATGCCAGGAGGCCAGTGTGACAAGTTCATCCTGGAAACCAAGCTACACATGTCTTCCCCTCCTGAGCCAGGAAGCAATGCTCGATGTGAGGACCAGAGCTTCTCCAGGAGAACCTAATACTCAAACAGCAACTCATAGGAGAACCCACAACACCTCAACGCACTAACTCCTTAATGCACTAACTTGAGAGCTTTTCTTTTTTCACGTCTCCATTTATGCTGACAACTTTCCTCAGGTGAAACATCTACGCTCTGCGCCATGCTGATATATTCCAGCTGGCGTTAAGTTGACCACCAGTTTTTAATCCATAACACCTGTTTATACCACACTACATATACTTCAGTGACTTTCCTCTTAGTATGATCTCAAAATACATCCTCGGATTTCAGTTTGTTTTCTGTAGTCTTTTAAAAAAAATTTGTAACATTTGTGGACCCTTCTTAAAAGCACATCAATTACATCTTCTTCCCTAAATGCTGTTTCAGGAGTTTTGTTTTAATTTTGTTTGCAATATGCTGATTTTTAATTTTATGATTAGCTGTTTGTCAATAAGCCTCAGTAGAAAATCACTAGCACTGAAAGTTTCTTCAAGAAGTCTAGCTATATGTAGACATAAAACAATCTTACATATCAGCAAGAACAAGTTATAAAGTATAAAGAAAGAAAATTCCTGTCCACAGAACTTTAAAGTGATAATTTCTTGCAAACATATGTGCTACATTAATTTTTTTTACATATTTTGATTTGTCTAACATTTAACGAAGGTTAGTATCGAGTCTTTCGTTTTTATAAATTGGAAATTACACTTTAGTAATTAGGAGCATGAATTTATAAAGTCTGAAAATAAACATATATGCAGGGAAATTTGTAAAAATACTTTAAAAATATTTCCTACAAATTTGTCAGAACTTTCTGACAGGAGAGTTTGGTTTTTGTTTCCTGATTTTTAAATGATGCTTCAAAATGTTTAATTCCTGGGTAAAGTCACAGATAAGTACTGATTAAATCCTTTAATGGTAGTTTTTGTGTAGGAGTTCCCTGGTTTTTGTAAATCCCCTACCATCTTCACTTCTTCCATCCAAGTTTTTCCTTTGCCTAATAATATGAAAAGAAAATTTAAAAGGGCCACTTTGCAGCAGTCAGCAGGTAAGGGTCACCATGAAAACCATGATTCAACTGGGGAACCAGCGTCCATGCACGTTTGAGACATTCAGAATTCTTCCCCTGGAAGTCACACTTCCTTTGGGGCACTTCCATTTGTCCATGACAGAGGTCTGAATGGCAAAAGCATTTCCTTCAAAGTCCTAACCAAGTCCGCCAGGATCCTAGGGTTAATCCAGTTTTGGCTTGGGGAGCAACAGTTCGCTTTTCGGTCCCAGGACCAAAACAAAATACAGGTCACCTCCAACTCTGAAGAAAGAGGCAAAAAATTGTCCTACAGTAGCCCAGCTCAGCCAATTGTAAGTTGAGTCTCTTTAGAAAAGAGAATTATCATTTCCAGTTCATAAGATTATTTCTGCAGTGCTCATACAGAAGATTCATTGTCAAACATGATAGAAATCTGCATAGGCGAATGCTTCACTCTGCATGCAATGACCTTATTCACAGTAGCAAGCTGACAGTCATTAAATCCGATCCACGGACACGAAAGGCACGTTGTGCAATATTTATATGAGACACGTGTGCTGATAACAGACCCCCATCTGTGCAGGAGGGGATGCTCAAACAGCACAGGGCAGAGGCATGTCGAGGACCACGTGGGTTTCAGGTAGAGGTGTCAGTTCTTGGCTTAACTACCACTGAGCCGGAGAGAGAATCCTGAACTACTAATACCATTGCTGGAACTTTGACCTCTAGGCAAAGTACTTAATGGAAATATAAGATCATCAAGAAGCAGGGAATTTTTATTAGAGCTGATTTCCTGTACAAGTACAGTATCTTTGAAAGACTCCAAACTCAGATATACTTACTTTTTGTAAAAAAAAAAGAGTACAAACCTCAGCTCTGACTGCACAGATTTCTTAATGAGAAAATATATTTTTAATCACATTAATGCTACTGGGTTAGATCAGTGTGGTGTTTAAAAGAAAATTTCCCAAGTAGCAATGAGGATTTTCTATGGTTCAGTCCTCAGTTGTTCATAGGGTTCCCACTGTAGCCATTTCTATGGTTATAATGGGGGCACACATCACTTAGCAGGTTCCCTGGGCAGCACCCAGAGAATGGTTAAAATGGGGTGACACTCCATGGGCTGTGAAGAGTTGGGTGCGTATAAGTATTGGACACAGATCACACACTGTACTTTATGATGGATTTTAACTGTCTCATGGATATTTACGCAGAATCTCAGATTTTCTTACCATCTCGTCCCTACTTCAATATTGTCTCTCTTTGTCCTCTCTTCTCACCTGTTTTTGTCCTGTCTCACAGTCTTGAAAAAAAAAATATGATTCAAGCTTATGATATTACAGTTCTGCAGTTTTCAGAACTACCTAAAATAATAATTTTCTCTTTTTAGGTTTCTTTGTATCTCTTATACATGGAAACAGAGAACCACCTTTTATATTCTCAGCCCTTATTATTTATTGATTGATTTTTATTTTGAGATGGAGTCTCCTGCTTTATCTTCCAGCAAACACTTTGACTCCGTTAGGCCATGTACCTTCCTGGTACAGATGGATTACCAAAGGAAGGGGTCTTGAGAGTCATATGGATGATAATATTTACCTTTTATTGTTCTCATGCCCTAATGGACAACTTCCCTGAGTCACCAAACCAGACAGCCAGGGAATAAGACCCCCCAGAAAGTTTGGATTAGTTATGCTTCATTTTATCTGGCTACAAATCTCACTAGTGTTCCACTTTCTATCCTTGCATGCAGGGAAAATCATGTGAGATGCTATGTGGCAGTGAAAAGCCCTACAAGAATTGGTCCATTAGATTGGCTGAGAACAAATTCCATTTATAGACATGAGGCTTCATTGAATCCATAGCTTAAAAGAAGTCCTTTAGACTACATCACTCATAAAACAACCCTTAAGAACAAGAGTTAGCAAAGAGCCCAGATTCTCCAGCAAACTCATCCTAACAACCGGAAATCAGTTGGGTGTTATACTCAGTTGCTAACAAGAGACAGCCAAGTCACAGTGGCTTCAAAAGAATGAGCACTTTCTCATATAAAGAAGTAAGTCCAAGTCTGGAGACAGACATGGTCCTGATGATTCTGCCATACGCTCATCATTATCCCAGGTTCTTTCCCTGTGTCACCTGTGATGTATTTAGTGCTTGTCCCTTTGTTTATACAGTGGGAAAAGCAAGAAAGCTTTTGCTACCTCTGCATAGTGCCTTAAACTTTTCCCAAAGCACCATCTGATAACTTCTCAGCGGACTGGTGACCCATTGCTATAAAAAGCTAAACATGTAAAGAAGTGTAGTGTTTTGCTTTATCAAACAAGCAGACTGCATCCTCAAAGCATATAACCTTTTAATAAGTGAAGAGATACCTTGGATGGGGTTTTATTGATGCTACCAGTTTCCAGTGCTGCAGGGCATGGGGACATTCTAAAAGATGTCCAAAAAATAAGAATAACCAAAAATCAGGAATTCTGACCTTTTTAGTATATGACATGGTGAAAGACAGGTGATAAAGTGAAGTCTATAGTGTATACTCATTTTGGAATATTCCATGTATAATGTGTTTAAGGATTAAAAATTTTCAAGAATAGATTCAACCATGAACACGTGGATTTCTCTTCCCAGTGTTATCTGTTCATAGATAAGACTACTTCAGCCTGAAATTGCTTAAAATAGAAAAAGAAAAACTTCTCAGGAAATCAGTAAAGAGGGATTTTGAGATTCTCCTACCACAATCAATATTTATTGAAAGTCTTTCCGTGCAAAGCCCTGGATTAGGCCCTGGTGGGTGGCTTGGTGGGGAGAAGGAATAGCAACTTGTGCGGCCCAGTCACTTAAACATTTTATCCTAACACCTTGAAAACATCCATTATGAACAGAAAATATTTTATTTCCTTAAATTGCTAATGCAGGGAAAATGTACTTTTTTCATTCAGTCAACAAGTTATTTAATTACGTGACTTTGAAGTGGCAACTCAGGTGTTCAGAGGTTCTGAGCATGTCGACATTATACACGCAGCGTCTGCTTTTCCCATTACACTTTCCACAGCTGACCACTGGGTTCCCGGAGCATGGTGTAGAGACCCCTCAGGGGGTCAGAAGTGAGGCAGGGAAGTGAGAGCCTGAGAAGTTCAGTGGTGGCCATGGGAAACAAGAGCAGGGGGCCTGGTGGATCCAGGCTCCTAGCTGATTACAACAAAATGCTAAAGTCAAGGAAATCCATAGTGTAGATTTGAAACATCGTGACATCTTAATGCACATGAAAAAAAGTCCCAGAGAGGAAGAGTGAATTACTTCCAATTTTATGCATAAATCATAGGGAAATGTCATATTCAATAAGCAGAAAAGGAGAAATGGGTTTCAAATACGCCACCCAGAATCCTGCCAGCATTGTTGTGAACGTCTTATTAAGCCTGAGAAACATTCATTAAAGACCGCGCGTGAGCGGATTGTATTCAAGTTCACTGTGTTTCATGAATCGACATTCGCACGTAGGCACACGCACTGCCATTCTTGAAAGGGTAAAGCTAAGGTGAAATGAGTATTTTACCTTGTTTCAAAAATAAGCTTATTGGTTTGCTGTAATCATTTTAATCTTACTTTTAAGAAAATATTCTTTTAGAATATATTTAAATGCCATATATCATCATTCTGCTATAGCTGCTTCTTAAATGCAATACAAATAGTTCCAGTATTTCCATGTGTAAAAGTGTTTTTTTGGCTTAGTTAGCACCATGTACGTTTAATTCCTTCTCTCTTTTAAATATAACTATTGATTTGAAATCAGCAAAGCACTAGATTAATTTTATTTGCTGATTAAATTACTTGATAGCATATGACTGTATTCCAGGGACAGTGCTGAGTAAATAAGAAGCCCTACTGTCTGGAATTCTAGAGAAGTTAATTTATTGAATCAGTGTTTAGTTCACCATTAGCACTTTCCTTGGTTATTAGTTTTTGTTTTGCTTGTTTATTGTGAGACAGGTTTTTGCTCTGTAATTTAGGTTGTCCTCAAACTCTCTATGTAGTCCAGGCTGTCCTTCAACTCACATTGATCCCTCCTGCCTCAGCCTCTGGATTGCCAGGATAACAGGCCTGTGTCACCATGCTCTCTTCAAGCCCAGTTATTTCCTGGTGACCTGACCCCGGAAATTCAGTGGTCAGGACAGTGTGTGAAGACTCGCGGGTGGCCCACGGGTGTGTTGTTATATAACTTTATGGCACAGAGCTATGCAGGGGACAGTTAAACTTCATCTAAGAACTAAGAGTGAAATCACTGAAGGACACAGGTGCTGTTTGGACTAACTTCTAAAGGAGTTTTGTGGGAAGGAAAGAAAGGGTTCTCCAGGTGAGGGAAGTTGGCAAAAGAGGGAGACTGAAACGTGCCTCGGTGCTCACAGGCGCAGAGTCCTCTGTGTCCTTTTCCTCTCATGCTCTTCACCCCCAGGCAAGCGAACTGAGTTCCAGAAAAGCTAGTGTGGACAACATTAGTGACTAATGGGTCCCCAGGGAGAACTAGAACCAAGTCCCTTGACGCTACCCTGTCAGCGTGGGAGCTGCCATGAAGGATAAAAACTTAAGTCTTCCCTCTTCATTTCATACTGAACTCAGGAGACGAACTCCAAGCATTCACAAGTGTAGAAACATTTTGAGACCTTTGCTCACTATATTCACACACTGCAAACCGAACTGCGAGACTGTTGCTTTGCACTGAACACTATTCGTTGGGCCAACGAGGCAGGCTTTTTGGAAACGCTATTCCTCTTAAACTCACAGATCAAAATACTAGGTGATACCAAGATAAGTACCAAGTTTAGTACAGTATCCAATCCAGCAAGACTCCAGTTAGCCAGGACCCCGCAGCCCTCCGTTATAATTTAATCGTGCTTTTCTTTTTCAGAGAGAAAATTATAAGACAGAGGGCTGTGATCAGAAAACAAGCTGGTAGCCTGGCAGGGGCTGTGCTCTGAGCCCCCGTGGTGAGCTCCCCGCTGTGCTAGGAGCTCTGTGTTACTCTCAGCAGGAATGCCGCCCCCTGGGAGCTGGGAGCCAGAGGGAACCAGCAGAGATTTATTCAGAAAGTCGCTTCAGGGTCGGCAGAAGACGAACCGCACTTTCCATTGTTCTACAGAGATACCCAGAAACTAATATTTACAGCTGTGGCCCTCAGGCGTGAAAGATGCCAACCTTCACAGGCAGATAGAGTTGTGCTGACCTGGGGTGGACTAATTTATATATAAATAATCTTGTATCCGTAGCGCCATCTCCTGAAATTTCTCAGGTATCATATTTCTAGGTAGTTTAAATGACTACCTTGTTGCCCTTTAAATCCTATATACACAGAAGCCACTTTCAGAATTGTGGGATAAAATTTAGCATGTTATGATAAACTGTATTGACTGATGAAAAAATTTATCAGCAATTCCAAAGGAAAATCTGACTTTTTCATGGGGTTTTTTTTTTTTTTGGTCCCAAAGCTCATTATTGATGGTGATTAGACAGGTTTTTATTACACAAAGATGGCTAACATTTTCTTGTAAGGTTTTAAATGACTCTGTTTTCATTTGAATCTGGATGGTTTTCCCAATATTAGAGGTTTGTAATTTTTTTGTTTCCTTTTAACATTTTAAAAACAATGTCATACACTGTAATGGCACAAAGAAGCATTGCTATCGTAGATAATAGTATAAGGCAGTTGACTCAGACACAAAATTGAGACACTTAGGATTTGCATTTCCAAGGAGCTTGCAAGTCATGAACTTAGTTTCAGTTGTAGGTAAGTTTCTGGCAAACAAAATCAGTTATTACAATAGTAATGTGTGATCAGTGTGGCTATTTATTAGGTTATTCTTCATTACAGTATTTCCCATGTGCTAGATGCTAGGTGGTCCATAAAGGTTTGATAGGATACAGGCTCTGCCCAATAAGCCTGTGACCTGGCACCTAGACTATGAGGAACAGGAGCCATGTCATGAATTGCTGTATGGTCCCCAACGGAGAGGGAAGTGGAAAAGGGGACTGGAATGAACTTCTCTGGAGCAGGCAGAGTTTTCCAGGGACTGGAAAAGGCAGCTTTGATAAAGCTGTAACACATGAAGGTGACCTTTGGGAGGACATGTGAGAAGAAGCCAGCAGCCCAGAGAATCATGTAGCCATGGGGACTACAGGTTGTCTAGGTGACAGAGGCAGCCAGTGCCCCTGCCCCTCCTCCACCTGAGGGCAGGCAGCAGTTACGTCTAGAGGAGAATGCTTTTTGCATGTTAGGGGCTGAAGAGATGTCATAATCACAGGTAGCCGTTAGACAGTTTTATTAAGCCTCGTTCTGTTTTGTTTTTAAACAAGAGGGTGAGACCCCTTTGGAGAGCATTCCAGTGAGCTGCCCTTTACTTCATTCTTCTTGCCAGCACAGGCCATGCACAACGAATGCTAATACTGTATCCATAGAAACCAGCTGCTCATGTCAGGGTATCCCACCAAATTTACGTAAGTCATAGGATTAAACTGTCAATTTCGCTTGAAGTCTAAGTGGGTGCCATGCCATCCTGAGGACCGTATAGATTATGAACTAACGATATGTTGCATACCTCAGTTTTCTCATCTGTAAAATGGGGCTAATGATTGTACTGCTGTACAGCTATGAGAATGGAAGCAATTAATACAAAGGGAGAGGTGCAAATACTACATGGAATATACTACTATTTTGTTTTGTTTTGTTTTATTGAAGAAGAACATATTGATGTGAGAGAACTTAACGCTGAGAACTGCTTTTAAAAAAGAGGAGACAGCAGTGTATCTAAATGCACATAATCCACGTGCCTATTCCAGATAGGTCCAGGCTGCCTGTTCACCATGTGTAATTTAACCCGTCAGTCTGATATCTCTACCGAGTTGTTGACACATATTAGCTATAGAAGTTGGAAATGGCCATCTGAACAAGGAAGGTATCTTTGAACTTTAAAATGCAGGTATGTTTGAAAGAAACAGCACAAACTATTACATAATCTTTGGTTTGGATTGCAAGTCTCAGTAGGAAACTATTTATTTTTCATACATTGGTTGAAAGAATCTTATGATCCCCAAGAACTTGGTTAGATTTGATGAGGGAATAACATGGGTGTGTTTACCATTTCTATAACTGTGCAAACTTCTATTTGAAAATACTTCAAATGAAATAGAAAAACCTTAGACTGATTGTTTTATGTGGAAAATGTTAATTTGTGTATGTGTTACGTGGAACGCTATTTTAACTTTCAGAACTTGTGTTCATATTTGTTCCGATTTCAGGATAATGAGGTTCATTAAAAAAGAATGAGGGAACACATTAACTTCTAAAATTACCTGATAATTCTAAAAATGTGAGAGTCCAAAATACTCTTTTCTATTATTTTCCATGGTTATTTCAATACTAGGAGTTGGATGTGTTTTAACTTTAATTTTAGGAGAATTGCTTTCTCTGCCATGGAAATCATTACAGAGGTAGATTCCTAAGTGTCTCTTCAAGGAACATAGTTATATGACTAAAAATGTAAATAGGAAAGTTAAATGTGTGCTGCATAATGACTGCATAGAGAAAATTTTAATCTCAGCTAAAATATAGCCTGGCAATACATATATACATTAGCATTATCACTTAAGATCAATAAAGATTTTGTCAAATAAAACGTGATTTGGTCCTTGTAGTAAGCACAATGTAGCAACATCAGGAAAAGACATCCTATGCAAGAGAAAATTATATTCATTAGGAACCAAGAAACACACCTGCAAATATTTGTCCTTTTTTGTAAATTTCATATTGAAACTCTGGGGAATTCAATAGTGTGGTAAATGTAATTTGTAGTTCTTTACAATTATGGTCTAAATAGTAGAAGTCTAGAGAGACTTTGCCTATTTGATTTTCAAATTTGCATCACTTAAAATCCAATCAGGCCAACTGTTCAGATTTTTATTAGATATGAAATACATGAATGGGTTCAGAGCCTGCTCTGTGTATTGAAAGAATATATCTGATTTTACAGCAGCTCAGCTAAGGGGTTCAGTTAACTTGTGACTCAACCCCATTCCTGTAAAGACTGTTTACTGACTGCTTGAATTGCTAACATATTATACCCTTCGATTTTCAGTAATCGGTGTTTTATAAGCCAGCAGATTGCCTTTGATTTTTTGAGAATTTGCAGTAACATATTGAGCTTAACAGATTTATGCAGGAATGTAAAATAAAAATAGTGTAGCAGGCGCTCAAGGTTTTAGAACACAGAGAGAATTAGGTTTACAGATGGTTGGTACAGATAATGGCATTGAGTAATTTAGTCAAGTAAGGTAATCTGTTGTTGACAGAATATATTAACATTTACCCGATATATACAGGTGTTTGGGTTTTGCCATACACGCAACCCAGAGCAAGCCATGTCATTTGTAGTGTGAGCCTAAATTTTGAAATCTGTAAAATATGCACAGGTTTGAGGATTTATTTTAGCGAGATATTCTAAGAGTTTGCCAAAATATTCTGTATAATTTATTCAGCCCCTCTGCCTTTAGAATCATCTTTATTTTCCACCACATAAAATCTAAATCATCAGAGAAGTTTTAAGGATTTCTGATTTAATTAACAACTGTCTTCTTTAAGAATGAGAACCATGGGAGGCCTCGGATTCCACCAGTCTTCTGTACTTTTGGACATCATGGGTTCAGGTTTCCCTGGCCTGGTCTGAAGTGAGACCTTTTTGTTTACAGTGAACATACTGGCTATTCCTAAGGGACTGGTCACCCAAAGACTCTTGCCTTCACCAAAGCGTAGAATCCAGTCCCACCAAGGCACCATTATTCAGGTTGCCTTGAGTCGTTGGAAGCTTAAGGTGACAGCCAAGAAGTCAGAGGTTTGTTCTGTCCTCGTGTTCCTCTGTCTCCTTCCCTGTGCAGCCGTTTGGAAACAATATAAGAATGTCACTCTGGGTCAGGTCAAAGTTCAGGGCAATTTTATTAATCAGAAAAGAAGCTGGGGTCCTCAGAAATTCTGCCAATCTCTCCTTACACCCAAGTCAGACAGGCGGAAAGGCAGGTGCTCTAGGGTGCTGTCTCCCCTTCCTTCTGTTCCCTCTTGTGGAGAATGGAGTCAGAGGTTGGATTGCTAAGGAGCCACACTCCTGGTGCCAGTGGGAATATCGAAAGGGAACGGAAGGGTTTAGTGGCCGTGTCCCATGGAGTGCTGGAGTTCCAGGCAGCTTGAACTGGGCAGATGATAAAAGTTGCTAAGAGGCTGTGTGACAGCTGACTGGCAGAAGGGAAGGGGTCTGAAGGGACAATAAACCTCAAGTCTTTGTTGAGATAGAAAGCCATGAAAGCATGGACACAAGCAACTTCATCCCCTCTGCCTTCCCTCCAGCTAGGACTGATGGAACTATTTCCCCCTATCTTCTGATCTCCTGATCAATATCAAGGCCAGACTATCTTACAAAATAAAACAAACTTCTTTTGCTCTTACTTTTCTTTCTTAAAATTGCTTCAGTAGCTAACAGGCTTCCTCAGGGTGAGTCCTTTGGAAGCTCTCTATGCCTCTATATTATGGCATGTCTTTTATTAGACAAAAGCATTGCAATGGAGAGACCCGGGCTTAAAAACTTGCCACCTCCCTTTGGCCACCTGGTATAAGAAAACTGTGGTAACCAAATCCTGAGGGAGAAGCTCTCCTCATCCCTCAGTGCCTCAAAGGATAGTGACAACAGGCTGAATCACCAGAACAGTCAGCACAATGAATAAGCCTTGGGGTCTGGCAGAGAACAGAACCCAAGGGACAAATGTCACAAACCGGGGTGGCTGCAAGTGTGTAGGGGTGTGCACTTGCAGTGGCAGAAGCACAGACACAGCAGTTAATGACAGCACAGAGCAAGAAGCAGTGTAAAGCAAAAACAAGGCAATCTGAGCGGTTCTGACTCCCTGCCCAACAGAAAATGCATCTTAAACAGAAAAAGAACAAATGCTTCTCCAAGCCAATACTCAACCACAACACACCATCCGGGCCTGATAGCCTCTTCAATGTTAGTTCCAAGTCCTAAGGAATTTCCTCTTACAGGAATGTCTTTCTGTTCCCCTGAGGCTCAAGATCTGAAAAGTACAATCATGAGATTGAGCAAATCTTAATTAGTAATCAGGCACCTGAGAGAGCCCTTTAGAATATTTTGACTCCATGTGAGAGACAATGTCCCAGCAAGGGAAGATGCAGAGACAAGGATTTCAGATTGCTGTGTGGTGGTAGTGGAGATTGATCCCAAAGCTTTCAGGATGAGCTGTATCCCCAACCAATTTTATTTTATTTTGAGACAAGACCTTATTAATTGGCCCAGGCTGGGCTCAAACTTATGATCCTCCTGCTTCAGCTTCCCAGAGTGCCGGGTTTACAGGCATGTGACTTCATGGCTGGCTAATATTTCAGAATTTTAAAGCTACTTCCCTGAATGTCTACACCTTATATTTGGTCACTGTCATAGTTACTTCCTCTTTGCTGAGGCGTAATACCCAATGCCAGTATAGAAGAAAAACTTATTTTGTCTCATGCTTCAGTCCCTGGTCAGCTGGCTGTAAGTCAAGACAGCATGGTGGAGGAGAAGCTTCTCAAGACATGGAAGAGAGGAGGTGTGAGGAAGATAAATCCTTCCATGCAGTGTTCCCAACGTGCCATTGCCTCTAGTACCAGACCCTACCTGCTATCATCAAGTCTGCTGCATTCCCCCATAGTCTCAGACCTTCCAAAAGCACCATCCATGAGTGCATGACCCTCTTGGGGGACATCTAGCTACAAAGCATAGCAGCCTCAAGGCACAATACTGCAAACCAAACCACAGTACCCTCTGGAGGACTAGAGTGGTGCAAGGAGTTTGTTGCCTTGGTTGTCAGAGGACTGAGCTGGGCTCCTTGTGGCCTCCAACAGGCTTCCTTGCAGATACCTTCACTTCCTCAGGGCAAGAGGAGGGCTGGCTGTGATCATGCTACTGGGACACTGAGATTTCAGCACTACCAGCAGGGAATCCAGCTCCCTCCCCGACTGACATCATTTTTATGGCTGCCCTCCAGAGAGGCAGAGGCAACACCTGGGGGGAAGGGTGGGCAGTTGATGGTGGGAAGACCCTGGGGTTAGTTATCCCAGGCCACCCTGGATGAGGAAAGGGGTAGCAAGGGAAAGATGCCTGTCAGCTGCCAGTCAATTCACACCTGCTTTTGGTTCTTTCTCACTAATTTACAAGTGTTCTCCTGTGGGTCCCAGCATTCTGCAGTATAACACTAGAGCTGACAAGGGAAGGTGGTCCCAAGTGTGAGACAGGGCAGTTCACTTTCTAGGCTGGGAAGATCAAAAGATTAAGCCAGACCTCCTTGTAGGCTACTTTCCCATACAGCATGGCCCAGAGCAGGTGCTACATAAAAGGGCTGTCACCAAAGAGAAGCTTAACTTCTACCTGCAAACAAGGATCCTCTCTAGTGATGCTCTGGTGACTGCACTGTCCTCACAGAACATTTCCAGGAGTGGCTGCATCTGCCAGTGCTTAATTTGGGATCTGAACTCAACTTTTTACTCCTCAAGCCCCAGGTTTCCCTGACAATGCTGCTAGGCCCAAGAGCTGGGCAGGTCCCTCAGCCAAGAGCCAGGCATCACCCAGATAACCAGGGACACAGTAGAAAGCCAAAAAGGTTGAGCAATACAAGGAGATGAAAAGCTCAGCCACACATGTAGCAAGAAGGCAGAGTCCTAGCTCCCACACTGTACCATCAGCTACCCCAGGTCTCCTGACCGACCTAAACCCTCCCTTCTGTAGGCCCCTGTGGCCTGCCTTGCATGGACAGTGTCGAAAACTGAAGGGAAGGTAAAGAGCAGGGCTGACCTCTCTGCTACTGGCCTGTGGGATCCCTGCAGATGGGGTCCCTTGCCTATTGCAGTGTAGACCTCCTATACCTCCCTCTTTCATGTGCTTTAGGTGTCTGTTGCTACCCTAAAGCAACTGTGCCACCCTTGAGGGACCCCATCCCCACATTTGTAAATTGTCCTTCTCAGATTGTACCAAATCAGCTGAATCTTCTGTTTCCTGCTGGGACTGTGACAGACAGGGCCACCTGCCCCTGGTTCCCTGGGGATGACCTAGTTTATAACCATTAGCTCCACTACTCCACATGCGGTCCTGGTCTTGGGCTTGGAAACAGGTGGAACTTTGGGTCCCCCACAACTCTCTCCTTCCTTAGGGTCCAGCCAAACACAAGTTCATTGTAGTGACCTTCAGTCTGTGCCAGCCCAGTGGCACCTGAAGGGTTCCAAGCCTCTCTGGCTTGCACCAGAACATAGGCTCATTGCCCTGGGAACAACACCTTTGTGACATCACATAGTGACATCACCTGGGAGACAGTTCTAAATGTTCTGTCACCTTAAAGTCTTGGCCTCTTAAGAGACTGAAACGGCAGGCCTCGCCAGCCCAGAGGACTCCATCCACAGTGTTTTTGAGGTTGTCGCTACTCCCATGCGGATACAGATGACAGCCTTGGAGGCACTGGGCACTCCTATCACCGTGATTATGGGAACAAACTAGGAAAGGCCCCCTTTGGAAAAGTCAAATTTATCTAATTTAAGTGCCTAAAGTTCATTGTAGAAGTCAAGATCATCAACTGCAAAGAAGTCCTCAAGGGCTACATAAGAGAAATTCCTTCCAAGGGAAATTGAGATCCTCATGATATGAAGCCATCCTTCCCTCATCAATACCACTGAGATCTTTGAAATAGCAGATAGGGTTTACATCATGATGAACCTCAATATGAGGAGAACATCTTCTAAACTCAGGGAGCCCTGCAAGAGTATGATGCTCATGAGAACTTCTGTTAGCTCTCCATGGCTGTCAGGACCTGCCAGGACCTGTATGTCACCCACAGAGACCTCAAGTGTGAGAACTCCTCCCTTAACAAGGACATTGGCATGAAGCTGACCTCAGTTTCTCCACATGCTACACCTGGGATGGGAGTAGTGAACTTACATTAAGAGATTCTGCATGTCAGCAGCAGTGTTCGTAGCTCCCCAGTGCACTACAGCACATCCTCTACCAGCTCACGGTTTTCACCTTCTGGAGCTTGGCCGTGACCCTCTACACGATGGTCTCGGGTGCTACGTCCTACAGTGACTCCAACATCATGCAAATGTTGCTCCTCGGAAGAGCACTAAGACATCTTCCCATGCTCCAAGCACCCGACCAACAAGTGCAAGGGTTTCATCTCCCACATGCTGTACCACAAAGTCAAGTGACAGCTGCACATCAGTGACATCCTTAGCCACTGCTGAGTGCAGCTCAAGCAATGGCATCTGTGTGGTAAGCAAAGGTCTTTGAGGATAGAGCCCTTGGCACTTCTGAACCTGGTTCTCACAAGAAGTCTACCACCCTGTGGGAGCCATGGCAGGAAGAGGAGGTGCAGTCTCAGGCATGGCTCAAGACAAAATCCTAAATGTTGGGGGTGGGAGTAGGCAGTCAGGGATCCTGGGACTCAGTACCGAGCAGCTGATCAGGGACACAGAAGAGGCGCCCTATCAGCAGACCCCCAAGACACAGAATCAGTGAGCCCATGGACTGACCAGGGATGAGACAGAGCTCACCCAGAAGCCTGAGCCTAGCAGAAGTCACACAACCAGCCAGAGCAGTTAGACAAACCTGAGTTGTTTTTGTAAGTTTCTCCTCCCTTCGTTTGAACTTAGTAACAAGAAATAAATCACTGAATTCATGGCTGGGACAGGGGCTGGGGAGACCTGCATGGGTAAGAGACAGAGCAGATAGCTTAAGCAGTGATGTGGAGAACAGAGTGGGGAAGCTATTGGCTTCCAGAGGGAGCCCCACCAGTGCGGACTGGGGTGCGGAGACAGGCAGAGAAAAGAGATGTGGAAGATCAGCCAGGAGAGCTGGCTCTGCAGGAGAGCTGGCCCTGGCTTCACTGGGCCTCAGGATCCAGGCAGCCATGCCGTCACCACCCCTGGGCATCCAGCTGTACATGGCTGCCAGAGGGACTTGGGTAGGAGACAGAGGGAGCATTTACCAGATTGTCTGTCCTTCCTGAGGTTCCCCACTGGGGGCTTGATTTGTTGTTGTTTGTTTGCTTTGCTCTGTCCACCATGAGTTCCCTCCATGTCCAGCTGGCACCTAGATCTCAGAAGTGCCCTGTGTCACCCCACTCTGCTCATTCTTTTGCCCAGGAGAAGGGAGGGTTTCCACGGGCTGACCTATAGTTCTGTGGGACTTGGACCACATCTTCTTTCCCTCCAGTCCCAGCCTATTATATCCCTGCTGGAGAGTCTGACATTGGCCAGTAGGATGGGCATCGTCCCAACCTGTCCCTCACTTGCCACCACAGCAGCCACTTTTTTCCTCCTCCTCCTGGACAACATCTCTAGGGCACGAAAAGCAACAACAGCTCATCTGCTGGTTTTAACCCAAAGAGAACTCATGAGACGCTCCTTTCATCCAGCAAGCTTGTAGCCATAGGTGGCTTGACTGGACCAGGTCTGCAAAGCCCTTCCTTCACACCCAAAGAAGCTGCAGGACTCTGGCCCTTGGCCAGGGTCTCTGTTATCCTCTGCAAATCTTCCTGCTTCTTGGCTGGGTCTGGTATCCTGTTCGTGTAGGGTGCAAACCTTCAACTCTCAGTAGTGAGTGCTGAGCCTCCCCTCTGGTCATCAGCAGGGACACCTTCTCACCAGAGGCAAGGCAAACCATGCCAATGCATCCCAATCTGCCCACGTGGCAGATTCTTGGGAATGTGCTTCTGGCAGTCAGTGCCCACTTGGCCCTGTTGTGCTTGGCTGGGACCCGCTCAGAGCTTGGCTGAGGACATGCAGAATCTTGTATAACACTTGCTGAGGTTTCTTAAACAACTGGTCTTCCTCAGGCAGCCAACCTCCCAGTGAGCTAAGAAGCAGTTCCGGTGAGTGAGGACAAAGTGGTAGCCAGAGAACAGCCTGAGGAATGGCACAGGCCATGTGCTCAGTGTGTGCTCTTCCAATTTCTGGGCCCAGAGGAGGAAGCAGAGGGTCAGTGTGGTGGCCTTCTGGTCCTCAGCTGGCCAGCCTTCATGGGGATGTCACACATGGGGAGCTTGCAGCTCTCACAGCTTGCCTGCTCCCTCATGCTCTGGTCTGACCCAACTGCTCCCTGAGTCCCTGTTGCCTAGTTCCAGATCTGCCTTCTTGTTTGACCGTCAGCTTTTAGGAGATCACATCTTATGCCAGCTGCCTCATGTACCTGCTGATGTCACCCATAGAGTTTCCCTGGAGTCAGCTTGGTCGCTCTCATCTCCAGGAGTCCAGGGCTGTTACACTGCTGTGCCACTACACATGGGGAGATTGCCAGGAGGTGGTCAGCTTCCCCGGGGTCACAGCTGGGTGACTGTGGTCCAGAGCAGAAAGAGAGCCTGACTGCACCTTGGTCGAACCACTCACCCGGAGCAGAGTTCCCGGGGCACCAGATCCCTGAGCCATGTGAGACCTGGGGGAGGAGCGACCTGCCAGGATAGCAGAGAGGCTGCAGGCCAGATGGCTGGGAAGAGGGCGAACCAGGCTGAGCAGGGCCATGGGCTCTGACTGGCTTTGTTGGCGGCAAATCTGTAGGGCTGCCAGGTGCTTGCCAACAGTGCCACAGACCTCTGGAGACTGTTTAAGGGACAGCAGAGGCCAAGCGGCAAGGTTCAAAGGGGGTGCAAAAATAAATCTTCCTTGCATATTAGTCCATCTTTGGGACTTATTCTTTCTTATTTGTATTGGGGTTGAAATTTAATTCTTAACAATGTGCTTACTCCCATCATTCAGTGTTTTTGTTAATGCCAGGCACCGTATCTGGCTGTGGGGCATGCTGGGCCTTTCTGCTGACATTTGTTTACTACTTCCATCTTATCTGTGCTTCAAAGCCCTTTTCAGATGTCAACCCCCCCACACAACAACCTCATCCCCATCCTCTGTTGGAAGAGTCTCACTTTTCTGTCCTCCAAAGCTTTTTCTCTCACTGCACCTTGATTGTTAATCATTCCCCACCAAAACCTGAAATAGGCATCTGTGTGCCATTCCTGACAAGGGAGCCACAGAGATGAATGTGATGTGCTGTGTGCCCCTGCATCCCCGTGCAGTAGCAGCCAAGGGTGCTTGATTCCTTCTTTTTTCCTCTGATCTCCAAACTACTGTACCAATTCCCTGCACTGTTAGCTTTCTTCTGTGTGAACAAGGAAGGCCCACAGGAAGGTAGTCTGAGAATTCCTCTTGCACCAGCCCTGTCTAGGTCAGGTAGGAGGTGCAAATTACAGGCAAGGCAGAGTCCAGGAGTGTGGACCGCAGTGCCATCTTGAACGTGTCTCTGGATTATGGCTCCACCTAATTATTGTGTGAACTTAGCCCCGGTTTCTTTACCTGAAAAATGAGAAAATAATAGAAACCTATTCTGTGGCTTTCCATGAGGGTTAAAGGAAAATATTTAATACTTTGACTGGCATGTATGAAACTCAAAACATGGCACTGGTTTTGAATTTAACTTTACTAGCTCAGTACTCATTTATTAATTTTTGCTTCAGTTAGAACAAGTTTCAGTCTCATAGATTTTATATTTCATTTAGTTTTATTCTTCTAGAACGTTATGAAGTAGCAGTATGTGTGACATTTTATAACTGGGCTGGAAAAGGACATGACTCACCTTTATTTCCAGGTTTACAATAGGAATCCATTCAGCCTTTGTATTCTAGATTGTGGGTGACCAGTCCAGTCTTTCTTGACTCATGCTGGTGTCCTCCTCTTTTCTATCCTGTAAACCTCAGAAGTTGCAGCCATGAAAAGGTCTTCTTACTTGTGAAGCCATTGACCTCACTTGATTGTTACTCTTAACTTTCTTGCTACCCGAATTACCTAAATTCTTCAAAAAGCATAATTAGAGTCATCTAACTGTGGACTTTTGTGTCTTACTTCAATACAAGGTTCAAGAGGCAATGCAAATGGAAGCAAAAGGAAACCTTCAGGTCAACTGCACTGTGTCTACTGGTCCCATAAATCCTGAACCACAAATGTCTACAAGCTAACGGCCCATGATGACAGTGCAAAGATGCAACATAGGCACTGGATTTTGAATTATTTTGAAAGAACCTGTTGTTTTTCTCTAGTCACTGTCATTGTTATTCAGGGAACATAGATGATTTATGATGTAGACAAAGGACAGAATACTTCTGATATATTTAACCTGGAATCTGCTGTTTCAGAATTGGTTGGGAGCAGTTATTCATATTGATTCCAGGAGAAAAGCTCTTCTGTTTGAATAAAACAAAGATAAAAATGATGCCCAGTTGTGTCTGTGAGTGCTATTTCAGATCTGTATAAGTCTTAGTTTCTTGAATATCATTTCAATCCAAACCAGAAGTTTCCCTCACCCTACTTGTATCAGTTTAAAGTGTATATTTTCATACAAATATCTGAGATGTTTTACTATGGCAGATTTTGCAAGCATGAAGCAATAGCAAATATTAAATATTTATTCTACCTCATGTTTGGATCTCATTGTCTTTGTAACCACCCTTTTCAAATCTGCTAAGTCTCACCACCATCATCTCTGTTTTCTTAACATAGTTTAATATATTGCAAAATGGAAGCTCAGAGAAGTTAGAACAACCACAGAGAATTATCTACCATATTCTTGCAGTGTTTAGAGAGGGATCTAGAATGAGAGGAGGAAAATTATTTTTTTATTGAAGTCCATTGTGCTTCACAGTATGTTGCTCTGCAGATCAGAGTTGAGAAGCCCATAGTAATAAAAACAATTGAAATATACTTAGTGCTGGGCCTCACCTGCTCAGCCATGATTTCAACTCCCTGCATATGACTACAAACATTTCTGGAGGTCCCCAGAGGAATCTCATGGGCTCTTGCACAGGGCACTCCTGGAGGATGCATCCTCTGCTAGGAGCGAGCGTGAGCACCAGCCATCCATCCCATCCTGACCAAAGGAGTTCCCAAGATGGTGCCTACATACTAGAATTCTGCTGGGAAGTGAAAGAGAACACCTCTCCCTCATCAAGTTGTCAGCATGGCAAGGTATATACAATTCATATTTTCATCAAAGCTCTTACATAGAGATACACAGATGATTGGTTATAAAAAACTAGGCACAATTGTTCCAGTGTATGAGATAGTCTCCTTAGTGACTGTCAAGTGTCCGGTAAGAGACTGACAAGGGTCCTGCTCTGCTCCTCCTACCCCCAGCTTAACCAGAACAACTTAACTTTTATAACTTTTACCTGCTTTGTGCACTAAGACTCCATAAGTTTGCTTGAAATTTTGCTTCACTCTAATCAGTTTATGTTTGTATTTTAGGATTTGCATTTTAGTTTTAGGCAAATTCTTTTTATCTTTAAGAATATTTGTGAATTTGTGGTATTATAAAAATGATCTTGTGATAGCGTAGAACTCATAATTATGTACTGAAAGTTGATAGGGAAATGATAGGGACTTGAGAAGGGGAAGTACTTTCCTACAGTATTTAAGAACCATGTCTTTATATAATTGAGGCAAAAGATGCAGAAAAGGCCATTTCTTAATTATTGCCAATTTTCAGAGACTGAATCATAAACACAAAAATCATTAGCATTACATGTTAGCTATAAGAGAGCATTTATCAAGCCATTTTTTTTGGAACTACCCAAAGGATGCTGGAAGTCTCAGTTCCTCTGGTTTCAATGTGTAGCTCAGACGATCTCCCAGCCACATTCACAGATGAAAGGGCAGACAGGAAAAGACACTATTACAGAGCCAAGATGAGTAACACAGTGTGTTATCCAGAGGTCTACAGAGTCTTGAATCAGTCTCATTTACTATAAGTCCATATATTCTTTTTTCTCCAGCATTTGAAGCTATTTAAGGCAGTTAGGCTAGAAAAGAAATAAAAAGCTTTGTAGCTCTATTGAAGGATGAGGAGTGAGAAATTACTGAATAAGAGGATTTTATACAGAGAGTCACAGAGCCTTATCCAAACCCCCATTGCAGATGTGAACCTCATTTCAATATCCTTAGATTCTCTACAGCTTCCAGTGATGGGAGGCTCCTGAAAGACAGTCTGTGCATGGTCATGGATGTGGCTAGGAATTGATGCTTCCAAACCCAGCTTTGAGTTCTGGTCCTACAACCTGTCATTCTGGTCCTACAACCTACGGCACCTTGTGATACCCTGCGGAAATTATTCAGCCCGGCTCAATCCTGGTGTATTCATTTGTGAATGTAGAAGTATTGTGATTGTGTTAATCTTACCCCATTCACTCTTTACCCTTATTTGTTCTACTCTGGGTCCTAGTGGACTGACCCTCCAAAATGCCTTTTTCTCGTCCTCTTGCCTACCAGTGTCCTGTTGAGTGGTGTTAGTGGAAGACACTCGTAGAAGTTGGAGATAAAGCGAGGTCTGACTTACTATTCTCTGATTGCTATTGGCTGTGTATTCTGACTGCATTCTTCCCTGCCTGCGTGCAACTCCCTTGCTTCCTGTCTCCTGGCCATTTTCCAGGCCCTGTAAAGTTCATTCTTTTCCTTCTTTAGGACCAGGAGTAACAGTAATTTTCCTTCCTGCTATTAAAACCTCTAAGAATCTTAACATCCCTTGTTAATTTTCTTACCATCATTCTTTCCTCTCTATCAACCATCCAAAGTGACCTGAACAACTTGCCTTCATTCTCATTCCTACCAGGTCCCTGTCTCATGTCACCTCCCAGCTTCTCTCAGAGTTGTTGAGAAATTCAGATGCAATAATGTAGGAAAGCATTTTATGCATAGCAAGTAATGAAGATGTTCACTTTCACTTTTATTGTCCCCGACTACCTAACAATGTTTCACTCAGCTCCTGTTATCATTTTTAGCTTAAATTTCTTTGCACCTAACTTCTACTAATAATCCCCACCTCATAAATTCAATAGGATCCTTGCTTGAACTTCAGATCCTGGGACACAGTGACATTTGTATCAGAAATGCTCTTCTCTAACCGTATCAGTCTAAATTACTCCAGCATTATTCTTGTGACTAAGTTGTAGCTTTCCCCTTCATTCTGGTCACTCCTTTATAAACATTCTGGTTGAAGTTCATTCCCCTTTAAGCATAATGTTGAGAACTTTAACAATATAGCCTACATGTGATCTCATTAGACATAAATTAACTATTTCGTATTCCTTTCTTCTGTGGCATCCCTCTGTCCCATTTTTTAGCCTCGTTTTTTTTGTCTTTATTTATTTTTGGCCAGATATTGCCCTCTCTACCTTGCAAAGCTGTCCATATTTTCATCCCTGTAACCTGTGAATTTACAGAAAACTTATGTGTTTAAAAAACTTTGCAAATATGGTTTTAGTTAGTGACCTTACCATAGGGAGATTATCTTAAAATATCCAGATAGGCCCAGTGCAGTTACAAAGAGCCCATAGAGGTGTTCAGGGGAGTCAGAAGGATAATAAAAGGGACACAAGGTGAGAACTCAACTCATTGTTTCTGCCTCTGAACGTAGGAGAAGGAGCCTTGAGCCAGGTATGCAAGAGGCCTGCAAAGAGCTACAAAAAGGAAGGCGTCAGGTACTTCTGAATTACCCAAGAAGGAACACTGGACCAATAACACTTGAATTTTATTTTAGTGAGACATGTGCCTCATAGAATAAAAGAAATATAAGATTGATTTTAGTTTTCAGCCACTCAGTTTGTGGTAATTTGTTCTGGTGCAAGAAAATGTACACTTTGTGTGAAACATTGATCTTATGATTCATTTCACTTTATCACATTTGTTCATTTATTTCAGGATGTTGAAGATAACATCTTCAGCCCTGTTTCTGTTCCTGAGTGTGTTAGCTTTCTGTGGAAGAGTTTTTCACTCATCAGTTTATTCAGCAAATTAATGGTATTGATGCACATATCAGGCCTGTCAGGAGTCTGATCAGAGTACAAAGGTTTGAGATTTGGTATGTCTCTCCCAAAGAACAGTGATGTATTAATTGATACCTTTTGAAATCTTACCCAACTATATAATCACTCAGCCACTATTTGTATATCTCATTCATCAGATGATCATAACAGCATAGATTTTTTAAATATATTTTTTAATGAGAAATATACTTAGAAACCCGCCCCAATCTACTGTACCAGTCTACTGTACCAGTAATTCTAAGAAAAATTCATAGTGAAACAGGCTACTGAGAAAGATAAACTTGACTTGAAAAACTTTAATGTTGGGATCCCAGCCTCACCCTAAGACCATTTCATAGCCTAATTATCCATAAAAAGAGGGAAAAGAAACACTATTATGAATTAATTCTACTTTTATCTTTTCCTATTTCAATGGCAAAAGGGTATTTGTTTTAAGTTACTTCATATGCCTTGTGTCTATGTGAAAGTACAGGATTCCAGAAAGGAACGATCCTCTGCGAGCTTGCAGAAATGACCTCACTTGTTAGAAGCCATCAAGTTCGTTATTAGATTCCGTAGTAATGGTGGAATGAGGATAACCCCTGACTTTGTTTCAGTCTTTTTGTTTCTGGACATTTGACATCTTGTGGCCTCCTCTCAGCTACATTCATAAAATGAACAGGAGCACTAAGATGTGCCCTTTTCACTGGATCATATATTTTCTTTACGGAGAAAGCCCTGTATTTTTTGCAAGACACTCGGTTGGAATGGGATCCATATCAATTTGTCTCAGCTACGGAGCGGTACTTACTATGTTATATGGTGAACTATAAAGTTCTGTTCATAATAAATAGGTGAACTGCTTTCCCAAACCTGTTTCTTATTTAATTTAATAACACAGAATATTCAAATGGGCTACATGACACTAATTCATGCTTAAAAGGTTCTGAGTTTAGGTTACCAATCCTCAGACTATACCTGTACAAAAAGTTTTATAAGAAAAGGTATATTTATCATTTAGATGAGTCAGATACTTTAATTTTAGTTTTATTCTAATAGCTAGCATCTTCATATCTATTTTTTAAAATCCACTAGAGAAAATCTACTGGGCTCATATTTCCAAGATCCTGACAAAAGAAAAAGCCATTCTAATGAAGGTTGGGGAAAAGATTGCCTTGCCATTCTGCTGACTCCACCGTAAAGTTACAATGAGTACATCTCTCCCCACTGCCAAGGACCCCGCGGAAAGGCTTTGTACATCGAAGGAAATACTAGCATAGTTTGGAAATACCTTTTAATTTTTTTAAGTTGCTGCCTTCATTTGGTAACGTTTGATTAACACGTGCTAATGAAGGAAGAAAAACACCTACAAGCGAGCAACTGCCTTATCCTGCAATTGATTCTGTTTTAACTCTGCTTGTTCGGGTAACAAAACCATTAGCCACTTCTTGATAGCTTTTATGATTAGACTTAACACTGAGTATTGAGCAAGCACTGAAGAATGCATCTTGTGTTAAAAGGTTGATGTATTAGTTTATATGTAAAAGAACACTGGAGGTTATAAAGGTAACAAAGACCTTAAACATTATATTGATTTTTCCCCCCTCCGGGCTTTTTTCTTCTTGTTGTATTGCAGGGTAATAAAATTTCACTAAACCCAGTGGATCCATAAAATCTGAAGTACAACCACCAACTGATAGAAATGAAATTGTTTGACTGGAGAGATAAGCAAGGGCTTGGCTTTGAACTCTGAGCAGTATAAGTCGTTTCTCTGGCGCATGACGGTGAATTACAACCTGCTGTGCAGGAAAGGACAATTGCAGGAGTTCCCAATTCAGTAATCACTGGGCGATGCGGTGACCTTTATGTGGCCACTGTGTTCTCAAAAAAAAAAAAAGAACT
This sequence comes from Hydrochoerus hydrochaeris, assembly GCA_004027455.1. Lineage (NCBI taxonomy): Eukaryota > Metazoa > Chordata > Mammalia > Rodentia > Hydrochaeridae > Hydrochoerus > Hydrochoerus hydrochaeris. Next base: position 557,996 of record PVLA01000012.1, read on the forward strand.
TCTTTGAAAATGGGAAGTCAACACCATGCCCATTAATAGAACATAGAGGCTTTTTTGTTTTGTTTTGTTTTGTTTGTTTTCTGTTTTTTTTGTTTGTATGAAATAAAGGTGTGGGATTACAGGAATGGGATTATGGAGTAGAAAACAGAATAGGAAAAAAAACCTTTTATTTGGAAATTTCAAGCACCTATCATGTTTTCCTTTCCTTTCTAAATTTCTGTGTGTTTCTTTTGTTTGTTTTGTTTTGTTTTGTGTTCTGTTGTGCTTTTTTCAGTGAACCGCAGGCTTCTTCTAGTACAGTGTCCTGTTCTGTACTGGACTGGAGCTTTCTGAGCTTCTGCCAGCTGCTGGTCACTGACCTAAGCAGACTGTAGGCTTATGAACTCTCAGCTCAGCTTGCCCTTGTCTTCCAGTGGTCACATCGGCCTCCTTTGTGTAAGTGAAGTGAAAATAGCTATGCACACGGTGGATGCGTGCTGTCTCTTCTTGTAGTGGGTCAGGATGGTGCTGATAGGGGGCTATCAAGGACCACAGGCTCTGTAAACAAGAGAGGACCAATGTGATGTATTCATGTAGTCACCTTCCTGCCAGACATTGTTGCTTGTTCACAGCCTTCGCTCTCAAAGCACAGAATGTACCCCATCCTACATTTCCGCTAACTAGCCTCACACTCGTTGGTGTTACACCAACTCCTTTGACCACTCTTGTCTCAGAAGGTCACTTGAATGTCCACTTGGCACAGCTGGCTTGTCTCGTCAGGAGAGAGAGCTGTCATGGGTACACTCTACACCTGCCACCGAGTCACCTCATCCCAGCAAAGCAAGACACTTAAGTAATGACACTGCTGCAGGATGTACGTTTCCCTTGTGACTGAGTCAGTGCTGAATTCATCTTATCAGAGCTAGTAAAAATGACCTAAATGATATTACAAAGCACAGCCAAATCCCTGCCACGGGGTCTTTTGAATATTTGATCCACATGCAAGTAGCGCTTATCTTCCTGACTGATGTCTGGCCATGTTTCTATTTCTGAATCCGTCTGGAGGTCTGCCTAGCTCATCCTTTGTTGTTACTAGTAGTTCCAGGAGGGTGGGCATTGCCTTTGAATGCAGTAGAATTTCACATCAAAGCACTGAATTTTACTGTGGGTATTCTGGGGGCTGTCAGATAGAAGAACACATACTATATAGAAAGACATGCCTGGAACATTGCAAGGCCAGCTGATTCATCTCAGAAACCCCACCTCTTGATTAGCTTGTCTCTTGTTCTTTTCCTACTTCAGTTAGGTTGATCTTCTGTTCTTTTCTCACTTCAAATAGGTTGATCTAATTGACAGTGACAGAGGAAATTAACATGTCCTAACCCCCTGCCATGTGTCAGTGTCTTCACAATTATTTAATCCATACAGTGCCACTGAGACATGGGAATTATTATCTCATTCTTCATGTGTGAGCACTGAAGCTCATAGAGTTTAAGGATTTATGAAGGGCCTTCCCATTACCACATGTAGCAATGGCTGAACAACATGCAAATCAAGGGTTAAAGATCAAATTTGTTATCTGAAAAGGAAGTTACTTATGTTTTAAAATTTTATTGAAAATTATTTACATATGTTTTGACTAATGCAATCAGAAGCCTCCTTTTGCTCTAATAATCCAAATCTTTGTGAATTTTGATTTATGAAAGATGTGATTTATTCTAAGCTTCCTCCTAAAGAATAAATTGGAGAGGCTTAAGGTGATTATCTCGATGAGGCAAGAGGTGAACGACACAAGTTACTGGGTGAACCTTCCAGAGATAACAGAGAACATTCTCCTGCAGGTCGATCTGGTACGAGATGGTATGGTCCATGTCCACGTGTTTTCCTCCCTGGGTCTCCGCTAGCCCCACCTAGCCTGTCTCTTTCAATGTACCAGATCAGTTTCAGAAAAGGTGACAGTTGTGAAAAATCTACCAAAACCAGGAAGTACTATTTCCCAGTTCCTGTAGTCTACAGTCTATGTTTGGACTAACTCATCATACATGTGTATGAGGTACTGACCCTTGACTTCAGCAAACCAAATTAAGTGGCAAGGGATCCCAGGCTGTAAATAAAACTCCATGGAAATGAATTTTTTTTTTTAATTTGTAAAATCAAATCCTCAGAGTTGAATGACATTTTGAAATATTGGTAATTCCAAGAATTTTCTTCTCTGTTGAAGGCACTCTTTGAGGAGTTATTTTCGTTTGTCTGTCTGCTCACAGTTTTATGGCATGTAAGTGACAAGCATTCCCTGTAACGCACTGTGGGAGGGCACCCGCTAAAAGAGAGCTCAAGCTGAATGACACTGGATGTGAAATGCAACCTTTTCCTGCCAGGCTGTATGGTGTTTAGCAAGCCTTGACATATGCTAGGCTACAAAATTTCCAACAGTCGGGTCTCCCTTGGGAATGTTACAGGGATTTTGTGTGTCAGAATTCTCTCATGATCAGTTAAAAGGTCTAAAACATTTCCCACTATTTCAAATCAATATTGTTTCTGAACTCCACCATCTGGATTTGACATATTGAACATGACTTTATAGTCTTAAGTAATGGCTTTTCAATATTTTAAGAATCATTTATTGCAGATGTTCCTAATGCATAATGTGTATTGAAACTGACATAAGATTTGATAATCATGATAGTATCTTTTTTTTTTTTTTGAGGTTAACAGTAGGAAAATTTGTTGGAGAAAAGGAGTGGAGAATGGGGAATAACAAAAGCTCCTGACAGGAGGCAAGCGGGTTCCTGAATAGATTATCCAAGAAAGTATCTTAATACTCCAAAATTAAAATAATTAGTGACACCAGATCATGGAAAAAACACATATAGTTTTTATTTTACACCCACAGTATTGTAGGGACTTTACTCTTTAATGTCCTTTACATACAAAAGAGGTCTTAGTACCCTACTCATTTTTTAATAATGGATTATTTTCCAACCACTTAGTGAGATTTGGGGCCATGTTCAAAAGGACATGTGTTTCATTTCTTTAGTCCACGTATGCGTTTCTGTGGCTAGCACTTCAGGGTTGTGCGTGCTGTGCTTAAGTGTTCCACACTTAGGAAAACCGGATCTTTATACATCATTAACCTTAACAGCCCTCATGGAAAATACCAAACCTGATTCATGAAGGAAGAGACAGAAGGAGGGAAGGAAGGAAGGAAAGATGCAAGAAAATAGAGAGATCAATGTTATTTTAATTCTTGCCACTCCACAAAAATCGCCCTTTGGAAAGCATCAGTGATCTCCATCTTGCCAAGTCTAAATATCAAATCTTTTTTGATTTTTAGCAACATACAAGCCAGATAATTTACTGTGCCTTTCTTGAAACTTTTATTCTTCTTCTCTGTTCCTTTTCCCTTGTCCATCTTTCCTGCTCTTTCTCAGTTCTCTGTTTTCTTCTGTGTCCCCCCTTCTCATGTCCCTGGGGAAAGGGGAGGTGAGAGAAGGATCCTTTGCACACGGGGTTTCCTTTGCAAATGAAGGAATGTTTCTGTCTCTACTCTTTCTTCCCCTTGCCCTCTGCCATCCTTCTGTCCTGAGACACCAACCCCTCCTGTTTTTTTCCCCTCCAACCATACCAAGCATTTCTTCCAGAATTCCTTTCCTGGAGCTTCTTCTGCCTCTGACTTCTACATTTTGCAGGGCCTGGCTCTGTTCTCTCTACTCACATTCCTTTGGAGGACCCATCTGTTTGTGCCAGAGGCTTTAAATGCCTGCCATTTAAATTTGCAATTTCAACCCTGATTTCTTCCCTGAACCCCCACATAAATCCGCCTCTCTCTCTCTCTCTCTCTCTCTCTCTCTCTCTCTCTCTGTATTCAACATCTTTAGTGGTTTTATCTATCAGCCAGCTCAAAACCATATATGTGTAAAACAGAATTGAGGATTATTGTTTTCTGCATTTAAGCTGCTTTCCTCCAGTTGTTCCTACCCTCAAGCACCCAGTCACTTAGGTACCAACCCTAAGAATCATCCTTTGCCTCACACCTTGAATCTAAACATCTGCAGCTTCTGTCTTTTTTTCTTTCAAATTTCCCAATCTGAACATGCTCACTGATGCCACCAGTGGCACACCCTCAGCTCCACTAAGGCTACTAGCTTGTCTGTTTCCTCCTTTTCCTCATAAAGGTCAGTTCTCAAAATAGCACTTGGGTGACCTTTTACAAATACATGTGAAAATATGGTATTTCCTAGTCAAACTCTCTAGAATAAAATCTCAGTTATTCATCATGAGGAATCAATCAAGATGAGCTATTTTATCCTCCCATAAACCACCCATAAAACACAATGGTCTCAAATAACAGTTTCCTCAACACTGGTACATAGAATTTCTGCACAACCCAGCAATTCCACTGTTCTGTATATGTCCCAGAGAAATTACAAGAGATAGTCCAACAAGTACATGTACACACAAGCTCATAGCCCTGTATTATTCACAGTATCCAAGTACTGAAAACAATCCAAATGTCTACCAACAGACTAACAGATAAAAATTGTGGTATATCTATACTATGTAATGCTATGTAGTTGTTAAAAAGGTTCTTAATACCAACATGGACTGCAATGTGAACCACCTCAAAAATATTAGAATATGTAAAAAATCCAGATACAAAAAAGTATTGTATGATTCCTTTTATATGAAATGTCTGGAATAAGTAAATCAATACAGAGAGAAGAAGGGTTGGTGAATACCAGAGACTGGGAAAAGGGGTATGAGGAGGAATCTTTGGAGTGGAGTATGCCATTTCCTTTTGGAATGATGAAATATTTTAGAATTACGTGGAAATATTGATTTCACCCACATCCTGAGTGGACCGTATGACAGTGAATTGCTCTGTTTAAATAAGAGGAATTTATATTACGTGGTTTTCACCTCAACTAAAATAAAGTTGATTCCTATCATCTTCCCATCTGTGGTCAGCTGGGACTTCTGCTCCATATGTCAGCATGTTCAGTCTAAGAGTACAGAGTGGCCACTCCTTAGGACACTCCTGCTAAAAACACAGTGTTCGTGAGGAAAGGGAATTTATTTATTTCTGTAGCCTCAGCACCCAGAATGCTGCCAGTGTTGAAATTGTGACTGTCTGCTGGGCTAAAGGATATCATAATGCATTAAATAGTTTTAGGTTAAAAAATAATACAAAATGAAGATATATACAAAGAAAAACTCTACGTGAAAAAACTTTCAGTTCATCTAGTGTGATATAGATACTATTTTAGTCCTTTGTCTTTGCCGATTTTAGAGAATTGAAGATCCAGTGTTTACAGGGCATGTGCGTTCCTCCTGTGGACGACCCCTTCCTTGTCCCTGTTCTGTTCCAGACTGTATTGGTGATCTTCCAGCTATCCCCTTTCCTTGGGACCACTTGCCCTTACTTATAGTTGGAATTTCAAGAATAACAACTGGCTGTTCTAACCAGAGAGCTGAAACCCTTAAGGATTGTTCTACGTTCAGATTTATCTGAGGTAGTTGCGCTGCAGTATTCCAAATGGCCCCAGTTTGGGCTTGGTTGGAGTAAATGGAAAGAGCATGGTTCTGCCTTTCATGCTTCACTCTGCAGAGTCTTCTTTCGCATCTTCCGGTATCCTGAGTGCTTTCTAATTGGCTGCGTCCTTTCTGGCCACCGAGGTCCTGCCGACCTTGCTTCTCTTCAGCCTTCCCAAGGTGCCCCTGCCTACCCAGTCCCTAGGACGTGTCATTGCCTAGATCTCCTAAAGACAGTCAATGTCCGCTGCCCTACTCCACTTATCTCTTACCTTTCCCCTTGCAGTTTTTACACAAAGTGTGATCAGGATCCGATGTTTCCTCCTGGCCTGGGATTTACCTGCAATGTGTTTTTCCTTTTCTCTTGACAAAGCTATGGGTCTGTTCTGTGTTTGTTTAGCCATTTTAAATCGTGTGTTTCTCCCAAAGTCTTGCTCTCCCTGCTGTGGCAGCTTGGTGTGCACAGTTAGGTCACCACACAGGAGCCTTTCGGGGGAGCCAGTGTGGCCCTTGTGCCAGTACATTCAGAGCTATGCATTTCAGTGCCCCAATCAATTTCTTCTGTATTTGTAAGAAAAATCACTTCTTCTTTGCCTTCCTTATTTTGGCTTTTATTAAACTGTAGGAGATAACCTTGGTTTTATTTTTTTTTAATCTTATGACAGAAAAATTATAAAAGTGTACACTGATCTTACATTTATCACTATTGTATGTGATAGCTTTTGGGGGGTGGTTGCTGTGTTAGAGAGTGTTAAACATAATCAAATTTATACTCTTAGTAGCCCCATAAGACCGGTGTCGTGACTCTCCCCGTGTCACAGATGATGAAGTGGGCTCAGGGAGGTCAAACAGTTTGTCCATAGTCGGACTATGCTAAGTGACAGTTCTGGCTGTCCAGGCCAGATCTTGACTTCAGGGACCAAGACTAATGACTCCATTATAATAGCTTTCCTTGTACACCAACAACAAATACTGGATTCAGCTGAAGCCACTGAATTAATGAAAACAAAATTTTGATAAAAACAAGAAGGGCAAAGTTATTAGGCACCTGGCTTGGGTTGGAGCTCAATATTTTGGGGAACAACAAACTAAGCCCACTGTCCCTCTGGCCTGTTTTGTGAGCCCCATGCTGTAAAGATGGCTCTTTTAAAATTCAAGAACAGCAAATTATATACTTTTGTTCCTGATGAAGCTCATTCACTAAGCACTTTGCATAAGAACGTGACTAAAGAGCTGACTGTCCATTCACTGGATTTCAACAAAGCTGTAAAAAGAAAGGGATCAAAAATAAAGAAATTGCGAGTTACTTTTATAGCCCTCTTTATGTCTTTATTTCAGGCTCAAAAATGCTTCCAAACAAAGGGAAAGAAGACCTAAGGTAAATGACCCAGAGACTGAAGTGTAAAGAGCCTAGAGCAATGAGGGTTCCTAGATTCTCCAGTTAACAAATTCCACCTCGGGATACTAGACACCCCCAGCTCTCGGGAATCCAGGCCTTGCGGCTTTCTCTTGTCTTTACTTTCCTGTGGTTGCTTTTCCTTTCTCTGCTGATTAGTGAATGTGTGTGAATGAAACTCAGAGCCTGTGATTGGGAGCCAAGTGCTCTGCCGCATAATTTGTAAAACCACAAAATGCTTCCCTGTGTGTGATCAACTAAAATGGAACAACTTCACAAGTTTAAAATTCAATGCAAGGTACTGTCTATATCTGTGGTTTTTCAGAAGATTCATCATGCCAAAATTGTGGTTTTATCGACAACTGGGTGCATTTCTCTGGCATGAAAAAACTTCAGAATGGGTGAATTAGATAGAAATGATCTTATTTGAAAAGATCTAAACATAACCCCAACACCTGCAACAGTGACTAATGTTCTCTTACTGTACTGTCCGCTGTAAAACGTCTCTTTTTTGTCTTTTTGGGGAGGGGAGTACCGGGGATCGAACTCACCATTTGGGATTTTATCACACAAAGGTGTATATTCCTTGGGTAACCTCTGTGAGCCAGTTTCTTTCTTAAAATGTGGTGAGTGAATAGCTTTCGAAAACAGCTTCATTAAGAAGGGAATTCAGATGAAAATGCGAAGAAGACAGTGGCAGAAAAATAGAGATAGAGGAAAGACTTCTGAAATCAGTCTGCTTCACAGTCATGACAACACTCTCTCGCTCGCTCTCTGTCTCACTCTCTCTCTCTTTCTCTGTCTCTCCCACTGCTCCCTCTCCCTCTCTGTCATGGGATAGAAATTCTGCCTGTGCTTATTTTATTCAAGACCCTTTATTCAATGTTTGCTTGCGGAACATAATCCAAATATCTCTGCTCTGCTAGGATACCTATTGCCACTGGATCAGTTATCAGATCTTTAATGTGCTCTGCTGGGGGATGAGTGGTCCAGAGTGGTCCTGGCTGCCACCTGTTGGGCTGTGTGTTTTGCCCCACATAGAGAAAAGGGAAACGTTTCTAAGCTGACTCATGGATTCTGAGCCTCTATGTTAAGTGCATTAGCACCTTCCATTTGCAACTGGGAAGGTTTCCCTAAGAATTTTATTCTGTCAGGTATTAGATACAATAATAATAGGTGACAGGCCATACCAGAGAATTGAGGGCACCAGTAAATTACTGTGAGGAAAGCAATTTGACATCCTTTCATCCTTTGATGAAAGCTAAATGTGAAATCTAGGTGTAAATGTCTACAAAAATTGAAAGTCACACTTGAAGGGAGAGACCTGGGAGTGTGCAGAGAGCATTACTCAGAGAGGGGAAAGACTCAAAGTAGGACTGTGATTTGACAACATTATTTCTTTTCAAGATTAATACCTCTGTGGAATTTTTTGGCCTTATTCCTGGATCCTATCAGTTTAGCAAGGACATTTATGCAAATGGTTTCTGTAGTCTAGTTTATACTGGGGCCAGAAACACTGGCCCAAACATTCAGTTTCTCTTGCTTAAAAAGACACATGACACTGGCAAGTTTAGTTTAGATGCATGACACTTGGGGATTCGTTCACCTGCTATCAACCTTTAGTGTAAGGTTACCTAATAAGGATTGCAAATGTTGTCCCTCCCTACTTTTGTTCAGTGTTTTCTGTAAATTTAAAAACAAATGTTTATAGCCCAGTATCTCATCTTTTACTCAACAATATGCTTTCCATGAACTGATTTGTTTTACCTTACCTAAAATACAAACATATAAAATGGTATTACCATTATAGTGACTAATTACTGTATGTCTTATTTCTCAGATTAATGTTGTTTTTCTTCACAGAGAACCAGTTATGTTCACAACACCTAAAAACAGTGTCAATTCAAGTTAGTTTTCATTGCCTGCCGGTCTTAAGGTGGACTTCACTTTATATGGATGACTTCATCCACTCCCTTCAACCCTGATGAATTTGATAAATATTAGCATTGTTCTTTTCAGGAATAGGAAATGGAACTTTAGTATAAGTACCCCAAATCACAACAAAGGGACAGCTAAGAGAATTGAATTTGGGCCAATTTGTGTCACGGGTTACACTATATGTCTTCCCTAGTGGATATGTGATACTTATGATCCCACATTAGTATGGAACAAATACTCCAAATCTTTGTGGCTTATACCAACTTTTTACCAAGTTGATCCATGCTCTACAGTGTGGATGGGCCCTAGCTCAGATGGCTCATCTGTGTGTCAGCTAGAGCAGATCTTCTGGGGCTGGAGGTCCCATCAAAGTGAACTTTGATTATGTTTCGGTTGGTTGGAGACTACACTACTCCACCACAAGGCCTCAGGTCTAGATTGGGCGGGGAGTCATATCCCAAAGGCAAGAGAGGCTTAAGCATCAAACCCAGCATCACTTCCAAAGCAGGTTTTGGTCCAATCGGGTCATTGGACTGACCAGTTTCATGGGAAGGCAATCAAAGGGCGTGAATCTTACCAAGCATGGTTCACTACATTGGCTCAAAATTAACAATCTACCACACAGAAAGATAGCTTTCCCAATTTTATAGTTACCATCAAGGAATCCATGAAGTGCAAAACCTGCTAGGGAAAATAAATTGCTGATTCTCTTCTTTCGTGGTAACTGTTAACTCAGAAGTTCAAGCAGAACCCAAAGCAAACTCTTCACCGGTATACTGGGAAGGAAAAGTAGTGAGAATAATGTACTACACCCTGGAAGATTTCACATTTCTCTCCTGAAGATACTCTTCACAGCAGCACAGGTCTGATTGCTAGTTGATGTGCCCCTTTCTTCTAGGTATCTAATTTGTAGTTCTCCACAGTATAGAGAAACAATACTTAAACACATGCATGTCCTTACCTCTAGGAACAAATGCAAGAGTCTAGAGTGGACATGCTGGCATGGGGTTGTAAGTGGAGTAAGAACTGGGGGTGTCTAGTTAATGTACTCATGTGTTTCAGGAGAAGCAACACAAAGCCATATAGCTTTCCATTACAGTAAGGGTTCATTTAGGGAAGTGGATCTTCAGGTTTTGTTTCCAAAATAAATCACATATTTTCAGTGCTCATTGAAAGAAATAAGGAAGAGTGGATGAGAGGGGGGTATGGCAGGCCTTGGTATTTATAGTTTAGTGATATTGACAGTGTTCACCCCGCGCAGGACTGAATCTCAGCTAAGCCTGTCATTTCCATATCTTTAGAAAGCAAGCGTTTAGCTCTTAACTGCCTGTTGGCATGGAAACATGACAAGCATTATGATGTCAAAACCATAGGAACTCATGACTGATCTTAAATTATTTGGGGAAGTTTCCTATTTCAAATTTCCATGGAGAGAGAGAGAAAGAGAGAGAGAGATCACATGGCAACTTCATTCAAAACAAGGAAAAAATCTGTGTTTTCTAAATTATCAAAAATAAATTCTCTATTTTTCTTTCCATTTAATGCCAAAGATTACTGTCCTTCTGATGTCTTTGCCATTTTCTTTCACATTCTGATGTTTTAATTCCTGTTCTCTCCATAACTGAAATGGGTGATTGCAGTTAGCATTGTGTGTTTCAGCTGCAAAGAGAGAGCAGGACAGGCTTGAAGGCCACTGGGTGCCTCTGGAATTTGCAGTTGTCTCCTGAAGTGAGTGAGGGTGGGCTGGAGAAAGTGTTTGGAAGTTGGTAGAAAGGCTCCCAGATATGAAGAGCTACTATCTGTTGCACACTTGCAAGACACACTTCGTATTATCACATTCACATAGAAAACAAAACTGTAGGAGCCACACAGATGAGGAGAACAAGTTGCTCAAACCCATAAGAACAGAAACTTATGGAAGAGAAAATTTTTTGAGTATGTTAATAGGATGAATAGGATTTACCCAAGCACAAACTATACTCAGAAGGTATATAAACTTGGAAAATTTACTTAACCTGATTTCTGTTCATTTGCCTCAGCTTACATTTCTGTAAAACAAGAATAATACAAATCTGCTGTCTACAATACCTGGTATAAAGCGATAAATAAGATTTGATTTCCCTGTAGGAAAGAAGAGGATTACATGGGATGCTCAAAGTTTACTGACAAGAATCTACCCCTTCCCCTTTGGCTTTCCTTCCTTCCTACCTGCCTTCCATTTTCCGTATTTTGAGATTCTTGGCTAAATCCCAGACCTTTGTCTTCCCACAACTAACCCCCCCCCCCACACACACACACTTTTTTTGAGACAGGATCTCCCTAAATGGCTCAGGCTGGGTTTAAATTTCCAAGTCCTCTTGGCACAGCCACTGTGGTTTTAAGTCCTACATCTTGAATATAAGCTGGGTCTTCCCATATCTTTTTGTGCTATCAAGATAACATTTCGTTTCCAGCCAAATCTCAGATGGACCACATCTTAGGAAAATTCTTAATCTTTAACCAAGGCTATCCTGCAGCAGAATGTATAGCCAAATTAGCGTTTGCAATTACAGAAAATTATATATATATATATATATATATATATATATCCATCCTTGTCTCTTAACCTTTTACATTGGCATTCACATGTATTTGGGAAGCAGATTTTTTGAGCATTTGAAGTCCTATGTGTTAGATACGTGCTTCAGGTCAAGGTGAACAAAATAAACAAAAAATCTTTGCCATTGGGGAGCTTATCTTTTTATTTTGGAGACAGATTAAGAATATATATCAACAAAGAGAAACAATGTAACATAATGAAAGTGCTTAGAAGGAAATCTAAGGGCAGAAAGGAGCTAAGCGTATGATAAAGGGAAACTGAGGTTGACACTGTAGATCAGGTGGCTCCAAAGGGTCACTGGTTTGAATTCTGATGCAGATATCAGGAGGAGGGAACATCATGTTAGGGAGCGGGAATAGGATGTACAGAGACCGAGGTCCAGTGTCCAAAGAAAGCCAAAGTGCTGCTGAGCTTGCAGTACGTGAAAGAGGAAGAGGGTCCTTAGAGCACCTCTCCTGAGTTACAGGGCACATGACCCACATCCATCAGATGAAGTAAATGAATGAATGACTCGTCTAAGGTAAGAAAATGAGTGAGTTCAATCTGGACAATGGATTCCCTCTCTTGTATCAATAACTCCTCTGGAGCCTGGTCTTCAGCTGGGCTTTGCAACTGAACTTAGTCACTAAATCATCGTTTGCTTTTCAGATATGTGAGAGTTGTAAAGATACAGGAAAAACAAACCCAGTTTGTCCTACTGTGTTTTCATCACACCATCAACACTGTCACTTCTGTGACCTCGCTGGGAGAGGCTTCTCTCCATACACCAAAGATTCTATTCCACAGCAGATTCTCAGCCAGGCGTGTCCAATCTGAATCTGACATTATTTCTCTGGAAATGGCCTCCGATCCCTTGGACTGACAGGAGCTCTACCTCAGATGTTAATCACAAGCATAGGTGAGCACTCTCCTTTGACCGTCCAGCTATAAACTGGAGTTCCCGCTACTCTCTCTGTGGGTTCAGTTAATTTTCTAGAGCAGCTCACAGAACTCAGGAGAACATGTTTTATGATTTCTGTTGATGATACAGCTTATTACCAAAGAACAGCCAAATTAAAGACTTGCACAGGGCCATGCACTGGGGAGCAGGTATGGAACATGCATGCCCTGCATCCACGCACCTCCCAGAACCTCCACATACTCAGTACCAAAGAGCTCTACTAAATTAGCTGCATGATTTTGAGTTTTGTGGAGTGTCCAGTACACAAGCATGATTGATTTAATTATTGGTTATTTATGATCCACTTAAATTTGAGCCCATTCTCCTCCCTCAAATCTGGAGCGAGGGACTAAAATCCCAACTATCTAATGACATCTTGGTCTTTCCTGTGACCAACTCCCATACTGAAGCCACCTACGGGTCACTGCCACTGCATTAGTACACAAAAATACTCTGAGCACACAGAAGGATTTTAGAAGCTATATTGTCAGGACATGAAGACAACGACCAAATATATATCTCATAATATCATAAGAGTAAGACTCTGTGAGCCTTTTAAATCCATGGGGACATTTATGTGGTAATCACATATAAATATAATTAACGCCTGTCTGTGAAATAGGAGGATTTGTGCTTGCTACTCCACACTAAGCTGCCAGGGAAAATCCAGGCCAATTGAAGAGAAGACAAATAGCAGCTGAGTAAGGCTAAAATCACGAACATCCGTCCCCTACTAGTCTGCACCCAGCTCTGTGTTCTGGGAGTAGACCTTGTCCCTCCACTCACAAGAGCCTTTGCTTTCTCTAGAGCAAAATTGCTCCCTGTGGGCTTTTTCCTCTGTGCAAATTCAGATATCGTATCACATTTTATGTGTTAATTTGTTATTCCATGCATTTATAATTTTGAAAGTATTAATTGTCTCGGTATCAGGCACTATTTCATCATTACTACGTTGTAACCTCCCAAAGAACCTGATGATATTTTCTCATTTACGTGCACAGACAGTAAAGTTTTGAAAGGTTTATTCAATTATTCCAAATAGTAACCTATAGTCTAGAAGATTCACTGTTACCTTGTTGTCGCGAAAATGTTTTCTTGTAGGTACAGAGTATGTAACCAGTTTGTTCATCCTTTGGGGCAGCCAGGTTGACAGAAAAAAGAGCAGCTATACTTGCTGTCTCACTGAAAAAAGGGCAAATCTTACGGTTCTGCAGTGTATTTAAGCACAGCATGGCTTCTGGTAGGTTACTGGGAACAAACTGTTAAATACTAAATTTGTTCTCGGAGTTATACACTGAGTCCTGTGCTGAGCCATTGAAGAATTGCTTTGGTTTTTCTTTCTGCACTGTAGTGTAGGCTTTCTAATGCACACAGCGGAGTACCTGGCTTTTAACTGCTCTGCATGCATTTAGAACAATGTTTCAGAGGATTGTATTACTTGTTATGTAATTGGGGAGAACTTAGTCTCTAATTCCTGTGGATCAGTCATAGACGTATGCCTGATGGGAACACGAACACACACACACACACACACACACGCGCGCGCGCGCGCACACACAAACCCACATTTCTCATTCTTCCTTGCTATAAGAGGTAATAATTTGTATCCATCTAGACCTAGGGATCGTGTTGCAGCTAAGGGACATTTGGCAATGTTTGGAAGCATTCTTGTTTTTCAAAACTGGGGTAAGGTACTGCTGACATCTGGGTGTAGGTGGCAGGAATTTTGCTAAATGTCCTACAGTCTGCATGTCAGTCACCGCAGCCCCAGGAATTATCCAGCCCTGAAGATCAATACTCCCCGTCCAGGTTTATCTATTTTTACCATGACAGATTTATTAAGAGATAGAATTTGGAATCATTCTATGCTTTTAGCCAGTTTTTTTCTAATGTTAAAAATACTTTTAAATCTAGGTGTATCACCTGTAAACAACAGTGATAGCAATAATAATGATATGAACACACTGACACCTGTGAAGAAAATACAGACTTTTCTCTATTGAAAGCCTAAAATACAACCATTTTTAAAAATTATTTTGTTTTTCTGGAGTTTTTGTTTTTTCTTCTTTCTTTTTTTTTTCTCTTCTTATTTTAATTGTCTGAGCGTTCAGATGCAATAATCTTTGCCAGTCTATGATGTAAAAGGTTACCTATCTCTGGCCAGAGGCCATTCTATCCTTCCTACCCCTGACTCAGTTCACCTGTAACTATTTTCCAAGCACACATTGGGTGCTCAGACTTGGGGTGGTGAAGGTGGTAGGAGGAAATAAAGCAAGAAGTTCCCATCTGAGGTGCTACTGCTGTGCTGCAGGGGTTGCTTCAGTCCTCAAAGTGAAGAAGGAAAGATCCTTTTGAAGGTCGGGCTTTCTGCAAACAAGACTTCACTGTTTTTTTTGTAAAGTAAGGTTTATACTGTTGAGACTCTCAATCACTCTCTCTGTCTCTGTCTTTTTTCCATAGAGAAAAAAAGGATAGTATTTGTTACAGGAAATTTACTTGAATTCAGTTCTTATTAATGATGCTAAGGCATTCTGACCACACATTTTGACCATATATTTGTCTGATATGGATTTCTGGAGTCAAAGTTAGGGGAAAGGGGCTCTGATGCAGTTATTCATCAGGACAGCCCTGGACTTTGGACATCTGTGACCCTTCTCATTTACTTTGTGGAGGGTTTGTGCTGCATCAGCAATCTGGGCCCAGTTCATTTGTCATCTGTGACAAGTTCGAAGTTCACATATGGCCTGTGCTAGGAGAACTGAATTATCCTCTGTCCATGGAACTTACGTAGTGATAACGATCATCTAGGACACCAGTCACAGTTCCCAAGATCGAACCGTCTAAAGGCTTAATGACTAGATGCCTTCACCTTCCTGCCCAGCAGCAATAGGCAATTTCATACTAGTCCTAGGCTTAAGTGAGATATTAAGGGAGAAAAAAAATATAGTTTCGTGTCTGGATATTTCTTTCCAAGAGCTACCTGCACAATTGATTGCAAGTGTTAGAGGAGCTGGAAACTATAGCAGAAGAAAGGCCCCTAGGATTTTCCTACAGGGCAGGGCCCTTAATTGTGGGGTCCTCATTCCTCCTCCTTTTTTCATGCTTTAATATTCCACTAACAAAAAGTATTAACATTTATTGAGCAGTGACAAGCACTATTCTAAATAGTTTGTGTATTATCTCATTTATACCCTATTGAAATATTCTATTTATCATTATAACCTTTTATATGCATACAAAGAAACTGAGCCTTAAAGAATCTGTCAATGTCCAAGGTCAAGAATTTGTAAATGGCCTGGCTCATTGGATGAGCCTGGCTTTAGATCCTGCTCACCTGCTGACTATTTCATGACATATCCCAGAGGGAGTCACTGCCTTGCAATGATGGCAGTTTCTCCAGAAAAAAAAATTAAAAAAAAAATCAGCACTGAGGCACAATAACAGTTAGAAGTGATAGATCAGTTTGTGAGTTTGTGCTGTAGTAACAGATCCAAGTCCTAAGGGATTAATAACGGAAAAAAATTCCCCCACAAAAACTTTTCTGCAGATTCCAGGGGGCTCATAGATAACTCTTTTAAACTGATTTAATCTCTGTCTCCATCATCTCAAAACAAGGCTTCCTCTGTCCCCAAGCAGGAGAGAAGGGCCAGCAAAGTATAAGGAGGCTCTGCATTTCCTTGATCCTGAAGTGATTTTATCATTTTGCTCATACTTGATAGATGAGAACTTACAATGTGGCTTGCCCTGTCTGTCTGTCTGTCTGTCTATCTATCTATCCTATATTTTTTAATGCTCAGAAAGGATTTGGAATATGATGTCATGAACCTCATTGATCTCAATGCTTTTAACCTCAAAGCCTTCTAGTAACATAAATTAGGCACCATGTTATATGCCCCTTAAAATAAAAATATTGTAACTTATTGCTGAGATATCTGATTGTTCTTAGCAATTTTATAATAAACTTTAAAACCATTACAATATCCATATTTACACTCTTACTGTGTAGTTAAACCTTATTATACTTACAGACAAATCCTTACGTGTTATTTTTAAAGCTCTATGTGTAAGAGCAAAGGATAATCTGGGTTTCTCCTATATGGACTGCATGCATTTCTTTTTGTTAATTTATACAGACTTAATTTTTCCATACTTCCTCTTTTAGGAAAAAATAATACATTAGAAATTAACTTAAGATAAAGGCTACATAATAATTTCGCAGTGGTTCTTTTGTAAATAAGAACAAACAGCTTTAAGTTGTAGTGTAACTCATTTCCATTATTGCTCATTTTCTGTTAAGTCAACGATGTTTTATTTTTTCTTTTTTAACCTTCGAGTATTCTGGGCTGTCTTCCTTGTTGTGTTCAGAATGGACTCGCTTGTTCTCACTAGTCTTTACTTGGTATTAGAATTTGTGGTTGATGCAGCTCATTTATCAGCCAAATATGGAGAGATTCTGAAAGATGTTTTGTCATTTTCTACTGTCAAAATGATGCATTTGCTTTATGTCCTGTTTTTTTTGAAAGAGCTTGAGTTGCACTTCTTTTGTGGGGTAAAGCATCGAAATAAATGATACAAAAACAAAGTAAACAGAGAAGGGGAAAAAAGCAGCATTCAAAATACTGAAATTTAGGGAGCTTTATTCTCAAGCATACATCTTCAGAATCAGAGGAGATGGAATAAAAGCTCCACACTTACTTTGAAAGGTTTCACCCACCACCTGCTTGCATTCCATTACTGTAGCTGCTACAGTTCTTGTAGACGAAGATGACAAGAGAAGTTTTTCCTTTCTTCCTCTTTGATCCATCTGGCCCCCATCTGGGAGAGGACAGGTGTCAGCTGTGGCTAGGGTGTGGCCCATGCAAGTGCTAACCAGAGCAGCCACCCAGGAGACAGCTAAGTCACCCTAAGAAAATAGGCTCTTTGCTCTTTCATTTTTCCTGCTGTGGTTTGCGCAGATGGGATTTTTCAGCTGCTTTATTTTTTTTACTCATCATAAAAATGAGAGCAGATAAGAAGTTGGTGCTTATAACTCACCAGCAGAACCTGCTTATTACAAAAATCTAAACTCTGACAGCCATTATATTAAATAATAGATTAACATAGCCTCAATACAATGCCTATTTATTTTATACTTCATATAATTCTTACTATCTAGGATAACTAGATAGTAATATAAATTTAAAATTTGTTAACCCAGGTTTTCTTTTTAGAAAGTCAAATGAACACATTATTTCTTTTATACATTTTGATGTCTGGTTTTATTGGTGTAAAAACCTAATGTATGTCCTTTCTGGAGAAATGTAAAAAGAAAATTCTCATAATCATTGATTAGGATACAGATATGAATCAATGATTATGAGAATTTTCTTTTTACTTTACATTTCTCCAGAAAGGACAGTTTCCTTATTGGAAAAAAACAAAACAAAACAAAACAAAAAAACCCTGTGATATAAATTTCAAGAGGATTTTTTAAAAAGAAATAAATAAAAAAAATTAGCCAGAACACTAGTTCACGGTAGAATTCTGGTGGTTTTTTTTTCCATTGCCTTTTGCTTCCTTTTAACATAGTTTTCTCTTCTGAATGTTAAATACACTTTCAACAGACCTGAATGCTGTGTGTATGACAGCCCTGGGGAACTGTGACATATTTTTTTCTGTCATTGTCCATGTGTCCCTTTTTCCTCTGGAAGATTCTTGCACAACTCACTCATACCCTACATAATTGTGCCTTTTTACATGCAGTTAGTAAGTCAATTTTCAAATATTTTTCCCTCAATGATACATTATTATATAAAATTATTATTATTATTATTATCATTATTTTTACTTTCCCTGTCTTTTTACTTCCTTTCCAGTTTGACTCAGAGATCTAAAGATCTTCCTCAAGACCATATGTCTTCCCACTTATGAAGAACCAACTCCTTTCAGGGTTGATCCATAAACAATAAGAAAATGGTTCTGAGCCTGAATCTCTTTATCAAATAAGTGATGGTTTTTGATCTTGGAATTAAATTAGAGAAAATAAACCATTCCCTTAAATTACACAACTCAACGAACACCACTCTCTCTAATAATTTCATGATCCATTCAACAATTTAAAAACATTAATTGAACATTTATAAGATGTGGGTTGAAAAGATAAGGTCCAGCTTCTGTGGAATTTATATATGAATGGAGAAGATGGTGAACAAGTAAATCAAGTGAAGGTAATCTATAAAATTCTTCATAAATGCCATGAAAACACACCCTTGTGTGACAGTGCACATGCTAAGAGGACCACTTAGATATCTGTGGGGGTGACTTTCGAAGACACGTTGCTAACAAGATGGATTTAGACATCTAAAAATGTCTTGAGAATGTGTTTATGACTGATGGAGCCCAGGGCTAGAGCCCAATGGCAAGACCAAGTGTGAGTCTTCAAAGAAAGGCATGAAAACCAGTGTGTCCTGTGACTGATGAGCAAGGCGGGGTGGGGGGGAAAGGGCTGTAACTGGTGAGACCCTCAAAAGGAATCCCAGTCTTTTCTTCTATAGCCGTAAATTACCTCTTTTCAGCATATTTTCAAAAAAAGATTTCTAATCTGAATTGTGTCTGCTTTGTTTTACTAGTAGTACTGCAAAGACATTAGTTCCTACTGTGTTCACCATTTTCCCTTAGCTTAAAGTAAACTTTGGAGAGTTGGTGACAAAATTAACCCACGAGCATACCATGTCTCTGAGAGATAATGTACTTCAAATAGCACCATAAAGTTTGGAACACTTCTTTTAAGAAGGGCATAACCTGCATTGGGTATCTTTAAAAAGACAAGTCCTCATTTATCATAAATTCTCATTACTTCAAAATCTTAGTTTCAGTTCAGGCTGTGCTAAAGATTAACTTTGTCATATTATGAAAACCTGTGACAAAATCTCCCATGATAGATTTCGAGTTGGCATGTTCAATTTAATTCTGGTTTGTGAAAATGTCAACACATTAATACAGATGGATTTTGTTAATTACCACAAAAGTTTTATCTGTTCCTGCAAATAGGCCTGGAAGGACTTCTGTTTTGAAACCTTCTTCAGAAAGATGCCAAAGGAAGTTTTTTTCTGCTTTTGTTTTTGTCTCCACATTTAAGGAGTTAGTGTTGTTCTGAGAAGAGGAGGAGGGGATTATTGATCCAAGTTATCATTTCAATAGTTAATGATAAAGGAGTTGATCATGTTCATCTATCATTCTGATTTCTGTTTCCCTTGAATTAAACACGGATTTTCCACATTTCCCTTTGTAAATTATCCTTTTCATCTTGTATACCTTGTCGAATTTACCTGTTACCTGCGTGCTGATTTCTAGTTAATTTACGAGGTGTCTCTGTCAGTGTATACTTCAGGCAGTGCAGCTGGTTTGAGAGTGAGGCTTTCATTTGTAGAACCTGAGAATAGACTGGGAGTGAGTCAGTCTGCAGAGGGGAGAGAGGTGCTGCATAACTGATGGGTGCCAGAGGGTTCCACTTCCCCAGAGAATCTGTCAGAAGCACAAAGGCCTCTCATCATTATTTCCTGACTGATAGTTCTAGCTCCCATCTGCTTTCCCCACAATGTATTGTCTAATCAGTACAACCACGATCTTTCTAATATGCTCACTGTGTCAAGTTATAATCTCCTTGCCTTAGAATCCTTATGTGATTCCTTAGTAAACTACAAGGTGAAGTTGAATCCATCAGACTGCCTGTTTTCATCAGCAAGGTTTCCTTGGAACCCTTTCACCTTCACTTGTTCACATTTTGTCTGCCTCTAAAGGCAGAGTTGAGTAGTTGCACAAGAGAGGGTCCAAAAATATTTACCCTCTGGTTTTTTCCAGAGAGTGTTGGCTGAGCCCTTTCCTGCATGAACAAACTGAAACCCAAACACGGTACTGACCCACTATGCTCAGTCTACCTAGAAGGCTTGACTCCAGCCTGCTCTTCCTATGCATCCTGGTCTCTGAGCCATGTGAATAAATCATCATTCCTACGTCACATCGTATTTTCTGTTCCTTGACAGTCCCTTTTGAAATTCTTTCCACCTCACTCCTTGGAGCCCAGGGAACCTGAGGCACTTTCTTTCACACAAATACATGGCCCTGTTCCTTCTACTTGAATTCTGTGTCACATTCTTTTAGTACCACTCAGGACTCATTCGAACAGTTACCAGTTGGCTCTCTCTTGGGTATGAGAACCATGCTTCCATGAAAATGGAAGCTTCGAGCTGTCTTGCATTCCTTCTCCAGAGCCCAGTCAGCCCTAAGTGCATAGTAGGTTCTCAGAAAGTACATGTATTAATTGATATCAAAGACATGAAGTGACCATCCTGCATATAAACCAAACAAAGGGTATATTAGAGACAAGCCAGTGCATTGAATAACCACATCACCCAATTTATTAATGTTGCTCATAAAGCGAACTAACTTCAGTGGAGACAGACAGGACCTAGACAGAAGCAGTGAGCAGCAGGCTCAGCAGCAGTAAGGCCGAGCATAGCCTTGCCTGCTCTGAGTATGCCAGCAACCATCATCCAACCTCCCAGGCATCCCCTAGAAAACCTGGAGGGAGGCCAGTAGGAAAAAGGCCAGACTGCAACACCAGGGTAGTGACAACCAGATCCAAATTCCAGGTGCCCATCCCGAAGCAAATATTGACACTTATTTTCTCGCAGGAATCATTTGCCTACACCCCAAGAGAAAACAGGGGTAGACATTTGCTTTTTGATTATATCTGTCCCATACTACAACTTGGGACATATACTTCTGGAATTCCACAGGCTAGATGAGTTTACTACTTTACAGGACATATTTTGCCTCCAGGTGTGACAAAGCCTTCTGTCTAATTATTAACATCTCACTGCAATATGTGACGGCTTATATTGGAAAAAATTGTCACACTGGCATCTTTAGCAAACAGCTATATTATTGCTGCTCGGGTGACTTTAATGAGTTCAGTTAAAACATGTAACTATTGCCTTTGCTTCTTGCTCTGGGAGCAGAGCTTCTCGGTGACTACTGAGCACCCCAGGATTCTGAGAATTGATTTTCCTTTTTACTTTGTAGTCCCTACTTGCTGTCTAGCGCAATGATAAACCCACGATCTCTGTGCCTACCCAGAGCAGGCTGTGTGGCCTTATGGAGAACCTTTGCTTTGGTCCTTTGGAGAGTTGGAGGTGGATCTTTTCAGTGAATTCCCAAAGACTTAATGGGCTCAATTAGAAACTCCTTCTGCCACATTGTATAATCCTGTCCCCACATTCCTCTGCCTTCCTGTGTACCCCTAGATGAGAGGTAATGAACTTATAGCCCACATGCCACAGCAGGCTCTTTGCACCATGGGAAGCTCTAAAAGATTCACCATCCCAGATCTTGACATTGGCTCTCTGGGAAGTTGTGTGCAGGCATTTTCGGGGTGGAAGGATCAACTCACCACTTACACTTTTAAGCTCACTGTTCTTGTGTCTTTTTTTGCTCACAGTAATATGGCTGGTAACCAAAAACATATAGTGTTCCATTCACCTTTCCCCCATACCATTTTAGGAATAGGAAATGGGAAAAATGGAGAAGATTACTGGAAGATAATGTTAGATACAAGAAAAGGATTGTCTCAGAACATTCTGTCCATTTGAAATCAAAGAAGTAGCCCAGAGTATTCCAGAAAGAAACTACGCTGAGGTTTCTGCTGATCTCCTGTCTGTAAAGCATCATTTAATCCAGAGTAGAGCAGACGTGCTGGTCTGCCCTAATTTCACAGGGATAAGCAAACATACCTGTAACACAGTGTGTTGGATCTTGCTGCCTCAGAGTGAAAACGCCACAGGTCTGGTGGTGCTGTGGATACTTTCCTTGACTGGTGTCCTAGGCTCATAGTGGCAGGTGCTGTTTGGTGCCTACGAGCAGCACTTCTTTATCCACTGTAAGCCGCCTCTCTTCTCAAGGTCAAGGCCATGATTTGCCATAAGGATTGAACCTAGCACTAGGTCCTGTTCCCAGTTGGGTCTCTGCCCTTCTTAATGTGAGCGTTTGTCATGGAGTAAAGTGCTCTGAAGCCTGCAGGGTCAATATGTGAAAATCACACATCCTTTTTTATTCAAATTCCCGTTTATCTCAAGCTTGCTTACTGTTTTAGTTTTTGAGCTTCTCACTGAAAGAACCTTAAGCAACAGAAGAGCTGAATGAAAGCTCGAATTCAGATAAAACCAGGTTCCACCCCCACCTGTGCCTCTTAGCAAACTGTGTGCCCTTGTTACTGTGTGCCACGTTACTGTTCCAGTGTCTTACTTGCTTTCACTTGAGGAAAGGTAATAACTATAGTATAACTCAGAAAATGGTTGAGAAACAAAACATGCTTGACACACAATAGGACCACAATGAGTGAAAGCTACTCAGACATACAGTTTCCCTCATTTAGGATGCTTAGAAATGCAAATAAGGAATAAACTTCATATGTCTTCCCTATTCATGATAGAACAGGAATTCTGAGATATTTATTTCAATGTTCATTATTCTTAACATTTTTTTAAAAAGTAGTACTTGTAATATGACCACGTCAAAAAGGTTGAAAGCAATAGAGACACACTGGAAAGTACTTTGAGACAATGGTATAAAGTAGAAAATGCAAAAAAAAAAAAAAAAAGTGGTGCCAGTAATTCTTAAATTGTTTTCAAAATTAGTTCAGGTTCAGATTCAACAAATAATTTCCAGGTGCCAAGGGTAAAGCCCATAGTTATTCTATTCAGTTCTCGAGACTATTCTATGTAGTTTGAAGAAAGTCAAGTCCAGTGTACTTAATGGGGCTTCTCACATTGTGACCCCTCGGGGTTGACAGAAGGTCAGATTTGCTTAGGTTTTGTGTCAGTGATTTTGAGCCTGTGTCACCCCAAGAACTGATTGTGGGCAGGCAGAGTGGGTGCTCAGATTGGGCGGACTATGTGTAAGAACTATGGAATCAAAATTTTGTAGATTCTAACCTTGGCTCCATTACAGCACCTGATTGAAAGTTGTCATTTCCTTCAGAACCTCAGTTTCCTTATTTGTAAGAGAACAGTGCTTAGTGTCTCCATTTATAGGGTATAGGCAAAAGCTTAGAAGAAGACTAACATTATCATTTTCATCATGGAAACCAGAATGCTTCTGGGATGCACTGATTTAAATATATAGTGCTTGATTTTTAAGTTTTGCATGTGTGTTGATCCAGAGCACAGATCATTAAGTAACCACATCAAGAAAAAGTAGTGGTTGCTATCTTACATGAATTGTGTATGTGTGCATGTGTGAAAACCAAGTCTGTATACGATGTGTCTGTGTGGATTAGCTTCCGGTCTATATCTTTCCTCTTATGTAAGCAGTAATTATGAGAGAGTTCTTCATACCTCCAGGCTCATTGAGAAAAGTAACTTTCTCACTGTCACCAGAGTTGAGATTCTAAGATTCATGGATTTAGTGGATTTAAGAAAATATGTAATTTGTTTGCTTATCTCTGTAACTCTAAGGAATGAAAAAAATCAGTATATGAGTATAGACTTAGGATATGGTGATTGTACAAAAAGATTTCTTTGTATAAAATATTGCATATCTAAGGCTCATGAATCAAGATGAGAAAATAAAACCCTAAATATTCATTGTAGAAAAATGTCTGTTCTAAGGTATACTTGAAATTCTTTAAGTGCATAGCTCTTATTAAGGATTTAGAAAAATACTTTTGCCTGTAACCATAGGTCAATCTTTGACTAATACCAGATGGATTGACATTTTTCCAGCATGTAGGATAAACCTCAAGAGTTGCATAGTACATTAGGCAGAAGAAGACAGACTGCAAACAGTGTTTATTATACCTCTGTATTAAAATATGCACTGATTGTGCAGTATTCCTCAAAGAAATCCTTGGGAAGTATGGGTTTTGTAGATCAAATAGAGAGAAACTAAAATGTAAATGTTTCAAAGGAAGCAATAGCATTGACTATATTCCCAATGCATATCTCTAGTCTCTTATCTTCTCTCAACTGTGAGATAGAAGCATTTTCCCCTCTTCCATAGAAAATGCTTCAAGTTGGAGAGCAAGTCATTCAAATATGCTTGCATTTGAGAGGCTTGGCTTAACCCCTCTTGCTCTTCTCAGTTTTCTATGGAAAATGGAGTCAAACCAAAGCTGTGTTCTGGGCCCCATGGATGTTTAAGGAGTATGTCACTGACAGGGTGACATTTCACCAAACCTCATGAGGACTCACATATCTAAATGAGTTGGATGCAAGGAGAGACTTACCTATCTTTGCTGAAATATTAATGAAAGCAGGACAGCTTTGGGTTTTGTCTTCCTATTCATGTCCCAAGCAATTGACACAACATTTCAATTTGGATCTCAAATTCATGACAGGCAGCCCCTGAGAATAAGATTCGCCTAGATATGGGAAGAAACAAACCTTAGATGTAGGTGTGTCTCTTCCATCCAGGCTAAGAATTAGAGACTAAGACAACAAGGAGGCCTCGGGTAGATTTGGGAAGATGTATGTGGCAGGCATTTAATTACTGTAGGTCTCTGTTTATTTCATGTTTTAAATTAGCAACGTAGCCAACTCGGAGGTTATTGTGAGTTCTAAACAAATGAATCTATGAAATGCAGATGCAACATTAAACATAGTGCTCAACGTGGAAACCATGATCATGAAACTGTAAATGTAATTTACATTATCAATGTGGAAAGCTATTGTAATTCCTGTCCTACTAAAAGCTCAACAATAAAAATAGTAAATATATAAGACGGGAGGTTTGTCTGAATACCTGTGGTCAGGCAGATGTGCTAGTGGCTTTCCTATGGCTCCAGCCTCCCATGTGTTTGAAAATCAGCCAGCTGTGACTTGCTCTTGTCAAGATGATGTGAAAAGTTTGAGGAGCACTGCTGTCTGCTTGTCGGGTCTGTGTATTTGCCAACTCCTTGTAATTAAATCCAACCAAGGCCGCAGGTATGTTTTTAGCTAGATCTGATTTACTTAGATGTTTTGCTTTAAAATGAATGCCAGGGTAAAATTTGTTTCTTTTGTTCCATAAATACCTTCAAAATCCAATCTCAGTGTCAGTGACAGGTATTGATATACTTTGTCAAACAAGAAATATCCTCTGCTTCTAGAACTAAAAATTCAATGATTTTCACCAGACTTTTCTAAGATAATAATGTAATTTATCTTTCAGAGAATATTAAAGGCAAGTCTTGAAGGTGAGGGCAAAAAAGCTCATTTGTGCCTCAAATTAGAAAGATAATTTAGGGAGAACAGCATTAATATTCACTTGAATTTAACAACCTGGAATGGCAAAGTTCATGTTAGTGATGATTTTTACCCATGATTTTCTTTGAAAAAAGAAACTATTATATTTTCAGCTTTGAAAATTAGACATTCTTAATGTTACACTTGGTAAAACAGAGGTAGGGGACAACCTGTTTCTCCACAAAAATGTGTGAATGATAAGGTATTTTGGTTAAATTGGATGTTTGTTGTTTTTAAGCAAATACTTCTTACAATTACAGGTAAAAATCCTTCTAAAATGCCCAAATCTAACTTCATGTGTTGTTTTGATAAAATCTGTTATGAACATAATTTGAGTATTTGCTATTTATATTATTTTACTTATAGTCTTTATTGTTAAGATTTCCTTACTCTTTAGATTTATGAATATATATATTATATATAATAATATATACACATAAGTACATATCATTATATAATATATAATTATTAAATAATATATGTTACACATAATATATCCTCACTTATATATGTTATACATTATAGTACTATGTAGTATTAAGTATTATGTATAATATAGAATATACAAACTATAGAATATACTATATATATATATATATATATATATATATATATAATTGGTATTGGAAAGTTTGTACTAATTTTAATATTTGAAGACACTCTTTGGCCTCCAGTTTGTTGAAGAGGGAAAGTAGGTCCAGCATCAAACACTGTCTCTTGGATTCTCCTCTCTGTGAAGTTTAGGTGGAATACAGAGAATCCTGGCAAAATTGTGACACAGGCAAAATTTCACTCTTACTGCTCCTCTTCAAACTCCTCTTCATGAGTTCTTTGTTTTTTTCCTACTTCCCAATAATCCACCAACAGATGCCCATGCGTTCCTAAGTCGCGAGGATGGTAGAAAAAAAGTACTGTATCGTGCTCACATGTAACATAAAGTGGCTAGCTTCTACCTTCTGTAACTTTAGATTACATATTTTTTTGTCTTAAAAAAAATCTGCTATGAACCTGCCCACAGGAGGAATACATTCATATTGTGGTTAAATTATCTTCAAAGTTGCTCTGGAAATCCAATTTTCCATGCATACCTTGCACTAAAATCTCTTTACTCCTCATCAGCCTGTTCTCACTCTGTAATTCCTGTTTATTCTTTGGAGTCCCACATTGGTTCCAAGTGAACCACAAATCTTGATGTATCTTCAGACTTTGTTCTGTCTGTTACCAAGATAAAAATGCTGGCTGGGAGTTGTCTGCTTGTGAGCCCAGGCATCTTATGATCTCATCAGAGATGCAGTGTATAGTTGCATGGCGATGTAGAATAACAGACTTGGTGGTAAATAATGAAGTGATAAGATGACAAATATGTCAGATATTTGGGGTAGGAAGACATTGTAGTGATTGGTAGTGGGATGCTTAAATATGAGCCAATAGACCAGTTAATATGTCTAAGAAAGAGAGAGAAGAGAAAGGCATTCCTATTCACAGAACAGACTGAACAAAGGAAATGGGTCTGCAGAGGAAAGGCTTGGGAATTTGGAAGACAGATGGGCAGGTTAGTATAGTGGAAAGTGACTCTGGGAAATAAAGTAGGCTTGCTATAATGACAGCTGGTGCCAACCTTCTACAGTTGGCAGAGGTAAGGAAGCACAAGGGGAGAGTTTAACATGATTTAAAAACATTTAGTGTCCCCTTAAGACTTCACCTCTTCGAGACCATAGATGCAGTCCAGGAAGTACTTGGTAAGTGAACTTAGTGCTGAGCATGGCAAAAGGAAGTTGTAATATATTCAAATGATACACCTGCATTTACCTGCTGGACTTGATTACTCTTTCTTCTTGTCCCCTGGATCAGGCTTCGATTCATACTCATCACTTTTGGAGAGAGTGTTTTTGTTTGTTTGTTTGGTGTTTTGTTTTGTTTTTGGTACCAGGTTTCCACTCATGACTGTGCACTTGCAAGGCAGATGCTTACTCCCCTGAGCTAAATCCCCCAGCCAAGAGTGGTTTTCTTAAAGTGACTTTGTGGTGACCACACAAATCCCAGCTAGCTTGTTTTTCAAATGGACAATCTTTGGATGTTCAACATGGTAGCTATTCTGCTCAGTGCAGGTGCTGCCATGTCTTTGTTTTGTAGGATACGACTTAAAGCCTAAGCAGAATGGGAAATAGAGTAAGATTGGTAAATTCAGGAAAGAGGAAATTAATTTTTAATTTCGTAAATAAAAAATAGCTCTAAAGAAAGATGCAAAAATTGCTTTGGCACATTTTCTAAAGATATCTTTATTTTTGTTTAGTACTCTGCACTTGTTGCTTTTGGGCTCACCATCTGTTCACATATAATTTTGTACTTTAGTTCTTGAGCTTTTGAAGAGATAGGACCTACCCTGTACTCTGAATCTCCCACTCTGCCAGAAAGTGCAGGGTATTTATAAAAACCCCTCACTGAGTCTGCTATGAAACCTCAGAAGATATTATTGAGACAGAGGGGATGCAATACCACAATATGAGGAGAGTTGATGCTATGCATACTGTTGGGCCATTATTACACCCAGTAACACAGCTTCAGATGATGAACCTCAAAGCCTCAAGGGGCATCTGGAGGCTGAGTCAGTTGTCTCGGCAATGCAATTATCTCAGTCTGCTGAGTGGCAGCAACAGTGTTTCATTCACCGTTCCATTCCATTAAAATGTTTCGATATCTATTTGAATTTCATTCCCTTAATTTTTTTTAACCTTTGAAGTCCTGTAATATAATGGTTTATATAAATGAAGAATCAGTGTGTCCAGAGCTCTTATCCTTTCCTTGGGAAACTGGAAGATGTCCTTGAATAACATCCTGAACATGGGATAGAATAATCTCATTAGAGGTGATGCAATTTTCTGGACAGTGTGGTGGTGGGTCTGTGGTAAAGATCCCAGCCATACAGACTCTCGTTGTTCAGTGATGAGGGTTTGGTTCTTCTCAAGCCTTTTCTTGAAGCTATTCTTTCTCTTTTCCAGGTCCTCAGGGCAGTCCCCTTAATCACACAAGCAGAAGTGGCATGTGAATTGCTCTGGAAGGGTTAACCCTTAATCAGCTCATTGGGGCTTATGTCTTTATCCATTCCCTCCTAGGGTTTGGTACCTGGGAAGGGGACAAGCTCTTTTGCAGTCATCTAGCATCCATATTCTAGAATCATTGTCCTTTAGGAAAAGTTACTGACTGGTCTAATCTAGATTATCTACACAGACAAATGATATCTAATATGTAGATAATCCAGAGTCATTCATAATTTTTTTTAAAGTTCATTATGATTTGGGATATATCCTATATTCAAAAATAGCCTGTATTTATCAAATATGGATGAAATATCTAATTCTCGATTTGATGTCTTAAAATATTTAAACTGTCTACTGAGACCTTGATTTGTCAAGGAAACTGTGCCATTTTGCTATTTACTGCCCATGTTCAACCCCTTTGGAGGCAATTTAAGGTTTCTTTTTTCAGGTTCATTCTAGAGTGAACATGAGCATCAGAAGATATTATTGAGACAGAGGGGATGCAATACCACAGTATGAGGAGAGTTGATGCTGTGCGTACTGCACAGCCTTGACATGAGTGAAAGAGCATTGAGATTTTTAGGAGGCTAGAGTTGCTACTGTCTGGTAACTATTAGCTCTTAAGAAGACTTACAAAGTTATCTGTGTACATCAAGAGATTGTCTTAATTACTTGCTCGCTTGATGCATGACCACCATCTAAAAACATGTTTACAAATGTGTCCTCTAGACATGAGCGAGATCATATTATTAGACACATAAATATCATCCTAGTGAGTTTGCCCTTCATGCAAATTAATGATAGCTGTTTCGCCTCTCTCATATGAAAGCATTTACTTCACCCCTGAGTATGTGAGAAAATTCAGTGTAATTTATAGATGAGATGTGTGAGCAGTTTTGTTATACCCTTCTGGTATTCTGATGATGGAACAAAAAAAGGAAAATACAGGTTGCCATCAACAGATTCTCAAGTCTCTTTGGAAATGTCATCAGACTGAGGTTTTTGTTATTGTTGTTGTTGTTTGTTTTTTTCAAGCTTGTTTGACCTTTATCAGAAACTGAATCTAGACAGAAAATGATCTCTTCGGCTGTTGCTTTCTAACACTAATAAGTAAGGAAGATTTTATTCACTTAGCTGGGACTTGGGCTCCCATTCAAAATCCTTGAGACAAAATTAAAATAGTATAGAGGAAAGAACTTCTAAAGTTCCATAGCACAGTAGAATAACTATAGTTCCAAATATTTAATTGTAGACTTGTAAGTGGGTGACAGAGAAGACTGTTAATACATTTAACACAAAGAAGTGACAAATGCTAATGCTTGTGATCCTGGATATGCCAGTTAGTCTGGTTGGTCATTTGACATTGTATACATGTATTAAAATATACTGTTTCTCATATAGATGTGTGTAGTTTTTATATAGCCATTAAATTTTTAATTTGCATAAAATCCTTGGGCACCACTATTATGATCAGCTTTCACTATTGTTTATAAACACTTGTCTGGTACTCATAGTCCAAGTCTAAACACTGAGGAATGCTGGGTACAGACTTACTGCAGAGAATCTGCTATCCTGGAAAGTGTGGAGCAGCATGAAACCTGCCCAGAACAAACCAGCTGTTGTAGGATGCCTGCCGCTGGCAGACACTGGCCTAGTCATTTGCTTGAGCTCAGGGGAGGAATATTCTACTAAACTGGGTGGCTGCTGGAGAACTGTGCAGAAGAAGATGTGGGTATGAAGCCAGAGTGGACATGATGGGAGCCAGAAGAGGAGCCAATTCAAAACGCTTCAGGAAAATTTCACCCTCCCTCCTTTGTGTCTCCGTTTGGACTGTTCAGTCCATCACCAATTCATCCTTCACAGGGCTGTTGGAAGGTCCCCTTTTGAGTACATCTCTGTTAACACCCTTCAACCTCAGTGCATCCAAATCAGATAGTTGACAAATCAAATGTGGTTGTTTTCCCAGCTGCATTATTTAGTACCTAATCATATTTCTCAAAACAGTTCTGCCCACAGGGTTTATCTCCACTAAAAATGTGAAGCTAACCCAATCCAAACACACCCTGTAGGCCTCGCCTCTTCCTGGGCGGGTTCAGGAGAGAGAGACCGCTGTGACTGCAGCCTTCCCATCTCGCAGCAGTCTTGCTCGTCTGCACTATCTGAATCCTTTCTTGCATAAATTTATTTTCTTTACCTCTCAGCATCTCAGTTTTTGTCTTCGGAAATAGAAATCTCTCCATCGTAACTGAAATGCATCCAATGCTTTCAATAATATACACCCCGATACCAAGGTTTATCAGAACATTTCTTTGGTTTTCTGGTTACAGATCATTTATCATGAGTTCCTTTATTTCATTGTCTTGGACACCACATCAGATCTTTTTGGAAATGGAAATTTAAGAGTCACTTTAATGTAAAGACTAGATTAGGCACCTGCTCCATAGTCTGTGGTGTGCAACATACAAAACTAGGCCAAAAAGAGTGTTCTACTTTAGCACAAGAAAGGGAAAGTGCTTAGAATAGACAACAGTGTGGGTGATGGATAGATAACTGAGACTTCTGGTGAACACTAAAATCCTAATTAAATATGATTTAATCTGGCTTATACTGGCAGAAAAGAGTTCTTACAGTTCTTTTGTCTGATTACATCACTTGCTACATTAAGTTCATTAGGAATATTAGGCAATGAATAAAGGCCAAAGGAAATGAACCGTTTTCAATGAATGAAGAAGAGCATGGAAACCATTTACTAACCAAGATGGATAGTAGCAATAAACTGTGGATTCATTTCATTGACACTGTTCAAATGTGTATCTGTTGCCTGTTCTATTCAGCAGCACAGATATAAGGAATAAGATTTACAGTGTTATTTGGAGCTACTTTTTTTTGGAGGGACAGATGCTGTAGTTGATAACAGAAAATTTTAAAATTATAGCCCATGCATAATGTTATGAGAACTCAACTCATCTTAAAGTTGGAAAGGGGGGAATATTTTATGTGCCTTTCTGTTTTATTTGGATACTAGGTGACTTCAATGGAAGGATACCTATTCCTAAGCCACTTGATTTTCAGAAACATGCATGAAACCTTTCTCATACAACTGACTTAAAACCTGGGTTTCTAATAGCCAAAGGCTTTTGCATAGATTTGTGACTGTGAAAGATAAACCTTTCCAAAGCTTAAAATTATGCAGTGTTTTCAAAGAAGTAGCCATTACACTTTTGTAGGAATTTTAATTTATAGAGAAATGAAAGGAAAGCAGTCATATCTTTGCATCATTGCCTAACCACTGTAGCAGTATATATTAAAATTCATACCATTTGGATATTCATGCCTATGGATTTCCAAACTTTTTCTTCAATCCTTTCCCTTCCCCAACATTCAGGAGAAACTACATTGCAGGTGGAATGTAAGAGACTGCTGCCTTCTAGCATTTATAGGCTTTATATGAAAAAGTACCTTTTCAAACAGTCTCTTTATAGGCATTCAGCAATTTTATTATGTGAAGATTATCATGGTTCTCTTGTAAAGAGAAAGGAGGCATAGAACGTTGTTAGCTGGGCATTGATGAGCTCACAGTTGTGCTCAGGGAATTTGAACTCGGCAGAGTGTACCAAAAAGAAAGAGATGAGAAGAGTCAAGGCAGGGAGATCTGCTGGGAGGACAGTAATACAGGAAACATGAATGTGAGCACTGGAGAAGACTACAGCATTGACAGTTATGAAGAAAGGGAGGTAAAAGAGTATTCATGGATGCAGAATCCTCAGATTTGGCTGCTGATGAAATATGGAGAGCAAAGTTATGGGGGACTCAAAAATGGCTTTGCAGTTTTAAATTGAGAATATTGAGTTGGGAGTTGTGTTTAAGGACTGATTTGGTAGGAAAATGGGAAAGGGTGATTTCTGTGCTGTCATAAAGACTTACAAACATCACATAATTAGAGACACAGCTATATCTCAGCACACTGGTCTAACAGCACTGCTTGGAAACATGCATTGTAGTATTTGCAGTTTCTGACAATGCAAAGAGAGCCTCCGATCCAATGATAAATTAAATTTTCCTGAGAGGTGGAAGATGATGAAAAACAAATAAGCAAACAAAAAACAATCACTACAGAAATCTATGATTAGTGAGCTCATTCTTTTAATATTTAGAGTAAACATTTTTTTTAAATTTTATTTTAAAGAAGATAAAATTAAACATAACAAGATAGAACAAAACAGATCATAAGAAAATGATGTAACAGACATAAGATTTCAAAGCAAGACAACAGGAGATCTTCACTGTTGATCATACTGTCTCTTGTTTTCTTCCAAACAGTTGTCCATATCTTCACATACAATGATTTCATACAAAAGATAATAGTGTTAAAACTGATCAGAACAGAATGATGAAGGCATTTTAGGTCTTCAAAACCAGACAATAGGGAAGTCAACAATGGCTGCCATAATGTCTCTCATTCTCTTCAAAATAGCTGTCCATACCTTCATGTATGCTGAAATTAAACAAAAGAAAACAGACTAAAATCACACTGAACGAAGAATAATAGTATTGCTGGATTTCACTTCATGATGCTATGTAATCAGCACCGGGTACCTTAATGTCTCTTTTTCTTCAAAGTAGCTATTCATTTCATTGTGCATTATATAATCGATTCCCATAAACTCTTTAGGAGAAGTTCTATGCATGTATGAGTCTCTACATGTATACCTATCCTTTCTGTATTAGAGGGAAAAACAAAACAAGACAAAACAAAACAAATATCTAGAAAAATACGAAACTAGAAAGACAAATAAGCAACAATAGCAAAGAGCCCAGAACACTTGACAATATAGATTTTCAAAACAAGGTGGTAGGAGCATAACTAGGGTTGTTATTTTACATAATGATCTTCACGAGTTCCTCAGATCACCATACACTAATATGCACAATTGTTCCAATCCTCTGAACGTTAACTATTTTGTTCCAAGAACTATTAGTTCCAAGAACTTATGGAATTTGTAGCACAATCATCTTAGCTATCCTAAATGCGTTTATATAATTTTAGATACTTTTTTCTTTTTCCTCGTTTTCCCTAAGATATTATTTTTCCTCTCTAAGCAGATTCTTATTCTTTCACTGTATTTATTGAGTTTTTGTATCTTATTTACTCTTACCATTTCTTATAGTAGGGAGACTATATGGTATTTATACATGTGAGTTTGATTTATTTCATTTATGAGTATGGTCTCAAGTTGCATACATTTACTTATAAATATCTCAATGCGATCATTCTTTATAGCAGAGTAGTACTCCATTTTATAAAAGCACCACATCTTTTTACCTATTGTTCAGTTGATGGGCACTTAGGTTGTTTCCAAGATCTGGCTATTTCACATGGTACTGCTGTAAACATGGGTGCACATATATCACTGTGGTATGTTGTTTTCAGTTCTTCTGGGAATATACCCAGAAGTGCAATAGCTGGGTCAAATGGGACTTCTAATCCCAGGTTTTTGAGGAACCTCCAGACTGACCTCCACAGTGGTTGCATCAGTCTACACTCCCACCAACAGTGCAGAAGAGTTCCTTTTCCCCCCACAACCTCTCCAGCATTTGTTGTTGGTATTTTCTTTATCCTGGCCACTCTTTCTGGATTGAGATGGAACCTCAGCATTGTTTTAATTTTTATTTTTCTAATGGCCAATGATGCTGAACGTTTTTTCATGTTTTTATTTGCCATTCATATTTCTTCAACTGAGAACTGTGTATACATCTCAGATATCTATTTTTGGAATGGGTCTTTGAATTTTGGGGATCTGATGTTTTTTAAATCCTTCATATGTTCTAGACAGAAGTCCTTTGTGTGCGGCACAGTTCACTAAGATTTTTTTCCCAATTTGTGGGTTTTCTTTTCACTATACTGGAGATTTCTTTTGACATGCAAAATCTCTTTAATAAGATACGATCCCAGTTATTGATTCTGTGAAGTATTTTGCATGCAGTTTGATTCTTGTTCATGAGTTCTCTACCTACCCCTATGTCTTCAAGATGTCTACCTACTTTGTCTCCCAACAGATTATAATATTTAAATCTTTAATCCATTTAGACTTTAGTTTAGTACATGGTGATAGGCATGGGTCTAGTTTTAGCTATAGACATATGGAGAGAAAATTTTTCCAGCACCATTTATTGAAGAGACTATCTTTCTTCCAGTGGACATTTTTTTTTTTTTTTTGTACCAGGGATCAAACTCACAACCTCGTGCTTTCCAGGCAGACACTTAATGGCCCCTTTATCAAAGATAAGGTGTCTGAATGTGTTTGTAGTTGTAGTTGTATCTTCTAATCTATTCCATTGATCTTCAGATCTGTTTTTATTTCAGTACCATGCTGATTTTATTACAATAGCATTGTAGCATAACTTCAAGTCAGGGATTGTGATGCCTCCTGCCTTGCCTTTGTTGCTTAGAATTGTCTTTGTTATTCTAGGTCTCTTCTCTTTCCAGATGAATTTTAAGAGTGATTTCTCTAGATCTGTGAGGCATGCTAGTGGAATTTTGATTGGGATTATATTAAATCTTTATAACAATTTTTGGAGAATGACCAGTTTCACAATGTTTGTTCTTCCTATCCATGAACAAGGGATGTGTTTCAATTTTCTGAGGTCCTCTTCAATTTCTTTTTTCAGGGTCTTATAATTTTCCCTGAATAGGCCTTTTACTTCTTTTGTTTGGTTAATTCCTAAGTATTTAATTTTGTTGGATGCTATTGTGGAGGGTGTGGCTTCTCTTATTTCTCTCTCAGTGGTTTTGTTGTTAGTGTATAGGAATGCTATTGGTTTTTCAGTGTTGACTTTGTATCCAGCTACATTACTGAATTTATTTATTATACCTAGGAGTCTTTCAATGGAGTTTTGGAGTCTTCTATATAGAGTATCATGTCATCTGCAAATAATGATAATTTAACTTCTTTTCCTATTCTTACTCCTTTTATTTCTCTCTCTTGTCCAATTGCTCTGCCTAGTATTTCCAGACTATACTGAATAGGAGTGGTGATAATGGACATCCTTGTCTTGGTCCTGATTTTAGGGTAAAAGCTTTCAGTTTTTGGCCATTTAATATGATGCTAGGTGTTGGTTTGTCATAGATGGCTCTTATCATATTGAGGTAAAGACCATCTATTCCAATTATCTGTAAGGTTTTTTCATGAATAAGTATTGGACCTTATCAAAAGCTTTTTCTGCATCTATAGAAATGATCATATGGTTCTTATTTTTGGTTCTATGATATGGTGGGTTACATTTATTGATTTGTGTATGTTGAACCATCCCTGCATTCCTGGTATGAATACCACTTGGTCATGGTACATAATCTTCTTGATGATTTGCTGCATTCTGTTTGCCAAAATTTTATTTAGAATTTTTGCATTTATGTTCATTAGGGAGATTGGCCTGTAGTTCTCTTTTTTGGTTTGGTCTTTCTCAGGTTTTGGTATTAGAGTAATATTTACTTCCAGGAATGAGTTAGGGAGAATTGCTTCCCTTTCAATTTAATTGAAGTGTTTGAGGAGTGTTGGAATTAAATCTTCTTTGAATTTCTTGTAGAATTCTACAGTGAATCTGTCTGGACCTTGGCTTTTTTTGTTGGTAAGGATTTAATTACATTTTCAATTTCATTATTTGAAATTGAGTTATTCAGCAGTTTTACATCTTCTTGACCCAACTTTGATAATTCATATGTTTCTAGGAATCTGTCCATTTCTTCTATGTTATCAAGCCTATGAGAGTAGAGGTTTTTGGAATATTAATGATCTTCTATATTTCCACAGGGTCTGTAGTGATTTCACCCTTTTCATTACTTACTGAATGAATTTGAGTTTTTTCTTTCCTTTGTAAAATAAGGTTGGCTAGGGGCTTATCAATTTTATTTATTCTTTCAAAGAACCAACTCTTCAATTCATTGATTCTTTGTATTGTTTTCTTAGTCTCTATTGCATTGATTTCTGCTCTGACCTTTATAATTTCCTCCCTTCTTTTGGCTTTGGGCTTGACTTGCTCTTCTTTTTCTCGATATTTGAGGTGTAGCATCAGGTTGTTTATTTGTGTTCATTCTGTTTTCCTGATGTGGGAGTTCACTGCAATAAATTTTCCTCCAAGGACCACTTTCATTGTGTTACACAGGTTCCGGAAAGATATATTTGTATTTTCGTTTTCCTATATATATTGTTTAATTTCTTCTTTAATTTCCTCTGTGACCCACTGATTGCTCAGGAGTGTATTATTCAATTTCCATGTGTTTGTGGGGCTTTTGCAGTTTCTTTTGTCATTAATTTCTAGTTTCATGGCGCTATGATATAATAACATGGAATAATTTCAAATCTTTTGCATTTACTTAAGCATGTTTTGTGGGCTAGTATATGATCTATTTTAGAGAATATCCATGTGCTGCTGAGAATAATGTATATTCTGATGTTGTAGGGTGGAACACTCTGTATATGTCTGCTAAGTCCATTTGTTCACAGATGTGATTCAGTTCTATTATTTCTTTGCTGATTTTCTGTCTAGTTGATCTGTCCCTTTGTGTCAATGGAGTGTTAAGGTGTTCTGTTATAATTGTGTTATTGCTTATTTGATTTTTCATTTCTTTTACTATTCGTTTTGTATAGCTGGGTGCTCCTGAATTTGGTGCATAGATATTTAAGATTGTTATCTCTTCCTCTTGAAGTTTTCCCCCAACTAGTATGTAGTGATTATCTTTATCTCTTTGGATCATTCCTGTTTTGAAGTTCACATTGTCTGCCAACAGAATAGGTATGCCTTCTTTTTTTGAGATCCTGTTGCATGGAATATTGTTTTCCATTCTTTGACTTTCAGTCTGTGAGTTTCCTTTTGGGTTAGATGGTTTTCTGGTATACAGCATATGGTTGGATGTTGTTTCTTGATCCATTCTGCCAGTCTGTTTCTTTTAATTGGTGAATTGAGGCCATTTACATTAATGGTTATAACTGATATATACTGGTTTACTTTTGACATGTTATCTTTCTGCTGATGATTCTTTACCCTTCCACTCTGTTTAATTGTTTTCCTTGCTTAGTGGTTTTTTCTTATGTCTGTCTAGAATGTCTTTCAGTATTCTTTGCAGGGTTGGTTTGGTGGTCATGAAGTTCTTCAGCTGTTCTTTGTTTTTGAAGTATCTTATTTCTCCATTTTGAAGGACAGTTTTGCAGGGTACGTCAGTCTGGGTTGGAAGTCATTTTCCTCTAGGATCTGAAATACATCACTCCATGCTCTTCTTGACTTCATTGTTTGTGTTGAGAAGTCTGCTGTGATTCTGATAGGCTTTCCTTTATAGGTAATCTGTCTCTTCTCTCTAGCAGCTTTTTATATTCTGTTTTTATGTTGGATT
This sequence comes from Hydrochoerus hydrochaeris, assembly GCA_004027455.1. Taxonomy (NCBI): domain Eukaryota; kingdom Metazoa; phylum Chordata; class Mammalia; order Rodentia; family Hydrochaeridae; genus Hydrochoerus; species Hydrochoerus hydrochaeris. Next base: position 596,062 of record PVLA01000012.1, read on the forward strand.
TCTGGGATGGTGATCATTATATGTCTGGGTGTAGTTTTATTTTGGTTATGGTTATTTGGAGTTCTATGTTTCACTGATCTGTATGATAGTTTCCATTCTCATGTTTGGGAAATTTTGAGCTATTACTTCTGTAAATAGTCTTTTGATATTGTTTGTATTGTCACCTTCTTTTTCATTTGTACCTATCAATCTTATGTTGTTTTTCTTTGCCTCATTTTGCAATTGTTGAATTGCTATTTCCTGGTTCCTTGTTATTTTTGAAAGCTCTTTAATTTCCTGTTCACTAGTTGCAATCTTGTCTTCAAGGTCTGAAATTCTATCTTCACTTTCGTTGAGGCAGTTTTGCCAGCTTTTGCTGGAATTTTTGATTTCCTGCTTATCTCTTTGAAACTGCTTCATGCACTTTGTTTGTTTCTTATATTGTTCATTCAGGGTTTCCATCTTTTTGCATTGTTCCTGTAATTTTTTAACTATGTGTGCTTTAGATGTGGTCAGCATTTCTTTCATTACATTTATCATTTCTTCTTTTACCTGGGAGACTATTTGTGATCTGAGTTCTTTTATAGCTTCCTGGAGTTGTTTCTTTACTTCAGTTGTTATCATTTCAGGAATTTCAGGTGTATGGTTTACATTTTCTTCTGTGTCCATGTCTCCTAGGCTTGCCTGGGTTGGGCTGGAAGTTTGAGGTTGCATTTTGTTTTGTCATTTTCCTTTATTTTATTTTTGTCATTTTCCTATATTTATGGGTTTCAAGTGATGTTCCAAAGCTTCCCCTGTTTGCTGGGAATCACCTGGCCCACTTTTGGCTCCTGGTGTAGACTGCAGGCAACTGCTAGTTGCTTGGAGGTCGCTGGGCATGGCCCAGTTAGGCCTGTGGGGACCTCCAGTGCATCTTCTGGTGATTTGTGATGCAAGGCATGGTCTTACCACCTGGTAGCAATGTTCCAAGGCTTCCCTGTGTGCTGGGATTCAACCCCCATGTGTTCAGCGCCCAGGACTCTAGAGTCATCATTTTAAAAATAATTTTTCTTTGCAATTTCTGATGTTTTCATGTTTGGTGTCTATGGCCAGCTGCTTTGACCCAAGTATCATTCCCTCCCAATTGATCATTGATAATGTATTTCCTGCAGTGGGATTTAATAAAGAGATACAACCTTCCATTTTCTTGAAGCCCTAAAGTAGCACTGGGAGAAAATGGTAACTAGTGATCCTGAGTAAGCAAGGACAGAGTATTCTTTTCCCGACAATCCCTGAATCAAGCAAGACTCTGCTATCTTATATTGAGATTCCTGACCAGAGATTTATGGCAAATTGTTCAAGAGAGCCTGGGGTGTATTTAAAAAAAAAGGGACAACAGCAGAGAAATGTAAGTCCACAAGTAACCGGGTTACCTGCTATTTGAGATTATATTACTATAATCAATGTCTTTATCCAGGTATCAGCTAGCTGCCATGCTAGAGTCAGGAAAGGTGCTTCCAACAGTATGGATGCAGCAGTTTTGGAAGAGACCTAAGCTAGGGTATTCCAGAAGTTGGTAGTCAAGGCATTACCTCTGCACCTCACTCAAGTTCCTGTTCTTAGTCTGATGCATTGATTTATTTCTATTTATAACACTTCTCTTGTTTATGTGTTTTAAAAAATGTCAGTGATGTTACTCTCTCTCTTACAATCTATATTTCTAGTAGAATCCTGCAATAGCCATTGTTGCTTCTAAAATCAGTTAAGCACTCAGTGAATATGTCCTAAGTCAAATGTCCCTCAGAGATTATGGTCATCCAGAATTGTCTTTTTCTTCTGTCTCCCTTTTACAATGTGTAGGCTTATCATTCTCCATATTCTTTTGAAGGTATCTATGAATTAACTGTGTGTCCAAAAATGTTATGTATTTATCTAAATGTTAGAGTTTAAAAACTGGACTTTTAAAATCTGACTTACCCCTAAAACAAACTTGTGAAATGCAATGTGGGTGGACCCTTTCCTTCATATTTTATAGAAGTAACAGAAACTTAGTTTGTAGGGACTCTTCCTGGAGTCAGATTGGTAGATATCAGAGAAAGGAAGAAGGTCAGGGATGCTTGTGGTTTACCTAAAGTGGTTTCCAGTCTATTCTACAAGGAGATAGAGGAACCAGACCTTTGGTCTGTAGACAGGATTACTTGGGCGCTTGGTGTGATAGAAGGATGCTGTGGGGTTGAAGAACAGGGCTGATTAACTCAGCCTAGAACCCTCTCCATTACTGCCACCAGGGCAGCAGTGCTGTCATGTCTTTTATGCTATGACTTCAAGTGTGGTTATATTTGTAGAAAAAAAAATCAATTGTGCTATTCTAGATTTTCAAAAGTTTAAAAACCATTCTATCATCTTTTTGGGTGCTAATCTTCCTTTTTCTCTAGCTCTGAGTGTCAGATTCTACTTCATTATTACAGAACTCAGAATTTACTCATTAAGAACATACCTTTTTTTTCTTTTAAACTCTTAACCCCACATAGAATCATTAAATATTACAACAGTGTTTGCTGATGATACTAAAATATCCCAAATGATCCATTGGTTCAGACAAACTTTGCAATGCTATTCTTTGAGAAATGCAGTGATTATTACTTTGGGTGGGAAATTTTCCTTTAGCTAATGACGTGCTGTCTCCCACCAGCGTGTGTGGAGCTGTGCCTTCCCTGGTGCTGACAGGCATTTATGTCCCTAGTACATCATCAGGCCTGTCAGTCAGTTCTGTCCCTAGCAGAGCATCAGGCCTGTCAGTCAGTTCTGTCCCTAGCAGAGCATCAGGCCTGTCAGTCAGTTCTGTCCCTAGTACAGCATCAGGCCTGTCAGTCAGTTCTGTCCCTAGCAGAGCATCAGGCCTGTCAGTCCAGTGTCTGAACCACCCACAGAGCCCTTTTTCCTTCCCTCCTTCATCCAGAGACCTAACTGTCCCTCCTGCCTGTGGCATTTTATACAGGTCCGGATGCCTAGCCCTGTGTAATCAGACTCTCTCGGCTCAGTAGCTCTGCTAATTCCACATTTGTAAAAGATTCTCCCTTCAAGATGCTCACTAAAGGCAATCTAAAAGCTTCATGTGATGAATGCTGGTGGTCATGTCGATAGCATAGCTAGCGGCTGTAGTGTGTAAGACAAGCGAACCACTGCGGCCATTGCTATTGACTCCCGAACCACGAGTTCAGCTCTTCATCTTGAAAATGCAGCTCTTGAACATCTTGCCCTGAATTTTTCCTGATTGGATTTTGAGGAAGATTCATCTTTGTCATTGTATCCATTTCATTTTATCCCACCCTGTCTTCATTGAGTATTACTTCTGTCTTTTCTTGATTCTCTTCTTGATATTAAAGCCAAGACTGAACTCTGTTAAGTGTCAAGGCCAAATAGATGTATCTGCCAGCACAGCCCCTGGAGGCAAACTTACACTGCTAATGCATCCTTCAGTTCAAAGCCCCATAAACAATGCAGATTCTCCTGGCACAGAGTACTCTTGGGTCCAGGGAATAAGCATCATGCCATAAAAATCCAGGACTGTAATCAGGGCACCATTTTCATTAGCAGAGTGAAGAATGAAGTTGGGACTCCTCTTTGCCATCTTTTCTCACATTTTTGTTGTCCCATGTCCGTAGAAGTGTGTAGAATTCTACACTCCCTAAACATTTAGTGAACCCTGCAGAGGCAAGTAAAAGGAGCACTGTGTTTGGAATCTCATCTGTGATCCTGCTCATGCTGTTTAGTTATGTGTGGTGACTTGGTTTTACTGTCTGTACAGTAAATACAATAGTTGCACTGATTTTGTGGATCATATGAAAGTACAAATATTGACTGTTTCCTAACTGTACTCACTGAGATTACTGCAACATCATGGAAGGTACCTTTGGGGAACAAGGAAATGAAAAGGAAAGAGGTGGGACATTGACCTCTCTCTTCCAAGATCTTCGCAAC